>CM039309.1:70195416-71398416 GCA_022316695.1 Camellia oleifera
ATCCGTGGGCTACAAATTTTTATTTTTTCAATCTGGAACCGAACCACGGATTAAAAAAACTAACTTAAACCAACCGGATTGGATTGAACCGGATCATATTATGGATTTTATGGATTCCTTACTTAGCCCTAGATGGATCATGATGGAAGATTCCAGAGGGGAATCTCAACCATTGGATTATTAAAACATTAGACTTTTGAATATTTAATGTAGTTAATATATTTTAAATTTTTTTTTTTTTTTGTAGTGGTATGTGAATGGTAGGGTGAATTGTATTTATATATATATTTTAATTTTTTATATTTGTCTAGTCAAGTAAAATGTAAATATATATATTTTTCCAAAAGGTTTAAAAATATCATAAAAGATAAAAATAAACAATAAAAAATCACTCAGAAACTTATATTCAAACATTACCTACAAAATTAGAGGAAAAGTTTGTTGAGATTTGCCAAAATGGCATGTGACCATTGGATTATCATTGTTATAATTTGATAATTTGGTACTGTAGATTGTTAAATTATAATAATGACAATGTTATTATAACATTTGTCATTGTAAATGCTTTTAAGGCCTTGGTTGGAAACATAAGTTTTTAGCTATAAAAAGAAAAAAGAAAAAGAGAGAGAGAAATGTTTTGGTGTGCAATGCACACCATATGTTATCCTACCATAAAATTATGTAAATTTTCATGAATTTACATTATTAATCTCACAAAAATGTGTAAGTTGAATACAAATTTACGTAAGTTTTTGAAAATTTAAGATTTGTGTAAATTTGTATTTAATTTATGTAATTTTATAGTGGAATTACAGTGTATTATCATAGTAGAAAATTTTCCAAAAAAAAAAAAAAAAAAATTTCTTTATTTTATATATATATATATTTGCATAAAAAGTTAAAAAAATACCGGCTATGGCAGCTCTTCCCCGCTCCTGACGCTGCAACAGGCAGCATGGTAGAACTCTTCACGCAACAATCCACCATCTCAATCCATTTGTTAAAGAATTGCAGCACAACATGGACACATTAAAAAAAATGCATTAGAAATTCAAAGACCCATGTGTTTGAGTGTATATATATATATCTTCTATACTATTATTAAAAATGAACAACTTAGTATCAAGAATTTTTTTCCCCCTCTTTCTACCAAGCGATTTTTTCTTTTTACACCGTGTCAATTTTTCTATCCAAAAAGGAAAAGAACGTGGCACAAGACTTGAACCTAAAACTATTCACTTAACTTACTAAAGAATACTTTCATCACTTAAACAATATAAAAAATATATTATGAATTCAAAATTAAAATTTATATTTTAAGGCTTATATCCTTAATATGGCTATGTTTGGCATGAGTTTTTTTTTTGGCTATTTTAATCATAAAAAGACAAAATATGCTAAAAAATTAATAAAACAAAATGTCACATCTTAATCATAATCATTTTATTTTTTTCTCTCAAAAAAGCAAAAAGTTCATCTCAAATAAGACTTTTAACCTCAGACTAAAATAGTCAAAAAGTCAAAAAGTCAACCCACATTTCAAATGAAAGCATATATTGCCAAGTTCCAATCAATAAAGAAATGCAGCGAAATCCAAAGATCCACCTGAGGTGGTTTGTGCGGTTTGGTCTTGCTCACATATCTCTCTCAATTCGCCATGAATTAGAGATCTGAATCTGGATTTGTGGTGGTGTTGGGGTGGGTTTGAATGAGTTCGAATCATCTACCGCCATTTCCTGTGGCCCTTCCTGCTGCCTGCCAAAATGACGTCATTTTGGTTTTTTTTTTTTCTTTCTCCTCCTTCTTACTTTGCTTTTCAGCCCCTTTTCGTTTTTGAACCCTAAACCCTCTGAGAGATCATTTTCCCTTATTAACGAGCTAATTATGTGTTGATTTCTTGATTCTTCGTTTGCTTCTCGTGCTTTCTCTGTCCTCAAAACCCAAAAGTTTCTTTCATGGGGAAAAAAGTATGTAACTTTACTCTGATTGAAATGATTTTGATTTGTATTTTGTTATTTTTTGGCTAATCCCCTGTTTATTTCAAGATTTCTACAAAAAAATTTCATTATCTTCATCTAGGTTTACATGATTACTATCTCAAATATTCCTTTATTATCAAGTTATAATTGAAAAAAACACTATTAAGTGTCGTACAACTCTATTTGTACGATAACTGTTTGTATTAAAAACTCGACTGAACCGACAACCTGCTTAAACTACCTGTCCATTGGACCATTAGGTTGACAACAATATTCCTAAACATTATTGATGCTAGAAGGATTCAAACTTCCAACCTTTCGCAATGTATTGCAAATGCTAACTGCTAAGCTATTCATGCATCTATTGCTTTTAGTGCTAAAACAATGGTATTATAAGTTTGTTTTAGTCTATTTATTTTATATAGGGGTGGGCGCGGGTCAGTTGTGACTATGGAACTTCCAATCTGCCATCCGTCCGCCAGATTGGCGGATTGGAAAAAATCAATCCGCATCCATCTGCTAATCCGACGGATGTGGATTGAGCGGATTGGAGGATGAATGCGAATCGGTTTGGCAGGTTTAAAATTTTATAAAATTTTAAAATAATTTAACTTGTGTACTTTCTCAAAAAAAAAAAAAAATTACAGTCAATGACTTAATAGAGTATTACAATCACTGCATGTATCATCCAAAGAAAGAAAGTTTGAAATTTTATCCACATATTACAATTACAGCATGTTTTATCAACATAAAGTATTATAATTTGTGATTCTTAAAATATAAAAATAATTCAAACTACCAAAACCATGAACAGAGCAATAGTAGAGATTGTATGCCTCTGTATTGTTACATCTCTATTTGTTTTTGAAAACAAAAATCAACTAATATATATAATCTTTTTTATTTATTATTTTTAGAGTTAGATTTAAAAACTAAAATATATAGATAAATAATACATTTATTTTTTTCAATTCAAAAAATATATTTAAGTTGAAAACTCTTTTTCAACATAATATATTCAGCAGAATATTTAAATTATTTTTCAATTGAAAACACAAATAGAATATATAAACAAATTGAAAACACAAAGTTTTACAAATTACTAGAGATGCTCGGCGGTTTGGCGGTTCGGTTGCGGCCAAATGAACCTCAAATTCGCCATCCGTCCAAAACTAGGCGGATTGGAAAAAATCAATTCACAACCGTCTACTCGTCATCACGCATCCGTCCAAAATGCGGCGGATCGGATCGGATCTGTCGGTTTGGGCGGATCGGTATATCTGCTGCTCATCCCTAATTTTATATATATACTTTTTTTTGCCTTTGAACTTCATTTTTTTTATAAATATATTATAAAATTATTTATGACATCACTGTTTGATTTCAGTTCACCCACAGTTGAATTAATGACTCATCCACCTAATTATTTTTCCGATTTGCTCACCGATTCAGTTTTCAAAACATTGGTTTCAAAGCTACATATTATTACAACACTTTTGAGGAAGCTGCAACTTCCAAATCCACTCATAAGGCCTTGTTTGGAAATATGTTATTTTTTTTACGAAAAGATGTGCAGAAAAATAAAGAGAGTGATGTGATAATTTATAATAACTTTTTGACTAAAATACTTTCCTAAACGAGGCCTAAGCATTGATAGCTTTCACTAATGAAATCATAATCAGCCTTAAAGGTGAAACACCCATGAACAAAGATTGTGCCTTTTTGATCATCTCCCCCAAAATATAGGCCTAATAGTTTACCAACGTGTTTCATCTCCTCCAAAATGGGCCTAATGATCTAGGTCCATTTCCATTGGATTGGATTGGATCTCTTCATTTCGATCCTTACATTCTTCGTGTATAATAAGCCGAGTGGTTCTGGTAAGGGAATAAATGAAAACTTATAGAATTCCACATCAAGAATAAATGAAGAAAAAAAAGAAAGAAGTGAAAGTTGATCTGTATAATATTTTGGTTGATTCAATTTGTATCGGCATAAAAACTTCCAAATGTGAAAACAAAAAACAGATTGAAAACAGAATTTCGATTGTTCTTAAAAGCAGTCGGTTCAATTCCATCATTTTTCTAACACTCCTCCGTTACCTATTTTTTAATATCCGAGCATGTATAATCTTTGAAATTATGCTTTGGAGATTCACAAATTTTGTAGAGGATTTTTCCCAATTTCAGCTCGTAATATTGATTTAATGTGTTTCGCATGTTTTGTTTATTAGAATTCTAGTGACCGGGGGTTTCTGAGGTTCAAAATTTTAATTTCTACATATTGATTCAAATCGATAGAATTCGAGTTACAATCATTTCATCTATGTACTAAAATCAAGTTGATTAATAATTTCTTGAAGAAGCCAACGATTAATACTGTTTAGAATCAACTAAACAATAGATTTGATTTATTCCCTCTAGGCCACCACCAAACATGTACCTAAACCTCTTGTTCATCCATGCCAGTGGTATTATTACAGGGAAAAAATAATACAACCAAACATACAACTAGTATTTTCTTTCTTACCCAAAATTAGAAGGTACTGGAGCCAGCTTTGGTGAACTAACAGCTGAGGTTATCACCAGGGGATAATCTTGACTACCATCTTCCATGTTTTTTTTCGTACAGGCCACTCGGTCAATTCAAAATTTTAAATTTTGACTCAAATAAAATAACACCCACAATTTTGCCCTATTTCACAATATCACCATTTTCTTGGTAAAAAGACCAAATTACCCTTCGTCCAACCAAAACCCATCTCAGAAAACAACGGCATAATTGTAATTAAGCTTTTGAAAATTCTAACCGTTGACAAATTCAAGCTTGAAAAACCCACATATTCATAATAGCCGCCACCACAACAGAGCACCCTCATATATCACACACATACAAGCAACATGCAAAGCATAGACTATTTCAAAAATGGTACTTGGTCAACACATAATAAAGCTCTCCAATGCCGTATCAAAAAATACCAAATTTCATTATTCAAAGTGTTTTCACCATAGTCCAAGAATATTACAACCAATTATTCAACTATAAATACTTTAAACCCCTACACTCTTTTGTCATAACACATTTCCAACAACTAAAAGCTCTCTCGTCAAACATTGTCTAGTTTGGGTTTTCTGCTTCCATATCAAAGATGTGTTTCTCGCGAAAAGTAGTACTGATCCTTTTTGTGATCTTTGTTGCCCTTTTGTGTGGAACCCATGTCGGGGCAACGAGGGTTTTATCAGAGGATTTTGGCTGTGGAAACCGGATTGCGACATATCCATCCGTGTTTGAGAAAGCCCAGCTGTCTGTGGCATGTTGGCTCGAACGCTTACCATCGGGACCTAGCCCGAGAGGTCCAGGCCACTGAATCATGGAAGTTTTTGAAGGACATGTTAGCCAGTCACAAGAAGTATATATACGATTTGGTTTTTTTTATACATGGAATACTTGGAGGATAAAAGTGTAAATGAATAAACAAATTTTTTCATTTTTATTGTGTGAATAAACAAAATTATAATTTGAATCAATTCTCGTACCAGACTTGTGATGGTTTTTAATTTTTTTTCTATAATATAGTTTATGGGTTATACATGGCTTTGTTGGTAACTTGGAAGCGTTTTGCATTATTGAAAACAAACAATATTGCATTTCCTAATTTATTATTTCTAAATGACTTCTATTGATGTGGCATTAAGGTTAAGTCTCACATAATAGAATGTTTGATAAATCAAAATTTCACACTTGTTAGACACATCACTAGGTGTCTCAAGCATTTTTCATTGAAAATTTTATCTGCTGAGAATGTTCAAAAAGTACTAAAAATTTGATATGATGTGTATTACACTCAAAATGAATATGATTTATATATTTCAAGTGGTTGTTTGGCATGTGCTAAAATAACACATGTTATTTTAGCACATTATTCTATTTAGGTCACAATCATCTTATTTAAGTTACATCACTTCAAACCCAACTCATATTTCACGTTTTTTAGTAAAAAATCAAAAAATATACTAATCTAGCACTTTCCAAGCAACCCCCAAGTTTGGATACCTTTCTAATTTTTTTTAAAGTATGTAATATTGTTATTCTTACCTCAAAATGCTTTAAAATTTAAAAGAAAATACCAAAATATTGTTTAGAATTTAAATCGATTGTATACAATTATACTTGGTTGTGGTATTAAATACATGAGAGTGAATCTAATCGACACATTATAAATTTTAAGTGTATTTGTTAATATGATGAACCCAATATCTTTTTGTCTGAGACCACTTTGTCCTAAAATGCACAAAATATATTTTCAAGCATAGAGCGTAAAGCAACCATTTTGCTACTATTTTTTACTTTAAATCCATTATAAAGTATGTTTTCCTAAATGCTTGCATTGTTTGCAGCAGAAGTAATTGTTGTTTATTATTATTTTTTGGCTTCAATTGATGAAACATTGATTTTTTTAAAAGAAGTTGGTTACTTATGGGCTTCAACTGATGAAACATTGATTTTTTTAAAAGAAGTTGGTTACTTATGGGCTTCAACCGATGAAACATTGATTTTTTTAAAAGTTGGTGACTTATGAAATGCACTGATTCAGACATAATATCTGACTTGCGTTATGCTGTTAAGGAGTAACGACATAACAATAATATATTTTGTTGGAGTGTTTACCAAAATAAATAATAAATTATACAGTCAAAACAAATATGAGTAAAAATTATCATTATGAGAAGATACTAGATTTACGTGATTTGGCTTGCCTACATTCATGAATATTACCTCTTGTCCACTATATTAAATATGTATTATATCATATCTCCAAATACATGAAATTACAATAAATTGGATTGAGGCGCGATAATCTCACTCTCTTTAAGAAAATTCAAACTCGGTTGGTCAAAACTATCACTCTCCGATGTAATAGAATATATTAGCCTGTCTCCCCCAGAATATAACAACCCGACTTTTAGTCATGTTGACTCCATCAACTCTACACACCACAAAAACACTTTTACAGCTTGCCTAAACATTTCTGTATAAACACAATATAAAATATATATGCACACTCATATTCTTCATGTACACTTCCTCATATATATACACATCCACCAAAACATGAAGAGTCTCATATTAAATATAATAATAAATTAATTGTAACTCATAACCTTTCACATGACACCAGTGGCGGAGATAGGATTTTAGTTCGAGGGGGGAGGGGGGGCAATAATAAAATATTATGTCTACAATAGTGTTCTCACCCTGTATTATTTCAACCCTAACAAACTTAACTCCCATTTTTAACCAAGACATTGACTTAGACTGTGATGATCGTCTCTAGAAAAAAACAAATATTTTATTAAGAAATATAAATTTCATCAAACAACAAGTAATCTTTTACATATTTGTACATATATTAATTCCAGAAGAAGAAAAAAAATACTAACAAGAATAAATTAACAAACATTATAAAAAAGAATAGAAAATAAACATTTAATGGTAGACTTTATAAAAGTTATTATCATAAGATAAACATTTGAGTAGTACAAATTATAGAATTATTTAAAAAAAAATAAAATACGAGTATATATTCAAATTCAGAAAGGATAAAGTGAGAAATAATTTATTAACTTATAACGAAACATAAATTTTAGAAAGTTGCGCCACATGACACACTCAAATCTTTTCAATTCATCATATTACATTGTTATATAATTTTAACTATATGTATATATATAATTTTAATATTAAAATAGCATAAGTCCATCTATGCAGCAACATATTTCAAATCATCAAGTCAAGATTTGTGGGTTTATATAATATTATGAGGACTAATTAGTTTAGGAAATAATACTCAAGATTGGTGGATCTGACACAATTTTTGAAGACAAATTACAAATTTTCAAGATTGGTGTTAATTTTTTTAGATTTATAGTTCCGATTGCATTAATTTTTTCTTCGATTTTTTAAATTGTGCCGATTTAGATATTAGATTGAAATTAGTGAACAAAATAGTTCATTCAATCGTCTCAAAGTGATTGAAAGGTTGATATTGAATTTGAAATGATTTATTCCTGAACAATTTTACACTTAATGTCTAGTCAATTTCTTAACGAATATTACAATGGAACTAAATCAACACAATGTAAAAAATTAAAGTGCAAAATTGATTGAAGAAACTGTGAGAATTAAAATAATTTTAATTCAAAAAGAAGAATATCTCCTGCCATGATATTCAAGCCTTTGAATCTTTATCCTTGAATGATCAAATCTTGAATATATAAACAAAATCCACTCACATGACACTTTTATAGAACCATATAGAAAAAGTAGAAGGAACAGAGTTTCAAGCCTATTCTATTCACAAAACAATGTCTGTGTTTGATGACTATTACATGCATATATATAAATAGGCTTGGACCCATATCCAAGTGTAACTCCTTATAACTTTCCACCATCAGAGAAGTTGTAAAGTATAACTCTTTATAACTTCCCACCATCAAGGAAGTTGTAACTTCCCATGAAACCACTATATGGGATAGTGGACATATGTTAGTTACCCATTAAACTGATTAAATATTATATATATATATATATATAATATAAATAAATAAAACAAGCATGTGGCATGTGGGCCACTTTATGGATATTCTTAGATTCTCTCACTTGGCACATATAACACACGTTGTTGATTGTCGGGTAACTAACAAACAGATTATGCCCATTAAAAAAAAATACCCAAACCTTAGAGTTATAATACACGAATCATGGTGGTTATACTCTATCAATTGAGTATTTCCTTCTATATATTAGATTGTATGATACTCTTAACTTTATGTGGTGTCATTCTTTATATAACTTCAAATAAGTTATTCTGAGTCCAATGGTCCCTATGGATTAATAGTCCCAATGGACTGCCTAGCATCACAAATACTTTAGGTGCACAAAATGATGCTTTTCTTTAATAATGATCAAAATGTCATGACAAAACAAAACAAAAAACAAAACAAAAACAACAACTAGAAAAATTATTGAGCTAACCAATCAATCCCATGCCCTCGACGTGTTTTGAAAACACCTTTACAGAAAGACCTTTGGTCATGGGATCTGCAATCATCATATTGGTACTAATATGTTTAATGCTGACTTCTTACTTCTTAACATGGTCTTGAACATCGAGATACTTTATGTCAATATACTTGCTTCGGCTGTCACTTTTGTTGTTGTTAGAGAAGAAAACCGCAGCCGAATTATCACAGTAAACCTTTAATGGCCTAGAAATTGAATCCACAATTCGAAACCCTGTGATAAAATTCCTTAACCAAATAGCCTGTGATGTTGCTTCAAAGCATGCTATAAACTCTACTTCCATTGTTGACGATGCAATTATCGTCTCTTTGGCGCTCTTCCATGAAACAGCACCGCCTACTAGCAGATAGACATATCTTAAAGTGCATATTCTAGAATCTTGACAACCCGCAAAATCTGAGTCTGAATATCCAACCACCTCAAGACAGTCAACATGCTTGTAAGTAAGCATGTAGTCCTTGGTTCCCTTTAAGTACCTCATGATTTTCTTTGTAGCCTTCCATTGTTCTATTCCGGGATTGCTTTGGTATCTTCCAAGCATCCCAACTGCAAATGCAATGTCAGGTCGTGTACAAACCAGAGCATGTATTAAACTGCCTACGGTAGATGCATAGGGAATGCTAACCATTTGTTCCTTTTCCAAATCATTCTTCGAACATTGACTTAAACTGAATTTGTCACCCTTTAAAATGGGTATTGCATTAGGAGTGCAATCAATCATCTTGAATTTCTCCAAAACTCTTTCAATGTAGGCTTTATGAGACAATCCTAATGTCTTTTTGGACCTATCTCTGTGAATCTCTATGCCAATGACATAAGAAGCTTCACCCATATCCTTCATTTCAAAATTTTGGGAAAGAAATTGTTTAGTATCATGCAACAATCCCAAATCATCAGATGCAAGTAAAATGTCATCCACATATAGAACTAGAAAAATGTATTTGCTCCCATTAACCTTAAAGTATATACAGTTATCCACAACATGCTCCGTAAAACCATATGAAGTAATAACATTGTGGAACTTCAAATACCACTATCGGGAAGCTTGTTTTAGTCCATGTATAGATTTCTTGAGCTTGCAAACTAAGTGACTATCTTTATCAGAATGAAAACCTTCAGGTTGCTTCATGTATACTTCTTTCTCAAGATCCCTATTCAGAAATGCTGTTTTCACATCCATTTGATGCAACTCTAAATCAAAATGAGTCACTAATGCCATGATCATTCTAAATGAATCTTTTTTGAAATCGGAGAAAAGGTATTATGATAATCGATGCCTTCTCTTTGCGTGAAACCTTTAGCTACGAGTCTGGCCTTATATCACTCGACATTGCCATTTGAGTCTTTCTTGGTCTTATGGACCCATTTACAACCAATAGCTTTAACTCTTTTAGGCAACTTGACAATTTCCCAAACTTGATTCTTAGCCATAGATTCCAACTTTTCCTTCATGGCGTTTGTTTAAATTGGGTAATTGAAACAAAATAAATAAATTCAGGCTTTATTAAATTAACTAAAAGAAGATCAAATAAAATCATACTTGAGAAATTACATCATAGAGCATAAACATGAAACAAGACTAATATAAGAACATATTTAATCTGAATATGAAAACAAGAAATCAAACCAAATTCTATGTGATACACAGTGTCCTTAAAACAGATTAGCCGCCTCACCATGGGTGCAGGATGAACATCGACTTCTGTCTCCCAGGATAAGATGGTTTAAACCGGCTAACTCAGAAGCACCTTTTGTTATCTTTGGCGAACTGACAATGGCATCACTCTCTCATAGTCAGAAATTTCTAGCAAACTGACTAAAGAATGGAAGAAACAATTTCTGTGTTTGAGAATTGACAGGAGGGTCTCAATTTATACATGTATAGGGGCCAGCCTTTATGGCTAGTCACTAATGCACCATTAACCTCTGCAATAAAGGCAGGAGTTACAAACCTCATTAATGCACTATTAAACTCTGCAATAAAGGCAGAAGTTACAAACCCTATTAACTCTTGCATGAAGCTAACTTCATGGGGTAATTTCTCATTCAATTCTCAATTGTTTTTGGCCATTCTATTTGTGGTGTAAAGATCTCATTGCAAAGTATCTAGACCCACTTGGACCCAACACAATAGATGGTTGTGACCCACTTTAATATTTAATTAAAGTCACCAAAAAACCATTTTTTCAAACAATTCCCCACATGAATAAAAATTGACCGAATGACTCAACAAACAGAAACCGTTCAACAAAGACTCAGAGAGAGAGAGCACACAGACTAACCCTGCATCAAAAAAGGTAACTGTTGGCCTTGAACCTTTCGTAATGACAACCTATCGGATTTACTGACTAACCAGTGAACGTGATATCTTAAACTGTTCTGCCGTTTGTGCAAACTGAGACAATTGACCTCACACAGGAGTTAGTCCAACCATTGTTCTTGTTCTCACTTGTGTGTCCGGTATGGCTCTGGAACACTAGCCTAGTTCAGTGAGTGGTTTTAAAGAATTCAGCCTTACCAATTCTTAAAGAAGTGGCCCCACTTCGCACTCACATAGGTAACCTATATAAGGTATCTCATTATACCTCAGCTGACTATCATATGACTTAGGTCATTAAAAGTATTAGCTTAACCTTCTATCCCCATCGGGTATCACTGTACAAAGGAATGGGCAAGAGGATTTACCTCTTCAGTGACTCATCCATTACACAAAATTAGGTTGTCCCTTTGAACCTAGATCTTGGATCTCCAGTCAACTAGGTTGGATTTTCCGTTATGGTAACATTACTAAACACCTTAATCCCATTCCTCTTGATGACGTTTCTACTAACTCTCAAGTTAACCCTTTGGTTAGCGGATTCGCAATGTTGTCCTTAGACTTTACATAGTCTAGAGAGACAATTCTTGTCATATGGAATTATGTCTACAACGGATATGTCTAGACTTTTCATTATACATATAACTCTGTACTTGTCCAATCGCCGATTGGCTATCGCAATGAATACAGATAGCAGGCATAGGTTTTGGCCAACGTGGAATATTCTCAATGAACTGGTGAAGCCATTCAGCCTCTTCAGTTGCTTTATCCAACGAAATAAACTCAGATTCCATCGTTGATCTCGATATACACGTTTGCTTGGAAGATTTCCAAGACACGGCTGCCCCTTCGAGAGTAAATACATAACCACTAGTGGATTTGGAGTCTTTTATATCAGATATCCAGTTAGCGTCACTATACCCTTCTAGTACCGCTGGGTATCTGGTATAATGCAGCTCATAATCCCAGGTGTAATGTAGATAACCTAACACTCGCATAATGCCTCTCCAATGAGTGGCATTACGATTACTCGTGTATCTATTAAGCCTACTAACAGAGTAGGCTATATCCGGCCTTGTACAACTCATCAGATACATCAAACTTCCAATGACCCGAGAATATTCTAGCTGAGAGACACTCTCACTGTTATTCTTGGTCAAATGTAGACTCACGTCTACTGGTGTCCTAGATACGCTTGTATCTGATTTACTAAATTTCTCAAGTATCTTCTCAACACAGTGAGACTGAGAAAGTACAATACCACTAGATGTTCTGGTAATCTTAATACCTAGAATGACATCTGCAAGGCCCATATCTTTTATGTCAAACTTCGAGTTTAACAATCTCTTGGTAGTTCGAACCATTTTATCATTACTACCAACAATGAGTATGTCGTCTACATATAGACACAAAATGACATAACCTCTGTCAGTGTCTTTAACATATATGCACTTGTTACACACATTGATTCTAAACCTATTTGACAACATAGCGTTGTCAAACTTCTCATGCCATATAATGACTTGACAAGCTTATAGACTTTCTTATTTTTCCCTAGAGCTGAAAACCCCTCGAGATGTTCCATGTAGATTTCTTCATCTAAATCTTCATTTAAGAAAGCTGTCTTTACATCCATCTTATGTATCTTTAGACCACGTAAAGTGGCTATCACAATCACCATGCAAATGGATGTAATTCCTTTCACAGGTGAATACGTATCAAAGTAATCCAGGCCTTCTCGCTGCCTATATCCTTTGATAACTAGTCTAGCTTTATATTTATCAATTGATCTATCGGCCTTCATTTTTCTTCTAAAGATCCACTTACTCCCCAAGGCCTTACTACTTAGGAGTAGATCAACCAACTCTCAAGTATGGTTCTGTAAGATGGAGTCAATTTCACTTCTAATAGCTTCTTTCCATAAGGGACTTTCTGGAGAAGTCACCGCTTCATGGAAAGTTCGAGGTTCTCCCTCTAACATATAAGTCAAGAAGTCCGGGCCAAAGGACTTGGTAGTCCTAGCCCTCTTTCTCTTTCTCGGCTCATCTACTTTCTCATCTTGATCATCTACTTGATTATCATCTTGACCATTATCTTCAAGTTCCTTCTCAGAACTTTGATCCTCTCCTTGGGTTTGGCAAGGAAATGTGTTTTTCAAAGAAAGACGCATTCCTCGACTCCATTATGGTATTCTTGTGGATATCTGAAATATTAGACTTGTGCACAAGAAACCTATATGCACTACTATTCTGTGCATAACCAATGAATATACAATCTACGATTTTCGGACCTATCCTAACCTGCTTGGGTGTAGGTACCGCCACTTTTGCAAGACACCCCACATTCGTAGGAAATTATAAGAAGGCTTCCGGCCTTTTCAAAACTCATATGGAGTCTTGTCTACTTTCTTCCGAGGGATTCTATTTAGAATGTAATTCGCGGACAGAATTGCTTCCCTCCACAAGTTCTGTGGAATCCAGAACTTAGCAACATTGCATTCATCATCTCCTTTAGCGTCCTATTCTTCTGTTCAGCAATCCCATTTGACTGAGGAGAATAAGGCGTCGTGGTTTAGTGGATAATCCCAAATTGAGTACAAATCTCAGTAAACAGTGATTCAAACTCACCACCACGATTACTTTTTAAAGCCTTAATCTTGCGGCTTAATTCATTCTCAACTTTATTCTTATAAAGAACAAATTTGTCAATAGCCTCATCTTTGCTTTTGAGCAAATAGACATAACAATGCTTAGTGCAATCATCAACAAAAATGATGAAGTATTTATTGCCACCACGTGATTGTATAAACTTTAAGTCACATACATCACTATGCACTAAGTCCAACGGCTTTGAACTTCAACGAAGATCTTGTCAACTTCGCTTCAACACAAGTCTCACACTTGTGTTTTGGATTAATCTTAAAAGATGGTATGTGATCTAACTTGATTAATCTACGTAAAGATTCAAAGTTCACATGTCCTAGTCTACCATGCCACAAATTGGAAGACTCAAGCATGTAAGCAGAAGAAGATGCATCTTTATTCATCTTTGGGATAACAGTCATTACATTGAGTTTAAACATACCCCCAACATATAACCCTTACCCACATGCACTCCACTCTTGGTCAAAATGACCTTGTTGGACTCAAAAACCATGTGAAAACCATGTTTGCTGAGAAGAGACCCTGAGAAAAGAGTCTTACGAATGTCTGGAACATACAGGACTTCGTTCAATGTCAGCTCCTTTTCTAAAGTTAACTTCAGGACCACCTTTCCTTTCCTCTCAACAATCGAGGTAGCAGAGTTTCCTATAAACAACTTCTCACCGTTTGTAACCGGCTCGAAAGTTGTAAACAGTTTCTTCTCGGAGTAGATGTGGCGTATAACCCCAGTATCAATCCATCATTCTCTTGGGTTTGAACCCACCAGATTCACCTTAGAGACAACGGCAGACAAGTGCATATCATCCTCCTCATGGGAGTGCTCTTGTATATTTTCCATATGAGCACGAGGTTTGGTCTTGTATGACTTCTTCTGCTTGCGGCAGCTACTAGCCCGATGCCCCTCGCTATCACAGTTGTAGCACTTCCCTAAGAACCGATAACCAGGTTCTTGCGGCTTGTATGCCGGCTTCTTTGCAACACTACCCCTTTACCCCAGCTTTGAGCCCTTGTTCACAGGAGGCTTCTTCCTCACCATAGAAGATTTTCCATGCTCGATGATATTGGCCTTCACAGAGGAGGTACTCCCTCTTTTCTTTCTATTATCCTCCTTAATTCGGAGTCGGACAATTAGTTCTTCAACAGACATTTCCTTGCGTTTATGCTTCAAGTAGTTCTTGAAGTCCTTCCAACCATTTGGAAGTTTCTCAATGATCACAGCAACTTGGAATGACTCGTTCAACGGCATCCCTTCAGCATGAATCTCATGCAAGATCACTTGGAACTCTTGGACTTGGCTTATCACAGTTTTTGAATCGATCATTTTAATGTCAAAGAACCGGCCAACTTCAAATTTCTTTGCCCCAGCATCCTCAGTCCTGTATTTCTTGTCCAGAGATTCCCATAACTGCTTTGCTGAGCTATTGGCACAAAACACATTGTATAGTGAGTCTGCTAAGTTGTTGAACACATAGTTTCGGCAGAGATAGTCTGCCTGCTTCCATGTGTCAAGCGCCATGATTTTCTGCCTATCTGGCTTATTCTCTGCCACGGCTGGAGGATCCTCGCTCAAAACCTTTGCAAGGTTCAACGTGGTCAAGTAGAACAACATCTTTTGCTGCTATCTCTTGAAGTTCACCATAGCAAATTTCTCTGGGCTCTCATGATGACTGAGCGGTCCTCCTGGAACAGCCGAAGTAACACTAGGGTTGACCATAGAGGTCACAGCAGTAGGGGTTGGCAACCCAGTTGCCTCGAGGTTCAGATCCCCACCAACGTTAGCAGTAGTAGCATCAGTGATAGTGGCTATTTCTGAAAATTACACCAGAATATCACGTTCTGTGTTTTTCAGAATTGAAACTTAACACTAGAAAATCCCATAGTTGAAAAGTTAATTCAAAATTAGTCTCACCACTAAACCTAGAATCGAACGTGGTCAAGAATGTTCCCAGGAAGACTGGAGGGGTCACAATGGTCCCACTTAAAACCGAGTTAACCTTTTGACAAAACTTTCAAGAGCATGTTGACTCCTAATCCGTGAGAAACAATTTTTAAAATTAAATTTCCAAGGGATGAACTAGGTTAAAACAAACCAAGGTCCAAAACTTTTACAAGCAATGTAAAACAATTGCTACAACAATATAAGCAAATAAAACTTGCTTTTACAAACTTGGTAAACAAACCAAATAAATCTCAAGTAAAAAATTGCTTCAAATATAAAGGAAAAATAAACCAATCCAATTGAGGATTATAAGTAGTCCATAAAATTCCTTTCCACGCTTAGGTATGCCTATAAAGAAAGTTAGTAGCAAACGACAATATAATACAAAGCAGTTAATCTAAAGAAATTGTATATACAATCAAGTATTATTTAACTTTCTAGTAAATCATAGAATATCAAAATAAATAATGAATTAAGATACTATACAAGTTACAAAGCCTTATAACTCCTAAATAACTTACAAAACTTACAACTCTAACTATTAAATTACAAATTAATTGCCATGAATTATATAAGAATTTAATTCACAATAACCATGTAAATAAATATAGGCAAGTTACACAAATTTTATAACTCCAAAATAAATAAATTAAATTCAAAATTTAATTTATCCAATCAAATCACACACTATTCATGGAAATAAATACACAAGTTACAAACCTTAAAATTTATAATCTCAAATACTAAAATTAAATTTATTGCCATGAGTTATATACCAATTATTAAATAATAAATATGGAAATAACTTATGTGTATAATTCTAGAAAACTAGAAGCAATTTCACATGCAAATTAGATAGTATAGCTAGAAGCATGCAAAACCAAAATATACATATGCAACATTAGTCAATTAGGATGAAACCAGTAGCATTCATCCTATTCCTCTATGAAATTCATAGTCCAATTATGACAATCATATATGTAATTATAAATAATGAACTTATTATTATACAAAAGTATATACTAATTTACATGGGAAAAGAAAAACCAGTGAACTATTACAAATATTAAATAGACTATAGACAGACACAATAGCATCAAATCTTGTTGGTGTTACACAAAAAAAACCTCACACCATGTTTTATAGAACCGCATAGAAATGAAAATAAATAATTCTGAGCAACAAGTTTTTATGATCAGTATGCAATAGTCACACACGTAACAATATAATGCAACAGTGGACTAACATATATAAATTACATATGAATCTATTAATTTTTTTCCATGAGAAATACATAATCTGTTTTAAAGATTGTTGTTTAAATTGGGTAACTGAAACAAAATAAATAAATTCATGTTTTATTAAATTAACTAAAAGAACATCAAATAAAACCATACTTGAGAAATTACATCATAGAGCATAAACATGAAACAAGACTAATATAATAACATATTTAATTTGATTATGAAAACAAGAAATCAAACCAAATTCTGTGTGATACCACAGTGTCCTTAAAACAGATTAACCGCTTCACCGTGAGTGCTGGAAGAACGTCGACTTCTGTCTCCCAGAATAAGATGGTTTAAACCAGCTAACTTAGAAGCACCTTCTGTTAGCTTTGGTGAACCGACAATGGCAGCACTCTCTCACAGTAAGAAATTTCTAGCAAACTGACTAAAGAATGGAAGAAACAATTTCTGTATTTGAGACTTGACAAGAGAGTCTCAATTTATACATGTATAGGGGAGAGAGTAGAAGCCTCCAGCCTTTATGGCTGGTCACTAATGCACCATTAACCTCTGCAATAAAGGCAGGAGTTACAAACCCCATTAATGCACTATTAAACTCTGCAATAAAGGCAGAAGTTACAAACCCTATTAACTCTTGCATGAAGCTAATTTCATGGGGCAATTTCTCATTCAATTCTCAATGGTTTTTGGTCATTCTATTTGTAGTGTAAAGATCTCATTGCAAAGTATCTAGACCCACTTGGACCCAACACAATAGATGGTTGGGACCCACTTTAATACTTAATTAAAATCACCAAAAAACCATTTTTTCCAACAATGGCATCATACCATAATTTAGAATCATCCCTATTCATGGCATTGGAAAATGAAATAGGATCATCTTTAGGTCCGATGTCAAAATCAGACTCCATTAAGTATACAAAATGATCACTAGAAATTGCTAACTTTCTAGCTCGTGAGGATCTCCTTAATTCTATAGTCTCAATTGGGACTTGAGCTATAGGCTCTATGTTGACTTGTTCCTCTTGTGGTGAAAGTTCTTGAATTAGGTTGATTATCTTGAAAGACAACCAATTCACCTATATTCATGGGTGTTGTATCCGGATCCCATGATTCCTTCCACTCTATCTTTCGAGGGTAACTCCCACTAGGGTCAACTTCCTCAATAAACTTAGTATTTTTGGCTTCAATAATTCTAAGTGAATTTAAAGGACAATAAAATATGTAGCCCTTGGAGTTTTCTGCATAGCCTATGAAAAAACCACTACCTGTTCTAGGGTCCAATTTCTTTAAATGTGGGTTATACACCCTCACTTCAACTGGACAACCCCAAACGTGTAAGTGTCTTAAACTTGGCTTCCATCCTTTCCATAACTCAAATGGTGTTTTGGGAACAACATTGGATGCAACCCTGTTTAAGATATACACAGCGGTTTTTAAAGCTTCACTCCATAAATTCATAGGCACATTAGAGTAACTAAGCATACTCTTTACCATGTCCATAAATGTTCGGTTTCTTCTTTTAGCGACACCATTTTCTTGTGGTTTGCCAGGCATTGAATATTGTGCAATAATACCTTCTTCCTTAAGGAACTTAGCAAATGGACCTGGTAATTGTCCTAATTCTGTGTACCTCCCATAATATTCTCCACCTTTGTCTGACCTCACAATTTTAATTTTCTTTTTTGTTTGTTTCTTTACCTCTGCTTTATAAACTTTAAAGGCATCAAGTGCCTCGGCCTTATCAAACAAGAGGTAGAGATACATGTATCGTGTAAAGTCATCAATAAATGAGATAAAATATCTCTAACCATTTAGAAAAGGTGGAGTAAATGGTCCATAAATATCAGTGTGTATGATTCCAAGAATTTCCTCACTCCTTTTGGCACCTTTACTGGTCTTGTTGGTTTGCTTTCCCTTTATGCAGTCCACACAAATACCAAAGTTGGTAAAATCAAGATTCGAAAGGACTTCATCATTAACCAACCTCTTTATTCTTTCAATGGAAATATGTCCCAATCTTCTATGCCAAAGAATAGAGGAGGACTCATCAACAATATTACGCTTAATGCTAATATCACCATGCAAGATTAAAAGATTTTAACTAAAATTTGCACCAACAAACTGAAATTCAAATCCAAATGGTACTAGTCTAGAAACAGAAATTAAATTTTTAGAAAAAGATGGAATGTAAAAAGTGTTTTCAAGATCTAGAACACAGCCATTCTTTAAAACAAGTCTGAAAGTTCCAACAACTTCGACGTGCGAACGCATTCCATTGCCCAAATAGATGCCTTATTCACTTCCCGTCCTTAGGCTGAGGAAGCCCTGCATGGTATTAGCAATGTGAATTGTAGAACCCGAATCAATCCACCAATCATATTGATGAGTATTAAAAAATTAGATTCATAACACACAAGAGATATGAGATTACCTTTCTTCTCAAGCCATTTCTTATACTTGGGGTAGTCTTTCTTCATGTGACCCTTTTTCTTGCAGAAGAAACATGCATCCTTATTGCCATGATTTTTAAATGGCACTTTACCAAGCTTCTTCCATTTCTGATCACTTTTGCCCTTTTTTCTATTTCCATAATGTGCACTTTCCACTTTTCCATGCTTTAATTTCTCCTCCTTTTGAACACACATGGTCAAAAGTTCATTGATAGACCATTTTTCCTTCTATGTGTTGTAAGAAATTTGGAATGCTCCATATTCCATAGGAAGAGAATTGAGTATGAAATTGACAAGGAATGACTTAGAAATCTCAATCTCTAAGGACTTAAGACGAGCTGCAATGTCCCTCATTTCCATAATGTGCTCACGCACACTCTTAGAATTGTTATGCTTCATTCATGATAGTTTGTTCATTAGGGTGCTTGCCAATGCTTTGTCAGAACTAACAAATTGCTCTTCAATAGCCCTCACGTAGTTTTTGACCTTATTAGATGGTGGGATTGAGCCTCTAATACTCTGGCTGATATGTGACTTTATGAGCATTAGGCTTAAGCGATTAGATCGCTCCCACTTATCATAAGCACTCTTTTTTGCAGTAGAACTCTCGTCCGTGGGTTCAAGAGGTTCATCCACACGAAATCCCAGATCGAGGTCCATGCATCCTAATGTTAGAAGGATTTTGTTCTTCCAGTTCGAAAAATTATCACTGTTCAAGAATGGAATACGAGAAGACTCATTAGACAGTACAGAGGTAGAAATCACTACAATTACCAAGAACATTATTAATGCTTTAAAACAATAACTATAGTTTGAATCAACCAATGTCAAATTCAGTAGCAAATCTAAATCTTCCTGTGGGTAGAGGTCACTAAACTGTATTAGATTTTCTATTACTTTATAATAAGACTAATGGGTTCCGAAATATTTAAGGAAAAGAAAACTCATACCTGTGGGTTTAAAGTGTTCAATCCCTTTAATACCCAATCCATTATCTTATTCCAATTAAATTTCATAAATATTTACTTTCCAGTGGGACTGAGAAATTATTCATAAAACATAATTGCAATATGAAAAATGCCAAATTAAATTTTAACTTTATGTGATCATAATACTGAGGATCACTACATCTTTATGTTTTTTAAGATGCTATGGCTAATCTTAAAACAAAATATAATCTTTTTAATTATGGCATAATTTATTAATGTGAGCAAATCTACATGATCACAACAAGCACATAATCTTTAATGCACATAATACATGCAATCAGAATAATATCACATGAAAATCCCAAGACCAAAACTCATGTAATTCAACCTTATATTAGATTTTGCTTAGAAGTTGGAAATAAATTCCATAAGTCCAATACATAGTGTATACATGCTCTTATTTCACATAAATTTTCAATGTATTAATAATTACCTTAATGCATGTAATATAATATTACATTATTTTAGATAATATGCCAATGAATCTCAAAAATTATAAAAACTAAAAGAACATGTTATAATTCACTGTATGGAATTCAATTGAATTTGCTTACTATTTAAACATGCAACTATAATAAACAAAATATCCTTAACAGCATGTTAAAATTTCTTTATGAAAATTCTAGAAATAAATTCAAGTCTTTCATGCCTTTTAAAATAAACCAAATAAAACATGATAATTTCTAGAATTTATACAAAATAAGAGGACGTAGTTTTTTATTTTTATTTTTATAATGTTTGTCAATAAATAGAAATCAATACTTAATGACATACAATAATTCTCCAAAATGAAATAGATTCAAAACAAGAGTAATTTTAGATGTAAATACTACAATCACATAACAAAATGAATTCTACTAATCCTTCTAAGTAATACATCATGCAATAATTCATCTTTGATAGACATCAAATTAATATTTTAATCCATCATGTTTCATATACATATACATATACATATATATATATATATATATATTAAGATGAATCAGACAATGAATATTCATTCTGATAATTCAAACTTTAAATAATGTTAAACTATATGGCACAATCATAAGTCATGTATAATGATGGCAGCATGTTGACTGAAACTTCACTATTAAGAATTAGACTATTAATTTTATATTCAAAAGTATGATGGCCTGCAAGTTCCAAAACCTCATTGACAAAAGAAAATAAACAAAGGGCTAAAAGTAGAGACGTGGTGTGCTCAGACTAATTAAAATATTAGGAAGCATAAAACAGAATAATAAATTATAGCCAACAAAACAAATCGAACAAACGAAGAAAATTATCATGTTGAAATCATAACGGAACAGAGGCCCAACAAGTGTATAAAACAGAACGCAATAAGATTTGGTCTCCATAACATACAATAACGCTAAACAACAAGGACAGAAGGTGGCTCTGATACTAATTGTGAGAATTAAAATAATTTTACTTCAGAAAGAAGAATACCTCCTGCCATGATGTTCAAGCCTTTAAATCTTTATCCTTGAATGATCAAATCTTGAATATATAAACAAAACCCACTCACAGAACACTTTTACAGAACCATATGAAAAAAGTAGAAGGAACAAAGTTTCAAGTCTATTCTATTCACAAAACAACGCCTGTGTTTGATGGCTATTACATACATATATATAGATAGGTTTGGACCCGTATCCAAGTGTAACTCCTTATAACTTCCCACCATCACGGAAGTTGTAACTTCCCTGAAACCACCACATGGGATAGTGGACATATGTTAGTTACCCATTAAATTGATTAAATATATATAATAAAATATATATATATATAATATAAATAAATAAAACAAGCATGTGGCATATGGGCCCCTTTATGGATATTCTTACAGAAACTACATTATATGAAACTGTTATTATAATTGAAATTATAGAGACTAAATTGAAACTTGAAAGAAACTACATGCACTATTAGTAAATTGTGCCCTTTTTTAAGCTTTCAAACAAAGTCATTGAATCAAATTGGGGAGGCCTAAAATTATATTTTCTTTGAACAATACAAGTTTGATTCTGATTACAATAATAAATATTTAAGTAGATTGAAGAAACCACTACAGATTTCTAAACAAACAAACGTAAGCGATCTAGTAACATGCACCAAGCAAATATATATATAGGTTATGGCCAGAATCCTTATGTGACCGTTATATGACTCATCGTTATATACCTATGACTAAGACTGAGGAAGAGCAAGAAATAAGTCTTTTACATACTCAAGAAAAGTAAAATACTGTGAATTTTCAAAGAGTTATGTTGATCTTATCTTCTTGTGTTTAATGGTCAACACAATAGGGACGGTTAATTGTGAGCATTTGTTGAGTCGGATCATGGAGTTGTTAATTGACTTCTGGTACCTTTTGGATATGTTGTTATTTATGTGGTGGTGTTTTTTCTTCTAAAAAATTCTATTATTCAATTTAATTTCACACTTTCAAAGCTATATTATTACATAATTATATCAAGACTCCTCTCCAAGCATGTTTACACTTTGAAACTCTGCTTTGGATATTCTGATTTTGAAGAGAAATTTTCCTACTTTCGGCTTGTAATATTGATTTAATGGGTTTTCATGCTCTATTTAATCAGAATTCTAGGGGACATGTTTTCCAATTACAACAGTCTTACCTAATTATCATGTTCTATGACTTTTTTCTTTTTTTTTAAAAAAATAAAAAGAAAAAACTATTTCTAGCTGATTACATTTTCAATCCTAGTTATTCGTCCTACCATTAGACTTGACCATTTTTTTAAAAGGGACTTTCTAATTAACAATCAGTCATAAATCATACAAAGAAGACCACAACAAAATAAATAAAATTGAAGAATACAAGACAAGTGGTTCAGCTAAGGGAATAGATGAATACTTATAGAATTCCACATTAGGAATAAAAGGGGAAAAAAAAAAAAAAAAAACAAGTGAAAGTTGTTCTGTATAATATTTTGGTTGATTTTGATTTGCAGTATAAAAATTTCCAAATGTGAAAACAAAAAACAGATTGAAAACAGAATTTCGATTGTTCTTAAAAACAGTCGATTCAATTCCATCATTTTTCTGACACTCCTAGGCGTGATATCCCCTTCCACTTCCAAAGATGAATTATTCACAAATCCATTACTTTGCTTGTTTTAATATCCAAGCATGTATAATTTTTGAAATTCTACTTTGGAGATTTCCCAAATTTTGTAGTGGATTTTTCCCAATTTCAGCTCATAATATTGATTTAATGCGTTTCACATGCTCTGTTTATCAGAATTCTAGGGACATGTTCTGAGGTTCAAGTTTTTAATTTCCACAGATTGATTCAAATCAATAGAATTCAAGTCACAATGATTTTGTCTATGTACTAAAATCAAGTTGATTTATTATTTCTTGAAGAAGCCAACGATTAATACTGTTCAGCATCAACTAAACAATAAATTTGATTTATTCCCTCTAGGCCATGACCAAACATGTACCTAAACCTCCTGTTCATCCATGCTAATGGTATTATTACAGGGAAAAAATAATACAAACAAACATACTACTATTTATTTTCTTTTTTCCATGTACCCAAAATTAGATGGTACTGAAGAGCCAGCTTTGGTGAACTAACATCTGAGATTATCACCAGGGGCAACACCAAATTGGCTGCAATAGTTAGTGTAGAGATTAACGCGGGCAGTCACAAGATCAGGTTTTTTTCCATCGCATTCAAGGTCACCATTAATTGCTCGGATTGTTGCACCAAACCCTTGTCCAGTAGTCATTACAGAGTGAACATTTTGCATCCAAAACCACAAGGCCGCCTTGAATGATACGAGTGAATCTGTTGCCACAGTTTCCGGGTTGGCTAGTCCATCGAATCCAATGAAATCTCCAGCAGGACCGTAGTTGTAGTTCCAGGACAGCTGAAGAGGACCTCTTCCATAGTAACTCTTGTTTGGTGCACATGGGTACTTGGTATATTTTGGATCGCAGTAGTTTGAGCTTGGGTTTTTCTCATCTATGCTGCAAAAATCTGCAGGGAGAAAAAAAAATGATTTAGGTGTCAAATTCAGGATTTTCTTGAAAAATTAATTGATTCAGTGCACATAAATCACTAGTGGCAAACTGTCTAGACCAAAAGTAAACATGTATAAATAGATAGACATAAAGACTGATGAGTGAAATTGGGGCAAAGAAATTATGTTGAAATCTTACATCCAGTCTCATGAGTAGCATGTGCAAAGAAAGCAGCAATTTCGCGCTTAGAATCATCAGTAGTTCCAATGGTACCAAAAGCAGAGAAAGAACTGAGAGCATTAAGAAATGCCGACCGGGTATAGAAGCTTGTCCCGACACATCCAGCAGGAGCTTGATTGATTATCCCATCGAAAAATGCCTGTGTCACAATATCAGAAACCGACACACCATTGGAACCGGTACAAGGCCCTGATTGGCACCCTGTCCCACAGTGGTCAGCATCCTGGCCACAATAACCGAACTGGCTGCAGCAGTATCCTGTAGCACAACCACAATTCTGGCCCACTACGATTTCTGGCAGGACTACTCCGGCCAGGATGATTAGTGTTAGGAAGGTGTTTTTTAAATTGAGGGATTCCATTTTTGGAAGAAGAAAGTGTGTTGGAATGGAGGGAGATGTGTGGTGTGAAAGTAATGTTTGGGAGAGAATTTACAGACTCAACAATGGAAGGTGCTAGGAAAAATCAGTGTATTGTAAGGTGGCTTTCGAATTGAAGAGGAGACCCATTCAATTATGAGAAATCGTGTTTATTTTGGTTGTCTTTATTGACTTGTCAAAGGACGACTATGGTAATCTCTCACTTCAAATGAGCATAAGGAACGTTTGATTTGTTTGGTTGAGAAATTTGTGAATGGATTTGGAAAATGAAAGGAAAAATGTATGAGAGATGTAAATTTATTTTATTCACATTTTATTTATTTTTTTCTTTCCGTTTCCAAATCTCTTTGCAAATCCTCCAACTAAACACAACATAATTTTTTAATTGAGTTTTGAATGTGGAGTTTTATTTTGAAAGATAAATTTTTTGAGTTTTAAGTTGTATTTTGAAATTGTTTTGGCTTTAGTTTTTTTAATATTTAAAAAAAAATTATTTTTATTTTAAGAATAAATATTCTTTATTGTAAATATTTATTTATTTTTTAATGTGTGTTGTATTTATTACATTTGTACACTGTATTTTTTTTTAATGTTTAAAATATAATTTTTTAAAATTTATTTTAAATATATAATTTTTTAAAATATTTTTTATTATTTTTATTTTAAATATTTTATTTTATTTTTTAAGTATTTTAATTTTAAAAAATTTTGGATCGCCCACATATATCTAAATCATAACAAATTATTTACCAATACTTAAAAAAATAGGAAAATTTAGTCTAAAAACCATATCCCACTTTTAATAATGAAAGAGATTTACAATATTATTTTATAATGTCTAAGGTCCCTCAACCTAACATTCTATTGTGTTGAGGATAGACTGTAATGCAGCTAAGCATTTTTCTGTTGTTCCAAATGTAGAGGAAGAACAGACTACTTATTCTGCTTCAGGTCGGTGGTTACTTCCCCTTGAAGGTTATCCTCGCAATAAAAAAATCCACTCCAAATATACGAGACCTTAACATTTATATTTATATACTCTATATATAATAATATAGCACTCAGAGGGTTTCGTGATAAACTTGTTTTCAGCCAATTCCAAGTAAATCTTTCTCTCTCTGTCTCTTTCTTCACATCATTGATTGTTTCTTCTATCTCTTCTTTATTGTCTTGGCTGTAAGTTTAAGATTCTAGCTGAACCCTTCCTTAGATTTTCATTGTTTAATTTTTTTTTTAATGTATTGTTTCTTATTTTGTTTTTGTTTTGGTCTTCCACTGTAGGAATTGATTGATTCAATTTTTTTCTGAGACGAATTAAGATTTTGTGCCGTCAAATTTAGGATTTGTTGATGATATCATTGGAGGTTTTTCCAAGATTTGGACGTATGTTTTTGTAGATTTCTATGGTGGGACGTAATTAGGGTTTTATCTTCCATTTTGTGTGTGTGTGTGTGTGTGGGTCCGTTGAAAATTTGGCTGTAATTGCTGATTTCCTTGGTGGGTCTGAGAAATTTTTTGATTTGAACCTAGAGAAATTCTTGCGAAAATTAGGAAATTTTTTTGGAAATTCAGAGAGATTCTCTTAATTGAGTTTTCTCTGAATCAATGTTGAGAGATTTTAGACAACCATTACTTTCTCAACATCATTCGAGAACAAGGTCTTTTATCTGATAATGTGTTGGTCAGTCAAGATCTTGAAGAGGAGATAAGAGAGCATGTTTGGGCTTATGCCAACAATCAAGAACTATTCTTTATTTCATTTGGGAATTCAATGAACAAGATGGAAAGCATCAATGTACTCACTGGAGAGCATAGAGAGATGTGGAAAAATTGCAGGTGATTAGGTTGAGTTCTTGAGTGAAAAGGGTGGTGGGTGTGATGTGTTTGATGGTGATTGGGTTTGGGATTAGACATACCTATTGCATCAATCAAGAGATTGCAGGTTTTTGTGTCAATCAAGTCAAAGAAATTTCAATACCTTCAGAACAAACATAGAGAAATTTGTGTTAAAATTTCTCTAGTTTCGGGCTTGTTTGGTAACTATTTTGTTTTCAGTTTTCAATTTATATTTATAAAAATTTAAAATACTGTCATAAAAACTTATTTGATAATTTTTTTAATTTATAAATGGTTGTCGTAGTTTATAAATTTGAGAAAAAAACGTAAACTCAAAAAATGAGTTTATGTTGGTTTTTAAACAAAAATTTAAAAATTTGACTAACAAATTTTTTTTAATTAATTTTTTTTTTCCAATTATAATGTGTATGATTCCATTGTCATAAATAATAAAAAATAAATATAAATATTTTAGGCCTGAACAAACATATTTTTTATTTTATGTTTTTAAAAAATTTCAAACATTTTGTTCAAAAACAAACGTGTTTGTAGTTTATGTTTTTCTAAAAATAAACAAAAATCAGTTTATAAAATTTTTATAAACATTAACCAAAAATGTAAATGATACCAAATGCTACCTTAAAATTTCTTTGGTTTGGCGAAAATAATTTTCTCTGGCTTAAAATCATTATGTTAAAATTTTTCTGGTTTGGTTAAAACAATTTTTTCTAGTAATCTTATGTATCTTGATATATGCACGTTATGTATTTGTATAAATGTTTACTTTTTTGTTTAGTTAGTTTTGTTTTTATTGATTTTAAAGTAGCTCTTTTTTATTTCTACATGATCTTATGTAATAGTGATCTACTTGGTAATCTATATGGAATGATAAAGTATTAGAATGAAACTGAATTTTGATTTGGATTGTTCGTAGAAGTGAATTTCACCTCATTTACGTACTAAAGAGAGTAATTTTCTCTAACGGGTGATGATAAGGTATTGGAGCTTGAGATTGTGAAGAATTTTCAGAAAGAGGTGATTTTCTCTGGAAAGTTTAGAATTTCTCTGGAGAGTGGGAATAATTTCTCTGGAGATAATTTCTCTTGAAGTCTAGAGAAATTCTCTGGATCGATATTGAAAGACTTTGGACATTATGCAAATATTGGGTGTCCTTTATGTTATAAAATTTTAATACCAGGGACCTTAAAAAAATCTCCTGAAAAAATAAAAAATATTTTTTTTGAAAAAAATAAAAAAAACATTTTTTGAATTTTTTTTTCAAGAAAATAGAAAATAATTTTAAAGAACTAAATAAAAAACTTTGATTTTTTTTTAAAAAATATAAATTTTTGAAAAATGTTTGGTTATGAACTTTGAAAATAATTTTGAAATTGCAAATCATGATTCTAGAATTTAACCAAATGCTACCTTACTTTGGCCTATTTTGGAAGGTAAGAAAAAAAGTAAACTTTTTGTTTTTTTTCTTTTTCTTTTTTAAAAAATGTATAAAAAAGTAAAAAGTTGATGTGACCCAAATAAGTCAATAAATTTACTTTTTTCCTAGTTGCCAAAATATGCCTTCACTACATGAAATGACAATTTTGGCAACCAAATTTGGCGATTAAAAAAAATTTAGTCGCCAAAAGTTGTGGAATTGGCGACCAAAAATTATATTCGTTGGCAAAAGTACAAGATTTAGTTACTAATTTTTTGGGAAAATTACGCTGACACCCTCTGAGGTTTATGTTTATTACAGTTTCCTCCCTCACCTTTTGGAAATTACATCCCTGAGGTTTAAAGTTTCATAACAGATTCCACCCTCAGCCTTTTAATTTTTTTAAATACCAATTTTACCCTCATTGGGTAAATTACATTGACACCCCTCACATTTTAGAAATTATAATCCCTTCCCTAAGGTTTAAAGTAATATTATCAATTGCCCCCTCAGTTAGTATTAGTTGGAAAAAAAATTTATTGAAAAAAAAATTTAATTGGAAAAAAAATTTGTTAGTAAAATTTTTAATTTTTTGTTTAAAAATCAACGTAAACTCATTTTTTGAATTTATATTTTTTCCTCAAATTTACAAACTGATACAACCATTTATAAACAAAAAAAATTATCAAACAAGTTTTTATGACAGTTTTTAAAATTTTTGTAAATATAAATTAAAAACTGAAAACGAAATGGTTACCAAACAGGCTTTAGATGATAAAAATGTCATAAAATTAACAAGGGTAAATTACACTGACCCCCCTGAGGTTTATGTTTATTACAGTTCTCCCCTCACGTTTTGGAAATTACATCTCCCCTCCTGAGATTTAAAGTTTCATTATAGATTCTACCCTCAGCCCTTTTAATTTTTTTAAATACCAATTTTACCCCCCATTGGATAAATTACATTGACACCCCTCACATTTTAGAAATTATAATCCCCTCCCTAAGGGTTAAAATAGCATTACCAATTGCCCCCTTGGTTAGTATTAGTTGGAAAAAAAAAATTCATTGAAAAAAAAAAAATTAATTGGAAAAAAAAAATTTTGTTAGTAAAATTTTTAAATTTTTGTTTAAAAACCAACGTAAATTTATTTTTTGAATTTACATTTTTTTCTCAAATTTACAAACTGAGACAACCATTTATAAACCAAAAAAATTATCAAACAATTTTTTATGACAGTTTTTAAAACTTTTGTAAATTTAAATTGAAAACTGAAAACGAAATGGTTACCAAACAGGCCTTAGATAGTAAAAATGTCATAAAATTGACAAATAATTAAATAAGTTACCAACGTAAGAAATGACTTATCAAAAGATTCTTAAGCTATGTATGGTTTGATTTTTAGAAAAAAAAATTTTAATTAAAAATTAATTTGGTTAAGAAATAAAAAATAAATTTTTTTTTAAACAAAATGAAAATTATTTTTTTATTTTTTATTTCTTAACCAAATTAAATTTTAATTTTTTTAAAAAATTTCTAAAAATTAAACCATACATAGCGTAAGAATCTTTTGATAAGTCATTTCTTATATTGGTAACTTATTTAATTATTTGTTAATTTTACGACATTTTTACCATCTAAAGCCTGTTTGGTGACCATTTCGCTTTCAGTTTTCAATTTATATTTACAAAAGTTTTAAAAACTATCATAAAAACTTGTTTGATAATTTTTTTGATTTATAAATGGTTGTCTCAGTTTTTAAATTTGAGAAAAAAATATAAATTCAAAAAATGAGTTTATGTTGGTTTTTAAACAAAAATTTAAAAATTTTACTAACAAATTTTTTTTCCAATTAATTTTTTTTTTCAATAAATTTTGTTTCCAACTAATACTAACTGAGGGGGTCATTGGTAATATTACTTTAAATCTTAGGAAGGGATTGTAACTTCTAAAATGTGAAGGGTGTCAATGTAATTTACCCAATGAGGGTAAAATTGGTATTTAAAATAATTAAAAGGGCTGAGGGGGGAATCTGTAATGAAACTTTAAACCTCAAGAGGGAGATGTAACTTTCAAAAGGTGAGGGGGGGAACTGTAATAAACATAAATCTCAGGGGGTGTCAGTGTAATTTACCCTAATTTTTTTTAGTCTGGGTATATTGATTATTGGTGCCTAAAAAAAATTTTGTCGCTAAAAATGCCACAATTGGCTACTAAAATTTTTTTTAGTCGCTATATAGTTAGTTTTGGCTACTAAAATTATTTAGTCGCCGAATGAAAAATAAAAATTTACTTTTATCTTTGGCGACCAAAAGTTTGGTTGCCAAAAATTTATTTTTAGCGACTATAAAATATTTTAGTCGTTGTATAATTAGTTTTGGCTAATAAATTATTTAGTCGCTAAATAAAAAACAAAAATTTACTTTTTATCTTTGGCGACCAAAAGTTTGGTCGGAAAAAATTTATTTTCAGTGACTAAATAAATATTTTAGTCGTTGTATAGTTAGTTTTGGCTATTAAATTTATTTAGTCGCCGAATGAAAAATAAAAATTTACTTTTTATTTTTTGCGACCAAAAGTTTGGTCGCCAAAAATTTATAGATATATATAGATATAGATTTATTTTTGTATTGTGGGGAATATGTATTGGGATTTTATTTGTTTACATATGTGTATTTATGCAAAAGTTTTGGGAGCTTCAGAAATTGAAGGCAGTGGAATAATTAGAAAAATTAAAATTGTGTTTTTTTAATTTTTTTTAATTTTTTATGCGTGTGTGTGCGCGCGTTTGAATCTTGGATTTGGAGAGTAATTTGTGGAGGGAAAATGAAAGTGATTGGAAATATGAAAGAAAGATAAGAGTTTTTTCCCTTTAAATATTTAGTTTATACTTAAGACTTGAGCTCATTTTGCACTTTAGTATGTATGGGATTAGAAGATATCTTTTCCTGCAAATTTTCCCCTTTACAAAATTTTGAAATATTTTTGTTCCTGTAATTTTTTCCCTTTACGAAATTGAGAATTAACCTCTCAAAACTAATAATTTATTTTCAGTGAGCAAAAAACTTTTAGTCGTGTTATAAGAATTTTTGCCTACTAAATAATTTAGTCGCCAACCAAATAACTTAATTTTTGCTTTTCTCTTTGGCGACCAAATATTTGGTTGGTAAATATTTATTTTTGGTGACTAAAATTATTTAGTCGGAAATATTTAGCTACTAAAAAAAATTTAGTCACCTTTAGTTGACTTTTATTGACAAAATTGTTTAGTCGACAATTGTAATTAAAATTTTGGAGGGTGGATTTGAATTTTTGGAATTAATTAGTGATGAAACTATGTTTTAGTCGGGAAAAAGTTACTTTACCTGTTTTTGGCGACCAAAGTTGTTAGTCAAGAAAAAAAGATTGCACAACGTCACCGTTTTAGGCTAACTTATCTTGGAAGGCTGGTGTGTCTCTATGATCACTGTGACTCTCTCTCTCTCTCTCTCTCTCACGCCTCTCCTCCTTCCACAATCTCTCTCGCACCGTCATCATATCGTCGCACCGTCGTACCTTCGTCGATCCACCATTGGAACATTATGCCAGGTGTGCCTTTCGCCCTCTCTCTGTCTCTCTATCTCTGTCTCTGTCTTTGCCTTATTCCATTCGCATACCTATAAATCGGCCCAGCCCCAAATTGTAACCTAAAGAGGTTGAGTTGTATAAGAACTTCCAATCCAGAGTTGCTATACTTGAATGCTCTGGTTGGGTTCACTGAATGCTCTTTCGTCAGGGTAGCCTTCTTAGATTTTAAATGTTTGATTGTAGTCTGTTAGAATGGTTGAAAGAAAGGGAAAATTGTGTATCTGTGTTATTGAATTGAATAACCATGTACAAGAGCTCTTATATATAGGAGGGTGATATAATCCTAATCTAACTCTAATTCCTAATTTCTGATATACATTAACAATGATATACATTAATTAGGATAATTAGGATATATATACATCAACAGCCCCCCTTAAACTCAAGATGTGTAAGCATCAACCAACTTGAGTTTGGAAACTAGATCACTGAAATGACCAGGAGAATAAGCCTTGGTGAAGATGTTGGCTGTCTAATCGACAAAGATAACAAAGATAAGACGAATAGTGCCATTAGTAACATGCTATCGTATGAAGTGACAATCAATCTCAATATGCTTTGTGCGATCATGGAAGACATCATTATGGGCAATCTGAATAGCACTCTGATTATCACAATAGAGGTTAATCGCAGTAGAATGAGAAACCCCCATATCAGAAAGAAGCCAACAAAGCCACATAAGCTCCTAAGTAGTGTCAGCAAGAGCACAATACTCAGCCTCAGTACTAGAATGAACAACAAGAGTTTGCTTCTTACTACGCCAGGCAATGAGAGAGTCACTCAAGAAGAAGCAGAATCATGTAGTAGAACGGCGATTAGTAGGATCCCCTGCCCAATTTGCATCAGGAAATGCGTGTAATTGTAGAGATGAGTGTGCTGAGTAGTGAAGACCATGAAAGATAGTTCCTTTGGGATAGAGCAAAATGCAAACCAAAGCATCAAAGTGCGGAGAGCGAGGAGCATTTATGAACTTACTGACAATGTGAACAGCATAGACAATGTCTGTACGAGTAACTGTGAGATAAACAAGACTGCCAACTAGCTGACGATATAAGGTAGCATCAGACAACAGGTGACCGTCAAGAGGTGTGAGACGAGTATGAGGATCAACTGGAGTAAGAGTAGTCTTGCAATCGGAAAGACTAGCACGAGCTAAGAGATCAGAAGTATACTTGGCCTGGGTGAAAAAGTAACCAGAAGGATCATGAGAAATTTCCAAGCTGAGGAAGTAACTAAGCAAACCTAAATCTTTAATCTCAAACTAGCAACTGAGGAACTGGTTGAGACTAGAGATACCCACTATGTCATCCTCAGTGATGATCATATCATCAACATAGAGAAAAAGAAGAATAACACCATGCTCTGTCTTGCGTGTAACCAGAGCAGAATGATAGGCACTGGAAGAGAATCCAATGTCACTAATGATAGAACTGAACTTGGTAAACCAAGCACGGGGAGCTTGTTTCAAACCATACAAAGCACGACGAAGTTTACAGACCTTGGTGAACGGAACTAAGGAACCAAGAGGAGGCTTCATATAAACTTCCTCAGTGAGATCGCCATTGAGAAAGGCATTCTTGACGTCCATCTGACAAAGACTTCAATGACGAGCAGCAGCAATGGCAAGTAGGCTGTGAACTGAAGTAAGACGAGCAACAGGAGCTAGGAATGGCAACGGGCGCGGGCCGGGGCCGGGGATCACCCTCCTCGTCCCCGATCCCCGACGGTGAAAATTTTTTCATCCCCGGCCCCGATCCCCGATGAGGAATCTGTTGCTGCCCCCGCGCCTGTCCCCTAACGGGGATCGGGTTTCCCCGGCCCCGAAAATTCCCCGGTGGAAAAAAAAATTCAGCAACAGATCTGCTGTTTAACAACACCACCAACAGATTCAATAACAAAAAAATAAAAAATAAAAATAGAACAACAGATTTGACAGATTCAATAACAACCACACCAACAGATTCAATAACAACAACCCAACAAATTAAAAAAAATAAAGAGAGAGTAGAATAGAAATGGCGACAAAGAGGAGGGAATAGGAGCTTCGATGGTGGAATAGCAGAGGTGGTGTCGTCTCTACAATCGTCTCCGCGTCGATGATCCGGATGATTGTAACAACGCCTGCGGGGGGCCTCGCTACAGTTCGGACTCGATTTTTGTTGCGGTTCCAAACCTTGAACCAAAGAGTCCAAATCCGGCAAATCGTTTTGAAGGAAAACAGATTTTTTTGAAAAGAAGTGCCAAACATGGACTGCTTTGCCAGATAACAGAGTCGCCACCTAAATATTTTAAAATGGGAAATTTAGGAAACCCTGACTCGGTGCCGGAAGGCCACGTGTCCGTCATCACCAAAGTTGGCTCGGGAACTTGGGTACGATTGGGGAAGGTCACATCGTGAGCACCCCCGCTCGCCCGGTCGAAGACCGGCCTCTACTAACCATGATATCTGTTTTTGAAAACTTTGTGCGTTCTTATTCCGATTATTGGCCTAGGTTACTATGTGATGCTCGCAGCAAACAAGTATAGACTGGGCCGTCTGAATTGGAACGAAACATTTCATGTTTGTTTGTTTAAAAATGATGTGATGGTGCTGCCCGCAGGCAGGCTAAAATGCGGATTTGCCACCCTCGGGTGGGCTTAGAAAACAGTGATGTTGCCACTATCTAGTGGGCTTAAAACAAACATTTGATGAATTGTCCCAATTCAGATAACTCAACCTCCACCCACAGGCATTCAAGGCAGTTATATCACATAAGCATATAGCCTCATGGTAAGCATGCTATTCATGGTAACACTCACACGCGTGCAAGGATGCTAAAACATAACAACTCACCGAGTACTCCGAGCCAAAACAGAAAACTTATTAGAAATCATGCATGATCCTAAAATATACAGAATGCCTAATGCAACACATGCAAAAATGCAACTATAGCAGGCTCGGCTATTCTAAAGATGGCATATGAAATGCAACGGCTAACATGTATTCAACTTAGAATTGAAATACAAATGCAGTTTGTATGATGCGCCGAGCCCGATGCATGCAATACAGATGAATGATGCAAACATGCTGTCATACTGTATGCTAATTGAAATATGCCCTATATCTAACCATCCAAAGCGGGTAAATAAAAGGGAGAAAGAAATGGGGGTTGGAAGACATACATCACACTCACACACCCTTATTACAACATTGCCCTCGCGCAGAGGGTCCGAATAAATAATAATACAGACCCGAATAAAAGAATATTACAGATTAACAAATTAAACTAGGAAAGCGGTAAAAACTGGCATGCAAGCCAGGGGGTGCCTTGCTTCTAATGTATGTTGTATGCTGGGCTGCCTCGGGCGGAAATCCACTGGGATGCCCTGATTAGCCTCTGTTTGCAGTATTTCTCGAAATGCGCGCCGGACTCCGAAAAGTTGTTGATCCTCGATTTTGCTGTAACAGAGAGCAGGAAAAGGGCATAGCAATGTATTTCACAAATATATGCATGCCTCGATCCTCGTGCCACCAATCACGCATATCAATGCATGATGGCCGAGGAATCGGATTGCACAACTCAATATGGGATGAATGCAGATGAATGCTATAACAAAACCTAACTCCATCATGGGTAATCCGGAGTGTCGGTGACTTGGGAATTGAGACCCGTTCCGTCACTCGGGGTACGAAACGTGCCTCGTTTCCCGTGCAATATGCATGATATGCATGAAATGCAACTAATATACAACCTAGCACGCTCAATGCTATGAAAATGAGATGAAAATGAGACGCCTCGAAAAGCGAGCACACGGGCACGCAAATCGAGGCGATGATATGAAATGCAAATCGGGTAAAACCGAAGTGCCTCGAAATGCGTGCACACGGGCACGCAAACCGAGGCGATGATATGAAGTGCAAATCGGATAAAACCGAAGTGCCTCGAAATACGTGCACACGGGCACGCAAACCGAGGCGATGACGTGAAATGCAAAATCGGATAAAACCGAAGTGCCTCGAAATACGTGCACACAGGCGCGCAAACCGAGGCGATGATAAAATGAGAAAATCGGATACAACCGAAGTGCCTCGAAGTGCGTGCCCACAGGCACGCAAACCGAGGCGATGATGTGAAGTGCAAATCGGATAAAACCGAAGTGCCTCGAAATGCGTGCACACGGGCACGCAAACCGAAGCAATGCAAAAATGATACAAATGGCATACGAAAATGCAACGATGGGCTTACACCAACATGGGAGAGCCTCAGCTCACTCACATAGGAGGCCGTCGGATAAAAACGAAGTGCCTCGAAATGCGTGCACACGGGCACGCAAACCGAGGCAATGCAAAAATGATACAAATGCATACGGAATGCAATGATGGGCTTACGCCAACATGAGAGGGCCTCAGCCACACTCACATAAGCTGCCGCCGGATAAAAAGAGCTGCCTCGAAATGCGTGCACTCGGGCACGCAAACCGAGGCGATGATATACAAGCATGAAAATGGTACAGAAATGCAATGATGGGCTTATACCAACATGAGAGAGCCTCGGCCTACTCACATAGGAAGCCAGCGGATAAAAATAAAGTGCCTCGAAATGCGTGCACACAGGCACACAAACCGAGGCAAAGGCATACAAGCATGAAAATGCAAATTGGGCTTACGCCAACATGAGAGGGCCTCAACCACACTCACATAGGCTGCCGTCGGATAAAATGAGCTGCCTCGAAATGCGTGCACTCAGGCACGCAAACCGAGGCGATGATATACACAATGCCATGACATGGAAAATGTAGATTGGGCTTATACCAACATGAGAGGGCCTCAACCACACTCACATAGGCTGCCGTCGGATAAAATGAGCTGCCTCGAAATGCGTGCACTCAGGCACGCAAACCGAGGCGATGATATACACAATGCCATGACATGGAAAATGTAGATTGGGCTTATACCAACATGAGAGGGCCTCAGCCACAGTCACATGGGATGCCGATGAATGAAAACGGAGCGCCTCGAAGTGCGTGCCCACGGGCACGCAAACCGAGGCAATGCATTAAGGCATAAAATGACATGGGAAATGATATGCAAGCATGGCAAAGGAATTTTAGCACTCACAAACGATGTAAGACAGCCCCGAAATGATACGAAATGACAACCGAAGCATGCAATCATCCCGAAAATGTGAAATTAGGCCCCGAAATGGCCTATAGCCATACTATACATGCAAAATATGATTATGGCAGCAAAACCAGTGGCAAGACAGTCCCCAAAAATAGCATTTTTCAGTGCAGAACAAGGCCAAATTATGATCACAAGTATGGCAACAATAGTTTGCAAAAATGGGGGAAATAAGGGGTATTGAGACAAGTGATATATATAAACCCCAAATGAACAAACATGCTTCTACAAAATTGAAGAGGGCCTAAAAATAAGCACATTTTCAGAAGATGGAAGCCCCAAAAACAGAACATAAACATGCTATAAATTCTATGCAAAATGGAGCCCAAAAGAGGTTATAAAGAGAGGTACCACAAGAAATGACCAAATAGCTTAAGACCCTTAATAAAACTTGAAGAAAAGACCAAAAAAAGACACTTTCTAAGCCTGATGAAGGCCAGAAACAGAAGCTAGAATGGCCTAAACAAACATGCAATTTTACGGTAAATTTGATGGATTTCAAAGGAAGTACCAAAAATATACACCAAATAGCTTAAGGCCCTCAACATAACATGAAAAGGAGACAAAAACAAGGCTATTTCTAAGCCTGATGAAGGCTGAAATCCGGAGCCAAGTAAGCCTAACAAAGCATGCAAGAATTAGGGCCTAAAGTGAATTTCCAAGAGAGGTGGTATATAGAATGGCCAAATGAAGTTGAGCCCTTCTACAATGTTGTAGAGGGGCTCAAGATAAGCACAAAACCAGTAGGGGTCGGAGCCCCAAAAACAAATGCAAATAGGCCAAAATTAGCATGCAAATTGGTGACATACAAGATGGATATTGAAGGAAGTGTATCATGGAGACACCAAATAAAGTTGAGCCCTTCTACAAAGTTGTAGAGGGGCTCAAAATAAGCCTAAAACCAGTAGGGGTCGGAGCCCCAAAAACAAAAGGAAATAGGGTAAAAATATGAAGCAAGAAAATGGTACAAAAGATGAATTTGGGAACTTACCCTTGAAGATCCGATTATTGCAACTTCTTAGCTGGAATTTGTTGATCCTTGACCACTGAAAATCATCCCTTTGCTGCTGGAATGGTGTTGTGGATGAAGGAGCTAAGGGTTGATGAAGGAATTGGCCAAGACTTGGAGTTATCCTTGGAATTTTGGCTAAGGAAATGAAGGAATTGGAAGAGGAGCTCTTCAAGAAATTTTTTGTAACCCCCAAACCAGCTGGGAGCTGCTGGTTTTATAGCCAAAAGGGTGAAAAATATCTCTCCACAAATATCTAGATATTTTGAGGGCAAAATATCTAGATATTTTGAGGACAAGAAAAAAAAGATTTTGTTCGGCCACGAAGTGGACATCTGAGACCGCAGTGTTCCTCGGAATGATGAAACAGAGGTACCTGCAAAAATTGAACAAAAACCGATGCAAAACGAAAGCTCGGGGACCAAAACCGCGCGGGGTCCCGAAAATGGGCTGCCGGGCACCGGAAGTGGTGTTCGGCCACGAAGTGGGTCTCAGAGACCCCAGTGTCCCTCGGAAGGACTAAACAGAGGTCTCTGCCAAAAACCAGAGAAAACGGATGCGAAATGAATGCTCGGGGACCAAAACCGCGCGGTTCGGGGTCCCGAAAATGGGCTGCCGGGCACCGGAAGTGGTGTTCAGCTGCGAAGTGGGTCTCGGAGACCCCAGTGTCCCTCGGAAGGACCAAACAGAGGTGTCTGCCAAAAATGAACAGACATCGATGCAAAATGAATGCTCGGGGCCAAAACCGCGCGGTTCGGGATCCCGAAAATGGGCTGCCGGGCACCGGAAGTGGTGTTCGGCTGTGAAGTGGGTCTCGGAGACCCCAGTGTCCCTCGGAAGGACCAAACAGAGGTGTCTGCCAAAAATGAACAGACATCGATGCAAAATGAATGCTCGGGGCCAAAACCGCGCGGTTCGGGATCCCGAAAATGGGCTGCCGGGCACCGGAAGTGGTGTTCGGCTGCGAAGTGGGTCTCGGAGACCCCAGTGTCCCTCGGAAGGACCAAACAGAGGTGTCTGCCAAAAATGAACAGACATCGATGCAAAATGAAGGCTCGGGGCCAAAACCGCGCGGTTCGGGATCCCGAAAATGGGCTGCCGGGCACCGGAAGTGGTGTTCGGCTGCGAAGTGGGTTTCTGAGACCCCAGTGTCCCTCGGAAGGACCAAACAGAGGGGTCTGCCAAAAACCGGAGAAATCGGAGATGGTTGGACGGTCCCGAACCGAGGCACACGGCCTAACGGCTCCGAAAACTGGGAACCGGGCTCCGAAATGGGCAAAATGGCCTACGGCCACAAAAAGTAGCTCACGGCCACTGGGAGATTGTCTACGGGACCACTCCCTTCCCTCAGGAAAGAAAACAGAGAAAACCGAGTCTGGTTCGCAAACCGAGACAAGGTAGAGAAGAAAGTTCGGAAGTCCGGAGACAGGGCGCACGGCCGCGACTCTGAGACTTTTGAACGAGCACAGTATGCAACATCACCGAGCGCTCAATCGGTGACGTCTGAGTCTTAAGGTCGGTCAAAAATGGGGTGTCTACAATGATCCCTCTCTCACCGACTCTCTACGTTGATGATCGCGATGATCGGGATGATCGACTCTCTGGCTGATCGGGATGATCGACTCTCTGGCAGATCGTCTTTGCGATCGTCTCTCGTCTGCGTTCGACTCTCGTCGACGATTGGGTTTGAGAGGTTAGGGTTTCGAATGTGAGAGAGGGGGAGAGAGTAACATAGGTTAGAGACTCAGAGAGAGAGAAGATAAGAGAGAGAGAGAGAGAGAGAGAGAGAGAGTGCAGTCTACACTCTACACACTGTGACCATCTTAAACATATATATATATAATATAATATTTAAAGAGAGACCAAACCAAACTAAACATATATATATAATATAAGTCGGGGCTAACCGGGGCGGAGGGTGGGGCCGGGGTCGGGGATGAAATATGTATCACCGTCCCTGGCTCGAATGTCATCGGGGATTTAATTTTGAATACCATCCCCGTCCCCACGGGAGTATTTTTCGGGAAAAAACCATTCTTCTCGGGGACGGGGGGTCGGGTCCCCATCGGGCCGGGTTCCAATTGCCATCCCTACCAGGAGCAAATGTTTCCTCGTAATCAATCCCATATTCTTGAGTAAACCCCCAAGCAACAAGACGAGCTTTGTAATGCTTAATGGAATCATTAGAGTGGGTTTTGATCTTGTAAACCCATTTGCAACTAATAACACTCTTGCCAGGTGGAAGGACAACTACAACCTGGGTATGAGTTTTATCTAAAGCCTGCAGTTTATAACTCATAGCTTGGTACCAAAAAGGGTTAGATCAAGCTTCTCGATAGAAAGTAGGTTCATGAGAAGAAAAAACAGTGGAACCAACAATGAAATCACGAAGAAGTACAGAAGGTTATGTTACCTAAGTAGAATGACGAAGAGGTACCTCTGGTGCAGAAGATGATGTAGTGGAATCAAGAGATGTATGAGGCTCACTGGAAGAGGGAATGATAGCAGGACTAGGAGGCGGAGCAGAATCCTCAAGATAGGTCGAAGTCATCATGTCAGAAATAGTGTCATTTAATCCATGACCTCTCATGCTTGGTGAGTTATGGATGCTTGGAGGCAATAGTCAGGTGAAATACAGTTTTTTCCATTTTGATTTTGGGATATATTCAGAAGTTCTGTTAAATGCCATTCAGGCCCTGCCTTGCCTATTTTCTTCGCCCTAATGTGCTTTGCCCTTGTCTATTTTCAAAGCACATTTTTAGAAAATTGACTTGCTTTTATTTTATTATTTTGATTTTTCGTTTATCTATTTATTCTTTTTATAGTGTGACTTTAGTTTTTACCCGACATTTTATTATGTTCTGGGCTTGGGTTTCATGGTTCAATGTTGTTGTCCATCTCTTATTACCCTTGTTGTTCCTTGGATTAGTCATTTGGATTGTAGCTGTGTGTTTGGAACAGGTTGGTTGCTTGATTTTCCAAACTTATGTTGCCTAGATTTTTACTCCTCTGCTCGAGCAGTCATTCTTGCGTTCGAGCGGGCTTTGAAATTTTTCTCCTCCACTTGAGTGGCCATTCTTACACTCAAGCAAGATTTGCAAACTCTCAGAATTTTTTTTTTTTTTTTTTTTTTGCAGACCCGCAAATGCTGGAAGAATGTATTCGATGCTCGAGCGTCACTTTCCACAGTCGAGCGGACTGCGTGTATAACCGACTTAGAGATAGATGAGGATACCTCGTATGAGGAGAGGCTGGTGAGAGTCTTAGATACACGGGACCAAGTTTTGTGAGACAAGACGATTCCCTTGGTTAAGGTATTGTGGAAACACCACGGGGTTAAGGAAGCAACTTAAGAGCTTGAATTGGAAGTTCGAGAGAAATATCCAGACTTATTTGTTGGTGTTTGATTATATATGAAGATTTTGATTATGCTAATGAAATGTAAAAGCATTGTATATGTTTTAAAACACGGGAACATTGCATATGTTATGAGTGCTTGGAAACATGGATTCAATATAAGCATTGCATATGTTTTGAGAATATGGCGTATTGTATGTGTTGGATCACCTTTGAAAACATTGCATATGTTGCTTACGTTTTGGAAAAACATTGAAAATATGAAATGTAAATTCATAATGTGATGGAATTGAATGACCAGTAGATGAGTCATGGCATTGTAATTTGAATTGTAATCATTGTGGTAATGGCTTAAAACATAGTTTTGAAACTTGAATTGAAATTTAGGGGACAAAATTCCTTAAGGGGAGAGGTTATAGTGACTCTAGTTTTGACCCGACATTTTATTATGTTCCGGGCTTAGGTTTCATGGTTCAATGTTATTGTCCATCTCTTATTACCCTTGTTGTTCCTTGGATTAGTCATTTAGATTGTAGTTGTGTTGGAACAGGTTGGTTGCTTGATTTTCTAAACTTATGTTGCCCAGATTTTTACTCCTCCACTCGAGCGGCCATTCTTACGCTTGAGCAGGATTTGCAAACTCTCAATTTTTTTTTTTGCAGACCTGCAAATGCTAGAAGAGTGTTTTCGACGCTCGAGCGTCACTTTCCACACTCGAGCGGACTGCGTGTATAACAGTCCATGAAGATGACCTTTTTCATCACTTTTTCATTCCTCTCTCTCTCTCTAAAACTCTCCAAAACCCTAGATCTTGAGTTTCTCTCTCTAAAACTCATATTCTCTCTACTATTTCACCTAGATCCATTGGGTTCTTCACTCTAGTGCTTTTGAGAAAAAGGTAGAGCACGTCATGGGCTCTCTTTTCATCCAAACAAAAGTGGGTTTCGGTGTCTTTGAAGTTTCAACCTTGCTTTGCTCGTCTTCTCTTCTTGAGGTAGGGATTTTCTACACTTTCATATGGTCTTTAGCTTAGTTATTTGTCATTGTGTAACAATGGTAGGATTTGGGAGTAGTTTGAACAAACCTAGGGTTTGGGTGTAAATGGTGATGGAGGGTGTAGACACCCCATTTTGACCAGGCCTAAGACTTGGGCACTTTGTTTTGACCACCCGCTGATGAAAATTGTAAAATGCTATTTTATAAATTTCTCAGTAGAAAAATCAAATTGAAGCTTTCATTTCAAACCTCACCCATTTTGGCCATCACTAATATTTTATAATTTTATGTGTGTGTACATGATTTTAGGTGTTTTTATCAAAACCAAAAAAACAAAAAACCAAAAAAAAAAAAAAAGAAAAAAAGAAAAAGAGAAAGAAGAAAAACAAAAAATAGTATGGTCAGGAGAATATTGTGTTTTTGGGTAGGATGATTATGTTTTACGAGTGGGCGGAGAATATTATGTTTTTAGAAAAAGAAAAGAGAAAGGAGAGGCTAGCTACATTTGTTTAAAAAAAAAAGAAAGGTGGTGGTGAACATGGTGTATATGGCCAAGATGATTATGTTTTGTTTTCGGTGGAAAGAAGAATATGGTTTAGAAATAAAAAGAAAGAGAAATGGGTGGAGTACGGGCCCCATGGTGTTCCAAATTCGGCAAAAGGCCATGAGAACCCAAGGGAAAGAAATAATAAAAAAAAATACATCTACTCTCTCTCTCTCTCTGATTACCGATTGACACTCTCTCAAGGTACCGTTTTGGTGGGAAAAGATGCATAGACATTGTGATTAAAAAGGAACAACCATATCAAGGGCCAAGGGGGGGATTTTGAGGGGAGAATTTTTGGGGTCTTACAAACTCTCTCTCTCTCTAGAGAAAAAACGAACCCAACTTCATTTCTCTCTCTCTCTCCTATCACACGACCAACTTCTCTCTATATAATGGACTGAAGAGAGACACTGATACAAGAAAAAGAGATCAATCTCTCTCTCCCTCCCTCTCTCTTGGGTGGGAGGGGGAGAGCATTTCTTTGAAGCAAAATATATACACTCATGCACTGATCTCTTCCCGCTCACTCACGGCATGCACACACGTACGCAGCTCACACCTCTCACACCACCCATGCACACACGGCAACCCAGCAAAACACACACACACCCAACTAACACACACACACCTCTCTCTCTCTCATCCATGGCTCTCACACAAGCCACTCACCCACACACACACCTCTCTCTCATCCACGGCTCTCACACACGCCACTCACCCATGTACACACCTAGTCACCATACACCTCTCCCACACGGCACTCACAGTATACACACCCAGTCACCATACACCTCTCACTCACAGCAAGACACACACATACCCATACACAACACACCACACACATTAGCTTACACACACAAATACGGTTTTGAGGAGGAAAAACAAAAGAGAGGGCACCACCAAACACAGCAGCACACACACACAGGAGGCTCGGCCTCCTTGGCTGAGTTCTCTCTCCAGCTGGGTCTCTCTCTCTACAACACACATTTTGCTCTCTTCTCTCTCTCTCTCTTTCTTTTCGAGGCCATGGAGTCATGAAGGGTGATGCTGGTTCGGTTTCACTGACTCTCTCATCAACAACACAAAGCACACACACACGAGACACCTCTCTCTCTCTCTCTCTCTCTCTCAGATGGCTCACAAGTGCCCCCTCTCTCATCAATCAAAAAACATAGAGTTGGGTTTAAGTTAGGAGAAACTCACATCACACACACAGACATTAACTCTCTCTTAATATATGCACTCTCTCTCTCAGGTTGGGAGGAGGAGAACAGTTTTGCTTTCTTTTCATCTGGACAAGGAAGTTGCACACGAAGGCACTGCTAAATCTGCCAACAATGTCACCAATTGGATCGGCACTGTTTGGATGATGCCTCTTCTTGGCGCCTACATCGCAGACTCTCATCTTGGCCGGTTATTTACCTTCTGGGAATGTGTTTATTGACTCTAGCAGTTTCACTACCAACCCAGAGACCACCATCATGCGACAAGAGTGTGAATGAACTGGATTGCGACAAATGGGCCTCAAAATTCCAAGTGGGCTTTTTCTACTGTGCCCTATACATAACAGCCCTCGGAACAGGCGGTACCAAGCCCAACATCTTCACCATGGACACAGACCAGTTCGATGATTTCGAGCCCAAGGAGAGGGCCCAAAAGCTCTCATTCTTCAACTGGTGGATGTTCGGCATATTCTATAGAGCCCTTTTCTCCAACACTTTCTTGATCTATATACAGGACAATGTGGGATGGGCTGTGGGCTATAGCCTGCCAACACTAGGCCTTGGAGTGTCCATAGTGGTGTTCTTGGTGGGCACACCTTATTATAGACATAAAGCCACTTCAGGGCGTCCATTGACTAGTGTAGCAAGGGTACTAGTGGCTGTAATGAGGAAGAGGAAAGAGGTTGTCCCAAATGACCCAAAAGAGCTCTATGAGGTGAGCTTGGATCAGTATAATAGCTATGGTAAGTTCAGAATTGACCACACCCCCTCATTAAGGTGGGGCCCTTCATCGAAGATGCTTAACGTAGATTTACATGAGCTGAGGCATTGAAGACACATGGATCTTTGCTAGTTGATAAATGGCCGGGGTTTAAAACTTTTAGTTTTATTTTTATTTTTGATTGTTTTGTGAGGCTTTATTTTATTTTATTATTTCTTCCTCTCTCTCTCATTCGAATCTGTAATATTTAAAATGATTGTAATAATTCCCCCAGCCCGCTTCTTTTTATCCCATTCTTTAATCGCTTTCCCTAACTGTACATATGTATATATCTGACATGCCATGCATATCCATGCTTTACATTCATGTCTCATGCATTAAGATTCGGCTAAATTTACATGTGTGGATTTAATCAATTCTTCTGTGATTCTGTGCGTTATCATATGTTTTGAAATGATTCACATGCCATATTTTAGAAACCGAATCTTTAGTGCATCTCATGAGTGAATTGCATTAGGATTCTGTATATAAGATCATGTATATTTTACTAACTTTGTTTTGTAGTTGTTCGAGGGACGTCGGTCAATCTGTGAGTTTTTATGCTTTAGCATCCTATTTGTGTGTGTTTTTCTTACTATGTGTTAGTACCATGAGGCTACTTGCTTACTTGATATAACTGTATGAATGCCTGTGGATGAAGGCTTGTTGTTTGAATTGGAATAATTTAATAAATGTACGTTTTAAGCCCACTTTGCAGTGGCAAATTCACAAACTTTAAGCCCACTTTGTCAAGTGGCAAATTCAAACCCTTTTCGAAAAACAAACATGAAATTGAATTGTTCCAATTTGAGCAAACTAGTCTATATTTGTATGCTTCACATAGTAAATTTTAGGATTTATTCAATAATCAGAATATAAACATATAAAGCAAATAAAATTCATATCATGGTTTAGTAGAGGCCGATCTTTTGATCGGTTGAGTGGGGGTGCTCATTATTGACCTTCCCCTCTCATACCTAAGGTTCCGAGCCAAGCATCATTGGTTACAACGAACAGTGGCCTTGGCACTGAGTCATGGGTTTCCTAATTTCCCAAAATATTAGGTGGCGACTCTGAGATTTGATGACGCAATCCATTTTTGACAAAATTGCAATAAAATGGATTTTCAATAAAAGTTGCCAAATCTGGACTCTCATCTACGTTTCACATTGCACTCATGAGACTAGATCAAAGAGATCTCGGGAGTCCGAACTGTTTAACGCACGCGGGTACCCCCTGGGCATGTTACAGAGGGTTTTTGAAATAAAAAGAAGGGTTTTTGATGAATGGAAAATAAATGGTTATCGAGTTGTAAATGAGGTTGTATCGTGTCAAAATTGTTAATTTTAAAACTTGGGTTGATATTTGGAAAAATGAGGAGTTTGCCCTAAAATGGCTATAATATTGATTTTGTATAAATAAATGAAATTGGTGTTGTAAATATAAAATTAGACGGATATTGAAATAGATGGTGGAGTTGAGTATGTAATACCTCTCACCTTTGGAAGTTTTGAATAAATTATTTGTCTTGAGATTGGATATCTATTTAAAAATAATTGTATTGGGCTATCGGTGGATGATAGCTATGATTGTTGTAGAAATTGCATGAGGATTAGGTGAATTAAAACTAATCTATTGTTGATTGTCATTGAATATGACTATGTTTTAAATACATTGTATATGTATGATGTTTGAGAGGAGAAATGGGATGTACTCCATGTTTGGGAGGAGATAAGGGATGGACTCCATTGAAATTAAGTTCGCCGGAGTGTCCAGGGTGAAAGTTCCGAAATCTTGTGTATACATGGGTGTCGACCCCGCGGACGAAATTTTCGTAAAATGGCAGATTGAAGTGTTTGTGTGGTTAATGTGTTGATTTGATAACCATTGAGTTGTAGTCTCAGTTGGGTTGTTGAAAGATAATGAAATTATCTCATGAATTGAAATGTATTGAAGGAAATGGAATGAGATACGAACTTGTTATTTTATGATTATCTAATATGTGAATGTTTTGTCATAGGCATTGTATATGCACATTATACTTAAATCTCTGCTAAATCTCATATACTGTGTTAGATTATTTCTACTAGGTTTTGGCTCACCCTATTTGGGAAAACCATTTTTAGGTACTGGTGACATTCCTTCGCCAAGGCAATAGCTTGGAAGGATTTTAGGGAAGCAAGGGCTTCTTTATTTTGTTTTACTTTTTGTATAGCCAAGGGTTTAAAATGTATTGAGCTAGGCTAACTTTTGTTGTAACCAAGCAACGACTTGGAAAGATGTAAGCCTATAGGGTATTTAATTACCTGTTTGGCTCTCAGTTCTCTTATCAGTGTAACACATGCTGTAGATTCAAGATGAACGGTTTATGAATGTATATCGCATGTGTTATCTTTTGTATACAAACTTGATGAATGAAAGCATATTATTTCGATTATCTTTTTGCTTATGGGTTATATTTATGGTATAATTTTTGGGGCATTACACTTTTGACTTCAGAAATCCCAACAAACAGAGCTATGTTGTTTCTAATGATAGCTTTTGTTGTTCTTTCAACAATCTCATTCAAGTAAGTAGTTCTTCATATTCTTTTTGGCAAAAATTTACATGTTCATCTTGTTAACTGTTCCTGTGTGATGATCAGATTGACCTCGCTTTACATGGTGTTCTGTTCTTGTGCAATGTGTACAATGTTTATAAGGGTGTTCAGGCAAAGAAAGGAAGCATGCTACTGGCATTTGGGTTCCTTGTGGTGAGATATCTGTCTTAATCCAATCCTTAAAGCTTGATATCTTTTGTCAATTTTAAACATTTTGATCTCTATTGCTCTATATCTAATTCATAGAGATTATAGTTGATTCACACAAGGGAAAGTTACATGAGTAATAATATTAATAATACATGAGTAATAATAACATTTTGATCTCCATTTTGCTTCTGTGCAAAAAAAACAATATATTAATAATACTAATAGTAATAATAAATGAAAAGTAGCCGCAACCATTATGAAGAATCGTCACGGTGATTTTGTGAAGCTTTAAAGCCATGTAGCTGCGTCATGAGGTGTTTGACATTATGAAAAATTTCTGTAGTGGTGATTGTTTCTTTTTCTATTTTTAATTATGTGTACTCATATCTGGAAACCATAAGATTTTTTTATATTAATTTGCCTTGTGATTGCAACATCTGCCTAAAAGTGCCAGGATATTTAACTAGGGACAATTACTTGACAATTGGGTCAGTGAAAAAAAATTACAAATTAATAAAAGAAAGTTTATAATATTGATTATTAATGTGTATAATATTTTTCACTCTTTGGTAAATAAGTTAAACTGACACAATGTCGGTGTAATCTTCCATAAGGTAATTTCCCTCTCACTACATTATGTAGTCTCTTACTTTCCGTTGAAAGTTTGTTCCTAATATTTATATTGTTGTTGGCTTTTTGGCTTTTCGAAGGATATATTTGTAAATGCGAGCGTGCCAGCAAGGATCAATCAGTCCTTACAGAAATTCTAATTGCCAATCAATTATCAGGCGACTATGTTTTAGTTCTTTCAGCCTCAATGAAGAGGACTTTTACTGGTGGCTTGACTTTTAGGAGAAATTAAGAGAAATAACAATTAATATGAAGAGCAATTGAAGTATTTCATTAACATAAACACTTACAATTGTCCAAACTCAGCCTTGAGGAAGTTTACAGCAACGGATCTACTTGAAAACTACTCCTATGAATTGAAGTACAGTACAGGTATTTAAAGAACAAGTATTTAAAGTACAAGAAAGGTAAAACTGGAAAGGAAAATATGAAGTAAAACTGGTTTATATGATCTGAGTCTGGGGGTCTTTTCTGGGAACTTCCCTGCTATTTATACTTGTTAGAGATGACCTTCGAACTGCACTTCGAACCGTCGAACTGCTCCTCCATGATCGCTGATCATGTTACCTTAGAAATAGTTCCACTATGCCATCACTTGCAGTTGGACTTCCCTCCTGTTTCTGAATTTGAATAAAGGTAACCGTTGAAGCCACATCACCTTGTATCTCATTCCTGATCTAGTGCTACTCAGACCACTTGAGAACCAATACTTATTGCCACGTGTACGATTGAGATTTAAGATTAAAATCATCTTCCAATAATACCCTCATTCTGCCACGTGTCGAATTGTAATTGGCTTTTACAAAATATGTAGCCAACATTACCCCCCGCACTAATATACCCAATACTTGGAAATATTAGTGAATCAAAAACTTTTCCCTCGCTTTTTAGAACGTGCATAGAATCCATTTTCAGGAAACACAACCGTCACCTATTTTGGTGATCATTTGCATTAACTCTTAACTTTGTTGAACATTCCAGTACCTTCAGCACTCGAACGGATTATGACTCAATCACCTTCCCACTCTAACGATCGAGCATACGAAGAGCCATTGAGTAATGCTGTTTCCCCTCGAAAGAATCTCCACGCATTTATTAGCCACCTTTACCCGCCTTTCTATATTCAGGTCATGGAGGCTTTCGCAGATTATCATCCTTTGGACTACGAACACATTGCCCTTAATCCTTTGGTTTACGAACTCGTTGATACAAGAAGTTCTTCCTCTAAATTCCCCTCACACTTTGAACAAACAGCTTTCAAGCCTTTGCTTCAACAAATTGCAAATATGGAATTAGGAAATTCTTCTTCACAACCTTCTGCTTGGGACGAAGCTTCATCTTCTGGGGTGACGAACTGGTCTGCACCTGAGTCCTGGGACTTGAGGGAACGAATCAATCATCATTTTATTGAGTTCACTGACCCCTTAGATTTCCCTTCCTACGCTCGAAGCTCGGTGGTTTATCCTTATGTGCCCATCGACTTTCGACGCAGTTTAGAGGAGAATTTGCTTGTAGCTTGGTATACATCTTCCATGCCCACAGGAGTAATGCACCCTGCCCGGTGCTTGGAAGAAGCACAAGGATATACCCCTTCATTCTTAGCCAAGAAAGCACAGATTTGTTCTTCTGACTGGCTTGGCTATATTAATGCCTTTGTTCCTCCCATCCCTGTGTCATCTTCCCCAACCGAAGCAACCACTTCTTCTTCTCCCTTTTCTGGAATGGAAGCATCCACACCTTCTCCATCCTCCGAAATAGAAGCATCCACACCTTCTTCTGAAGCAGAACCATCTACTTCTTCTCCTCCTCCCACTCTTTCTTGGACAGAGAAGTTAAGGCTTGCTCTTCCAATGGACAAAATCTTCCCTCCTTACAAACCTCCATCATTCCCAACCTCATTTGAGCGGAAAGAAGCCCAACTTCTGCTCGCAGCTTTTTCTCACTTACCCTTTAATGTTCTTGAGGATGACATTCCTCTTAAGAACTTCCAATGGGCTTGTGATATTCTGACTAGGGGCCATATCCTTAATCCCATCGCCCAAGCAGAACTTCACCTGTTCCTGGATCAACTTCCAGTACTCCTCCATTGGCATCGAAATTCCAAAGTTATCACTCAGTCTTTGGATCAACTTTCATCTCTTCGAATTCATGCTCAATACGAAGCAGAAAACTTCATTGAAGACTTTGCAGACTTCAGAAATAAGGATTCTGCGTATTGGGATGATTTAGTTATAGATGAGTTGGAACAAAAATTGAGGGAGGAGGCTTTCGAAGCAAAAGCTGAAGAGCTGTATTATGAAGTGAGGGCACATCAACTCATGCAGCCAACTTTGGAAGAGATGGAAGACATAATAAAGAAAGAACAAATATTCATTGATCATTGTTGGACGAAATTTCATGATCTTGTAATTTATTCTATTCCTTATTTTTACGAGCTTGAATTTATACCAAAATAAGATTACTTAATGTAATTATCTTGGCTCTAATGAAAAGCAAAGTCTTCTGTACTTGACATTGTTTGACTCTGTTTCCTCTTACTTTACAAGCCAACTTATAACCTTAAATTAAATAATCTCATCCTTTGAATTTGGACTTACTTGTCTTAAATGAAACACTAAAAGAAACCAATATGTCTTTTTCCAACTTATGGAGTAAAAATTGACAATTTTGGTCAATATTATCTAAAATTAGTGCTTCGAACTTAACAACTTTACTTTTCAAAGCTAATTATAACCAATGCATGGTCATGGCTACTATAGTCAATCAATTTTAAGTTGACCACTTCTTGTTTTGAAAAGTGGCTTGTGCTGTCCTAATTCAATGGACAACTTTCCCTTGTAAAAACCAATGTTTGGTTAGAATTCTAAGCTTTGCTTTAAAGGTCACTACTTTCGATAATGTTCCTCAAACAGGTCTTTAAACCTTTTGAAGTAGACCAATACTCAAGCATTTTAGCTTCTCGAATCATATAACATACTTCGAAGCCAGACTCTGTATTTCGAAGCCGTTTTTATTTGATTTCTTGGAGCCAAAATTGGCTTCGAAGCCAAATATCTCTCTTCGAAGCTAACGTTAACATTCGGAATGTGTTCTTCCCTCCAAAACTGTCAATATTGGAAGAGACTCCTCATATTCGTACTTTTCGTACATAAGGATTTACGCAATATATTTTTCAGACACAAAACCCTTTTAAAACCCCTTCGCTTTGTACTCTGAAATCACTTACTCTTTTGAGACACACAAACCCTACCGATCTCTGGTTAAACCCCTCTTCCTTACTACTTGCTATCAATGGATCCTTCCTCACTGAAAGTGTTTACTGGCGATCGTATCAGTCCTACCGTGGCTTTGAAGCGATGTATCGATGAAGAAATTACCAAACTATCATCTGGTGAGCCAAGCCACATAGATGGACGTCTTTTCGTGCCTCGTCACAGCAACAAACAGGAATACATCCTTGGCCCTATTTTTCGGGAAGCTCCTGCTCAACTTGCAGCCCTATATCCTCGCTTGGAGGATCATTTCCTTCTTTACGAAGAAGGGCTCGATTGGGGAAACTGGAGGGTGAATCGTCCTCACCGTTGCTGGCCGACAATGAGGACTGAATGGGAAGAATGGTATGACAGAGTTGTACCTGCGAGAGAAGATGACTTGCAAGAACTCTGTATCCTCGATGCTCTTCGTCTTTCCAGGTTCATCATTCCTGAGGACCCTTTCTTGATACCTGCCGCTTTATGTTTCTGGAATATGTCTTTTAATTTCTTCCAATTTTGGTGTGGCATGATGGCCCCCACCGTTCTTGATATTTGCCATCTCTTAGGGCTTTCCCCCCATGGTTCTCCATTTACTCCCAACTACCCAGACCCTCCTATTAAGTTTTCTCTCCCATCCTTAAACTCTTCTTATACTGACTTCGTAAAGTCTGAAAATAAAAAGGAAGGACCTGTGAGGGACAGAGAACTATTTTCCTTCATTTTATATTGGTTATGCAAATTCCTCTTTTGCACCTCATCTCAGAGGATTATGCCTGAGTTTGTTCCTCTCGCAAAGGCACTTGTCTTGAAAAAACATATAGCTCTTGCTCCTTATCTTTTAGGTCATGTTTACAGAGTCTGCTCCCAATTTTGTGAAAAACCTCTTGATGCTAACCAAGGAGGTCCCCTCTGGGTGCTTCAACTTTGGCTCTTTGCTTATTTCACTGACCTACACCCCAAATGTCTAAGATTCCTTGTTTAGGATCCTAGTACTTATGGGGAAAAGTACGCTAGGATTGCTCTTTACCCTGCTTCCTTTGCTTATTACTTTACCTTCTTTTATCAGCTCCCCATCTCTCCATCTGCCTCTTTCTTCTATCCTTTTGAAGCCAATAAAGGACCAACCTGGCTGCAAGCTTTCTTAGCTGATAAAGAATGTTCTACTTCTCCTCATAAAGACATGTGGGCCTCTATACTACTACCAAGGGAATTGTTCCTGGGTAGTTTAAACCCTCGAGCCTACAAATGCATATCTGAAGTATACTGCCCTTCTCAATTTTCCAGACAATTTGGACTCACTCAAGGGATACCAGTTCCTCTTTGTAGTCTCTCGAATGTTCATCTTACTGTCAGAGATTTGAGAATATCCAAATCCAGACTAGAGACAGCAATTCTCAAACTACTGAAAGAACTGAATGAGTTCCAATTTATCCCCTTTCTTCCGTATGGCTCAGTTTTGAAAAGATTCCAGAACTGGTGGACAGTCAATATGGAAGTACGCCTATCTGCACATCCCCATGACTTACTGGTAGGATTGGGAGTACCTTCGAAGGCTAAGTCAGCGACATCTAAGGACATTCCCCCTCTTCATGAGACTGCCACACCTTCATCCCCTCCAGCTAGAGTTACTAGAGCTGCTTCGAAGAAGGGTAAATGTTTTTCGAACTTCTCCTTTTCTTTTGAATCTTTTGTTCCTACCCTTTACACTTTGTTCTTTGGTGCAGGGCCCTCATATGAAGAATCTCCCAAGAGAGCTGAAACTTTAGCTGTTCTCAAAAAGAAACAACAACAAAAACAAAAAAGGAAGCTAGTCCTCCCTCCTGAGGAATCCGAATCCTTGGGAGAAAAAGAAGTTGAGCAAGAAACAGAAGTTTCTTTGCAGAGAACAAAGAGGCAAAAGGTAGTTGCCCCCCTTCCTGATACAACTAAACATCCTTCTTTCGAAGCACCCACTATAGTAATGGAGAAAGCACTTACCTCTGAAACCCAAATTGAAGAGAGGGAGATCGGAAAAGAACCAGTAGTACCACTGCTAAGGAGGAAGAGAAAGAAGATGACTGTTTCTGCTGCTGACTTAGTGGAAGATCCGGTTCATGAAGCCGCTGTCAAGGCAGTAGAACAGGAACATTCCAAAGCAATAATCGTTTTTGAGAGAGCTGAGAAGAAACGGCAACAACAGTTTCTGAGAGATGAAGCTGCTGCTGCTGATGTGTTACAAAGAGAAATTGCTCGAAGACAACAAATTGTTGAACATTATTCTCTTCGTAACTCTCCCATCAACATCAATGTTTCTGAAACAAGTAATTTCTTTCATACTTCTGTTGTTTTTCCTTCATCAGCTTTAAATATTTGAAGTTTAACATTGCTTTACATTTCTTCCTTCTGCAGTAACAACCACTGCGCTTATCTTTCCCATGGGGCCTCTTCCAGTTTCAGTTGAAGTTGACCAGATGCGAAACGTGAGGACTATCCAAATACAACTTCCCAAGCCTATGCTTCCTGTACCTTCCTTGAGTCCTAACATTCCTGCATCTCTTCTTCTTGGCCTAGAACCATATCTTCCTTTCCTGACTTTCAGTTCAACTCAGTCTATTCCTTCTTCGAACCTTGTCCTTCTTTCTTCCAAGGATACTCCAGTTGTTACTCCAACCCTAGTGACAGTTGATTCTTCCACAGAGGGTGATGGTAGTTCTCCAATTCGTGATTCATCACCTATACCAATTTCCAGCCCCTCTTCACTTGATTCTTTGGTGGCTAAGACTATAGAAACTGCCAGAGATGCTCCATCCATTTCTCCTATCCCCATGCAGCCCTCTGTGTCTTCCACTACCATACTCTCTATGCCCTTCATGTCTAGGGATGAGGTAGACATCTTCGAAGGAAGACTTGCCAGTCTTTTCGACGTATCTTCTACCTCTCCAACCTTTAGTGCTGAAGCTGAGCCATTAGTCTTAGCTGACTCCTTGCTAGAGATTTTTGAGAGTCCTCCTTCTTCTAGCAACAAACCTCCTACACCTTCAGTGGATTTGGACACATGTCTGGAACTGTTGACTTCCTTTTCGAGGATCCCCTTCGAGGCTCTACAAAGGCCTATTATCAGGAATGGTTTTCTTCAGTGCTGTAATATTGTTGAGCAGTCGAGTATGAACGTCTCAAACCACCTATCCCAGGCTGCAGCTACTATTGATTTCTATATCAACATTTGTCATGCTGCCAATACTGCTAATGAGAAATTGGCTAGGGATCAGTGTTTTATTTCTCAAGTGCGTACCGAAATATCAGATCTCAAAGAACAACACTCTTCTGCCTCCCAATTTCGAATTCAGCTGCTGGAGAAGAAAGCTCAACTTGAGGAGGATTTAGCTGCAGTAAACCAGGCCTTGGTTCGAACTGACACCAAATTGCAAATCACCAACCAAGAGCTGTCCGAACGAAAAGAAGACATGGCTGCAGCTATTCACCTGTTTCCATCACTTAGCAGTAGGAAGTCAACTGTGCAAAAACAATTGAAACATTGTAATGATTTTTGGGCCAATTTGTGGCATAATGTACTTAATTCTTTATGAAAGAACAAGTTTTGTTCATCTGTTGAGTAGTCCCATGCTTTGTATTCAATGTTTATTCTATTCCTTGTATTTCCCAAATGGTTGGAAAATAAGGCTTCAAATATCTTCCATTAATCTTCTTGGGATGTACATAACCATTCAAATTTCTTAAATGGTATGCCCCAAAAGGCAAAACTCTATGAACTTGATATGGTATTTCCCAGTTAGGTGACCATTTGCCAAACTTATGGCTCTTAATCCCTATTGGGAGTATTGTTTTCCATACCAAATCACTTTCATCAAAGCCAATATGCTTGACTTTCTTGTTATAATTCTTGGCTGCTTTCTTCTTCTGAAAAAGAATGCTATTTAACGCCAAAATCCTTGCTTCATCTATGTCTTCCAATTCCAAGCACATGCTTTGATGATATTGCTCAGGTTCTAATTGATCTTGACATTTTACCCTCAGAGATTTAACATTAATTTCCACAGGTAACACTGCATCATGCCCGTATACTAAGGCATAAGGGGTGACTCCTGTGCTCGATCTTGGGGAAGTTCTGTAAGCCCATAAAACATCCAACAAAAGGTTATGCCAATCCCTAGGGTTATCTTCCACCACCTTTTGTATTCCTTTTTTCAAGGATTTATTGGATGATTCAGCTTGACCATTGGCCTGTGCATAATAGGGAGTAGAATTAATAAGGCTAATCCCAAACTCTGCTACAAAGGATTTCACCATTTTCCCATCAAACACAGTTCCATTATCAACTGTTATGGTTTGTGGAATGCCAAACCTATGGATCAAATCTTTAATGAACCCAATGACCTCTTTCTGGTCTACAGCCTTATATGGCTTGGCTTCGACCCATTTAGTGAAGTAGTCAGTAGCCACTAGAATGAAACAATAATGTTTCGAAGAAGGTGGGTGAATTTTACCTATCATGTCCATGGCCCATCCTCTGAATGGCCAAGGCTTCACTACTGCATGTAGGTCGGTTATGGGCACATGTCTTATCGTGCCATGTTTTTGGCATGCCTGGCAACCTTTTGCATATTCTATGCAGTCTTTAAGAATAGTTGGCCAATAATAGGAATGCCTTCGAAGCAACCATCTCATCTTAACACCAGGCTGATGAGCACCGCAAATGCCTTCGTGAACCTCAGCCATAGCTGTTAATGCTTCTTTTGGACCTAAACACTCCAATAATAAGCCATCTACTCCCCTTTTGTATAGAGCATTATCATATACTATGTATTGCATAGACTGCAATTTGATTTTTCTACTGGCTTTTGAAGATGGACCAGCCAAATACTGCATAATTGGATGCCTCCAATCCTGTTCTTGTGAGTCATTATGATTGACTTCCAAGATCACATTCCTTTTATTCAAAGGTTGTATTAATCTTTGATATGTTGTTTGGCTTATATCCCTTTGGGTATTATCCCTTCTCTTGAAGTTCGAAGCTTTTTGAGCCACATCATTTGCTCTATTGTTCAAGAATCTTGGAACATAGGTTACATTTGCTATTTGAAACTGAGAAAGCAGATGTAATGCAACAACATAATATGGTAGGATGCTTATGCTTTGACACTTGAAAATCCCTTTTACTTGGTTAACCACCAATTGAGAGTCCCCAAATATGTCAACTGCATGTACTTGTAACCCAATAAGGATTTCTAGTCCTACTATTAAGGCTTCATATTCAGCCTGATTATTGGAACAGCTAGCTTCATCCACTCTGAAACCATGTGTGGTTTCTACCCCTTGTGGAGACTTAATCACAATACCGATTCCAATTAATCCATTGGCTTTTGATCCATCGAACCACATCTGCCATGGTTCAATACTAGCCATACCAAGTTCCATTACCTCTTGGTTCTCTGTTTGAGATGGATGATCTGCCAGAAAATTGGCTAATACTTGCCCTTTTACTGCTCTTTGAGGGACATATTCTAAATGAAATTCCGATAAGGCTAATATCCATTTGCCAATTCTTCCCCTCAACATAGGTCTAGATAACATGTATTTAACCAAATCTGTGGTTGCAATTACCAAGACAGTTGTAGGTAAAAGATAATATCTTAACTTCATTGCAGCAAAATACAAAGCAAGACACAGCTTCTCAACAGCTGAATATTTACATTCACAAGAATTTAAAAACCTACTAAGGTAATAAACAGCTTGTTCCTTGCCTTCTTCATTGTCTTGAGCCAAGAAAGCTCCCAATGAATCTTCTGCTGCCGCTATGTATAACTTCAAGGGCTTATTTCGTTTTGGTGGCATCAGCACTGGAGGATTGGCCAAGTAGGCTTTGATACCTTCGAAAGCAGTTTGATGCTCTGCTGTCCACACAAATTCCTCTTCATCTTTCAGCCTTAACAAGGAAGAGAACACTTTAGTTTTCCCTGCAGTGTTAGAAATAAACCTTCGAAGAAAGTTAACCTGCCCAAGGAACCTTTGTAATTCTTTCTTACTTGATGGAGGCCTAGCTTCAATGATGGCTTTGGCTTTATTCTGATCAATCTGTATTCCTTTCTTATGCACTACATAACCCAAGAAATTTCCAGATGACACACCAAAAGCACATTTAAGAGGGTTGAGTTTCAACTTGAACTTCCTCATTCTTTCAAAAGCTGCTTCTAAATGAAGTAAGTGCTTCTCCATGGACTGGGATTTTACCACGATGTCATCAATATAACATTCTAGATACCCTCCAATAAGGTCATGAAAGATGGTGTTCATAGCCCTCTGATAGGTAGCTCCAGCATTCTTCAGACCAAATGGCATCTTAACCCATTCGAAGGTGCCAATATTCCCAGGGCATCTGAATGCTGTCTTGTGGATGTCTTCCTCTGCAATGCATATTTGATTATAACCAGAGTGGCCATCCATCATTGACAAAACTTGATGCCCTGCTGAACTGTCCACCAACAGATCCACTATAGGCATAGGGTATTCATCTTTAGGAGTTGCTAGATTTAAGTTCCTGAAATCGATGCATACCCTCATTTTGCCATTTTTCTTAACTACAGGCACAATATTAGATAGCCATTCAACATACCTGGCTGTCCTAATAAAGTCTGCCTTAAGTAGTCTAAGAATTTCTTCCTTGACCTTCTGAATTACATCTGGACTCATCCTCCTAGGTTTCTGTTTGTATGGCTTGAAATTAGGCTTCAAAGGGAGCCTATGTTCCACCAATGATCTATCCAATCCTGGTAGTTCATTGTAAGACCACGCAAAACAATCTTTGTACTTCTTTAAAACAACCAACAACTGGTCTCTGTCCAGAGCATTCAAACAGGTACTTATGTAAGTGGGCTGCTGCACAGAACCTTCCCCTAAATTCACTTCTTCTAAGGGGTCCTGCGTCTGAGAATTCATTGGAGCTTTCTCTTTGGTTTCTTTAACCTTCGAAGCAATCTTTTCACCTTGTTTCGTCTCTAGGTTCTCTATTTCGACATCTCTACCTTCTTCCTCATAGACAAAATCTGTCCATAAGGCGTCTTCTTCTTGTATTTCCTGGACTCTTGTTTCAATGTCCAATGCACAATATTTCCCAAAGGTCAATCTCCTGACCTGTTGTTGTTCTTGTTTACAGCCAATTGTCATGGCTTCTCTCTCTTGTTTCTGTACCTTCTGGACTATTGCTTTTACATCCAATGATGAGAATTTAATCAGAGCCAATGAATTGGCTTCTCTTTCTTCACTTCTTTGCCTACAACCAGGCATCGTTGTCATCTTTCACGACAACCTCTTCATCAGCACTTTCTTGGACTAAGTGCTTCAGATGTGTAACTTCCTCATCAGCTGTCACTTCGGCTGAGCCATCAGCTTTCCTCAATATACTGAGTGGAGTTACCCCTTCAATATATAGTTTGGCCTCTGCAAAGTCTGCACAGGCTATGAAAGGTTGAGGATCTGCATCAATCTCCTCTGTTTCTCCATTGCCCAGAGCCATCATGATCTTCTGATGCAAAGAGGAAGGTACACACTTGTTGGTGTGAATCCAGTCTCTTCCAAGTAAGGCATTATATTTAGCATTGCTGTCAATCACGAAGAATGCTGTCATACAATCCCTGGTTCCCATACTCAGATTAATAGGCAGAATACCTTGGGCCATCTGCTTATCTCCAGCAAAACCAGCAATGGTTGTACTGGTTGGGATCAACCTTGGATTCTTCTTCCCTAATTTCTTCAAAGAAGATTTCGGCAATAAATTAACCGCCGCCCCATTGTCTACTAGGACTCGGTTTAACTGTATACCATCGAAGAAAGCCTTAATGTACAAAGGCTTAACATGTTGGGTCATGGAATTCGAGGGGTATTCAAAGGGATATGAGAGGTTGATGCTCACCTCCTCCTCGCTTTCGCACTCAACTTCCATAGGAATAACCATTTCAGGAGCATCCAGTACCATGCTCACTTGTGATTCCTCACTAGAAACAGGAATTGGATCCATGTCTTGGTCCTCCTGATCCTCAGCCTGAAATTCATGAGGTAGTATATGTACCATGTTGACTGATACAGGTGGGAATGAGCCAAACTGGATGGCTGGTCGTACCTTCTTCCCCTCTTGACTACCTTGTTCAGTGTCTTCAGTAGCGTCCTCCATGCTGTATTCTGGTATTTCATTGATGACTGATCCCTTCGAAGGATCCTTCTCAACTAAGCTTTCAGTCAGAAATGTTTGTTCAGCCATGAAGGCTTCGAACATTTCTTCTTCTGCCATTTCCTTCTTTTGGCTCATGCCAATCTCTTCTTCTATTTCACTATCACTTTCCATCAGAGCCTTCTCCAATCCTGCCAAACTGGACTTTTCCCTGGCCTTTAGTTCAGAATGAACTTTGGCCAATTGTTCTCTGCTACAAACCACTTTACTTTGCAGCGTCGGTTTTGGAACATGGTCTGACTTTGAAGCTTTCTTTTCTTCTGTCTTGACATGTGAAGAACTCTCTTCACTCTCTTTCAGATCTTGCTGGTACTGGGTGTACCTGCGCTGAATTTTCCTCCTTTGTGATCTGGAGATAACCAGAACCATATTTGGCTCCTTTGTCTTTGGGTGCTTCAGCAATACCCAGTTGTTGGGGGCCACCAAAGGTGGCTTGACCATTCTGCCTGTGATTCTAACATCTCTACTGTCAGGCAGTTCCCTAGGTTTGTTTTGCATTACAAACCAATCTGGGACTCCAGGCACCCAAGAACTTACTGATTCAGACGTTGAATCACCCTTTTCCACCTTCGAAGCCATCTTCGAAACTGGCCGTGGAGGTAAGTGCCTGGTTTTGGTCTCATGTTTCGAGCTTGATTCTGGCCTTTGTTTGAGATGGCCATTTTCTGTTCTGTGTGAAGTTGATCTGGGGGGCCAATCTTTGGCTTTAGTCCCATAACCTGAACTCCTCTCTAATCTTCTTTCAGAATGTCTGCTCTCCATTCTATAATAGTTTAGTGGCCTAGACTCATACAAGGGCCTTTTGCCTTTAGCATTCATTCTATTAACTGCAGGCTCAACCACCACTGGTTGCTGTCTATCACTAGCCGGGTACGGCCTTTTGTTGTAAGCGTTGGTTGTTCTGGGACGTCTCTGAACATCCTTATAGTACTGCTTCCCATCAATTGGAAGCCCCTTCAACCATTTGTAGCTTAGTCTACACCTTGGACACATCCTTTGCATTACAGCTGCTTCCAAAGAATCGTCGTCCAATATTTCTTCATCAGAATGTTCCTTCTGATGTGAGAGACTCTGACCAACAACTGGTGAACTTCTGGTCTCTTTCTTGGCAGCTGTCTGGTTGGCAATATGCATTTGCACATTGACTTCTTCCAATTCCTGCAGAGATAGATTCTGAAAATTTGGAACAACCACATTAGCTGCGCTTTCTCCAACTTCTGGAAACGGGTTACTGTCAATTCCCATGGCTTTCTCTGTTTTGGTCAGGAACTTCAGACTTCCTTTCCGGATTTGCTCTTGGATCCTGTCTCGAAAAACAATACAGTTTTTAGTTGAGTGAGACCAAGAATTATGCCATTTACAGTATACTTTTCCTTTAAGTTCATCAAGAGAAGGCAGTTTTACTCCTTTTGGTAACTTAAGGAAATTGGCTGCAAGCAAATGATCAAAAATGTCATCTGCTTTCGTTAAATCGAAAGAATACTTTCTGTGAAAGTCTTTCTTTTTAAACTGCTGGTCGATAGTCGTATCCTTATGAATCAATGCTTCACAGATTACAGGTTCTTTGCCCACAATCTCTGCTGCATCAATCTCATAATTGGGATCTCTATAATAGGTCTTATATGAAGCATTGTTTCGATCTTGTTCTTCCTCTAATAATGCTTCATATCGAGACACCTTATAGGTTAATTCGACCAAATCCCTGAATTCAGTTGAATCAAACTCCTTTCGAAGCCTGAACTCTAAACCGTTTTGAGCCAATCGTACAAATTCTGGCTCTGGAAGGATGACTCTACATTTATTTCGAGCCCTTTTAAATCTTGCAATGAATTGAGTAGCCTTTTCTTCAGGCCTTTGACTCAATCTTGCCAAATCTGCCATGGACACCTCTGGCTCCGATTGGAAAAATTGGGCATGAAATGCCTCTTCCATCTGTTGCCAAGTTTGGATGGAGCCAGGTGTAAGGTTGATATACCATACAAACGCTCCCCCAGTTAGAGAGTTTGGAAATAGTCTCAATTTTATGTAGTCATGATTAGCGAATTCACCACACTGGGCAGCGAATCTAGCAATATGCTCTACTGTTGATTGGTTTCCAGTTCCATAGAATAGGGTGAAATCTGGTATTCCAAACCCTCTTGGGTATTCATGTACTCTATCAACCCACTCTGGGTAAGGTTTTCTGTATACAGGAGTCTGGACCCCCCGAGCCATTGGTCCACATATCTCCCTAACAATATCAGCAATTTGGTCCCTAGGGACCATATTTTGGGCTTGCTGAACCACTACTGGAGGAGCAAACACAGGGTTTGGTGGACAAACTTGTGTCTGTGGTCCTCTTGGTCCATACAATGGTACATTTGGGACTGGTTGCCCCTGTGGTGCAGGTTGTTGTTGGGGAAATGGATACCCCCTTTGAGTCTGTCCTGCTAATGGACCTACGAGAGGTGTTGGAATAGGTATTGTGTCCCTTCCATTTGTAGGTAAACCTTCCAACCCCCCGGGTATAAATTCAAATAAGGGATTATTATAACCCCTGGTGCCAGGTATGGCTTCGAACATGGGATTTGCCACCATTCTTATACCAGTTTCTTGTACCTGGCCAGATCTACCAACTGGTGTGGCTTCACTGTTGAGTACTGTGGTATTTTGGCCTACTGCAGGCCTCGAAATGGGTTCATACCAAGACTGAGGCGATGGTCTTTCATAGTTTTGAGTACTAGTCTGACCATTAATTTGTCCATTAACTTGCATAGGCTGTTTTTCTCTAGCCAGTCTTTGTTGATGAACATTTAAAATTTCCTCTGTATGTCTTGTATTTGTTGGTTGGTGGTTATTCATTCGATCCAAAAAGGATGTTGCCCACCTTTCCATTGTGTTCATTAGCTGTTGTCCCATAACATCTACCAAGCCATCCCATGGATTTGTTGGCTGAGAAGATGGAATGGTGGATGGTCCAATTCCTTGGTTTCGTCCAATATTATGAACATATGGTTCTTGTCCAGAAGTACTGGTCTGTTCGACCAAAGGTTCTGATAACATAGGAGTTTCCACAGAACGTGTTACCACATTCTCCTCTGGATTAGGTATTTCTACCTCTCCTTCTACGCCTTCTTCTAAGCGTTCATTTTCTCCTTGTCGTCTTCGTCTAGCCATTTTAACTAGTCCCACTGGGCGTGCCAAAAATATATGTTGGCTTTTTGGCTTTTCGAAGGATATATTTGTAAATGCGAGCGTGCCAGCAAGGATCAATCAGTCCTTACAGAAATTCTAATTGCCAATCAATTATCAGGCGACTATGTTTTAGTTCTTTCAGCCTCAATGAAGAGGACTTTTACTGGTGGCTTGACTTTTAGGAGAAATTAAGAGAAATAACAATTAATATGAAGAGCAATTGAAGTATTTCATTAACATAAACACTTACAATTGTCCAAACTCAGCCTTGAGGAAGTTTACAGCAACGGATCTACTTGAAAACTACTCCTATGAATTGAAGTACAGTACAGGTATTTAAAGAACAAGTATTTAAAGTACAGGAAAGGTAAAACTAGAAAGGAAAATATGAAGTAAAACTGGTTTATATGATCTGAGTCTGGGGGTCTTTTCTGGGAACTTCCCTGCTATTTATACTTGTTAGAGATGACCTTCGAACTGCACTTCGAACCGTCGAACTGCTCCTCCATGATCGCTGATCATGTTACCTTAGAAATAGTTCCACTATGCCATCACTTGCAGTTGGACTTCCCTCCTGTTTCTGAATTTGAATAAAGGTAACCGTTGAAGCCACATCACCTTGTATCTCATTCCTGATCTAGTGCTACTCAGACCACTTGAGAACCAATACTTATTGCCACGTGTACGATTGAGATTTAAGATTAAAATCATCTTCCAATAATACCCTCATTCTGCCACGTGTCGAATTGTAATTGGCTTTTACAAAATATGTAGCCAACAATTGTCCTTCACAGACCTTATCTGGCAATCGGCCTTCTTTCAGCCTTCTGCTTTCATCATTAAATGCTTATAATAATGGACAGGTGAGGTCTAGTCTCACCTTTTTGTGCTACAGTTTGTGCATGTTGCTAATCATCGGAGGTTTTGAGAGTTCAAATTTGTTCAAAACGCCCCTTGTCTTTATAGCCCATTTAGTGGTATGAAGTTCCCAGATGTCCATTGAGGTTACATGCATAATGTGCATAGAATCTCTGTTAAAATTGAAAAGATGATCACACTAGTTTTGATAGTGACCAAATCCAGAAGTTTTGTAAACTTAACACTTTGGTCCCAAGTCAACCATGTGGGTGTGAACAGGATTTGGCTATGGTTTGCTTTTTTTTCCTTGGTGACATTAGGAACACACCGCAGGAAATTACACACTATAGGAAATTACATTTGATAATCATTTCGTTATCACATCAATACAACTCACTCATATTAGGTGGGTTCGATACCCGTATAAGAAGTATGTGTCTACTTCTGTCCATGTAAATAAAAGAATTGTTTTTGTTTTATTTTATTTTTTTGGAAAAGCATAAATAAAAACTTGTTTAGTATATTGTTTTCAAAACATATTTATCACTCTCTCCTCTCTCCCCCACCATCCATTGCCAGCCTCCGACTTGCGACCATCCTCCACCTCTGGCAACTCACCAATCATATTTCTTTATATTTGTTTTAAAAACATTATGTCTATTACCAAGCAAGTTTTTTGTTTTTATTTTTTACTAGTTTTAATCAAATGGGCTGCAGTTTCTAAGGCTAAAACATTGAGTCGTTTAGGTATCAACAGTTTGATCTTTAAAAGTATGGTTTTACTAGCCAAATTGAGGTGGCAATTTGGGTCTAAAAAGATCATTATGATGTACCGCTTGATAAAAAAAATATAGATATCCATTTCAATATCTCCTGAGTCTGTTAAAAATATCATTATATGATTTCTCTGGCAGTTCTTTTGATTGGAAGTTGAGTTTAGAAGAGGCTCTTTTTTTTTTTTTTAGGCAGAAGAACTGTTTGTTGATTTGCGGATAATATTGAAGGACTGAAAAGCTGATGATTGCTAATAAAAATAGATTCTTAGGCTGTGTTTATTTCATAGATTTGGAGAGTAATTTGGGAAAGGAAAGAAAAAAGGTGTGTGAAATGTAAGTGAAGTGTAATTATATTTTATTTACATTTTACTTACTTTTTTTCTTTTCTTTTCTAAATCTCTCTCAAAATTTATGAACAAAATACAGCCATAAGGTGCAAACGAGATTGCAGTGGGGGTTTCTCTGCGAAATTGCTCTATTTGAATGCAGAGCACCTCTGTGTATGACTTTGATCATAACAAGTCCATTATTTCTTGTATTTGGAAAAATCTCTATTCATTTTTTGTTGAAGTTTTTTTATTGACAAGATTTCTGTTGATTTTTTTCCTTTCTTTTTTTTTTTAGTTACAGGAAAATCCTCTTCTCCTGCAGGTCCAAAGCAGCGCTCCTTGCAGAGATCACCAAGGTGCCTTGATGTCCGTTCTTAGTTAGAAACTATAACCCGAGAACTTACCCCGACCCCCTTGCAGAGATCAGCAAGGTGCCTTGTTGTCCGTTCTTAGTTAGAAACTATAACCTAAGAACTTACCCCGGCCTCCTAAAACAAGCTCCTTAAGTCAGGACTCGTGCAGCGGGAGAGTATTGAGCCCATACCAAGTACTGTGGTAATAATAACTTGAGACTTAACCTCTTAACCAATCACGTTACGCCGAGGAAGTTGGCTCAAGGAGTTTCGAACTTGAGACCTAGGGTCTTAACCCCTAGGCCTTTAGCAAGAGCGCTACATGCCTTGGGTTGACTTTTGTTTTGCATCCTATCAAACATCAGAAAATATGAAAAATATTTCCCAAAAAGTGTTTTCTGCCGACACAAATGGAACGTGAGTTTCAGAACAGGGTGTTTTTGGTACTTCGCTCTGTTGGGGGGTTTAGTAGTTGGCACCTTGTTAACTACTGGTCTACTGGGTTTTTCTGCTTTTTTTTTTTTTGGTTTTCTTGTTGCTCCTGTCTGGATCTTCTTTATACTCTCTTTTATATTGATTGTAATTTTTATCATTACTGTCAAAATATATTCCTTCGCTGCGGATTAAAAGACTGATAATAACAAAAAAAAAATTCTTCCAAAAAACAATTTATATATTTTGAACAAACATATTGAAGCAAAATTTTTATTAATTAATTGTTGAAGAAACCAAGATTATTTAGCAGCAACGGAACGATACATTTGAATATTTAGTAGTAATTCCCTCTATACCATGACCAAACATGTACCTAGGTAGAGCTCTTTTTATTCATTGCAGTGGTATTACCACAAAACTTTACGAATAATAATAATAATAATATCTATTTTCTTCCATGTATGCCAAATTTTTTACAAGGTACTGAAGAGCTAGCTTCCATGTCGGCTAAATTTTTTGTGTCCTAGCACTATAACAAAATGGACTATTTACGGTTTTGTGTTTACCGCGTGCATCAAATGCATATAGTAGTTAATGTATTGTATGGCATTTTTTTTTAAGTTGTTAATGGTTTGCCAATAACGGCATACGTACCATGTAAGCCATTCATTCATATATTTATGATATCCAAAAATATGCTGTAAAAAATACATAATTTTACAACTTACAAAAATTTGTCATAAAATATTAAACATGAGACGACATACACTTCATGTTGTAAAATATCATGACTTTACACGGCATACATTAATATGTCATGAAAACTTCTACTTAACAAAAATCTCTGTTTGATTTGATTCTAGAATCAATTTTTCTTAAAAAAAAAAAAATAGAAACTAATTATTTCCAGTCCCAAAAAAGTCATAATCTTATAAATTAATAAGTTTTTTTTTTTTCATCAAATTATATTTTAATTATAAATATATATGAAAAAAGATATTCGGTCCATAAATTCAATTTTAATTTTTCTTTATCCAAAGTCCACACTCTAAAATAGTATGTCCATAAAGATAAATTTTCACAAAATGACCAAACTACTCAAGTATGTATCTATATAATAAAGTATGAGGAATTTTGAAAATATGTCAAAATGTCTTACAAATACATTTTGTTTCAAGGGTTGAAATTAATTCCCAAATTCATCCTAGGGTCAAGATTTTTTTTAATTTCTATCCATCCGCCTTATTTTCCCCCTTTTTATTTTCCCCTTTTTGTTCACTCATGAAGAACTCTTCATTGACTCGACCAAAATCCAGTTGTTCTCTCCCACAAATCATCATCGGTGCTGACCACCTCTTCCTCGGTCTTTCTTCCCTCCTTTCTTATATCGCAATATAAGTTGATCGATTGTAGTTTGAAACTTAGGATTTCAGGTTCACAACAATATTCCAAGTTCTAGGGTTTTGATTATATTTAGTTTTTTCTTTTATTATCTGAAACAATTTTCTTTTGGTTGGTGAGCCAGTCAATCATAGGATTTTGTTAGTTTTGAATTAATATAATGTAGAAAAATGTTTGGGAGCTCTAAACTATGAGTTCTAAAGGAACTCTAGGGGGTGGGCTCCATCATTGATGTGATGTTTTGGCCTTAGGTTTTTTCCTTTTTTTTTTTTTTTTTTTAAATTTCCACCTCATTAGTGTTCAATTAGAGTTTCAAAATTAGAGGGATGAATCATTATTGTATAATATATATATAATTTTTTTTTATGGTGATATTGATTGAAATTAGATTAAAATATAAAGTGAATGAAATGTTATAGCAATTATCGTTTAGAAGCAACGATAGTTTCAAGAAACAAGACGAGCATATATATTTATTCAGTTTTAAAAAGTAATTTTTTTACGGCATATAAAAGTATGTTGTAACAAGTATAATTACTTACGACGTACAGAAAAATACCACAAAAGTTATTATGACATACAGAAAAATGTCGTAAAAGATGATATGTGATATGCAAAATACGTTATAAAGAGTACAATTATTTACGACATGCAGAAAAGTGTGCAAAATATATTATAAAAAGTACAATTATTTACTGCATGCAAAAAAATATCATAAAAGATTATATACGCCATAAAAAGTATGCCATAAAATGTTTTGTGCAACATAATTAATTACTTTTCACGACTTTATAAGCATGTCATAAATGACAATCAACTTTTTACGGCATATTATATAACATTTGCATGTATTTCGTGAAAGAGTTTTTACAGTATATACACCAAGTTGGTTGCAATAGTCAACGTAGTACTTAACACGAGCATTGACTGCATCCGGGTTATTACCATTGCACTCGCCAATGTTGATGGCTTGGATTGTTGCACCGAATCCAGAATTTATGACATCGTGAACGTTGTTCATCCAAAACCACAAGGCGGTCTTGAACGAGACCACTGAATCTGTTGCCACAGTTTCCGGTTTGTTTAGTCCATCGAACCCAATGCTTTGCCCAGCAGGCCCATAGTTGTAGTTCCATGACAGTTGAAGAGGACCTCTGCCATGGTAACTCTTGTTTGGCGCACATGGGTACTGAATATTTGATGCATCACAGTAGTTCTGAGAGGCACCATTTACCTCTTCAATATAGCAAAAAACTGCCAAATCAGAAAGTTTTGTGTGTCAGGTTTATGTTGGTAAAATATAACTTTTTTGATTGTGTGTGATATTTATTTACAACTACGTTAGGCCCATACGAGGAAGGCTTGGATGAAACGCCCAAAATAAAAAACGGCCCAGAACAAGTTCATGAATCGGGAAGGGTGCCAACTAATTATACATCCATAAGGACAAAATCCCCAATCACTGAATAACAGGAATACAATAAAACGATAGATCATGTTGACGATCAATTCCTCCTCTTTGTCATTTTAAAGAAAGCATTATATGGACTTGACCACTAGAACTCTTTTCACATTTGTCAAATTGTGCACATTTTTCTAGTATATATATCCGTACATGCATAAAAATTTTCAAATTCGTGCAGATTTTGGAGGAAAGTGAAGTTGAAATCTTACATCCAGTCTCATGCGTGGCATGTGCGAAGAAAGCAGCAATTTCACGCTTAGAATCGTCAGCAGTTCCAGTGGTGCCAAACGAAGGGTAGGAAACGAGGGCTTTAAGAAATGCAGAGCGGGTGAAGAAGCTTTTCCCTGCACATCCATCAGGAGCTTGATTGATTATGCCATCGAAAAATGCCTGTGTGACTATACCAGGGACCGAGGAACCGTTGGAGCCAGAGCCAGTACAAGGGCCTGATTGGCACCCTGCACCACAGTAGGCTTCGGCAGTGCCACAGTACCCGAACTGGCTGCAACATAGATCTGCAGGACAACTGCAGTTCTGACCCAATACGGTTTTTGGTATGATACCGGCGAGAATTCTAGCCAGAATGATTGTCAGTAAGCTGTTTTTGATATTGAGGGATACCATTTTGGAAGAGAAATGTGTGGATGGAAGAGTGTGTGTACTGTGGGATGAAATTAAGGTGAGAGAGCCGTGTGTTTACAGCTGTACAATGGAAAATGTGTGGAAAAATCAACATTCCTACCATACGAAAAATGTCTTCAAATTAAAGTTCAGAGAAGTCTAAAAAAAATAAACCGATAACAAAATCAGACACAATTATCTTGTATAAGGCGAGTCTTATATTTATATGAATCTTATTTTTTTGTGAGTCTCACATTTATATGAAAAAGTTGTGTTGAACTCTATAAAAATAGAACAAATATTAAAGTTTACCTTGCAATTATTAAAAATTATGAATAAGTAGAACAGTGGTTGAAGCTTTTTTTTTTTTTTTTTTTTTTGGAACTGAACAATGGTTGAAGCTTAGCATGCAGTTTTCTAACAAGCGTGTAGACTTTGGTGTCTGTCTTGACCTCGACTTGTGCGTCAATAAAGTGGACTGATGATTTCTCACTATATGATCTTGTTTTCTCTTTTTGGAAATTACACATTAGTGGAATAGAAAAAATAATTGTATTATAGATTAATTTTTTTTTTGGGTACAATTTGGACATATAGGAAGAAATTATACCAAATATAAGAAGAATAATTACACCATTCACACAAGACATTTATCATATATATATATTAAATGTAATGTTTTCTCATACTTAGGTCACACATTCTAAAGGTTTATTTTTTTTGACGAATTACACTAACAGTCCCTATAATTTGGAATTATATTTTATTCACATTTCACTTACTTTTTTCCTTTTTTTTTTTCAAATCTCTCCCCAAATCTATGAATCAACTACAACCTTAAGGTGCAAATGAGCAGTGATTGAACTATGGCAAGACCATGAGGGTCGTGGCCCCCCACTCATGAGAAACAATTGGATGTATGATACTTGATAGTTGATAATATGCTTACCATTTGATAGATATATTGGCCCCCCAAACTACTACACAGTTTAAATCAAGGCCCTTTTTATATCTTGACATTTATAAACATTTTGTTTATAACTGGATAGTTTTTTGATTTAATGAATTGAAGGTATAATGGAATGATTATTAGAATGTTGATTTGTACATTTGATTTATTAAAAATAATAATAAAAACTACATTACAAATAGAATTATCATTCACCATTAAGTGAATTAATGGAGGTTAACGAACGAGTAATCTCATTTCATTTCACTCTTATTCTGATGAACCAAATATGACATTAGGACTAATTTAATTATTTTAAGAGGTTAAGGGTTTTACTCTTGTCACAAGAAATTTTTTTTTTTCTCTTCAAACTGTAGTCTCCAATGTACACAAAACAATAATAACAATAATAATAATAATAATAATAAATGATTTTATTGAGTTGACCAAATAAAATAAAGAAAAAAAAATTACGAATGTAGAATTTATACATAATTTTATACCCATTTAATGTGACAATAATAATAATTATTATTATTAAATTAGTCATGCCACATCCCGCCCTGAACATAAGATTCTAGTTCCATCCCTACAAATGAGATTGCAGTGGGGTTTTCTCTGTCAAATTGATCTATTTGAATGCAGAGTATCTCTCTGTATGACTTTGATCATAACAAGTCCATTATTTCTTGTATTCGAAAAAATCTCTATTCATTTCGTGTTCAAGTTTTTTACTGACAAGTTTTCTATTGGCTTTTGTTTTACATTGTATTAAACATCAGAAAATGTGGAAAACATTTTCCAGAAAGTGTTTTCTGCCGACACAAATGGAGCATGAGTTTCAGAACAGGGTGTTTTTGGTAGTTCTCTCTGTTCGGCGGTTTAGTAGTTGGCACCTTGTTAACTATTGGTCTACTGGGTTTTTATGCAATTTTTTTTTTTTTTTTTTTGGTTTTCTTGTTGCTCCTGTCTGGATCTTCTTTATACTCTCTTTTATATTGATTTTAATTTTTATCATTACTATCAAAATATATTCCTTCTCCGTGGATAAAAAGACTGATAATAACAATTTTTTTGCTTTTTTTTGGCCAAAAAATATATATATATATATATATTTTGAACAACAATATGAAAGCAAAATTTATTAATTAATTGTTGAAGAAACCATGCAAGATTGTTTAGCAGCAACAGAACAATACATTTGAATCTTTACTAGTAATTCCCTCCCTATCATGACCAAACATGTACCTAGCTAGAGCTCTTTTTCTTCATTGCAGTAGTATTACTGCGAAACTTTAAAAACAATAATAGTAACATTTATTTTCTTCCATGTATGTCGAATTTATTGCAAGGTACTGAAGAGCTAGCTTCCATGTCGGCTAAATTTTTGTAATGTCCTAGCAATGGAGATTATTACCAGGCGCAACCCCAAGTTGGTTGCAATAGTCAGTGTAGTACTTAACACGAGCATTGACTGCATCTGGTCTATTACCATTGCATTCACCACTGTTGATGGCTTTGATTGTTGCACCGAATCCAGAATTTATGACATTGCGAACATTGTTCATCCAAAACCACAAGGCAGTCTTGAACGACACCACTGAATCTGTTGCTACAGCTTCCGGATTGTTTAGTCCATCGAACCCAATGCTTTGCCCAGCAGGCCCATAGTTGTAGTTCCATGACAGTTGAAGAGGACCTCTGCCCAGCAGGCCCATGGTTTGCCCAGCAGGCCCAATGCTTTCCGGATTGTTCGTCCAAAACCACAGAAAGTTGTGTGTGTTAGATACATGTTGGTAAAATAGAACTTTTTTGATTATGTGTGATATTTATTTACAACTACGTTAGGCCCATACGAGGAAGGCTTGGATGAAAAGCCCAAAATAACAGACGGCCCAGAACAAGTTCCTAAATCGGGAAGACAAAATCTCAGATCATTGAATAACAGGAATAAAATAAAACGATGGACCATGTTGACAATCAATTCCTTCTCTTTGTCATTTTAAAGAGAGCATTACATTGACTAGACCGTTAGAACCCTTTTCACATTTGCTAAAATTTTGCAAATTTTTCTAGTGTATATATGCATAAAATTTTTCAAATTTGTGCGGATTTTAGCAATTTACGTGTGGATTGGAGGAAAGGAAGTTGAAATCTTACATCCAGTCTCATGTGTGGCATGTGCGAAGAAAGCAGCAATTTCGCGCTTAGAATCGTCAGCAGTTCTTGTTAGAAAATTGGTTTTATATAGGCTTATTTTGGGTTAACTTTAAACTCAAAATTGAGTGGGCTCCAAATGTCTTTTGGGATGGGTCTGAAAATGTGACGTGTTCCTCGCCACATTGTGAAGATGGTTCGTCAAAACCATTTATGAGTGAATGGGAACTTGACGTTATTTTCGGACTCGTGAAATAGACATTTAAAGAATAAAATGTGGGTTTTCCTTGTAAGGATTGTCTCACATTGAAACTTGAAGAGAACTTATGTATGTATATAAGTTTTTGGTGACAACACTTGAGTTGGGCCCTAAGGGGCACCCTAAATTTGTAGAAGAGAGGAGTTATAGACAAAGTGAACTTTAGCCCAAACCACCACACGCGCGTCGTCGCCGCCAGCCATCCGGCTGAGCCATGCCAGGTGCGGTTTGTGGGTCGGGTCGGTTCTTATATTAATTTTTTGAACAAAATTCATTTGAATTTTTTCAAAAAATACTTGCGGGAAAATTTAATTTAATTCAAATTTGAATTTATATTTTTCTGTCCAATATTACCTCAAGTACAAATTCCACAACAGTTTAAACAGTCCAAATAGGTTGCCAATCTGTTGAACCCCGGACAGATGCATTACTGGCCAGACATATTCAAATTTGGGCAGTTATTTAACTGCTGCAGTTACAGATCTGTCTAGTTTTCAAACTGAACCTGTTCAAAGGTTTTTTGCACCTGTGAAGTTCAAAAAACATACTTGTTCAGACAGATCTTTTGGCCCATAAATTCTAGCATTTTCCAGCAGTTTTGGGGGTTGAAAAATAATCTGAAAAATTTCATTTTGCTGTCCATTTCTTGCTTTGTTTGCATTATTCTTCATATTAGTTGTTTAGGGAAATTTAAAGAGAGTATAGAATACAAGGTTTTTGTTCGCCGTACAAATTGTTTAGAGTGCTATTACAATTTGTGAAGATCATTGTATCTTGGGAGGTAGACGTCATTTGTCCGTGAGCATCGTAGCGGAGCGAATCTATCTTAAAGACAGAGTGTAGCACACTCGACTTGATCTTTTTATTATTCATTCGGTTCGGTAAAATAAATTCGGTACGTTATTGATTTTATTTGTTTGATTTGGTTTCAATTTATTTGTTATACACAAAAGATTGTTCCAACAATCTTAAGACAGATTTGAATTATTCAGTTTATACAAAATTTTTTGTTTGTTTCCTTTTCTCTTTTTTCTTCTTACAGAAATTATTTTCTGTGGTTTTACAAAATATTATTCTGGTTAGAAAACAAATAGTAGTAATATACTGTTTGACATATAATAGTAATATACTGTTTATTTTCTTTGACAACTAGTAGTAATATGCAGGTGTCATTAATAATTCAGAATATTTATTTGTGAAATTTTGTCAGAAATTAATTTTGGTTTGCAGAAATTATTTCTGAGTGCTCATTAATTAAAATTCTGTTTCAATTTTTTTATTATTGAAGTGTTACAGAAATTTAATTTTCTGTGGAGAATTAATTTGGTTAAATAAAATTTTATTTTATTTTCAAATTAATTGGAAATAAAAGTCACAATTCTTATTTGTTTTATTTTACAGAATTTAAAATTCTGTGGTTTTGGTTTAAATTTTTTGTGTAGTATAAAATTATAATTATAATTTAGAATTCATGCCTACTGAAACTGGTCAAACTAATGCCCAAACAAGTACTAGTGTGGTGATTGCAATTGCTTCAACTCCTCCTGTTGTGACTGTGCTAGTAAATCACGGTGAGACGCCAAAGAAGTTTTCAAGAACTGATTTTAAAAGATGGTAGCAGAAAATACTGTTCTATCTTACAACTTTGAACCTGGCTCGTTTTTTCCGTGAGAATGCTTCTACTAAGAACGAGGATGAAACTGACCGGCAAGTGGTTGCAGCGGTCGATGCTTGGAAACATGTTGATTTCCTTTGCCGGAACTATATTTTGAATGGACTTGACAACACATTATACAACGTCTACAGTCCTATCAAAACAGTAAAGGAACTTTGGGAGTCTTTGGAGAACAAGTACAAAACAGAAGATGCTTGCTCAAAAAAATTTATGGTTGGCTAATTCATGGATTTTGTGATGGTTGATTCTAAGACTGTGATCAGCCAAGTTCAAGATCTCCAACTTATTTTGCATGACATTCACGCATGAGGCATGTCTCTCAGTGAATCTTTCCAAGTTGCAGCCTTAATTGAGAAATTACCACAAGACTTGAAGGAATTCAAGAATTACCTCAAACACAAGTGCAAAGAAATGTCTTTAGAGGAATTGATTGTGCGTTTGAGGATTGAGGAGGACAACCGCAATTCTGAAAAGCAGGATCGTAAGCATCCAATAGAGTCTAAGGCAAATGTGGTGGAACATGCTCCAAAAGCAAAGAAACGAAAATTTTCTGGAGAAAGTTCATCGCGAGGCTCTAAAGGGGGGGGAGGGGAGAACAAAAAAGTACAAGTTTAATGGTAAGTGTTATATCTGTGACAGGGACATCGGGCCAAAGATTGCCGTAACAAAGGCAAAAACAAAAGAAGAACAAGCAAGAAGCCTGCTCAAGCCTATATGACCGAAGTGGACAAAATTTCCAATGGTGTCGATGACATAAATCTTTCTGCAATTGTTTCCGAGGCAAACCTTGCCGAAAATCCTAAAGAATGGTGGGTGGGCACTGGTGCTACTCACTAAATCTGTGCCGACAAAAAGATGTTCACACCTTATTCAGTAGTGGACATCGATGAACAACTTTTTATGGGTAACTCCTCAATTTCCAAAGTTGAAGAACAATGAAAGATTGTACTTAAAATGATATCTGGAAAGGAACTCACTCTCAATAATGTGCTGCATATACCAGACATTCGCAAGAATCTTGTTCCTGAATCTTTGTTGAGTAAAAATGGGTTTAAGCTAGTTTTTGAAAGTGACAAGTTTGTACTTACCAAAAACGGGATGTATGTTGGGAAATGTTACATGTCTGATGGTCTTTTTCAAAATGAATGTAATAACTATTAAACCTTCTGTTATTAATAAAAATACATTTTCTTCTTACTTGCTTGGGTCTTCAAATTTATGGCATGGTAGACTTGGACATGTTAATTATGGATCTTTGCGTAGATTAATTAATATGGAATGTTTACTTAAATTTGACATTGATTTAAATCATAAATGTAAAATTTGCGTTGAGGCAAAATTATCCAAAACTTATTTTTATTCAATTGAAAGAAGTATAGAACCACTAGAATTAATTCATAGTGACATTTGTAATTTTAAATCAATTCAAGCTAGAGGTGAGAAAATGTATTTTATCACTTTTATAGATGACTATACTAAATATAGTTATGTTTATTTAATTCGAACCAAGGATGAAGCTTTGGAAACTTTCATTCAATATAAGAATGAAGTTGAAAATCAACTTGGTAAGAAAATCAAAAAACTAAGAAGTGATAGAGGTGGTGAATGTGAATCACCTTTTGGTGAGTTTTGTAAAGAACATGGAATAATTCATCAAACTACCACTCCTTACTCACTTCAGCAAAATGAAATTGCTGAAAGGAAAAATAGGACTTTAAAAAAAATAATGAATACCATGTTAATCAATTCTGGATTACCTCAAAACTTGTGGGGGAAAGCAATACTTTCTGCTAATTATATACTTAATAAAGTATCCCAAAAGAAAGTGAATCAAACACCTTATGAAATGTGGCATGGGAGAGTACCATTCTACAAATACTTAAAAGTGTGGGGGTGTTTGGCTAAAGTGGCTATTTCTAGTCTTAAAAAGACTAAGATAGGTCCTAAAACCGTTGATTGTATTTTCATTGGTTATGCTAGGAATAGTAGTGCATATCGGTTTTTGATTCATAAATCAGAACATTCCGAAATGCATGTAACTACTATTATTGAATCTCGGAGTGCGTTTTTCTTTGAACATGTATTTCCGAATTAAATTGGACAAGAGACTAGTACTAAGAAAAGATCTCATGATGCTATTACTAGTCAGGATCAAGAACATGATCAAGAACAAGAGCAAGAGATAGATCAAAATGAGGAAGAGGAACCTAGGCGTAGTAAACGTGTTAGAACCTCAAAATCTTTTGGTCTAGATTTTCTAACATTCTTGTCAGAAAATGAGCCTTTAACCTTTAAAGAAGCTATGTCTAGTCCTGAAGCTCTTTTATGGAAAGAGGCTGTCAATAGTGAAGTTGAATCCATCCTACAAAATCACACTTGAGAATTAGTGGATTTGCTACCAGGTTGTAAACCTCTTGGGTACAAGTGGATTTTCAAAAGAAAAATGAAAGCGGACGGATCAATTGACAAATACAAGGCAAGACTTGTGGTCAAAGGGTATAGACAAAAGGAAGATCTTGATTACTTTAACACATACTCACCGGTTACTAGAATAACATCAATTAGAATGCTAATTGTTATTGCATCTTTGTACAATCTAGAAATTCATCAAATAGATATGAAAACCGCTTTCTTAAATGGTGAGTTAGATGAAGAACTTTACATGGAACAACCAAAAGGATTTTTTGTTCCAGAAAAAGAAAAGAAAGTGTGTAAATTGGTTAAATCATTATATGGTTTAAAACAAGCACCAAAGCAATAACATGAAAAATTTGACAAGGCAATGATGTCAAATGGATTCAAAATTAATGAGTGTGACAAATGTGTTTTTATTGAAAACACAGACAAATGTTATGTCATTGTATGTCTTTATGTAGATGATATGCTTATCATAGGTAGTAATAATGAAATGATTAAAACTACCAAGAAAGTTTTGAATAAATATTTTGACGTGAAGGACATGAGAATTACTGATGTAATACTTGGTATGAAAATTATCAAAACATCAGAAGGATATGCTTTGTCACAATCTCATTACATTGAGAAAATACTTGACAAATTTAGCAAAGATGATGATCATCTTGCTAGAACACCTGTGGATGTTAATTTGTTTCTTTCTAAGAATGTACATGAAAGTATTTCTCAATTAGAGTATGCCCAAATTATTGGAAGCTTAATGTACTTGATAAACTGCACTCGCCTAGATATACCTTATGTAGTAAGTAAATTAAGTAGATATACGAGTAATCCACGAGTAGAACACTGGAAAGCAATTATAAGGATTCTAAGATATCTCTGATTTACTCATAACATTGGGCTAAATTATACTATATATCTAGCGGTACTTGAAGGTTACTGTTATGCAAATTGGATATCGGATACTAGAGACTCAAAATCCACTAGTGGGTATGTTTTTATTCTTGGTGGGACGGCTGTATCTTGGAAATCTTCCAAACAAAATTGCATTGCTAGGTCTACTATGGAATCATAATTCATAGCTTTAGATAAAGCTGGGGAAGAAGCAAAATGGTATCGCCACTTCCTTAAAGATATTCCAATGTAGCCAAAACCGGTGCTTGCGATATGCATACTTTGTGATAGTCAATCAGCAATTGGTAGAGCATAGAGTCATATGTATAACGGTAAGTCACGACACATTCGTTATCGACATAACACCGTGAGACAATTACTCTCTAATGGAATTATTTCCATTGAATATGTAAAGTCTAAAGACAACATAGCGGATCTACTAACCAAAGGGTTAACAAGATAGTTAGTTAAAAACTCATCGAGGGGAATGGGACTTAAGCCTATTAAATAAGAGTTATCACAACGATAACCTAACCTAGTTGACCAGAGATCCCAAGATCTAGGTTCAAAGGGACAATCGAGTTGTGAATGACTCAGAAGGATCACTGGGGAGTCCAACTCCTACCCATTTCTATGATGAAATAGTGATGTCTGCAGCGGTTTAGGTTAAGTAAAACTTTTAATGATTCTTATATCTGGGTATACCTAGTGGAGTATGGTAGGATACTCTTCATAAGAATCACCTATGTGAGTGTGAACTGGGCCGGTTCTATGAGATTTGTGAAGGGCTACAATTCTCTAAAGCACTCATGAAATACTAGGTTGTTCAAGGCCAAAATGAACACAATAGTGAGAACTAAACTGTGTCTGGGAATATACTGTGTAAGTTCTATTCTCTTGGTTTTCACAAACGGTTGAACAGTTCGGGACATCATGTTCATTGGTTAGCTAGTAAATCCGATAGTGTTTCACAAGGGAAGGTTCAAAGCCAAAAGTTACCTATCTTTTGCAAAATATTTCCAATTTTTGTACTCTCTATAATTGGATCATATTGTTGCATTTTCTCTCCGTCAAATTTCATTCATGTGGGGGATTATTAGAAAATTAGTTTTATATAGGCTTATTTTGGGCCAACTTTGAGCTCAAAATTAAGTGGGCCTTTTGGAGTGGGTCCGAAAAGGTGACGTGTTCCTTGTCGCGTGGCAAGTTACACGGTGAAGACAGTTCGTCAAAACCATTTATGAGTGAATAGAAACTTGAAGTCGTTTTTTAGGTTCGTGGAATGGACATTTAAAGAATTAAATGTGAGTTTTCTTTATAAGGCTTGTCCCACATTGAAACTTGAAGAGAACTTATATGTGTATATAAGTTTTTGGTGACAACACTTGGGTTGGGTCCTAAGGGGCACCCCAAGTTTGTAGAAGGGAGGGGTTATGGACAAAGTGAACCTTAGCCCAAACCACCACACGTGTGCGCGCGCGCGCTGCCGCTGGCCGTTCGGCCAAGCTGTGCCGGGTGTGATTGTGGGTTGGGTCGGTTCTTATATTAATTTTTTGGACCAAATTTATTTGAATTTTTTCAAAAAATACTTGCGGGAAAATTTAATTTAATTCAAATTTGAATTTAAATTTTTCTGTCCAATGTTACTTTCTCAAGTACAAATTCCACAACAGTTTAAACAGTCCAAATAGGTTGCCAATCTGTTGAACCCCGGACAAATGCATTACTGGCCAGACATATTCAAATTTGGGCAGTTATTTAACTGCTGCAGTTACAGATCTGTCTAGTTTTCAAACTGAACCTGTTCAAAGGTTTTTTGCACCTGTGAAGTTCAAAAAACATACTTGTTCAGACAGATCTTTTGGCCCATAAATTCCAGCATTTTCCAGCAGTTTTGGGGGTTGAAAAATAATCTGAAAAATTTCATTTTGCTGTCCATTTCTTGCTTTGTTTGCATTATTCTTCATATTAGTTGTTTAGGGAAATTTAAAGAGAGTATAGAATACAAGGTTTTTGTTCGCCATACAAATTGTTTAGAGTACTACTACAATTTGTGAAGATCATTGTATTCTGGGAGATAGACATCATTTGTCCGTAAGCACCATAGCGGAGCGAATCTGTCTTAAGGACAGAGTGTTGCACACTCGACTTGATCTTTTTATTATTCATTCGGTTCGGTAAAATAAATTCGGTACGTTATTTATTTTATTTGTTTGATTTGGTTTCAATTTATTTATTATACACAGAAGATTGTTCCAACAGTTCCAGTGGTGCCAAACGAAGGGTAGGAGCCGAGGGCATTAAGAAATGCAGAGCAGGTGAAGAAGCTTTTCCCTACACATCCAGCAGGAGCTTGATTGATTATGCCATTGAAAAATGCCTGTGTGACTATATCAGGGACCGAGTTCTGACCCAATACGATTTTTGGTACAATACCGGCAAGAATTCCAGCCAGAATGATTGTCAGTAAGCTGTTTTTGATATTGAGGGATACCATTTTGGAAGAGAAATGTGTGGATGGAAGTGTGTGTGCTGTGGGATGAAATTAAGGTGAGAGAGACATGTATTTATAGCTGTACAATGGAAAATGTGTGAAAAAGTCAACATTCTTACTATATGATAAATGTTTTCAAATTAAAGTTTGAAAAAGTCTAAAAAATAATAAATCGATAACAAAATCAGGCCAATCATCTCATATAAGGTGAGTCTTATATTTTTATGAATCTTATTTTTTTTTGGCTTCAATTGATGAAACATTGATGTTTTTAAAAGAAGTTGGTGGCGTATGAAACGCACTGATTCAGACATATCTGACTTGTGGTAAGCTGTTAACGAGTAACGATCAAGTCAAGTTTGTGGGTTTATATAATATTGTGAAGACTAATTCGCTTAGGAAATAATATTCAAGATTGGTGGATCTAACACATTTTTTGAAGACAAATTACACTCACAAATTACAAATGTTCAAGATTGGTGTTAAATCTTTTTTTAGATTTATAGTTTTAATTGCATTAATTTTACCTTTAGCTTTTTAAATTTTGTCGATTCACATATTAAATTGAAATCAGTGAACAAAATAGTTCATTCAATAGTCTCAAAGTGATTGAAAGATTGACATTGAATTTGAAATGATTAATTCCCGGACAATTTTGCACTTAATTTCTATTCAATTTCTTAACGGATATTAACAATTGAACTAAATTAACACAATGTAAAAATTAAAGTGCAAAATGGATAAAGCTAGAATTATAGGGACAAATTGGCATAAGAGGCAAATTACAGGGCCATGGGACTATATTGAAACTTGAAGGAACTACATTACATGAAACTGTTATTATAATCAAAACAATAGAGACTAAACCGAGATTTGAAAGAAACTACATGAACTATTAGTCAAACGTGCCCTTTTTTAAGCTTTCAAACAAAGTCATTGAATCAAATTGGGGAGGCCTAAAATTATATTTTCTTTGAACAATACAAGTTTGATTCTGTTCTGATTACAATAATAAACATTTAAGCAGATTGAAGAAACCACTACAGATTTCTAAACAAAAAAACGTAAGCAATCTAGTGACATGTACCAAGCAAATATATATATGCATATATTGTTTATGACCTGAATCGTTATATGACTCATCTTTATATACCTATGACTAAGACTGAGCAAGAGAAAGGAATAAAAAGTCTTTTGCATACTCAAGAAAAGTAAAATACCTGAATTTTCGAAGAGTTGTGCTGATCTTATCTTCTTGTGTTTAATGGTCAACATAATAGGAACGGTTCACTGCGAGCATTTGTTGAGTTGGATCATGGAGTTGTTAACTAGCCTCTGGTACCTTTTGGATATGTTTTTTTTATTTTCAAGTGCTGTTTTTTTTTTTTTTTTTTTTTCCTAAAAATTTGTATTATTCATCTTAATTTCATAGTTTCAAAGCTATATTATTACATAATTATATCAAGACCCCTCCAAGCCTGTTTAACCTTTGAAATTCTGGTTCGGAGATTCTGATTTTGTAGAGGAATTTTCCCAATTTCAGCTCGTAATGTTGATTTAATGGGTTTTCATGCTCTGTTTAATCAGAGAATTCTAGGGGACATGTTTTCCAATTACAGTCTTACCTAATTATCATGTTGTATTCCAAACCAAACCAAGACTTAAAGAAGAAGACCAGAAAAAATAATAATAAAGAATACAAGACAATTTTCACTAATTTCAAAATATTTTAAATTAATTTCACAAGTTTCCCATTCTACAAACCTTTTCATATGATTTGCCTCAACAATCGTGGTTTTCTTAAACTCTCTCGACTGTTCAACATTAACAGTTTTGCGATTAAAACACTTTGCAGTTCAGTTCTGATGTTTCTCACTTCAAATATTGGAATAAGAACATGGAATAATATCAAAAAAATAAAAGTAAAAAAATAATTATAAAGTGATGAAAGCACAAATAATTTATGCATTAAATTGTGCAAGTAAATCTTATACTTTCATCACTTTGAAAATATTTTGTATTGATACCATGTTTCGGTAATTGTCCCTAATATCTTCTAAGGTTTTTCAAGAAATAAAAAAATGGAGTATAAGGCAACAAAAATTTAAAATTTACTGTTATGCGCATCCTTGAGCAATTCATGTACTAAAATCAATTTTATTAATCATTTCTTGAAGAAGCCAAAGCTTAATTATTTAGCATCATCAACTAAACAATATAAATTTGATTTATTCCCTCTAGACCATGACCAAACATGTACCTAAACCTCTTGTTTATCCATGCTAGTGGTATTATTACAGGGCAAAAATAATGCACACAAACATAGGAGTACAATTTATTTTCTTTCCTCCATGTACGCAAATTAGAAGGTACTAAGGAGCTAGCTTTGGTGAACTAACAGCTGAGATTATCACCAGGGGCAACACCAAATTGACTGCAATAGTTAGTGTAGAGATTAACGCAGGAAGTGACATGATGAGGTTCTTTTCAATCACATTCAACGTCACCGTTGATGGCTCGGATTGTTACACCAAAACCTTGTCCAGTAGTCATTACAGAGTGAACATTTTGCATCCAAAACCACAAGGCCGCCTTGAACGATACAAGTGAATCTGTTGCCACAGTTTCCAGGTTGGCTAGTCCATCGAATCCAATGAAATCTCCAGCAGGACCGTAGTTGTAGTTCCAGGACAGCTGAAGAGGACCTCTTCCATAGTGACTCTTGTTTGGTGCACATGGGTACTGGGTATATCTTGGATTGCAGTAGTTTGAGCTTGGGCTTGTCTCATCTATGTTGCAAAAATCTGCAGGGAAAAAAAAAAAGGGATTTTAGGTGTCAAATTCAGGATTTTCTTTGAAAATTAATTGATTTAGTGCACATAAATCACTAGTCGCAAACTTTAGTCTAGACCAAAAGTAAACATGTACAAATAAATAGACATAAAGACAGATGAGTGAAATTGGGGCAAAGAAATTATGTTGAAATCTTACATCCAGTCTCATGAGTAGCATGTGCAAAGAAAGCAGCAATTTCGTGCTTAGAATCATCAGTGGTTCCAATGGTACCAAAAGCAGAGAAAGAACTGAGAGCATTAAGAAATGCCGACCGGGTATAGAAGCTTGTTCTGACACATCCAGTAGGAGCTTGATTGATTATCCCATCGAAAAATGCCTGTGTCACAATATCAGAAACCGACACACCATTTGAACCGGTACAAGGTCTTGATTGGCACCCTATACCACAGTAGTTAGTGGCGGAGCCAGGAAATTGAATTAGAGGGGGCACTATTAATTATAATTTTTTATTTAAAAAAAATTATGATGAACATTAAGATAATAATAATTTTATGAGCTAAATTTAAGCATAAAAAATTACATATTCATTATTAATAGGAACAAATTAAAATTTTATAATAGTGTAGAATAGCTCGATGCAGGATGGTGATGTAAGCTTGTAATTCTAACACAAAATTATGGATCAAAATTCTTAATTTTAGAAAATAAAAACACATTGTTTATAGCACAAATTATTATAAAATCTATTTAATTTTTATTTGATAGAAAATATTAAAGAGATGACATTGCTTATAAATGATGTGTTTCGAATGAAAATTATTAAACAATCTTAGAATACCATATAACATTGCCTACGTGATGCTTAAAGCATGAGAAATCACAAATCACACTAAGCAGTCTGTCAATTACTTGAAAATAATGAGTTCATTATATCCAATCTATAAGATTTTTCGCTATACTATTGGTTTAAACTATTACATAAATAATACCAGATAGTGTTCTCAAAGTATCAAATAACTACTTGTTGTGAACAATACAATAAATCCTTAACAAAAAAACATGTTAAGAAAAAAATATATACATTTTGTATATGACAACATGACCCAAAAAAAAAAAAAAAAAATCTCAAAACTGAGGGGGGGCACGTGACCCCCCTTGTCCTTCCTTCCCTCCAGCGTCCCGGGCACAATAACCAATCCGGCTGCAGCAGTATCCTGTAGCACAACCACAATTCTAACCCACTACGATTTCTGGCAGGATTCCTCCGGCTAGGATGATTAGTGTTAGGAATTTATACTCAACAATGGAAGGTGCTAGGAAAAATCAGTGTATTGTATGGTGGTTTTCGAATTGATGAGGACATTCAATCATGAGAAATCGTGTTTATTTTGGTTTTGTGTCTTGACGTTGACTTGTCAAGGAGGACTATGGTAATCTCTCACTTCTAATTGTGAGACTATATTGTATATATGGCATGATTGTATATATATGGCATATTAGGAATTAGGCAAGATTGTGGTGTAAATAGGAATATTTGTATTTGCTTTTTCAGTCATAGATTTAGGGCTATATAAACTGATGAACTCTTTGTAAACAAACACAATTGAATATATAGTTTCATTCAGAAAACTTACATGGTATCAGAGCCGTTCTTTGATCCGAAACCCTAGAGCCGTCTCCATTGCTCTCTTGTTCGTGTTCGTGCTTTCTTCTCTCTGGCTCTTCTTCATGGTCAACCCATCTAGTTTCTAGCCCGTGAACATCAACATCGTGACTCTCCTTCTTTGCCTCTGGTTCACGATTGTGTTCGCACTCATATGTCTTCAACTTTGACTTCGGATTCTGGTTTTCCTTCAGACTCTCTTTGGTTCTTGATTTGTTTGTTCGTCTCAGACTCTCTGGTTCGTCTCCTTCAGACTGTCTCTAGTCCTCAATTTGTTCTGTGATACAATACTACTGTTCTTAGACTCTGCTTGGGTATTATACTTAACACCCTAGGTTCACACTTATTACACTACAACCCCCAAGTGTAAGGCCCCGGTGTCCTACATCGGGAATGGAGAGGGAGTTACTGGGCTATAAAAGTAAAAATCGGGACCCTTATACAGCATCGAGGCCTTTTCCCAAGTGGTGAAATCCCTATTAGAACTCTGCGGTTAAGCGTGCTTAGCCTGGAGTAGTTCTAGGATGGGTGACCCCCTGGGAAGGACAAATCCGTGCGGGCGTGGCCCAAAGCGGACAATATCGATGGCGTGTAAAGGGTCGGGGCGTTACAAATGGTATCAGAGCCGACTCTCCGGAGTACCGAGTGTGGGCCCCTGGCGTCGCTCGGTGTATGTGGGCGGGCTTGCGAGCTGGCAGGCTACTGCACGGGGACGTGCAGCCTTAAGGGGGGGTGATTGTAAGGCCCCGGTGTCCTACATCGGGAATAGAGAGGGAGTTACTGGGCTATAAAAGTAAAAATCGGGACCCTTATACAGCATCGAGGCCTTTTCCCAAGTGGTGAAATCCCTATTAGAACTCTGTGGTTAAGCGTGCTTAGCCTGGAGTAGTTCTAGGATGGGTGACCCCCTGGGAAGGACAAATCCGTGCGGGCGTGGCCCAAAGCGGACAATATCGATGGCGTGTAAAGGGTCGGGGCGTTACACCAAGATTTTTTTATTTATTATATTTTGTTCCATTAGCTCTTTTCTTTTCTTTTTTTTGATTCCTTACAATGTCGGATGATAAGATTGCAAGGCCCGAAAATAGGTCACTGGCTTCAAATGAGTGTGCCTTCTGCCATCAGAGGGGTCACTAAAAGCATTACTATCCCAAGAAGGGATGTTTGTTTGTCTCGTCTTTTTAGCAGTCTCAGATTCAGTTCCGCACTCATTCTTAGAGTACTTTTCAGACTCCTGTTAGTTCTATCGCATTTCCTCTGACCCCTGATCCTGACTTGGCTTCCTTAAGTGCTCAAATTAGTCAGTTTCATCATACCCCGTCTGCCTCCATTGTTTCCTCTCTTCATTCAGGTTTGCTTGGGTCTTCTTCAAGTATCTCTTCGTCTGTTTGGATTTTTGACTCTAGCGCTTCTCACCAAATGATTCCCCATCCCTTCTTACTTCAAAATTGTACTCCCCCTTCTTTTCTTATTACTGTTAATGCTACTAATGAGTTTAGTATATTTGTTATATCTGTTGGGTCTGTCTTACCGTCTACTACGTCTACTGTCTCTATTCCATCTGTCCTTTATGTTCCTTAGTTATTTGTTAATTTATTATCTATCAGTCAGCTTGATGCCTCCAGTTTTGATTTTATCTTCTTTTTTTTTTTTTTTTTTTTTTTTTTTTTTTTTTTTTTCTATCTGTTCTGTGCAAGATCGGATGTCCAAGTAGTAGATTAGGACTCGCCGTAGCGTTGGAGACCTCTATGTAGTGGAGAGCTTGCATCTACCTATGACAACCTCTCCGACTGCCTTTTTGTTTTTTTAGTTAGATTCTTTATCTAGTCCTTTCTACTTATGGTATTCTAGATTAGGACATTTGTCTGCTGACCGCTAACGGTCTTTAGCTTCATCAGGTATATTAGGTAAAGTTTCTCCTAGTGACCTTACTGAATGTCGGGGGTGTAAACTTGACAAAATGACAACCTTACCTTTTCGTAAAAGTACTTCCATATATGATACACCATTTTCTTTAGTTCATACTGATGTTTGAGGCCCTTCTCCTGTTCTCACCAAAGGGGATTCTACATACTATGTGTCATTTGTTGACGACTGTACCTGTTATACTTGGGTTTATCTTATGACTCATAAGTCTGTATAACAACCTGAAAATTTAAGTTGTATCTTAAATTTTATATTAGTATTATTTAATTATAAATGGAAAAAAGCCTTAAATGTTTAATTAAATATTCTGTAAGAATAAAATAAAATAATTAATTTAATGATGGCATGCGATAAAGTGTAATTTAATTTATATTAGAAGTTATTATGTAATTATTCTATTAATTAGAAGCAATGTAAAATTAAGTAGATAATTATTGAAGATAAACCTACGGATATTGAAAATAAAAAAAATAAAAAATAAAAATTAAAAGGAAGATCAAGATGCTTATCCGTAAGGATAAGCATGCTAGCAAGGTTGCTTGGGGAGGGTGGGTAAATGGATTGGAATGAAGAGGGGCAGGGAAACACCTATAAAAGGGTGCTTTGAATAAGAAGAAGGGAGTCAGGGAGGTGTGGATAGTGATTAAAAATGGAGAGTTTGAGTGAATGGTGAAGTAATAGTAAGGGATTAATATGAAGGTAAGTTATATTATACCTTGAGTCACCATAATATATTTTACGTATGTTTTGAGTTATCATAATTTATTTTACGTAAATTATGTTTTAATTATGTTATTTATTTTATTGAACCTTATTTTATGTAATAAGGAAAAACCATGGATATAACTGTTTATTAAAATGTGTTTTGAGTAATTATTTTATAAGTACAACCACGGAGGTCTCATGCCTTGGTGGACTTAAATAACCATTGGCCCTCTGATTAGTCATGTTGTAACCCTCTGTCTGTCATGGATCCACTGACTCTCTGATTTCTGGTGTGGAGCAAAATGTTGTATGAAGCTAAGTGCTATACTATGGTGGGAGCCACCTTTAGAGTTCGTACGAGCCACCTCTTATGTCCATACATCTATTCTGTTCTATATCGTGGTTATGATTTTTGGTGTGGAGCAAAGTGCTGTACGGAACTAAGTGCTACATTATGATGGGAGCCATCTCTAGAGTTCGTAGGAGCCACCTCTTGAGTCCATACATCTGTTTTGTTCCATTTTATATCATGGTTATAATTATTTTGTTTATATGATTTCTGTATTATATACTTTGTATTTTAATATCGAGCTTTGTTTAGCCAATAATTATCCATGGTGATTTTAAGCTCTTATACTCTTAGTATAATATTTCTCACTCTGTCACGTGCTTATAGCTGTTTACCAATTTTCAAGAAATAATGCAATTCAGAAATAGCTTTTGGAGAGTCTTAGACGCGGGGGTGCGGAATAGACACACATAGCACTTTTATGGTATTTTTATATGTAAATATCGACTTTTTTGGTCAATAAATTTTGTTATAAAGGTAGAAGCTCCAATGATTATTTTGGTACTCTCACTTAAATATTATTTTCGCTCACGTTTATTTATTTGTTCAAGAATTGGCCGGCGGTAACTTCAGTTACTGGCCATCACGATACTTAACCCTTGGGTACAGGGAGTGGGTCGTGACAGTCTGACTTTTACCAGATATATCGTACTTTCCAGTCTATGGTCACTACACAGTTTGGGTCTAGTATTAAATTGTTGCGGTCTGACTTGGGCAGGGAATACTTTAAAACTGAATTCTGCGAATATTTGGCCAAATTGGGTACCATTCACCAAACTTTTTGTACTGATATACCTTTCCAAAATGGTCGAACTGAGCGTAAACACCGTTATCTCCATGAGACAGCTAGGTCTCTAATTCTCTCTACCTCTATCTCGGCTCCGTTTTGGGGTAAGGCAGTTTTTACTGTTATTTTCTTCTCAACCGCATGCGTACCCCCCTTTCTTTCTGGTCGGTCTCCTTATGAAGCTCTATTTTCTCAACTTCCTAATTACTCCCTTATTCGTGTGTTTGGGTCTGCTTGTTTTTTCCTTTTACCCCATAAAGATAGGACCAAACTTAGTGCTCGGTCTATCTTATAGTCTTGCTCAGAAAGGTTATCGCTGCTATGACCCTATTTCTCGTTGCCTTTATGTCTCCCGCCATGTTACCTTTCTCGAACGTCTACCTTACTTTCAAGCTTCCTCCTCTCATCGCTCCCGTTTCCAAAGAGGATTTGGTTTATATTGATCCGTTTCCTTTTGAGGTCTCGTCTGATAAATACATCTCCACAGTTCCTCCTGAGCTTGTTCCATCTTCTCCTCCTACTTCACCTCTAGCTGCTTTTCTTCATTCGGTTTCTTCTCCTCCTTCGTTGTTAGTTTATTCTTGTCGCAAGGCTCCTTCTCCACTGATTGTCTTTGCCCCTACTGCTGATTCTCCTATTTCTAAAGACTCTGATCCTGCTGTACACCGATATCCTACTTGAGTGCGCCATCCTCCAAACAAGTTGGGTTGGTTTAATACATGTTTTTCAGCTTTCTATCGTATTTTTTTGTCTGTTATTCACTCTTTTTCAGAACCTCAGTCTTACAAGGAGGCCTGTCATGATCCTCATTGGGTTCAAGCTATGGAGGATGAGTTGTTTGCTTTACAGAAAACTAGTGCTTGGGAGTTGGTTCCTTTGCCTGGTGGTAAGAATCTGGTTGGTTGTAAATGGGTCTACAAAGTCAAGACTCATTCTGATGCTTCTCTTGAGTGCTACAAAGCTCGTCTGCTTGCCAAAGGTTTCTCACAAGAGTATGGTATTGATTATGAGACCTTTGCTCCTATTGCCAAGATGACTACTATTCGTACTTTGATTTCTGTTGCTGCTATTCGTTCTTGGCCTCTTTATCAAATGGATGCTAAGAATGCTTTTCTTAATGGCCATCTCACTGAGGAGGTTTACATGCGTCCTCTCCCTGGCCTTCACCATTCCTCTGGATAGGTTTGTCGCCTTCGGTGTGCTTTGTATGGTCTGAAACAGTCTCCTCATGCTTGATATGATCGTTTTCAGACTGTTGTTACTGAGCTTGGGTTTCATCCTTCTGATTCTGACTCTGCTTTGTTTTTGAGACATACCTCGGTTGGTTTTGTTGCTCTCCTACTCTATGTAGATGATATGATCATCACTGGCTCTGACTTTTCTGCTATCTCTAAGGTCAATCAGCATCTCTTTCGCACATTCGAAATGAAGGATCTGGGTCTATTGTGGTATTTTGTTGGTATTGAGGTTGTCTCTTCTCCAAAGAGCTATTTTCAGTCTCAGGCCAAGTATGCTAATGAGGTTATTCACCGTACTGGTCTTACTGATTCTAAAGTTTTTGATACACCTATTGAGCTTAATGTGAAGCTCAACTCTACTGATGGTGTCCCTCTAGATGATCCCGCGATCTATCACGAGCTTGTGGGTTATTTATTTTATTTGACTGTCACTCGCCATGATCTTCCTTATGCTGTTTATGTGGTTAGTCAGTTCATTTCTGCTCCTCGCTCTACCCATTGGGTTGCTTTGGTTCACATTCTTTGCTATCTCCGGGGTACCATCTTTCAGGGCTTATTGTTGTCCTCTACTTCCTCTTTAAATTTGGTGGCCTATGCTGATTCTGATTGGGCTGGTAATGTTAATGATCGCTAGTCCATCTCTGGTTTTTGTATGTTTCTTAGCGATTCCTTGGTGTCTTGGAAAAGCAAGAAACAAATTGTTGCTGCTTGCTCTACTGCCAAAGCTGAGTATCATGCTATGGCTCATGTTACTGTTGAACTTGTTTGGCTTCTTTGTCTTCTCTCTGACTTGGGTGTACCTCTATCTTCTCCGACCACTCTCTATTGTGACAACCACAGTGCTATTTAGATTGCCCACAATATTGTCTTCTATGAATGGGCGAAACACATTAAGATTGATTGTCACTTTGTCTGACAGCATCTACAGTTTGGCTCTTTCTCGCTTCTTTTCGTCTCCTCGGCTTTGTAACTTGCAGAGTTCTTCACTAAAACTCACACTATCGCTTGGTTTTAGTTTCTTCTTAGCAAACTCTCAGTGTTTTCTGCTAAAACACCTTGAGTTTGAGCAAGCGTGTGAGAATATAGTGTATATATGGCATGATTATATATATATATATATATATGGCATATTAGGAATCAGGCAAGATTGTGGTGTAAATAGGAATCTTTGTATTTCCTTTTTTAGTCATAGATTTAGAGCTATATAAATTGATGAACTCTTTGTAAACAAACACAATTGAATATACAGCTTCATTTAGAAAACTTACACTAATATGAGTACATGGAATTTGTTTACAAAAAAGATACTTTTTTAGGCATATCATTTGATAACACTTTTATTATCATAGAATTCAACACAATCTTCTCACATGAGGTAAGTTCTACACCCACAGAAGAATGTTGTGTTTAGTTTTATTCTATCTATGCAAATAGAAGAACTGTCTTCTTTTTTTTTTCTTTTTTTTTGGAATGTATAAATAAAAACTTGTTTGGTATATTGTTTTTATTCTCGAAAAAAAGTAGAAATGATTTCAAAAATTTTGGGAAGGAAAAAAATCGTTTCACATGTTTTCAAAACATATTATCACTCTCTCCTCTCTCTCCCACCACTCATCGCCGGCTTCCGACTTGTGACCACCTCCACCTTTGGTAACTCACAAACCATGTTTCTTTAAATTTGTTTTCTAAACATCATGTCTAGTACCAAGCAAGTTTTTTGTTTTTATTTTTTTACAAGTTTTAATCAAATGGGCTGTAGTTTTTAAGGCTAAAACACTGAGTGGTTTAGGTATCAACAATTTGATCTTTATAAATATGGTTTTACTAGCCAAATGGTGGTGGCAATTTGGGTCTAAAAAGATCATTCTGACGTACTGTCTTGATAAAAAAAATATAGATATCCATTTCAGTACTGGACTCCTGAGTCTGTTAACCTTAAAATATGGTTATATGATTTCTCTGGCAATTCTTTTGATTGGAAGTTTAGGGCCCTTTTTTTTTAATCTAGGTGGAAGATCTATTTGTTGATTTGCTAATAATATTGAAGGAATGAAAGGCTGATGATTGCTAATAAAAATGGATTCTTAGATTGTGTTTGGTTCATGAATTTGAGGAGTAATTTAGGAGAGAAAGAGAAAAGGTGTATGAAACGTAAGTGAAGTGTATTTATATTTCATTTACATTTCACTTACTTTTTTCTTTTCAAATCTCTTCCCAAACCTATGAACCAAATACCACCTTAAGGTGCAAATGAGATTGAAGTGGGGTTTTCTTTGTCAAATTGCTCTATTTGAATGCAGAGCATATCTCTGTATGACTGTGATCATAACGATTCCATTATTTCTTGTATTTGGAAAAACCTTTATTCATTTCGTGTTAAAGTTTTTTTAATGACAAGTTTTCTATTGACTTTTGTTTTACATTGCATCAAACATCAGAAAATATGGAAAACATTTTCCAGAAAGTGTTTTCTGTGGACACAAATGGAGTGTGAGTTTCAGAATAGGGTGTTTTGGTGGTTCTCTCTGTTGGGGGGTTTAGTAGTTGGCACCTTGTTAACTGTTAGCTTCAACCACACATGCATGCAAGCAAATGGTCAAAGAAGATGGTGTAGGAAGACTTCCACGTCAAGAGAAGGAGGTCTGAGCTGGGCAGCACTCCCTTCTCTTCACGTTGTTGCCATTGTTGGCACTCACCCTCATCATTAAAGAATGTAGAAATTGTGTAGATTTGTCTCATGTCTCTCTCTCTCTCTCTCTCTCTCTCTCTCTCTCTCATCTTTGTGTATAAATAGAGACGGCATAGAGAGGATGAATGGTATCAAAAAAAGAGAGAGTTGTGAGAAGTGTATGAGAGCTCTGAGTTGAATAGAGAGAGTGAGATACTCCTCTTCTATTTTGTATTTTTGCTCTGTTTTAGTGAAACTTCTCATTTCTACTTCGTGGATGTAGGCATTGGGCCGAACCACGTAAATATTGTGTTTTTGTATGTGAGATTATTTTCTGGGTGTGTTTGATCCTAACAAAGTGGTATCAGAGCCGATTTTGTGCATTTTCGGAAAAATAGAGTGTGTTCTAAAAAATTGCCTAGAAATTAAAGTGGTCCAAATCCACTTTTGATCACATCATCTTGAAACTCTCGATGAGACAAGCACAACTGTGAAAACCGTGTCGAAAACGGAGCTTGGACGACTCTGCACCCGCTACACGTGCCACCTGACGTCGTTCTCAAGCGCGCCTACGTGCCTATGCGCTTCGAGAGCAAGAAGACGCGTGATGTCACGTGTAAGCATGTGCCATACGCGCGCACACCAGATGATCTGACGTCATCCAATGACGTCATCTGAACCGCTGACCGGAGCCATTGACAGGAGCCGCGTTGACCAAGCCGAGCCATCCAAGTTGTTGATTGGAGTCGCTAACCAAGCTGAGACGCTGACGCCACGCTGACGTCAGCCAATTCGAAGGAACTATCCGGTGCTTCCTAGTAGTACCAAATTCTACCGATCTAAACCGTTCAACCTGTTTTGGCTTGATCTGAGTCCCTTTTTATGATCCAATAATGCTTTCCAACTATTTGGAATATTCCAGACACATCCATGCGGTCAGATTTTGCAAATTAGATTTCAAAAATTTGCAGTTTTCATTTTGGCATTTCGAAGTGCTTTTCCGACTAATTTGACCGGTCCAGACTCCACATCGAAGCTTGTTTTTCAGACAGAGATCACTTTTTGTATGATGGAGTAATCAACATCGACTTCGAGATCCATGATCAAGCTGAATGCTTGCAACTATGCCATTTGAAAGCCTAGAATGGAAGATGTCTTATACTATTGAGATTTGTTTGATCCCATTGAGCTTAATGGAGTTAAACCAGCAACAGAAACTGACGAAGACTGGAAGTAGAAGAACCGAAAGACCATTGGCCAAATTAGACAATGGATCGATCACAGTGTCTTCCACCATGTCGCCCAAGAGACTGATGCCTATGCTCTCTGGACGAAGTTAGAAGGCATGTACCAGTCGAAGACTGCTCAGAACAAAGCCCTCTTGATGAGAAAACTTGTAAATTTGAAGCTAAAAGGCGGTATCTCCGTTGCTGAACAAACCAATGAGTTTCAAAATCTAGTGAACCAACTGGCAACTGTCAAAATGGAGTTAGATGATGAGATACGTGCCCAATTGTTGCTCAGTTCTTTGCCAAACAGTTGGGAGACGTTGGTGGTATCTCTCAGCAACTCTGCCCTAGAAGGGAAATTGACCATGAGCATGGTTACAGATGCTCTATTTAGTGAAGAGGCAAGAAAGAAAGACATGGGTGAAGATCAATCCCATGCCCTCATCACAGAAAATAAAGGTAGAGGTAAAGGCAGGGGCAGGGGAAAAAGCAAAAGCAGAAGACGCAACAAAGGAAGATCTCAAGACAGAGGGAAATCCAGAGAAAGTATGAGCTGGCCAAGGTTCAAGTGTTACCATTATGGTTAGGAGGGTCACATAAAGAAATATTGCTATGCCTTGAAAGGAGAACAAAAACAAGACAATAGACAGCCAAAGACCGAAGATGGGAACATTGCAGTTACTGTCTCAGAGGATATTGCATTATTCTCTATTGAAGAAGAAGATTGCCTCTATATGTCAGACAACGACACCGAGTGGGTGGTAGATATTGCAGCTTCCTACCACGCTACATCCCGGAATGAGTTTTTCAAAACGTACCAAGCTGGAGATTTTGGTACAGTAAAGATGAGTAACTCCAGTTTGTCAAAGATTGAAGGAATCGGTGATGTTCGCATCCAAACCAAAGTTGGGTGCACGATGGTGTTGAAAGATGTCAGGCATGTTCCCGATTTACGCCTGAATCTTATCTTAGGGATAGCCTTAGACCAACTGTGGACGTGCCCCGGGGAGGAGGCCTTATGCTTTTCCACAGTTCGGACTCAATTTGTCACGGTTCTTGATCTGATCTCGCAAAGTGCAATGTAAGACTGATAAATCACCAAAGAGTCCAAATCCGACAAATCGTTTTGAAAAACTGATTTTTAAGAAAGAAGTGCCAAACATGGACTGCTTTGCCAAATACAGAGTTGCCACCCAAATATTTTATTTTGGGGGAATTTAGGAAACCCTGACTCGTTGCCTAAGGCCACATGTCCGTCATCACCAAAGTTGCCTCGGCTCGGGAACTTGGGTACGATTGGGGAAGGTCAGCTATGAGCACCCCCGCTCGCCCGATCAAAGATCGGTCACTACTAAATGATATCGAGTTTTTGAAAACACTTGCGTTCTTATTCCGGTTAATTAGCTAGAATTACTATGTGATGCGCACAGTAAAACAAGTATAGACTAGATCGCCTAATTTGGAACAAAGCATTGCATATCCGTTTGTTTGGAAATGGTTTGAAGTTTGCTACTCGTAAGTAGGCTAAAATGCGGATTTGATGAATTGTTCCAATCTAAGTAATCCAACCTTTACCCACAGGCATTCAGACAGTTATATCAACTAAGCAGTTAGCCTCATGGCAAGCATGCTATAATGGCAAGCAGCAACACACGTGCAGTATGCTAAAGCGTAAACACTTACAGTGTACTCTGAGCCAAAACAAAAAACTAGTTAGAAATCAATGCATGATCCTAGTTCATGTTAAAATGGCTAATGCAACACATACAGAATGCAATTAGAAATAGGCTCGGCTATTCTAAAATGGCATTTGAGATGTAACAATTGATACATGTATTCAACTTGGAATTGAAATACAATGTAGTTAGTATGATGCGCCGAGCTCGGTGCATGTAAGATAGATGAATGTATGCAAACATGCAGGCCTAAGTATGCTAGACAGATGAATGGATGCAAACATGCAAAGCATAAGGATGCTAATTTAAAATGACCTAAAACTAACCAACGAAAGCAGGTAATTAAAAGGGAGAAAGACGTGGGGTTAGAAGACATTCACACACGCACGCACACTTATTACAACAATTCGCCCTCTCGACGGAGGGTCCGAATAAATAATACAAACCGCCTAATTAACTAACTAACAAGCTAATTAATTATTACACAACCGAATGAATAACTAGCTACAACTAATCATTACAAAACTTTAATTAATTAACAAATTAATTAATTACAAAACCGAATGGTAACTAACAAGTAAGCAAAACAGCAAACAATGCTATTCTAGCTCTGGTTGAAGGAGAAGAGGATGCATGCTCGGTTGTCATCTCAAAAAGCGCTCCGGTTGCTTTTTAGAGGCTCTGTCTGCAGGGTGTCCTCAAGGAATTCCTGCTGGACCTTACCAAAAACATGCTGGGGAGTGCATCAGTGGCCTGCCGGCCATGGGGAGCCACTGCCGGCCAAAGATGGGCCTCTGCCGGCCAACAACAAGGCACTGCTGGCCATCTGCAAGGCACTGCCGGCCACTGATGTGCTAGGACACCAAGTTGCAGTAGAGCACAAAACAGAGAAAATGGAGGGTCTCCCAAGGATATATACGCACTATGCCACCCCATATCATCTTGAAACATCAAGGGAGAGGCATAGTCGGATCCACGACCATCAATCACGCATTCCGATGCATGATGGCCAAAGATCCAACTTGTGCAAATCAATATGAAAATGAATGCACAAATAAACACATAAATGCCTAAAACTCTATTATGGATGATCAAGAGCGTCGGCGACTGAGAATTGAGACACGTTTCATCACTTGAAGTATGAAACGTCCCTTGTTCCTCGTGCTTGGATTAAAACTTAATCCAAACAATAATGCAACAAAAGCATGCAAACATGCAATATGACTTAAGCATGCAAACATGCGATGCAATAACTCAAGCATGCAACAAGCATATGAGCATGATGTGAAGTAACAACTTCGAAACAACATGATAAAATGCAACATGAACATGCAAACATGCAAGGCATGTGAAGGTGGACAAGTATGCAACAACATACGAAATGAGACAAGCATGCGACAACATGGTAAGATGGGCTTACACTAAAGATGGATAGGCCTCAGCCATGTCCAAAATCAGTGGCCAAAAGTGTTGAAATGAGGGCACAAAATGCATGAAATGGCAAGACAAACACGCATGCCAAAGGGCCCAAGTATTAAGGCATAAAGAGGACAACTCTCAAGCACACTTAAGGAGTGAAATGCATGCAAGTATGACAATACTACATGCTCAGAAATGATGTTAGGAATGATGCCAAATCACACACATAACACAAGCATGGCATGCATGAAGCTCAAAGCTAAAGACTAGCAAAGGGACTTAAGCCATGGCCATACAAAGCAAGCCCCAAAAGGCTAAGGGGACTTAAAACAGTCCCAAGGTAGGTCCAAGCAAGACCAAAAACAAGCTCAAAGCTAGCCAACATAGGCTAGAACACAAGGCCAAAAACAAGGAGCATGCAAGGCTATAAAGAGGATTTGCACTACACCTATTGAAACCAAACATGGCATGACTTGAACAACATAAAACAGAGTTACATCATGGTATAACAAGACCAAAAATGCACTGATATTATGAGCCAAAGGCTTAGGCTTAATGGCATGCACAATGATCCATTCATGGGGCATAAAGCACAAGCTCTTCAAGGCATTCAAAGCATGTCAAATGCAAGTATATGACTACATTTCATGGACTGAAATAACATTTGAAATGATGGCAAAACATGGAAACATCACATGTATGGCATGGTAGGGGCCTCAAAACCTAAGACTAGCCTAAGCATTTACACTATAGCTATACAAAGCATGAGAGATATGGCCATGGCAGCCCAAGACAGTCCTAGGACAATCCAAAATAAGAACAAAATCATGCTGGAGCAAAGCCAAAATATGCTAGGATGATGAGTCAAAGCATTATGTACATAAAGCTAGTAAGTAAGATTTGTTCTACAAGTATATGGAGCATGCAAAGGATGACCAAACCAGTAAAAGAAAGAGTCATGACATGCCAAATGATGACCAAATACATGCTGAAATGGGCTCAACATAAGCTAGGATGACATGCTAAAGCAAGAAGCACATGAAGCTAGTTTATGGGATTTACACTACAAGTGTATTGTACATGCATGAAGTGACAAAATCAACCCAAAACAGATCTAAGGCATGGTAAAACATCATCGAAAACCTACTGAAATGGACTCAACACAAGCTAGGCAAACATGCTACTTTGATGAGCTACAAATGGGATTATACTACACATACAAGATGCATGCAAGAAGTGACCAAACTAGCCATGGACAGACTTAAGGCAGGTCCTAAAAGTCACAAAAAAGGGTTTGAACCAAGCCTCAAAAATACATAGAGGCAAGCTCCTTTGAAAGGCCAAAAATACAAGCAAACAAAAACCAAAAGGGAGGGGGCCACCCCCCTCTGATTTGAGGCCTCAAAACCACATGCCTACTACTGAAAATCCACTGGATTTCAGTGGTTAGGATGCCAAACCAAGGCTAGCTCGGAGGCCTTAAGGCATGGCTCAAAACAAGGCCAAACAAGGCCTACAAGAGGGTTCAAGACCCTTAACAGCAAAAAGACCTTAAACAACCACCAAAAACACTTAAATAGAAGACTTTTTCAGTTGAAAGAAAGGCCTAAAACAATATGCAAGGATGGCCAAAATGACGTACAAAAAAAGTGCTGAAAAAGGGAAAAAGCTCACCCTTGAAGATCAACTTCGAAACCAGCAACTTCAGGGGGTAAAACCTCACTTTCAGAGCTGAAGAAGTCCTCCCAAGAATCTCAGTCCAATGGTGGTGGTGTATCTCTCTGTGCTGTAGTGTAAAAATGCAAGGAAAATGGACTTCAATGCACAAATGAGCAACAATATATATATATAGAGAGAGATCTTCTCAAAATGTTAAGCTCTGCTAAGGAGAGAGGTTCTCTCCTTATATAGAAGGAAAACATTGCAAAGCTTCTTCAAGAAGCTTGGCAAGAGCTTCATCCCTCCATACACGTGCATGGAGGGTAGATAAGAGGATTCCAATTGGCTCAAAAGATCTGGAGTGAAACCTGCTGAGACAGGGATGCTGCCGGCCATCAGGGATGGTCGGCAGTGGCTCATTGATGGCTGGCAGGCACAATCAATGGCCAGCAAGGCAAAGTGGATGGCCGGCAAGGCATCACCAGAACCCAAATGGAGGGACCAAGTCATGGTCCAAAAAAGGGGCAGAAAGGATACAGGGTTTGGAAAGCTCAAACTTGTGACGTTCCGCTACGAAAGTCGAACACTCGACGAGCAATCGAACTTGTGTCCGGATGTACCTGCAAGCACAATCGAGTCTTGAGGATGGTCAAAAATGGGGTGTCTACAGTTGTCCCCCTTTGACAGAACTCGAAAGTCACAAAGTGACGGGAGTGAGTGTCAAAGCCCAGAGACGACCCATTTTTAACAAGGCAGAAGACTCAGGCAGACAATCAATGTAAGCATGCAGAGATGCACCCGTAGGCTAGGGCATAATGCAAATGATATGCAGGATGCAAGTGCATAACTTATGATTATGCAAAAGAAAACTGTAATGGAGCAATTATGCAAAATAAATGCAACATTTTAAGCGAATGAATAACAGTCCTACATATTTTAATAGAAAGAATGTAAGAAAATTATGTGATTCTCAACACGGCTATCGTGGCGTGCATACAATACCGTCCGATTCGTCTGGTCGTGCCGACTCCAAATGAACCGTACATACAATATCGTGCCTGTAAGAGAAAGAAACTCAACATGTACAATATTGTTAGAAACATGCATAACAATGTGAGTGAAAAGTGCGTGACAACACAAGTGGAGGGGAGTGCATGACAATGCAATCCTGCGGGTGCGAGACAACGCGGGTGAAACATGCGTAACAGCGCAAGCTAAAACATGCGTAACAGCGCAAGCTAGAGAAGTGTGCGTAACAGCGCGAATAGAGGAAGTAGATATACGTAACAGCGCAAATAGAACAAGTAAAACATGCGTAACAGCACAAGTAAAACGAATAAACATGCGTAACAGCGCAAGTAAAACAAATAAGCATGCGTAACAGCGCAAGTTAGAAAAGAAGACATGCGTAACAGCGCAGGTAAGGGGTGCATAACAATGCAAGATAGAAGTGTGTCCGTGACAGCGCAAGTAAAGATAGTATGCATGCGTAACAGTGCAAGTAAAGGAAATAAAACACGCGTAATAGCGCAATAGACGAGATAAAACATGCGTAACAGTGCAAGTAAAGACAATATGCATAACAGTGCAATAAAGAAGTAAAATATGCGTAACAGCGCAAGTTAAGGAATAAGCATGCGTAACAGCGCAAGTTAAGGGAGTAAAACATGCATAATAGCGCAAGTTAAAGAAATAAACATGCGTAACAGCGCAGGTTAAAGAGGTAAACATGCGTAACAGCGCAGGTTAAATAGGTAAACATGCGTAACAGCGCAGGTTAAAGAAAATAAGTGCATAATAGCGCACATAACCTGCGTAACAGCGCAAGATAGAATAAGAAGGTTCGTAACAGTGCACATAACCTGCGTGACAGCGCAAGTTAGAAAAAAAAAAGGTGGCGTAACAGCGCACATAACCTGTGTAACAGCGCAAGTGAGAAAAAGAAGGTGCGTAACAGCACACAATAACCTGCGTAATAGTGCAAGTTAGAATAAGAAGGTGCATAACAGTGCACATAACCTGCGTAACAGCGCAAGTTAGACTAAGAAGTGCGTAACAGCGCACAATAACCTGCGTAACAGCGCAAGTTAGAATAAGAAGGTGCGTAACAGCGCACATAACCTGCGTAACAGCACAAGTTAGAATAAGAAGTGCATAACAGCGCATAATAACCTGCGTAACAGCTCAAGTTAAAATAAGAATGTGCGTAACAGCGCACAATAACCTGCGTAACAATGCAAGTTAGAATAAGAAGGTACGTAACAGCGCACATAACCTGCGTAACAGCGCAAGTTAGAATAAGAAGTGTGTAACAGCGCACAATAACCTGCGTAACAGCGCAAGTTAGAATAAGAAGGTGGGTAATAGCGCACAATAACCTGCGTAACAGCGCAAGTTAAAACAAGAAAGTCTATAACAGCGCACAATAACCTGTGTAACAATGCAAGTTAGAATAAGAAGGGATGCGAGATTCAAAACAATTCAAGTTTAGATGAGACGCAAAATAATGCAGGTTTAATGAGATGTAAAACAATGCAGGTTTGATGAGATGCAAAACAATGCAAGTTTTATGAGATGCAAAACAATGCAAATGTGAACTAGATGCAAGACAATGCAAGTGTGAACTAGATGCAAGACAATGCAAATGTGAAATAGATGCAAGACAATGCAAAGATATAGAACGAGATGCAAAATAATGCAGATGTAAATTAGATGCAAGACAATGCAAATGTGAGCTAGATGCAAGACAATGCAAAGATATAGAATGGGTGTTTAACATAACAAGCGAATGCTAGGTTCTAACAACAAAAGAAAAGAAATGCTTGATGAAGACATCTTGAAAGGGGACTTTCGGTTTACCTCCTGGAAGGTTTGTGATGCGTCAAAAGGATACACCTTGTGCGCGTTGATGGGTGACGACCACCGTACATTGAGGACATGATTTCCAGATTTCCACGGAGGCGTTTCGCATAACATTTTAGGCATTCCCTGGGGTTATTGGAACCCGGGGACACATACCAAGATCAAATAGGCAGAGGAAGCTGGTGAAGGACTGATGGTCATCAGGGAGAGCTGCCGGCTATTGCTGGCCATCAGTGGCCACTGCCGGCCATCGACAGAGTGGTGCCGGCCATCGATGTGCCCCTGTCGGCCATCGGTGGCAGATTCGGGCAAAACTGTTTTTTCGGCCATGGGTCTTTAAATAGACCCAAAATCAACCCATTTCCTTACAAACCCTTGCATAGAAAGCATTTTCCTTGCCTCCTAGGTGTGCCTTCTCTCTAGATTTGCGTTTTCTACGCATTTCCCAACACCCTAAACAATCTTGAATCGTTAAAGCCTCTTAGTTTTCTTCGATTTGAACCGATCAGAAATTGGATCTGTGGTGCCTTTCACCATTTCCCTCATTCAAGGATCATTTCCCTCAGATTTCTTTCGAGGTTAGTTCACTCTACCTGAATTTTCAACTTTCATTTGAATTTTTCTCTTTCTTAGGGTTTGGTTTGTTCAAAAACTCCACCATTTTGCTCATTTTTGCATCTATCTCAGATGGCTGACAATGTTCCTCGTGACGAGGGTTTCCCCGCACTCCCTCTAGTGGAGTTGGCGGCAGACTTTGTGGCTGAGCCAGAGGTTGAGCCTCAGCTTTTACCATTGGACATTCGTCTCTTCGACCCCGCGAGGTATCACCCAGAGACTCATATCATACCGGTGGTGGGAGGCATCCACACCTTTACTGATTTTGATGAGGGCGCACCAAACGACCTCTTACTGGGGGAGCGATGTCCCACTTGTCGGCCATTGCTGTGGAGGTACCCACTCTGCTTTTCTGCAGTATTACTTTTAACTATCTGCATTTCTTGTACTGTTTTAATCCGCTTGCATCACATGTTTTAATCTGACTGTATTTCATACATTGTTGCTCTGCATTTAACTGCACTTTACGCATCATTGCCCTGTATGTACTATATACAACCGCACCTCGTGTGTCACTGCCCTGAATTCAACTGTATCTTCGATATACCGCTGATTTGCATGCAACTGTATTTTTAATACATCACTGATGTGAATTCAACTGTATTTTCATAGGAGGGATCCCGTTCTTTTAGGGGTTACGGTGCTACGACCGCTCGAGATTGGTATGAAGTGCTTTCTGCGAGGGTCCGCTGGATTATTGATGGGACCAGCTTCGGTGTATTTTGCTGCAGCTTGACGCGAGTGACAGCGAGTCGCCCTCTCCTAGGGGTTCTTGTGGAGAGGTGGTGGGACACCACCAACTCTTTCCACTTCTCCATCGCGAGAGAGATGACCATGACTCCTTTCGACTTCGCCATGATCACTGGCCTGGGCGTAGGAGGTGAGACGATTTCCCTTGATCCTAACATGGGGGAATAGGTGGCTGCATGGGACACATTACTTGGAGCACGTCCACCGATACTTCGAGCAGGCATGGTCAGATACTCTTGGTTCGAAGAGCATTACAGGAGGAGGGATCCCGATACTGACGAGGAGGCAGAGCAGTACGCTAGGGGCTTCCTCTTGTTCGTTTTCGGTACCACCTTATTTTCGAACAGGTGGAATACTGTGGGTTTGTACTTCTTGGGTGCTCTGGTGGTGCTCCAGCGGGTTCGTTTCTATGACTGGAGAGTAGCTGGCCTTACTACCCTCTACGGGTATATGAGCTCGACCTCTCGGATGTATGGGAGGTTGATGGGCGGCTACTGTCGAGCTTGGGAGGTACACAACCTAGTTTTCCCTTTTCATTACTTTGCTCAGTATTTTCTATTTCTGCTTTATTCAGCACTTGCACTTTCTGTATTTTCTGTATCTACTCTTGCACTGTAAGCTTTCTGCTTGGCATTTTCTGTACACCATACATACTGCACATTACATACCATACACTGCACACATAAAATCAAACATTTGCTCTAGGCCTGCAACCTTTTATTCATTGTACTGCGTTTTGCATGTTCAATAATCTGTTCATACATTGTACTGATCACATCTTTCTCACAGCTGTGGGTGTACGCATATTTCCGGACACTTGCTCCGGAGCCTGTGGAGGAGACCCCAGTGACCATCTCATTTTCTTATTTATACGACGGCCAGCTTCGTCGTAGGACCCGAGAGAGCTTCATGTTTTTCGGCAGTTTTTCGACACGGTCACAGCACGTGAGGTAAGTCTGCAATTAGACTATTTCTATTAACTTGATACATTCAGATTAGTTATTTGACGACTGGTCATCTTGTCGGTTCCCTTTTCTCAGATTACATGGCAGCCGTGGGATGCGATCCCGTTTGGACTCCAAGATCATGATCATACTGCCCGGACTATGTCTCAGTACCACATTCTCTTCGAGGGCCCGATTTGTCGTGCTTGGTTTTTGAGTGAGCACTTCGTGCGTCAGACTTTGGGAGCGCTTGCTCCATTTGTACCGATGGCACCTTCACCATCGATGAGAGAGACGCACAGGTTGTCCGCTGATCAGGTGATTCAGTTCATGGTAGGACTGGAGACGGATTACTTCCGCGCAGAGGGTGACTACGTGACCTTTATTCGAACACATCTCATGCCTCATTTGTCTGGTATGCGAGGAAGAGAGGGAGCGAGGGCTCCAGCTGCAAGAGGGAGAGGTGGAGCGGCTAGGCCTCGTAGGAGAAGAGGTTTTGAGGAGAGACAGGGGGCTATGTGGCCAGTGCTGCCTACAACTATGACACTCTGAGGGCGGCTGGAGAGACTTATCAGATTCCCTTCGCTCCCCCTCCAGCTGGCCACAAGCTTGTCGGAGTTTGTGGCTCAACCCCGGTATGTGCCCTACTTTTGATTCTGTATAGTCGTTGGATTTCATTTGATGTCTCACAGAATACTAATGACTTGAATCATTTTTTTTTGTTTTTTGTTTTTGCAGGCTCCAATTGAGTACACTCGTCAGTTTCTGGAGATGACGGCTTCGGTGATAGGGATGCTACATATGAGCATGGACCTGCTCAGTATTTACAACATTCCGGTAAGTTCTTTCAAGCTGCACTTCATGCCACAAAAGTCTTTTCTCGACACACTACCATTTGCGCAGTTCCACACTGCACTGATCTGATACATTGCTCCCACACACCACTCACGGTACACATACACTACAAATCATTCACTACTCACAGTGTATCATTCTTTGCATTTGATACATTTTGATTACTAATGCATTTCGGTGGATTATCCCTTTTCAGATTCCTTTCTTGCCGCTAGGCTCATCAGGTGTCCCAGCGGGAGCAGGAGCGGGTCCTTCAGCACCTCCTCGAGCAGCAGAGGGAGCGGGACGAGGGACTAGTTCACGGGGGCCTACTCCAGAGATGATGATTCTGACGAGGAGGTAAAGTCATCTCAGGATGAGGCTAGAGATGGCTCGGATTCAGACTCTGATGGTGGAGATCCTGGACCTTCGTCTAGGAAGAGGATGAGGACGGACTCCCGCACTTGAGGCTACCGGCATCGATCCAGACGCTTTGCTACTTCAGATGCTGCTCTTCTTTTTTGCTTTACTTATCTTTTTACTAGTAGTTTTGCACATTGTATTGCATCAGGCAGTTTTTTTTTTCAAAACTATGTATTTTTGTAAAAAGAAACTACGATGGAATGGAACAGCCCCTTTTTTGTTCAAAAAGTGTTACATTTGCACATTCTATGCATCGCATCGCATCGCATCATTTTACACAACAATGTAAATGAAATCGAACTTTTGTTTTGAAAACCAAGCACTCGAATTGCATTAAATCAGGTAGTGAACCGACTAACAACAAAACGACTCGACAAGCAAAATAAAACCTTAACAAGTTTACAACTCGATAAGCAAGTTACAACAACTCGATAAATGAGAGGAAGATGGTTACAACCCAACACAAAAAGAAAGAAACTAATATCTTAAACGAGACACGACAGAGTCCAACAGGACAAAACAAGACCTTAAAAGACACAGGTAACAGGACTTCGTTGTAGCAAACAATTGAGTCTTCAACAAAAAGGCCAGTGGGCTAGAGGGAGAGACTGCCGGCCGTAAAGGGAGGCCTGCCGACCATCAGTGTGCCACTGCCGACCACTGATGAGCCACTGCCGGCCATCGATGGCAGACTCTCTAAAATGGTGACATCTGTCCTCCACTCACTGCCTTATCTTCTATATGAGTTCCAACTTCGGGATTCTCTTCATTTCAGCTCAAATTTACACCAAATGGAAGCATTCTTTGCTCAAAACCTCACAAATTGGATTGATAACTTAGATGGCTCGGAAAAGCTTAATTTTCGGGGTTTTGGCATAAGTGCACTATTCACGTTGAGTCGCACTCCGCTGCGTTTTCCGTTTCTTCATGCCGCGGCAAGGTTTTGGAATCCGGTGACACACGTCTTTAGCTTTTGCGGACAAGAGATGTGTCCCACTTTTGAAGATTTTCAAACTTTAATGGAATTCGAGCGTGATGAAGAAATCTTGCCACAATTCCGCTTCGGCCACGTCCAAGCCTTAGGACGGATGTGTGGGCTCACTTTGCACGATGCTCGGTCATTGATTCGCGATGGAGAGTTAGACATTCTGAGCTTGGTTTGTCGATTTTCTGATGCCGATGACCGTGGTGACAATCATTGGCAGGGTTATCGGCGACATGCACTTTGCTTGTGCATGTTATCTCATTTCTTACTTGCCTCAGGCTCTGGTGGGTTTAGCACTCGTTTGATTGATGTTGCTGAGGGTTTGAGGGAGGGGAAAAGCTGCATCGCCATGGCGCTTGCTGAGACGCTGATAGGTTTGGACGCTTTTCATCGCCGGGAGACGGTTAGCGTGGCGGGGAGTCCACTACTATTACAGGTATGTTTCCCACCCTTTCTCATATATGTTTCTCACATCACTTGGCCCTCAGGCTCTTTTTTTCTCAAAACCCTTTTGCTCACTGCTCTCTCAGCATACACCTCTCTATTCTTTAATCTCTCATTTTTCATCCCTTCCCAGATATGGTTGATGGACAAATTGAGGGTGTTGGACTTCTGCCCCACATATTCAGCTCGCAGCTACTTCTGCTGACGACGTCTAGTCGATGCCTCGGATGAGGGATGGTGGTATGACTGGATGTGTAGTTTGTCTCCTCTTAACATTGCTTGGCGATGCCCTTGGCTCAATCTACCGACAATGAGTTAAAGCATGAACCGTCAGCCCGGGATCCAGTTGGTTGGCCTGACACACTGCGTGTTCTACTTTCCATTCTGATTCCGACGTTAGTTTGGACATGATCAAACTTGGCCGGAGGAGGGGGTAGAGTACCTTGCTACATTTCCGGTCCGAGGCTCACAGCTAGCTCGGCATGCCATAGCCTGGAGGACGAGAGAGCTTCTGGCTCCTGCTCCCACTTTCAGCTGCACCCTTTCTAATGAGTACCTAGATTGGCTAAATGAAGAGGCACAGGTAGGGCCCACTTTGGCGTCAGAGGCTTCCACAAGCTCCGGGAGGGGAGGCAGGAACACCTGACTTATGCAAGAATTTATTTGCTTTAATCAGAACTTTCAAGTTTTCTTTATGAATGTAATAAAAAGCAACTTCGATTTGTTTTCAAGAGTAGGAGAACTCTGTATTGAAATTAATGAAATTGAAGGTTGTGAGTACTGAAAATTTTTCGTTTGGTCCAAAAATGGTCTAAGTTGTAAAAAGATTAATTTGAACAAAATCAACTTTTATTAAAACGTTTCAAAACCATTTTCGATATGGATCAGAACTGGACACACCTGAGATCTACCACTGAGATGCACAATCCCAGATCCTAGCAACTGGAAAGTTGCCCCTAGTCTGAATAGCACTGCACTGGAGATCACAACCGAGCTCTTGAATGCAGAATAGACGAAGATGACCAAACATGATCACATGGACACAGTTGATCGGGGAAGTATTTATGACTGAACTTCAGGATGAAGTTGCCTATGTATCCCAAATATAGGAATCAAGCCTTACATAGTTCAGGCTAAGGTACACTCATGTATTAACCCTCACCTTTTGCACTCTAACTTTTGCCAAGGCCGCCCTTTGCGGGTTTTCAACCTTGCGAGCTTTGTTTTTCTTTTCATTTCTTTTCATCTTCTTTTATTTCTTTTTTGTTCTTTGCATTTTTTCTTCATTTCTTGTTTTTGTTCTTTTCTTTTTCTTTTTCATTTGCTCTAACTTTTGCCTGGGTCACCCTTCCAGGTTTTCGGTCCAGCGAGCCTCTCAAGGGTAAAAGTGTAGCTAGTCCATGTCAAATGGTTTTAGGATCTTGAGGCCATCTGAATCCAGGAGAGTGGCTGTTGTTCGCTGATGATGTTGGTGTCCACTCAATGGGGGCTGAATTTGCCCCTAGTGTTGTGGATAGGAACTCAGTTATCCTTCAGCAATGCGTTCTTCTTTCCTCCCTTCTGGGATTTGGCATTCTTGCCAGTCTTCGTTAGCTTGAGAAACATCCCAATTTTGACTCTTTGAGCGCATCTGACATTTTTTGCCACTAGTCCGAGGAGTGCTTCCCATCTAGCTTCACAAGCTTCTTTTGATGACGTCTGACCTTCTTGATCTGACTTTCTTGCCCTTAGTTCAAGGGCTGCTTCGAATATGGCCACACAGGCCTCATATTGTGGTTGACCATTGAACATTATGAATCCGAGTTCGAGGTTTTGAAAGCAAAAGGGGTCGAGTCTCGAGGCTGACAGTGATCTTAAACTGCACCATCTCAAGAGTGATTTCACACAGGTTTTCGCAGGACCGCACAAAACATTTTTTGAAATTTTTAAGAAAGCGACAAATCGCTCGCGCTGAAGACAGTGTAGAACCAATCTGGACTAAGCCAGGATCCTTCTCAGTACTCATACTAACAAGCATGATCTCATTCATTAAGGGCTTAGCACGCCTTTCTTTTTCTCAAGTGATCAAGTTTTCGCAAATCCCGAGGAATTCCTTCCTCTTCGTTTTCATCATAATGTTAAAAAAGTTTTGAAAAACTTAGGTCAATACAATGAGTTAAAGGTGTAGAAGAGCAGGTGAGATGCTCCGCCATTTCATTATGGACTTGTTGGCACAACAAGCTCAAAGTAGCAATAAGCCCAAAAACATGACAGCCACAGCTGTTTCATTCAGATTTCTCGGTTGCAACTAGCTCCACAGCAGAGACAGACTCAAAAGAAAGGGAAAAGACAGTCACAAAACAAAATAATGATGTCCGAGGTAACAACCCCGGAATCACCTGACTCCTATACAACAGGACTGACTCGATACAACAAGATAGGCCCAACTAACTCAATATGAAAAGACTGACTCAACACAGCGAGACAGACTCTTAAGCAAAAAGACTGACTCAAAACAATGAGACAGACTCAAAACAAAACCATAGAACTGACTCAACACCCAAGCCAGAAATTACAAAAAACCAGCATCCGCAAATGCTCAAAATAGTGCGTGCCAAATGCCATATCTGAAATAAATTGAGCGCCGCCCGCAGGTGGTTCAACCCCTGATCACATACTTGTATTATCCTCGAAGTCCACCAATCTAGCGCTGTCAGACTTTGCTGAGCTCAGTGGAAGAACGACCCTATCATCAAACAGGTCCTGTATTTCGTGGCGAGGTCGGAAATAGTTATCGGTGGCATGATCAGTCTGTTGATGGTACGCGCAGTACTGGGTAGCGTCATGACTGGCTGGAAGATGACTAGGGAGAGGCTGAGGCTCAAGGGGTTTAAGATGCCCCTTTTCGGTGAGGATTCGAAGCGCCTTAGACAAAGGCATATAGAAGGCATGAAAGACCTTGCGACCTCAGGGCAGATACTTCGAAGTCTGCGAACTTTTGCTGGACGCATTAGCAAAAGGATCGGTAGGTGCTGCCTTGGCTCTCTGATCTTTTCCAGATGGAGGGTTAGGATTGGAAGGAATTGTTCTCGTACGACGGTCCCTATCCCGATTTTCCCCCTGGCTTAAACTGCTCTCCATCTGAGTGGAGAAGATGTCATCCACAATCTTAGCCACAACTGCGAGTACTTGTTGCTTATTCAACCCCTCGGCTTTTAGAGCCTCAACAGCTTGTTGAAGTTGTTCATAGGGATCAGTGCCCTCCTTTATCTTGTTATTTCCACTAGCCTCAGCTTGGTGGATGGTTTGGGTTGCTTGATTGGAGCGGAGCCTTGTTGTCGTCGACATGTCATTGCCAGAGCTTGAGACAGTTTTAGGTTGGCTGAGCTCAATTACAATTCGCCCCAGTAGTAGGGGCTCCTCTGGCATAAAGTTCCCGGCATATGATGTGGTTAGTGGCGGAGCTGACATTTCGTAGGCGAGATCGGCCACAGACCTCTAAAGGTCACCAATCATTCCCATTAACTCAAATGTGGTGGGCTCACGGGCCTGAAACAACTAGGGCTCCCAAATCAGGTGTGAAGCAGGCGATCTGAGCGAGTGTGGTACTTCAACGTCGGTCTCACCCTGCAAGATGATTCCTTGGTTTAATGCGGCTATCATAACCACAATTTCCTCTGAATTTTGTGTCATCATAAGTCCGCTGAACTGAATGGAGGTGATGTGACTGGTGACTGACGGATTAGATGAATCGTTGAGTCTTGACTAGCCATTTTCTGTCTTGCCTCAGTAAAGAAAGAACACTAGTTGCTCCGAACTGAACCTCTGAACTGAAAGGGAAAACATGCAGCATCTCAGCCCAATCAATACAGAAATGAACGTAGCTGAATAACTGTATTCGACCACTGATCACTGTTCCCTAAAATCACTGCCTCAAAAACTGAATTTGATACCCACAGATATAGCTGATTCTCAAAACACTGATGCCCTCTGGCCTGACATCCAGACTTGCAAACTGATACGCGCATTCCCTGTAGAGGCCAACTCTAAAAAGCACATAACAAGCAAATAATAGCCAAAACACCCCTATGTTGGGGTATGGTTTCCCTGTCCTATTTTGTCAGGAGCTAGGGTTTCACTACGCACACAGCGGTTTCAAACAACCTACATTCGGGTAAGCAACCTGTCCTAGTTTGGAATAGTCACTATGGATTCCGACATGCACTAGGTCGAATGGTCAAAAGGGTGCCCCGGTAAAAACCGAGGTTTGTGTTCCCGTCGTGGCAAAGCCTGCAACCGGTTAGCCTTATGGCACGCTTCTCAAAGCAAGCCTCCGGCAAACCGTTTAGGAATAGCATACGGCAAAAACGGTGTCCTAGGCGCACCAATGCAAATGCAATGCAAAGAGACATATAAGTGTAGTCAAAACAAGATATTATGAGTTTGAGTCAAGCTCTCTAAAGTCCCCAACAGAGTCGCCAGAAACTACGGACGCGCCCCGGGGAGGAGGCTTAATGCTTTTCCACAGTTTGGACTCAATTTGTCACAGTTCTTAATTTGATCTCGCAACGTGCAATGCAAGACTGATAAATCACCAAAGAGTCCAAATCTGGCAAATCGTTTTGGAAAACTAATTTTTAAGAAAGAAATGCCAAACATGGACTGCTTTGCCAGATACAGAGTTGCCACCAAAATATTTTATTTTGGGGGAATTTAGGAAACCTTGACTCGTTGCCTAAGGCCACGTGTCCGTCATCACCAAAGTTGCCTCGGCTCGGGAACTTGGGTACGATTGGGGAAGGTCAGCTATGAGCACCCCCTCTCGCCCGATCAAAGATCGGCCACTACTAAACATGATATCGAGTTTTTGAAAACACATGCGTTCTTATTCCGGTTAATTAGCTAGAATTACTATGTGATGTGCACAGCAAAACAAGTATAGACTAGATCGCCTAATTTGGAACAAAGCATTGCATATCCGTTTGTTTGGAAATAGTTTGAAGTTTGCTACTCGTAAGTAGGCTAAAATGCGGATTTGATGAATTGTTCCAATCTAAGTAATCCAACCTTCACCCACAGGCATTCAGGCAGTTATATCAACTAAGCAGTTAGCCTCATGGCAAGCATGCTATCATGGCAAGCAGTAACACACGTGTAGTATGCTTAAACACTTACAGTGTACTTCGAACCAAAACAAAGAACTAGTTAGGAATCAATGCATGATCCTAGTTCATGTTAGAATGGCTAATGCAACACATACAGAATGCAATTAGAAATAGGCTCGGCTATTCTAAAATGGCGTTTGAGATGCAACAATTGATACATGTATTCAACTTGGAATTGAAATACAATGCAGTTAGTATGATGCGCCGAGCCCGGTGCATGCAAGATAAATGAACGTATGCAAACATGCAGGCATAAGTATGCTAGACAGATGAATGGATGCAAACATGCAAAGCATAAGGATGCTAATTGAAAATGACCTAAAACTAACCAACGAAAGCAGGTAATTAAAAGGGAGAAAGACGTGGGGTTAGAAGACATTCACATACGCACGCACACTTATTACAACAATTCGCCCTCTCGACGGAGGGTCTGAATAAATAATACAAACCGCCTAATTAACTAACTAACAAGCTAATTAATTATTACACAACCGAATGAATAACTAGCTACAACTAATCATTACAAAACTTTAATTAATTAACAAATTAATTAATTACAAAACCGAATGGTAACTAACAAGTAAGCAAAACAGCAAACAATGCTGTTCTAGCTTTGGTTGAAGGAGAAGAGGATGCATGCTCGGTTGTTGTCTCGAAAAGCTCTCCGGTTGCTCTTTAGAGGCTCTGTCTGCAAGGTGTCCTCAAGGAATTCCTGCTGGACCTTACCAAAAACATGCTAGGGAGTGCATCAGTGGCCTGCCGGCCATGAGGAGCCACTGCCGGCCAAAGATGGGCCTCTGCCGGCCAACAACAAGACACTGTCGGCCATCTGCAAGGCACTGCCGGCCACTGATGTGCTGGGACACCAAGCTGCAGTAGAGCACAAAACAGAGAAAATGAAGGGTCTCCCAAGGATATATACGCACTATGCCATCCCATATCATCTTGAAACATCAAGGGAGGAGAGGCATAGTCGGATCCACGACCATCAATCACGCATTCCGATGCATGATGGCCAAAGATCCAACTTGTGCAAATCAATATGAAAATGAATGCACAAATAAACACATAAATGCCTAAAACTCTATCATGGATGATCAAGAGCGTCGGTGACCGAGAATTGAGACACGTTTCATCACTTGAAGTATGAAACGTCCCTCGTTCCTCATGCTCGGATTAAAACTTAATCCAAACAACAATGCAACAAAAGCATGGCAAACATGCAATATGACTTAAGCATGCAAACATGCGATGCAATAACTCAAGCATGCAACAAGCATATGAGCATGATGTGAAGTAACAACTGCGAAACAACATGATAAAATGCAACATGAATATGCAAACATGCAAGGCATGTGAAGGTGGATAAGTATGCAACAACATACGAAATGAGACAAGCATGCGACAACATGGTAAGATGGGCTTACACTAAAGATGGATAGGCCTCAGCCATGTCCAAAATCAGTGGCCAAAAGTGTTGAAATGAGGGCACAAAATGCATGAAATGGCAAGACAAACACGCATGCCAAAGGGCCCAAGTATTAAGGCATAAAGAGGACAACTCTAAATCACACTTAAGGAGTGAAAAGCATGCAAGTATGACAATACTACATGCTCTGAAATGATGTTAGGAATGATGCCAAATCACACACATAACACAAGCATGGCATGCATGAAGCTTAAAGCTAAAGATTAGCAAAGGGACTTAAGCCATGGCCATACAAAGCAAGCCCCAAAAGGCGAAGGGGACTTAAAATAGTCCCAAGGCAGGTCCAAGCAAGACCAAAAACAAGCTCAAAGCTAGCCAACATAGGCTAGAACACAAGGCCAAAAACAAGGAGCATGCAAGGCTATAAAGAGGCAATGCACTACACCTATTGAAACCAAACATGACATGACTTGAACAACATAAAACAGAGTGACATCATGGTATAACAAGATAAAAAATGCACTGATATGATGAGCCAAAGGCTTAGGCTTAATGGCATGCACAATGATCCATTCACGGGGCATAAAGCACAAGCTCTTCAAGGCATTCAAAGCATGTCAAATGCAAGTATATGACTATATTTCATGGACTGAAATAACATTTGAAATGATGGCAAAACATGGAAACATCACATGTATGGCATGGTAGGGGCCTCAAAACCCAAGACTAGCCTAAGCATTTACACTATAGCTATACAAAGCATGAGATATGGCCATGGCATCCCAAAACAGTCCTAGGGTAGTCCAAAATAAGAACAAAATCATGCTAGAGCAAAGCCAAAATATGTTAGGATGATGAGTCAAAGCATCATGCACATAAAGCTAGTAAGCAAGATTTGTTCTACAAGTATATGGAGCATGCAAAGGATGACCAAACTAGCAAAAGAAAGAGTCATGACATGCCAAATGATGACCAAATACATGCTGAAATGGGCTCAACATAAGCTAGGATGACATGCTAAAGCAAGAAGCACATGAAGCTAGTTTATGGGATTTACACTACAAGTGTGTTGTACATGCATGGAGTGACAAAACCAACCCAAAACAGATCTAAGGCATGGTAAAACATCACCAAAAACCTACTGAAATGGACTCAACACAAGCTAGGCAAACATGCTACTTTGATGAGCTACAAATGGGATTACACTACACATACAAGATGTATGCAAGAAGTGACCAAACCAGCCATGGACAGACTTAAGGCAGGTCCTAAAAGTCACAAAAAATCACTTGAACCAAGCCTCAAAAATACATAGAGGCAAGCTCCTTTGAAAGGTCAAAAATGCAAGCAAACAAAAACCAAAAGAGAGGGGGCCACCCTCCTCTGATTTGAGGCCTCAAAACCACATGCCTACCACTGAAAATCCACTGGATTTCAGTGGTTAGGAGGCCAAACCAAGGCTAGCTCGGAGGCCTTAAGGCATGGCTCAAAACAAGGCCAAACAAGGCCTACAAGAGGGTTCAAGACCCTTAACAGCAAAAAGACCTTAAACAACCACCAAAAGCACTTAAATACAAGACTTCTTTTAGTTGAAAGAAAGGCCTAAAACAATATGCAAGGATGGCCAAAATGAGGTACAAAAAAAGTGCTGAAAAAAGGAAAAAGCTCACCCTTGAAGATCAACTTCGAAACCAGCAACTTCAGAGGGTAAAACCTCACTTTCAGAGCTCAAGAAGTCCTCCCAAGAACCTCAGTCCAATGGTGGTGGTGTATCTCTATGTGTTGTAGTGTAAAAATGCAAGGAAAATGGACTTCAATGCACAAATGAGCAACAATATATATATATATATATAGATCTTCTCAAAATGCTGAGCCTCTGCTAAGGAGAGAGGTTCTCTCTTTATATAGAAGGAAAACATTGCAAAGCTTCTTCAAGAAGCTTGGTAAGAGTTTCATCCCTCCATACACGTGCATGAAGGGCAGATAAGAGGATTCCAGCTGGTTGAAAAGATTTGGAGTGAAACCTGCTGAGACAGGGATGCTGCCGGCTGTCAGGGATGGCCGACAGTGGCTCATTGATGTCCGGCAGGCATAATCAATGGCCAACAGGGCAAAGTGGATGGCTGACAATGCCAAACCATGGCCGGCAAGGCATCACCAGAACCCAAATGGAGGGACCAAGTCATGGTCCAAAAAAGGGACAGAAAGGATACAGGGTTTGGAAAGCTCAAACCTGTGACGTTCTGCCACGAAAGTCGAATACCCGACGAGCAATCGAACTTGTGTCCGGATGTACCTGCAAGCACAACCGAGTCTTGAGGACGGTCAAAAATGGAGTGTCTACACCAACAAGGCTATGAGAACTACTTCGGTAAAGGCATATGGAAGTTTAAAAAGGGATCTAAGGTGGCAGCTAGAGGACAAGCAATTGGCACACTGTACAAGACTCATGCGGAGGTGTATTCAGATAGCCTCAACGCATCAGAAGGTGAGGCGTCACCAAATTTGTGGCATAAAAGGCTAGGTCACATAAGTGAAAAAGGGTTGCAGATTTTGGCAAAGAAGTCGCTTATTCCCTTTGCCAAAGATGCGAAATTGAACCCTTGTGACAACTGCTTATTTGGGAAGTATCATAGAGTCATTTTCCACTCATCATCCAGAAGACAATCAGAGTTGTTGAACAGAGTATACTCTAATGTTTGTGGTCCCATAGAAGTGGAATATTTGAGTGGCAGAAAATACTTCCTGACATTTATTGATGATGCATTACGGAAAGTATGGGTTTATGTCCTAAAGACCAAAGCTGGGGTGTTTCGACATTTTTAGACATTCCACGCTATGATAGAAAGGGAGACTGGAAAGATGCTGAAGTGTTTCCAAACAGACAATGGAGGCGAGTACACATCAAAGCAGTTTGAAGCCTATTGTGTTACTCGCGACATCCGACATGAGAAGACTATTCCTGGAACCCCACAACACAATGGTGTATTGGAGAGAATGAACCAGACCATTGTGGAGAAGGTCAGATGTATGTTCAAAATAGCAAAGCTGCCAAAGCCATTTTGGAGAGAAGCTGTTCATGTTGCCTACTATCTGATCAACAGATCGCCATCCATTCCAGAAAAAGTATGGTTTGGAAGGGAGATTTTTTACTCTTACTTGAGAGTGTTTGGGTGTGAATCATTTGCACATGTATCCAAGGTGCATAGACATGGATGACAAAGCCACTCCATGTATCTTTATTGGCTATGGAGATGAAGAATTTGGATACAAATTATGGGATTCGAAAAACAAGAAGGTCATTCGAAGCCGAGATGTGGTGTTTCAAGAAGGCCTGACCTTAGAAGACTTTGGGCAACCAGCCAAACCCGAAGTTAATGATGTTTTAGAAATTATTCCCAATCCTGCACCATTACAACATGCCACTGATGAAGAAGAGCTATCGCAGCATGCAACTAATGATGTAGAGTTGTAGGATGGATTTCTAAAAGAAGAAGATCCAGAAGCAGAGGGTGTTGAGCAGGAGGAGCCACAACCCCCTCCATCAGAGACTATTGGTCCACAGTTACAAAGATCAACAAAAGAGTCTAAGCCTTCGTCAAAATATCCTGCTTCTGAGTATATTTTGCTTACTGATGAGGAGGAGCTAGAAAGTTTCCAAGAAGCTCAAAATCATAAGGAGAAGAGTAATTGGCAGCAAGCTATGCAAGAAGAGATGCAGTTCTTGCAGAAAAACCAGACTTATGATTTGGTAAAACTTCCCCAGGGTCGAAAAGCATTGTAGAACAAATGGGTGTTCAAGCTGAAGAAAGATGGCAGCAGAAAGCTAGTCAAGTATAAGGCTCGATTGGTTGTCAAAGGTTTTAGGCAGAAGAAAGGTGTTGATTTTGATGAAATCTTCTCGCCAGTTGTGAAAATGACATCCATTCGAGTAGTTTTGAGACTAGTGGTCGGTTTGAATTTGGAACTTGAACAGATGGATGTGAAGACGACATTTCTCCATGGTGATCTGAAGGAAGAAATTTACATGGAGCAACTAGAAGGTTTTGAAGTCAAAGGGAAAGAAAACTTAGTCTGCAGATTGAAGAAGAGTCTCTATGGCCTCAAACAAGCCCCAAGACAGTGGTACAAGAAGTTTGACTCATTTATGTTGGGTTATGAGTACAAGAGAACTACTGCAGACCAGTGTGTTTATGTCAGGAAATTTCCTGGTGGAAACTTCATCATACTCCTACTCTATGTTGATGACATGTTGATCGTTGGACAAGATGCCACAACAATCATATCACTAAAGAAGGAGTTATCACAGTCCTTTGACATGAAGGACCTAGCCCCTGCACAACAAATTTTGGGCATGAAAATTGTGCGTGACAGGAAAGCCAAGAAGTTATGGCTATGACAGGAGAAGTATGTTGAATGGGTAATTGAGAAGTTCAACATGAAAGATGCCAAGCCAATCAGTACTCCGTTGGCTAATCATTTCAACTTGAGCAAGAGTTCTTGTCCCTCCTCTACCAAGAAAAGAGAAGAGATGGAGGCTATTCCCTACTCATTCACTGTAGGGAGTTTGATGTATGCTATAGTGTCCACCCGACCAGATATTGCTCATGTTGTTGGAGTAGTAAGCAGATTCCTTTCCAATCCAGGGAAAGAGCATTGGGAAACAATAGTTAAGTGGATTCTGAGGTACCTCAAGGGTACGACAAAAATGTGTTTGTGCTTTAGAGATGCTAAACCAGTCTTGGAAGGCTATACTGATTCAGATATGGCAGGCGATCTTGATGGTAGGAAATCTACATTAGGATTTATGTTCACTTTCACAGGGGGAGCTGTGTCTTGGCAATCCAAGCTGCAGAAGTGTGTTGCTTCATCCATAACTGAGGCAGAGTATATTGCTGCAGTGGAAGCTAGGAAAGAGATGTTGTGGTTAAAGCAGTTTCTCCAAGAGTTTGGATTAAAGCAAGAAAAGTTCACGGTACATTATGATAACCAGAGTGCCATAGACCTGAGCAAGAATTCTATGTACCATTCTCGCACAAAGCACATTGATGTTCAGTATCATTGGATACACGAAGTGATAAAAAAGAAGTTACTGGAACTGATCAAGATCCACACAGATAAGAATCTAGCTGACATGCTTACAAAGGTGGTCTCAAGAGACAAACTCAAAATTTGCAGAGACATTGCCAGAATGGACTTCAAGTGAGACAATCATGCATGTGGGTATGGAGGGAGAGAATTGTTAGCTCCAACCACACATGCGTGCAAGTAGAGGGTCAAAGAAGATGGCGTAGGAAGACTTCCACCTCAAGAGAAGTGGGTCTGAGCTGGGTAGCTCTCCCTTCTCTTCACATTGTTGCCATTGTTGACACTCAACCTCACCATTAAAGAATGTAGAAATTGTGTGGGTTTGTCTCCTCTCTCTCTCTGTCTCTCATCTTTGTGTATAAATAGAAATGGGAGGAAGATGATGAATGTATCAGAAAAAAAGAGAGTTGTGAGAAGTGTATGAGAGCTCTGAGTTGAGTAGAGAAAGTGAGATACTCCTCATCCGTTTTATATTTTTGCTCTGTTTTAGTGAAACTTCTCATTTCTGCTCCGTGGATGTAGGCATTGGGCTGAACCACGTAAATATTGTGTTTTTGTGTGTGAGATCATTTTTTGGGTGTGTTTGATCCTAACATTAACTACTGGTCTACTGGGTTTTTCTTTTTTTTTTTTTTTTGGTTGCTTCTGTTTGGATCTTCTTTATACTCTCTTTTATATTGATTGTAATTTTTATCATTACAATCAAAATATATTGCTTCTCTATGGATAAAAAGACTAATAATAACAATTTTTTTTGGGCCAAAATATATATATATATATATTTTTTGAATGAAGATATGAAAGCAAAATTTATTAATTAATTGTTAAAGAAACGAAGATTGTTTAGCAGCAACTGAACAATACATTTGAATCTTTAGTAGTAATTCCCTCCGTATCATTATCGAACATGTACTTAGCTAGAGCTCTTTTTATTCATTGTAGTGGTATTACTGCAAAACTAATAGTAATATTTATTTTCTTCCATGTATGTCAAATTTATTACAAGGTACTGAAGAGCTAACTTCCATGTCGACTAAATTTTTTTAGTGTCCTAGCATTAGAGATTATTACCAGGCGCAACCCCAAGTTGGTTGCAATAGTCAGTGTAGTACTTAACACGAGCATTGACTGCATCCGGTCTGTTACCATTGCATTCACCACTGTTAATGGCTTGGATTGTTGCACTGAATCCAGACTTTATGACTTTGTGAACGTTGTTCATCCAAAACCACAAGGCGGTCTTGAATGACACCACTGAATCTGTTGCCATAGTTTCTGGATTGTTTAGTCCATCGAAGCCAATGCTTTGCCCAGTAGGCCCATAGTTGTAGTTCCATGGTAGTTGAAGAGGACCTCTGCCATAGTAATTCTTGTTTGGTGCACATGGGTACTGAGTATTTGATAGATCACAGTAGTTCTTAGAGGCACCATCTATCTCTTCAATATTGTAAAAAACTGCCAAATAAGAAAGTTTTGTGTGTTAGATATATGTTGGTAAAATATAACTTTTTTTTGATTATGTGTGATATTTAATTACAACTATGTTAGGCCCATATGAGGAAGGCTTTGATGAAAAGCCCAAAATAATTGACGGCCCAGAACAAGTTAATGATTTGAGAAGGGTGCCAACTAAATACATCCACAAGGACAAAATCCCCAATCGTTGACTAACAGAAATAAAATAAAATGATAGATCATGTTGAGGATTAATTCCTCCTCTTTGTCATTTTAAAGAAAGCATTATATTGACTAGACTGTTAGAACTCCTTTCACATTTGCTAAATTGTGCAAAATTTTCTAGTGTATATATATATATGTACATGTATAAAAAATTTCAAATTTGTGCAGATTTTAGCAAGTTACGTGTGGATTGGAGGAAAGTGAAGTTGAAATCTTACATCCAGTCTCATACGTGGCGTGTGCAAAGAAAGCAGCAATTTCATGCTTAGAATTGCCAGCAGTGTTGTGCCTAGGAGGCAGAAAACAATCACACACAAGCAAGACACACACAAAGATTTACGTGGTTCAGCAAATAGCCTATGTTTACGGGTAGCGGATCTCACTATATGGAGAGAAATACAAAGATTACAACAATGGAGGAAGATGAGACAATACTCACTCTACTCACACTCACTCAGTTGCTTACACTCTCTTCTGATTGCCATACCGAACCCCTCCCATTAACTAACCATTTATAGATGCAATGGGAAAGCCAAAGTCTTCAACAAGCTGCCGACAACATTTATAGCAGTCACCAATAGGATCTGAAGATCAACCACCCTACCATGGAGTAGCTCGGCTGAATCTTTAGCCCAAATATTTAGCTTCTTCATTTGTCTTCAATCAGCAGCCATTGTTGACAAAGAAAAAATCAGAGCCAATCTTCAACAAATCTCTTTCTTAGCGAGGATTCTCTATCCAACATAGTGAGCGATCAACACTGCTATGTACCCAAAGGTGCTCAGTTCTGAGAGATGTTGACCAAGACCAAACAGTGTTAGAACTTGATCCCAAAAACCACTTTTGTGAGCATGTCGGCCAGATTATCTGCAGTACTAATCTTTTGAAGCAGAATATCCCTTTCATTCATAATTTCTTGGACAAAATGAAAACGAACATCAATGTGCTTGGTGCAAGAATGATTAACCTAGTTCTTTGCCAAACAAATGGCACTCTGACTATCGTAGTACATCTCAACGTGCTTTTGAACAATACCCAAGTCCTCAATCAACCCATATAGCCAAATAGCCTCCTTTCTGTCACTACCATGTACTCTACCTCTATAGTAGACAAAGCCACCGTTGACTGAAGCATTGACCTCTAACTCACTAGCCCTTTAGCAAGCGTAAATAAATATCCTGTTGTTGACCTGCGTTTGTCCAAGTCACCAACATAATTTGAGTCCACATATCCAACCAAATTCTGTATGAGTTGGCTATCTCTCTCGAACTTCAATCCCAGATTAACCATGCCATGTATGTACCTTAGGATCCATTTCACTGCCTGCTAGTGACCTTTCCCCGGATCATGCACATACTTGCTTACCATACTCACAGCATATGAGATATCAAGCCTTGTACAAATCATAACATACATTAATGCATTGACTGCATTTGCTTATGGAACCTGTGCCATTTGCTTATGTTCTTTTTCTATGCGTGAAGACATCGAAGCACTAAGCTTCAAATGAGGGGCCAATAGTGTACTCACAGTTTTTGTTTTCCCATTTATGCCAAATCTATCTAACACCTTTTTCAAATACTGGGTTTACGTTAGAAAAACCGTGCCCTTTTTCCTGTCTCTTTTGATCTCCATGCCGAGAATTTTCTTTGTTTTGCCAAGATCCTTCATTTCGAACTCTCCTGCCAACTATGTCTTGATTTTATCAATCTCCACTTTGCTCTTAGATGTAATCAACATATCATCTACATATAAGAGCAAATAGATGAAGGAACCATCGGAAAGCTTATGGAAATACACACATGATCATACTGGCTTCTTGTGTATTTCTTTTTCGTCATAAGTTGATCAAATCGCTTGTACCACTGTCTCGGGGATTGCTTTAACCCGTAGAACAATTTGTTCAGCTTACAAGCCCAATTCTCTTTTCCAGCAACTTTGAAACCATCTAGATGGGATATATATATGTCATCTTCAAGATCTCCATGTAAAAGGGCAATTTTGACATTAAGTTGGGTAAGCTCAAGATCAAACTGTGCAACCATAGCTAACAAGACACGAATAGACGTGTGCTTCACAACAGGTGAGAATACCTTATTGTAGTCTATTCCTTCCTTCTGGGCATAGCCTTTAGTTACCAATCTAACTTTGAATCAGATGCTATATTTGTTTGAAATGCCTTCTTTCTTGGTGTAAACCCACTTACACCCAATGGCTTTATTTTCCTTTGGAAGTTGCATCAACTCCTAAGTTTGGTTCTTATAGAGTGACCCGATCTCTTCATCCATAGCTTCGTTCCATTTGACACTTTCTACATTCTGCAGGGCTTCTTTGAAAGTGCAAGAAATATTATCTGCAATGATTAAAAGTGCATAGGCCACCATATCGGTCATCCAACCGGGTTGCTTTGTAACCCTTTTTCCTTTTTTGATTACAATGGGTTTTGACTGTTGTGGGGTCTTGTAGACGCGCCCTTGGGCTTCACTCTACAGTTCGGACTCCCTTTTGTTGTCAGTTCTTAATCTGAACCAAAGAGTCCAAATCCGGCAAATCGTTTTTTAGAAAACAGATTTTGAAAGAAGTGCCAAACATGGACTGCTTTGCCAGATACAGAGTCGCCACCTAAATATTTTAATGGGGAAATTTAGGAAACCCTGACTCGGTGCCAAAGGCCACGTGTCCGTCATCACCAAAGTTGCCTCGGCTCGGGAACTTTGGTACGATCGGGGAAGGTCAGCTATGAGCACCCCCTCTCGCCCGGTCCGAAGACCGGCCTCTACTAACCGTGATATCTTATTTTGAAAACATTATATGCTCTTATTCCGGTTATTAGCCTAGAATTACTACGTTATGCGCACAGCAAACAAGTATAGACCAAATCGCCTAAATTGGAACAAAACATTTCATTTTTGAAAATGGTTTGCTACTCGCAAGTAAGCTAAAATGAAGATTTTGCCACCCTCAAGTGGGCTTCAGAAAAGATGATTTTGCCACTATCTAGTGGCCTTAAAACTCACAGTTTTAATGCATTATCCCAATTTAGGTAATTCAACCTCCATCCACAGGCATTCAAGCAGTTATATCACATAAGCAGCTAGCCTCATGGTAATCATGCTATTATGGCAACACTCACACGCATGCGGTATGCTAAAGCATAAATGCTTACCTAGTACTCCAAGCCAAAACAGAAACTAGTTAGTAATCATATGCATGTAAGACAAATGTATGGATGCACGCATGCATAGCATAAGGTATGCTAATTTAAATATGCCCTAGTCTACCATCATAAGCAGGTAAATAAAAAGGAAGAAAGACGTGGGGTTGGAAGACATACATACACGCACGCACACTTATTACACATTGGCCCTCGCTCGGAGAGACCGGAAGAATAATACAGACTTAATAAATAATTAACTACTCTAGCTAATTAAATATTACAAAACTCTATTTAATTACATAACAAATTCACTAAGCTACGGGAAGCAGTAAAAGGCCTCGGGAAAAGGGATGTACGCATGCGCGGATTGGCTTCGCCCGGAAATCAATTGCCATGACACATGTTGCCTCTGTTTACCCTTCTTTGCTCCTTTAAAATTCGCACAAATCCCAAGGTATGCTCCATGGACACTGTAGAGTACCACCGGCCAAGGGGATTGGCCATCGGCCATGGAGAATGACCACTGGCCTCTGATTGAGATATCGGCCACGGATGGATGGCCGGTCGGCACTGCATATGGCCGGTCGGCCAAATATTCCTGCAGAATCTGTTTTGACAGCAGCAGAGGGCAAAACATGGCATGGCAATGCATTTCAAGCAATGTTTGCACCAACCACACTCCTTATCATGTTTATGACTCAAAGGAGTATGGTGCTCGACCCTCGGACCACCAATCACGCATTTCAATGCATGATGGCCCAAGAAGCCAAAGTGTGCAATTTCAATGTGGAATGAAGTGCACATAAACAAACAATGAACTCAACCTCTATCATACTCAATTCAAGAGGCAAAGCATGCATGCCAATGTAATGCAACCTAGGCATGTGAGCTAAGTGTGCAACATGATCATGCAAACAACAAAACCATGTGCAATGGGCCATGAACTAAACAAGTAAGCATGCAAGGCATATAACATCAATGTTAATGACACACATGCAACAACATGAAAGGCATAACACATGTAAATATGCAAAGCAACTCAACACAAGAAGCATGCTAAATGCGATGGCACTTAAACATACAACATGTATAGCATGCAACAACATGCCAAAGGGATGGTCTTAAACTAATTTGGACAGCTCTCTACTAGGTCCAAAACAGCGGCCACAATGATGCAAGTGAGGCAACAAAATACATGGAATGCATGCACAATGCATTAACCAAGCTTAAGGCACAAAAATGCAACTCTACCAAAGCATGGCAAGGAGGAAATATGGCATACAATGGTGCATGTTCCAGATCTGAAATGGCATACCAAATGACTCCAAAATGACCCCAAAACATGAAAACACTACCATTCAAACATGCAAGAAGCTTCAAAACTCAAAGCTAGGCATGGGCATTGCACTACAAGCATGCATAACAAGCATTATTCGACCATGAGGCATGAAAACAGTGCTAAGGCAGTCCAAAACATGCATGAAATCAGTTCAAGGCATGGCCAAAAGGTGCTAACATGAAGGGCCAACACAATATGCAACATAGGCTAGTGAACATGGTTTACACTACATGTATATGAAGCACAAGAGAGGTCACCAAATCAGTCCAAAACAGTAACATGGTATGTCAAATAAGCCCCAAAAATCCATGGAAACAAGGTCCACACATGCTAGAATGGGGTGTTCCTTTGAAAGGCCAACAAGAGGGTTACTCTACACATGCAATAAGGACATTCAACAAGACCAAACCAACTCCGGAAATGGCTTATGGGGGTCCTAAAACCCACTAAAAAATGCTTGAAACAAGGCTTGGAAGCATGCAAATAGGAGCCCCTTTGGAAGGCTAAAAAGGGCAACAAACAAGGCAACAAGGGAGAGGGTCACCCCTCTCCTTCTCAGGACCTCAAAACACCACCCCCACCACTGAAACCCCTTTGGATTTCAGTGGTGAGAGGGCCAATACAAGGTGGTCCCGAAGCTCACAAAAAATGCACAAAAATGTGGCCAAACAAGGCCTAAGAGGGGTCAAACAACCCCAAACACCAAAGTGGTCTTAATGAAGTATCTTAAACACAAAAAAAAAGAACTTTTTTATGTTATACACCAAGCTCAAATCAGCAAGAAAGATAGGCTAAAATGAGGTACAAGAAAGTGCTAAAAAGGGGAAAAAAACTTACCCTTGAAGACCAAATTCGAGACCAGCAGCTTTAGGGGCCAAAAACCAGGTTTTGGAGCTCAAGAAACCCTCCCAAGAACCTCAGTCCAATGGTGGTGGTGTATGGCTATGAGGTGTGGTGCAATAGGCGAAGAACAAGCCCCTTTTGAACCCTCTAACACACAAATGTAGAGAGATATAGAGAGATATAGAGAGAGAGGGTGTATATATATCAGATATATATGCCCTAGGTCTGGTTTTTGCTGAACCAAAAAAATGGAGGAGGATGGGTTTCTTTATATAGGCAAAGGCAAAAGCTCCAAGCTTCTTAGAGAAACTATTGTAGAAGGGTCAAGGGGGTCAAGGGGGGCAAGGCTTATCAAGGAAGCTAAGGCAAGGGTGCAAGCTTCTTGAGGAAGCCAAGACAAGGGGTCAAGGCTTCCTCAAGAAGCCTTGCGCAAAGGGTGTAAAAAAAAGGGTCAAAGGCTCAAAATAGCCACATATATGCACGGGGGAGCAGGGTCTGTGCATCCCAGCTGGCATGCACCATGCCTGGAAGGTGCAAAAAGGTCAAATCGGCCAGAAAAGGAGGTCGTCGGCCAAAATAAATGGCCGGTCGGCACAATAAATTTCCGGTCGGATAAATAGATTGCCGATAAGTGATTCCAAGGTCAAAAAATGGGTGTCTAGATTGAAGCCCCGGAAGTTAGCTTTCCAATGGCGCAAACCTTGCATTAAAATTTCTCCTGTGGAAAAAGTTATGCCCTTTTTGGTGAAGCCGCGCAGATTCGATCCAACTGGACTGATCCTCCACTTCAACCAACCATATCTCCCCCACCCGGACTTGGCTTTAAGAGATTCTTGAGTGAAAAATGAAGCCCCGGAAGTCTTCTTTCCAACGATGGTGGCCTCATAGCTAAAATCAAAGTATGCAGACGGATAAGCTTGATTTAGCGAGGACTGCTCGTCCCTCTCTTAGCAATTCTTGCCTATCTTCTTCTCCAACTTGGTTTCTCCCCTCTTCTCCTCTTTTCTTCAACTTCAAACCCCAAAGCAAGGTGTTTTGAAAGATTTTTCAAAGATTTCATCTCTCTTTCATTCATCTCCACTTTGTCCTTGCTCGGTTTTCCGAAAAGCGCAACATTTACCGAAATGCGAGCGTCGGAACATCGTAGGAACTTTATTTCAAAAAAGTTTTGAAAGAGAGGGTTTTAAGGTCTAAAAACCATTCAAAATAACTTTGGTTCAAAAAGGGGTGGGAAGTTGGGATTTGGCCCTCTCCTTGCCGGAGAAATTGAACCTTGCCCTGCACACTTTCTTCACCATGCAAACCATCAGTAATGCCCAAGTCTTGAGGGCGGTCAAAAATGGGGTGTCTACAGGTCTCTGGATCGTCATTCTCATCTAAACTCTTTTCAGGATCTTCTTCAGAGTTATCAACTGAAACTTCTTTAGGATTGTTGACTGTCTAAATAGTCTTTACTAGAGTCTCAAACTCCACCTGCACTGACTTCTTCAATGCTTCCTCATTCTCTTGAGGATTTGGCTGCTTCAACATTGTAGACTTATCAAAGGTAACGTCTCTTCTAGTGACAACTTTCTTTGATTCAGGGCACCAAAGTCTGTATCCCTTTACACCGTCACTAAAGCCCAAGAAGACAGCTTTCTTGGCTCTACGATCCAGCTTAGATTCTGTAACATGAAAATAAGTTGGACATCTGAAGACATGTAGCTAATCATAATCAGTAACTGGCGCTCCTGACCATACCTCCATGGGAGTCTTGCCATCTAGTGCTGCAGCAGGTAGTCTGTTGACAAAATGATGAGCATAGTTTAATGCCTTGCCCCAAAATGCCTTGCTCAGTCCTGATTATGACCGCATACACCAAACTTTCTCCACCAAAGTGCAGTTCATGCGTTCTGCAACTTTATTTTGCTGTGGCATTCCACTAACTGTGAAATGTCTCACTATCCATTCATTCTAGCAAACCTCAAAGAAGAGATCTGATGCGTATTTGCCGCCATTGTCAGATCTGAGCTTCTTGATCTTCCTGCCTGTCTGGGTCTCAATCATTTTCTTCAATGTAAGGAAGATGTCTAATACCTCATCTTTATGCTTTATTGTGTAACCCAGACTCTTCTTGAGAAATCATCAATGAACGACACAAAGTAGTGTTTACCTCCTAAAGAAGTATTTTTGGACGGACCCCATACATCGGTGTAAACGTAGTCTAGAATCCCTTTGGTATAATGAATAGCAGTACCAAACTTGATTGTTTGCTTGCCCAGTATACAATGCTCGCAGAAATCAAGCTTTCCTGTCTTAACGCCTTTCAATAGGCCTTGCTTTACCAACCCTTGTAAAGCTTTTTCTTCAATATGCCCTAAGCGTATGTGCCAAAGTCTGAAAGTGTCTGACGCATCATCCTCTGAGTTGGTGGAGACAATCACTCTCCCTGTGGTTGTAGTGTCGTCTAGAAAATATAACAAATGCTCCTCGTACAACTTTGAGGACTCCACCTTCCATAGTTACTTTGTAACCTTTGGAGTCTAAAACTCCCACTGAGATGGGATTTTTCGTCAAATCCGGTACATACCGAACATCTTCGAGAATTCTAATTGTTCCATCATACATCTTTAGTAGAATTGTTCTAATCCCCTCTATCTGGTAAGCTTGGTTGTTGCCCATCAACACAACTCCTTCATCGAACTCTTGTAAGCTCGAGAACCACTGCTTATTAGGACACATGTGGTATGAACATCCGGAATCTAGAATCCATTCATCAGAATAGCCAAGTGATGAAACTGTGAAGGCTGATCTTTCACCATTATCTCCATATTGTGCAACGTTCACCTTTTCATCTTTCTTGTCTTTATTGGGACAATCTTTTCCCCAATGCCCCTTCTGGTGACAAATAGCACACTCGTCTTTTGCAAGACGTCTTCTATCTGATGATTTCTCTCTGGATTTTGAGCGAGACTTTTCTCGCCCTGTATATCTTCTATTATTCATCCTGTCTCTTACTATCAATGCCTCTGATGTTGAGTTCTTGTTTGCAGACTTATCTTTCCTTCTAAACTCATTATTTACCAATGCGTTTGAAACATCAACATACTTGATCTTTTCTTTACCATATAGTAAAGTGGTGGTGAGATGGTCATATGTGACAGGCAAGGAATTTAATAATAATAGTGCTTTATCTTCATCATCGATTTGAACATCCAGGTTTTTCAAATCGGCAAGAATTTTGTTAAAATTGTTCAGGTGTTCGTTCATCGAAATACCTTTCTTGTAGTCGAAATGGAACAACCTCTTCTTCAAGTAGAGCCGGTTCTCAATGATCTTTGTTATGAACTTGTCTTTCAGCGCCTTCCAAAGCTCTTTCGCAGTATCATATTCTGTGAAGGCGTATTTCTCTTCTTTTGCAAGGCAAAGTCAGATGGAATTGCAGGCCAGGAGATTCACTTTCTCCTATTCTATCTTATCCAAGTCATCTGGTTTGTTTCCCAGAGTGAAGTGTAGATTCATCTAGACAAGCATATCTTTAACTTTGCATCTCCATATGCCAAAATTCCTGCTACCATCAAACTTCTCTACTTTGAACTTAGCATGGGACACGGGCATCGAATGCCTAAAGTTGTTTGTAGTCACTGGGTTACTTATGGATTTGGCTGATCTTGTCTTTGTAGATTCTGCCATTGAAACTGCTAAATAATCTCCACCATAACCAATAATGGACGCTTGAAATGCCCGGAACAAGGCAAATTCTAAGCTCCCGAAAACTTCACTGAAAATTCGGGTTCGAATATCAAAAAACGGAATTTGTGGTTGCGTCTGGAATGGTTGATTTAGCTAGAAAAGCACTTTCTTCACCTCTCTAGGGACCTTAATGAAATGTCTCCAAATTTAGGGACCTTATAGCAATTTATAGAAGTTTTAGGGGCTAAATTGCAATTTCAGCAAGATCATGGGCTGAAATGAAATTTCCCAAACTTTCAGGGGCCTTCCTGCAATTTCAAAAAATTCGATTGACTGGGATGACGATGTGGCAGATGTGCTGACGTGTCCATGACATAGCTTAACACGTGGCAATGACGTGGCTCAACACGTGGTTTAGACGTGGCAGTGACTAGGCTGACACCTAGCGCTGATGTGGCAGTGATGCAAAAAATAATTTGCAATATTGTTGCCCCAAAGATTTGAACCTCGGCCAAGGGAGTGCAATGCCCAACCTTAACCACTTGGAAAAAGCTCCACTTGGTCAAATATATAGTTAAAGTATATTTTTTGGCACCGTAAAGTCGTCTTCTTCCTCTCACTGCGCATGGGTCTTCTAGTTCAAAGTTGATGTTACAAGCCAACCTTTGATCGGAGTGTATGGACCACCCTGACCTCCGTTTTGACTGTTCTTTCTGGGTTTAGATTCCTCTCATCAAGGCGGTCGTCCTAGTAGGCTAAAAACTTGATTTCAACAATTTTGAAATTTTTAGTTTATTAGAAAAACACTCTATTTTTTGCACAACAATGCTTTGATACCAATTTGTTGTGCCTAAGAGGAAAAAACAATCACACACAAGCACACAAGCAAGAACACACAAAGATTTACATGGTTCGGAAAATTGTCTACGTCCACGAGTAGCAGATTTCATTATATGAAGAAAATGCAAAGATTACAATGGAAGAGGAGGATATAATACTCTCACTCTACTCGTACTCGCACTCACACTCACTCAGATGTTTACACTCTGCTTGCACTTCTTCTGATTGTCAAACCGAACCCCTCCCATTCACTAACTATTTATAGATGTAATGAGAGAGCCAAAGTCTTTAACAAGTCGCCGACAACATTTACGGCATGCACCAAAAGGATCTGAAGATCAATCACCCTACCATTGAGTAGCTCGACTGAATCTTTAGCCCAAATCTTCAGCTTCTTCATTTGTCTTCAATCAACAGCTATTGTTGACAAAGAAAAAAATCAGAGCCAATCTTCAACAAGCAGTTCCAGTGGTACCAAATGAAGGGTAGGAGCAGAGGGCATTAAGAATTGTAGAGCGGGTGAAGAAGCTTTTCCCTACACATCTAGTAGGAGCTTGATTGATTATGCCATTGAAAAATGCCTATGTGACTATATTAGGGATCGAGGCACCATTGGAGCCAGAGCTAGTACAAGGGCCTAATTGGCACCCTGCACCACAGTAGGTGTCGCTAGTGCCATAGTACCCCAACTAGTTGCAACATAGTTCTGCAGCACAACCGCAGTTTTGACCCAATACGATTCTTGGTACAATACCGGTGAGAATTCCGTCCAGAATGATTGTCAGTAAGCTGCTGTTGATATTGAGGGGAAGAGAAATGTGTGGATGGAAGAGTGTGTATTGTGGGATGAAATTAAGGTGAGAGAGACATGTATTTATAGTTGTACAATGGAAAATGTGGGGTAGTGTTTGGTAGAGTTTTGAAATTATGATTTGAACATAGAGTTGTATTTTGAGTTTGTGAGTTTTGAAATTATAATTTGAGTGGATTTGTTTGGTTATGAGTTTTAAAAAGAGTTTGAAATTTTTGATGTAACATATGATATTTGATTAAAAAACATATAACTTATTACCAAACACACAACTCAAAATTCTATTCCAAACTCATAAAAATTTTAAAAATATTTTTATTTAAAATATAAAAATAACATGTGACAAAAAAAAATAAAAATAAACAAGCACTGTTCTGGTCAATTGGCCGAACGACCGTCCAGACGTCTGGAAGGATGACTGGGTAGACATATTTTCAAAAGTGGGTGTGTAATCAATTTTTGAAAGCTCTAACCAAGCACATCACTCAAACCAAGGTGTATAATTACGATTTAAAAACTCCACCAGACACAGCACAATAAATGTTTTCAAATTAAAGTTTGAAAAAGCTTATAAAAAAATAAATCAATAACAAAATTAGAAACAATTAGTTTGTTTGTTTTTGATTTTTAGGGTTCACTTTTTAGAAAATCATTTTTTTTTCACTTTTTTTTTTTTGTTTTTACAATTTTTAAAAATATTTTGAGCAATTTTTTTTAATTTTTAGATACACCTAACATAAATACACTTAAAAAGTATAATATTTGTGAAAAAAAAAAATCTTTAAAAAAATCACTAAATACCAAAAGATAATAAAAAAAAATAAAAATTCAGTATATTTTTCCTATTCTTATATATTTATTAATTTTTTACAAATATTTTACTTTTTAGATATATCTAATTCAGGTGTATCTAAAAAAATTTAAAAAATTGTATAAAATTTTAAAAATATTCACTAAAAAGAAAAAAAAATACGAGAAATAAAAAACTCAATTTTTTAAAAAATAAATTCAAAAAATTGAAACTAAACACATCTTATATAAAGTGAGTTTTATATTTTTATGAATTTTATTTTTTTGTATGTTAAAAAGTTATGTCGAACTCTATAAAAATAAAACAGGTATTAAAGGCTTGCTTGCAATTATTAAAAATTATATAATTAATTTATGTGTAAGTAGAACAATGGTTGAAGCTTAGCCTGCAATTTTCTAACGAGCGTGTAGACTTTGGTGTCTGTCTTGACCTTGACTTGTGCGTCAATTAGTGGATTGATGATTTCTCAACATATGATTTTTATTATTATTATTATTATTATTATTATTATGGGGTGTTTTGAAAAGTTGATATAATAATTTTTTTTTTGATTTTTTTTAGTTTGTTTTATCTTTTTGTGAGTAAGTTATGTGAAAGGCGATGTGACTCAAAATGGGTAAAAAGCTGGAAGCTGACTTTTTACCAGAATTGAGTTTGTTGGGTTCGAATGGTGAAAATTAAATTGATAAAATGTGAAATCTACATATAATATAAATTTGAGTCATTAATATAAAATTTTGAATAATTTTCAGATTTTTATGTCTAAGTCCGTAATTTTATTATTGTTTTTTTTTAACACTCCGGCATTGTTTGGTCATGATCTAGATTAGCACAAAAAATCAAAACATAATAAAAAAAAAAAAAGGTAAAAAATCTATAAGGCAAGTTTTATATTTTTATGATTTTTTTTTTTTTGTCTCACATCTATATGAAAAAATTATGTCAAATTTTATAAAAATAAAAAAGGTATTAAAGTTTTGCTTGCAATTATTAAAAATTATATAATTAATTTATGTGTAAGTAGAACAATGGTTGAAGCTTAGCATGCAATTTTCTAATAATCTTGTAGACTTTGGTGTTGGTCTTGACCTTGACTCGTGCCCATAAGAAATTTTTTTATTTTTTATTTTTAAAAAAAAGATAGGGTCCTGGAATTTATGATCCGAATGTACTCAGATGGAAATTGAATTGATAATATGTGAAATTTATATATAAAATAAATTTGAGTTATTGATGTAAAATTTTGAATAATTTCTAAATTTTTATGTCTAAGTCCGTGGTTTTATTATTATTTTTTTAACAGTCAGACATTGTTTGGTCATGACCTAGATTAGCATAAAAAATCAAAACATTATAATTAAAAAAAAAAAAGGTAAAAGACCTATTTATTGTGTTTGGCTTCAATTTTCTTGATTTAATTTCTTGAAAATTGAGTTTTCTATTTTTTTTTTTTTTGTGTTTTTTTGTTTGGGAAAATTAGTCTATGGTGTCTCTCCCATTTTTAATAATGGAAGAGATCCACAATATTATTTTATGATGTCTAAGGTCCCTCAACTCCACATTCATATATCACAGAGAAATCTGAGCATCGCAAATCAAATCTCATTTCCCTCTCTCTCTCTCTCTCTCTCTCTCTCTGTGACCGTTTAGCCTTCTTATTGCTACTTCCATTTAATGAGAACAATGAGAATAAAGCAAAAAGGAAATAAAAGAGAAAGCATTGTGAAGTTCTTGGAACGGCTCTCTGCCAAATTAGAATTTAAAATAGGTGATCATTACCCATAAAAACTCTTTGGTCAATTAGTGCATTAGAATGAATAGCATATTATATAAAGGACAATTAATACTGGGGACATGGATTTGGCAAAGAAGGTGTTTGATGAAATGTCAAGGAGAAAATTTTTGTCTAGAGAAATTTGGTGTGGGTGATGTGTAAAATTTCTCTGTGATGTGTCCAGAGAAATTTAAAATTTTCTCTATGATTTGTCTAGAGAAATTCTCTAGATCGAATTTTCTCTAAATCGATGTTGAGGGACCTTAGATATTATGAAAATATTGAGTGTCCTTTATGCTATAAAATCTTAATACTAGGGAACTTTAAAAAAATCCCCTATTTAATAAAGTTACTGTAAAAATTTCAGTTCAAAATTCATCTGTTTGACATGGTTTCTTGATTTTTAAAGTTTGTGATTCTATGCAGAATTTTTGAACTAAGAATTAAACCCATTTTTTACATACAATTTATTTCCTCAGGTTTCTTAACAGTGTATATATATACAGAATACATAAACCTACAACCTCTCTATCAATGAACTAAATAATAATAGAATAAAGATAAAGAACAAAAGCAAAAGAAAGAAGAAAGATAGAGGCCTACCACACATCCAAAAATCCTTATTTGTTTGCAACCCCTTTTTTTTCTTCTTCTTTTTTTCTCAAACTCTCTCTCCCTGTGGCTGCTATTGCTATTGCTATATATTGTATTAGGCAACCTAGGGTTACTTTATATATCTAAACAAAAGGCTCTAAATTATTATATCTTTATGTTATTTTATTTTCTATCTCATTAATTTAAATAAAATATAACTATTATTATAACAAAATATACTCACTAACTTGCCCCCTAAATTAAAACTTTCACCATAATTTTTTTTTAGGTTTTAAAATTAATTAAAAAAAACCCTCCAATAATATTCAATTTACACTTAAAGATTCACAAGCAAAATATTTAAGATTGTAAAATAATTATTATTTAATTATTTATTTGATTTTGTATATTCGGGTTCTCACAATAGTAGTGCATACAGATTCTTAGTTCATAGATCTGAAAATTCTAATATGCATGTAAATACTATTATTGAGTCAAGGAATGCATCGTTTTTTGAACATATTTTTCCTTGCAAGAAAGTTGAAGAGCTTAAAACTCCCGAAGCTGAAGAAACAAGCTCAAATAAAAGAATTTTTGATACTGCTATGGGTAGTAGGGAAAACCAAAATGATAATGAAGAAGATGAACCTAGACGTAGCAAGCGGGTTAAGATCTCTAAATCATTTGGTCTAGATTTTCTGACATACCTGTTAGAAAATGAGCCTCAAAACTTCAAGGAAGCAATATCAGGTCCAGAATCTCCATTATGGAAAGAGACAGTGAATAGTGAAATTGAATCTATTCTGCAAAATCATACTTGGGAACTGGTGGATCTTCCACCAGGGTGTAAACCTCTTGGATATAAGTGGATATTTAAGAGAAAAATAAAAGCAGATGGGTCAATAGATAAATACAAGGCTAGGCTTGTTGTTAGGGGATACAGGCAGAATGAAGGCCTTAATTTTTTGGTGGCTGCATTTGATCTTACTAATGAGGAGTATCGATTAGTACCGCAACTGAAGTTTTCTGATGAGAATTTTTATATTTGTGTAGGGGAGTTGGATGGGTGTCTATGAATATTCTGCAATTATGACCAAGTCTGGGTTGATGTGTGGATAATGACCAATCACTTCCCTAACCAGAAACTTCACCCCCACCGAACTACATTACCACCACCACCACCATCACCAGTTTCGTTACCACCTAGAACCATGTTCCATATCATGTTATAAGTGAAGAAGAATAAGAAGAAGAGTGAGGAAGATGAAGGAGAAAGAAACAAAAGATGAATGTTTTGAAATTTTCAAAATTAGTTTTTAGACAACTTTCAGCATACCAAAATCGCTCATTACATGATGAAGTGAGAAATCGAGGTAATGTAGGGTGAAGTAGGAAATGAGGTGAAGAAAATGACGAAAGAATGAAGTAGAACCGTCAAGGATTGAGAAAGATATGAAGTTCGAAAGATGGCTCGAAGAAAAGTAAAAAACGAGAAGAAAAAACTTTTTTTTTTATATCAACTTTTGGAGCTTCGATAGCATGCAAAAAGAGGAAGAATGAGACATGTGAGATATGATACGAAAACTAGACCGTGAGTTGAATCTAACGACATAAAAATGAGGCAAAACGAAGTTATGACGAAGGAGATAGAAAGGCTTGAAGTGGTGGTTCCTGGTGGTGGTTTGTTGGTAGAAAATGGTGGGTCTGCATTTTGCTTTTAAAATTTGGGATCAAAATGTAATTTTTTTAACTTTTTCCGTTTCAAATCTGACAGGAGGGGCAAAATTGATAGTAACTTAAATAGTATAAAGGTACACGTGAAAATAAGAATAGTTTAGGAGGGATCATTGAAAATCGTGACAAAGTATAAGAGTAAAAATGAAATAATCTCGATGTAGGGACAACTAAGTTAAGAGCATCTTCAATTTTTTTAAAAATGTTATTTTAAATTTAAGTGAGGGTCATACTAACAATAGTCTCTAGGGCATAAGCAAAAATAAAATATTTATAAAAATATCTCATCTATAATTTAAAATAACAAATTACACATATTTTGAAAAATGTCTCATCTATAATTATAAAAAAACTGACTTTAATATATATAAAAAATTCCACCAACTTAGAACGTTTATTAGTCCTCAAATTGTTTTCTCCCTAGACTTTATTTATGTGTAAGCTCTAATTACTGGATAACTTATAGCAACTTTCATTTCTTTTCATTTTATAACCCTTGAAAAAAAAAATTTTAAAAAAAGTTCAAAATTAATAATATTACATGAATTTATATTTATATATTAAATTTAAAAGCCTCTCAACAATATTTTGCTTTAGGCTCCATCAAGTGTTAGGCCGGCCTTGAAGAAAATATATTTATTTGTATATATTTTTAATATTATTTTGTTCTTTTTATATTAATAAAAATTGATATTATAATCCATAATTTAGTGTTTTTTTTTTTTTTTTTTTTATATCAATTTGAAATTTCAGACAGTTAACCAGTAATCTGTCTTTACCCGGTAAATTACTACCCAAACAGTCCAGTCCCGTTCATTTTTCCCAATAATCAAAGACTTGTAACAATCAATAATAGATCAATCAATATACAAACAATTTAATTTCTCTCTTTCTCTTTATACATTGAATTTAACTTGGTATTACAGCTATAGATTAGCTATGGGTGATCTTCACCTTCCGGCAGGCGACAACCTCGTCTTGATCGCCCGCCGGACCTCAACCAATTGAAACCTCCATCAACTCCATTACCTTCTGGTCCATCATCTCCAACGGCAGGTTCTGCAAGTTCAACCCCCTAGTGCACGAATCAAATCAGATTTCTTCAACATTGCAGCTGGTTGGAGCAAGCTTCTCCTTACATTCTCCTCCATTACTACTAGTTCCTGTGCCGGAGCCCAAATCCTCTGGTTGACTAGCTCTGCAGCAACCACACGCTGGTGCTCAGCCTCAAACTTCTTATACACCGGATTGAACATCTGATCGAACAAACCCAGTAGCGTTTCAGCCATGACATAAACATCCTGACCTTTTGGATTGTACGTCTTGGCATTGTTGAATGTCAATCTCACGTCCGAAGCAAAATCCAGCGGCCATCCATACTGTTTCTTACAGAGCCTTGACTTCACAGTCCCCAGATCCATCAGTTGCTTGATGATCTGGTGGTAGTCGTGAAGCCCTAAACCAACCACATCAACAGGTGTATTGAAAACCCAACCATGTTTATGCTTCATCAATTTTCCCAAGATCAGTCCGCATCTTCTCATCATGCTCGTCACCAGCTTATCCATCTGCGAATCCATCGCCACATGCCGCTTCGGATCTCTACCACACATGGCAGTTTATGATCCATGCATGAGCTTGACTCCAACTAGACAACCACAATCTCTCTCTATCTCTAACAGAAACGACCATGGCGAACTACGACCAACACCGCCATCACCGCCACTTACCAGCACCACCTTCACGCCCAACTCCTTCGAGTCGCTGTCCTTGACTCACCCAGTCAACCTATCACCCCCACTAGCAGTTCCGGCGGTACTGCGTTGGCCATGGATTCCGGCGCCGATGCTCTGTGTGATGAGATTCAAAATCACACCCCTCTCTCTCTCTCTCTCGGCTTGGGGAGAGGAGGAGGACACAGCTTTTGTTTGAAGCTTTAACACACATACACAGACAACGCATACAACTCTCTCTCCCTCGGCTATCTTGCAGCGCCACCACCATTACACCGGGCACCACCATTGCGTCGCCGAGGCCAGCGCCACTCAATCTCTCTCACTCTCTCTCGGCATAACTCTCTCTCTTTACAATGAGGGGCCAGCGCCACTCAACCTCTCTCACTCTCTCTCGGCATCTCTCTCTAAAATTTTTCACAGTGAAGGTCTTTCCCTGAAACTCCATCATCATTTTAATTTATTTTATTTTAAACCCATCATCATATTTTATCCTCATCATTATCACCATTATGTCTCCACTACCTACGTCATTCTTTCCACCACACATATTTTCTATTCGCCTTCATGATTCCAGCTGGTTATTGCCTACAAACAGAGGTATGTGTGTATCTAGTCCCACGTGGGATGGTGTCGTTATGGATTTTTTTATTAAAAAAAAAAATAAAAAAACAAAAAAAATTAAAAAACAAATTTTGATAACAAACACGCAACTTTGTGATGCCATTCGGTTTGCAGATAAACCTTGTTTTATTCATCTTCGTACTCTAGCCCGATCCCAATTTTACATCACAACCAAAAAATAAAAAAATAAAATAAAAAAAAAAACAACCCACACAAACAACCAACAAAACCCACACAAACAAACAACCTCTCTCACACGGGAGGAAATTTTCTTTTCCCTTCTCTACTTTGCTACCGGTCTCTTCTTCTTGTCTCCATCTTGGCCGTCCATTGCCGGCTTGGTTTCCGTGCTTCCAAGTCCACCGAACAAGTTGCCTCCCCGCTGCTCTTCAAACGCAACATATGGCGAACCTCCGAATTGGAGCATGACGGTGGCCTTCCGTTTTAGCTCCTTGTTTTCCACCTTCAGCACACATATCTCTGCCCGTGCATCCTTATACATGTGCTGGAGCCAAGCCAGTTGGGCATTTAACTGCTGTACCTCACTTGTCCTACTTTGAAGCCAGTGAGACAAGTTCGTGACCGCCGTCATGGTCTCCACACATGACTTCAACGTATAATGGTTAGCCTCAATATCTGATTGAGCTGCCATTATTTGTTCCACTAACAGCATCGGAAAGTTCAACGGAGTAAACATAGGGGCGCTTGGTCCAAGGGCGTTTGGTTGCGATTCAAGGGCGGCCGAACCAGTTATCTCTATTGTGGCATCATTCAGGCCTGGAAAAAGGGTGAGAGGACTACGGGAAGAAGAGGCCATATTAGAGGCAGCACAAGCAGGGTTGTAGAGTGTTTCAGAGAAGCAGAGATTTTAGACTGGTAATGTCAGAAAGGGTTGGTTACAGAGTGTTTGTAGACACCCCATTTTTGACCGTCCTCAAGACTTGGACGTCACCGCTGGAACACTCGGTGATTATCTATGTTTGTGTTCGTTTGGAGTTCCCGGAGTTCTCGGCTCCGCGCGCCTTGCCTCAGGACCTCCAAACTCGACCGTTTGTGTTTGGTTTTGCACCAAACGCTTGTGTTTTGCCTTGGGAGGGGAGGGAATGCCTTATGAGGCATCCCTACATACCACCGGCTGGGGCTAGAGGCCACCGGCTGGCTGAAGCCTCTATTGGCACTTTATTGTGCCGACCGGCACTATTTTGTGCCGACCGGCACTGTATTTTACCATTTAGTACTCTTTGCCGGCCGAGCATTGTACACTTGCTTTATCAGATATTTTATTGCAGCTGTAAAGTGTTTTGCTCCCCTCCATACACGTGGATGGAGGGATGAGCCCTTGTTTGCTTAGCTTGTAAGTCTTACAAGTTCTATAAGAGGGAGACTCTTCCTCTTGGCTCAAGGGTTAGAGTTTTTGGAGACAAAAACCAGAGTTCATATACATATATCTCTGCCATATATCTATATCTCCATCTCTCTCCTCTTGTGTGTGTGATTTTAGGCCAAAAAGTGTAGTTTTACTTCATTTTTGCTCCTTTACACACACCATTACACCTTAGCTCGAGATTGAGAGACTTGGAAGGTCATTTGTGTTGGTTTTGGACTGGTTTTGAGCATTAGAGAGGGGCTGGACCTTTTGTTCTTCAAAGGATCTTCAAGGGGACTTTCTGCCGACCGGCAGTTTATTGTGCCGATCGGCACTGTTTTTATGCCGATAAACTCCAAATGCAGCCGGTGGTCAATCTCAGCAGTCGATGAGCTCTTCCCCCAGCCGGTGGGGTATTTCAGATCATTTGGGAGGTTCCCTGAAACTTTAGGAATTTTCGGAGAGGCAGGACAGTAAAAACAGAAGCAGTAATGCCATGACACGGATTTTCCGGGCAAATCGGATCGAGCATGCATCATTCGCGCGCCCCAAGGCAGGGCTGAGGCCCCATTGCATTTATTTATTTATTTGCTTCAATTTTAATAAATTTGTAATAATTTATTCATTCATTTATTCTTCGGACTGTATTATTATTTTGGTCCCTCCGAGCGAGGGCAAAAATGTAATAAGTGTGCGTGAGTGGATGTATGTCTTCCAACCCCCACTTCTTTCTAACCCTTTTATTTACCCGCTTATGTTGGTAGATTAGGGCATGTCTATTTTAGCATACCTCATGCAATGCATGCGTGCATTCATGCATTTGTTTACATGCACCGGGCTCGGCACATCATGCAAACTGCATCGTACTTTCAATTCCAAATTGAATACGTGATAGTTATTGCATCTCATGTGCCATGTTTAGGGTTAGCCGAACCTGTCTAGATTGCACCCCTGTATGTGATGCATTAGCCATTTAACATGAACTAGGTCACGCATGTTTGCTAACTAGTTTACTGTTTTGGCACGGAGTACGATGTAAGTATTTATGCTTTAGCATATCGCATGCGTGTGAATGTTAACATGATAATAGGCTTACCATGCGGCTAAATGCTTATGTGTTATAAACTGCTTGAATGCCTGTGGGGTGAAGGTTGGATTGCCTGAGTTGGAACAACTCATTGAAATCCGTATTTTAGCCTACTTGCGAGTAGCAAAATCTAACACGTTTTTCGAGACAAAACGGATATGCAATGTTTATTCCCAAATTAGGCGATCTAGTCTATACTTGTTTGCTGCGCGCATAACATAGTAATTCTAGGCTAATAATTGGAATAAGAACATGTAATGTTTTCAAAAATGGATATCACGGTTAGTAGAGGCCGGTCTTCGGACCGGGCGAAAGGGGGTGCTCATAGCTGACCTTCCCCGATCGTACCCAAGCTCCCGAGCCAAGACCACTTTGGTGATGACGGACACGTGGCCTTCGGCACCGAGTCAGGGTTTCCTAAATTTCCCATTTTAAAAATATTTAGGTGGCGACTCTGTAATCTGGCAAAGCAGTCTATGTTTGGCACTACTTTTTCAAAAATCTGTTTTCTCAAACGATTTGCCGGATTTGGACTCTTTGGTTCAGATTTAGAACCGACACAAAATCGAGTCCGAACTGTAGCCGAGGTCCCCCGCGGACGTGCTACAGTGTTTCAGAACGAAGATGTTCAGAGGTTCCAGATTAGTGTGGTTTGCACAGCCTCCGCCTCAACCTTGGTTTAAATTGCTAAGGTAGACACGCGCATCGCGCGCCACTCGACGCCAGACGACAAAACGGGAGCGCAAGCCAAGGCAGACACGCGCATCGGGCGCCGCTTGATGCCACAGTGTCGGGCACGCCTTTTGAGGTTGCGCCCAATACCTCAAAAGGCGTGCCCGACACTGTGGCGTCGAGCGGCGCGCGATGCGCATGTCTGCCTTGGCTTGCACTCCTGTTTTGTCGTCTGGCGTCGAGTGGCGCGCGATGCGCGTGTCTGCCTTGGCTATTTAAACCAAGGCTGAGGCGGAGGCTGTGCAAACCACACTAGTCTGGAACCTCTGAACATCTTCGTTCTGAAACACTCTGTAACCAACCCTTTCTGACATTACCAGTCTGAAATCTCTGCTTCTCTGAAACACTCTACAACCCTACTTGTGCTTCCTCTGATATGGCCTCTTCTTCCTGTAGTCCTCTCACCTTTTTTCCAGACCTGAATGATGCCACAATAGAGATAACTGGTTCGGTCACCCTTGAATTGCAACCAAACGCCCTTGGACCAAGCGCCCCTGTGTTTGCTCCGTTGAACTCTCCGATGTTGTTAGTGGAACAAATAATGGCAGCTCAATCGGATATTGAGGCTAACCATTATACGTTGAAGTCATGTGTGGAGACCATGACGGCGGTCACGAACTTGTCTCACCGGCTTCAAAATAGGACAAGTGAGGTACAACAGTTAATGCCCAACTGGCTCTGCTCCAGCGCATGTATAAGGATGCGCGAGCAGAGATATGTGTGCTGAAGGCGGAAAACAAGGAGCTAAAACGGAAGGCCACCGTCATGCTCCGATTCGGAGGTCCGCCATATGCTACGTTTGAGGAGCAGCGGGGAGGCAACTTGCTCAGTGGACTTGGAAGCACGGAAATCAGGCCAGGAAGGGACGCCTAAGACAGAGGCAAGAAGAAGAGACTGGCAGCAGAGTAGAGAAGGGAAAAGAAACATCCCTCCCGTGTGAGGGAGGTTGTTTGTTTGTGTGGGTTTTGTTGGTTGTTTGTGTGGGTTGTTTTTTTGTTTTTGTTTTTTGGTTGTGATATAAAATTGGGATCGGGGTAGAGCCCTAAGATGAATAAAACAAGGTTTATGTGCAAACCGAATGGTTAGCTTCAACAACGGTCTGACATGACCACACAGTGTCTGCTACAACGGTCTGGCATGACCCAGTAAACTGTCATGACACTAATTCCGGTTAGCTTAACAACGGTCTAACACGACCATACAGTGTCTGCTACAACGGTCTGACACGACCACACAGTGTCTGCTACAATGGTTTTACAACGGTCTGACACGACCATACAGTGTCTCCTATCCTATTTTATTTTATTTTCCTGTTTTGTTACTCTTTCCAAACTCAAGTTGGTTTGTACCTATCCTTCTTGAGTTTGAGGGGGTTGTTAATGTAAACACTTCACTCACCTACTACTACCACCTACTCTCCACCCACTACCACCTACTCTCCACACATCTCCTATATATAGAATCATTGTAACAATCAATAATAGATCAATCAATATACAAACAATTTAATTTCTCTCTTTCTCTTTATACATTGAATTTAACAGTTTTTAATCCAATCCAATCCAATCCAATCCAATTTTTCTTTCGGAATTGTAAGGAAAAAGAAAGATCAATGATGACTGTCCCTGTTCTCATCTCTGCTACTCAGGTGATCCTGAATCCCTTGATTCCACTAGCAACTGAATAGATCCAACTAGCTTGGGGTTTCAAGAAAGATCTCAAAACCCTCCGGAGAAGGTTAACAATCATTCAAGCTTTGTTAAGAGATGCTGAGAACCGGAGACTAACATCAGCAATTGTGTGCGAGTGGCTAAAGAATATCAAGCATGTAACCGGTGATGCTGAGAATGTGCTTGATGAGTTTGCGTATGAAACTCTTCGAAGAAAGTTGGAGGTGCAAAACCGAATGAGAAACAAGGTACGCAATTTATTTTCTCTCTTGAATCCATTGGCATTTCATCTCAAGATGGCTCGTAAGGTCAAGGATATCAATTCAATGTTAGACTTGATTTGCAAAGAAGCAAATGACATAGGTCTTAAACCAGCTGATCAGCTCTTAAATGCTGTTAGTACCAGTGTTGAACCTAGAGAAGTCACTTTCAGGGTGTCTCAGCACTTTGTAGATCATTCACAAGTTGTTGGAAGGGATGGTGATGTGTCAACAGTGATAGATATGTTACTTGGCTCTGACAACACTGAAGATGATTTATCTGTCATTACCATTGTAAGAATGGGTCAGATGGGCAAGACAACCCTTGCTTAGCTAGTTTACAACAATGAGAAGGTTTTGAAGCATTTTGGTGATCAAAGGATGTGGATTTGTGTATCTAATGATTTCATAGTTGAAAGGCTATCGAATCAGATGATACAATCTCTCACTCAAGGTGAGTCTGAGATAGAAAATATTGAAGGAACAATGAGAAAGCTTGGAGAAAAACTAAATGGAAAAAAATATTTGCTTGTACTAGATGATATTTGGAATGAAAATCTAGACAAATGGGAGTGCATGAGAAATTCTTTGCTAGGGATAGGTGGATCCAAGGGAAGCAAAATTATAGCTACAACCAAGAGTATGCACATGGTATCTACCATGAGGACATCTCCATCTCTCACTCATCATTTGAGCCAACTATTAGAAAATGAAAGTTGGACCATGCTTCGGAAAAGAGCATTTACAAATGGAGGACCAACAGAGACCCCAAATTTGGTGGCTATTGGTAGAAAAATGATGGAAAAGTGTAAGGGTGTACCATTGGCAATACAGTTACTAGGAGGTTTAATGTACTCTAAGCAACACAATTACGAATGGGTGTCGATCGAAAACAGTGAAATATGGAGCTCAACCGAAATCAAAAAAAGGAATTCAACCGATGTTAAGGTTAAGTTTTGATCACTTACCATCGCCATATTTGAAACACTGTTTTGCGTATTGTTCTATTTTTCCAAAAGATTTCAACATTGAAAAGGATAAGTTGATTCAACTTTGGATGGCTCAAGGATATCTCCAGCCTTCTTTGGGAAGCAATTTGGAAATGGAAGATGTCGGTAATAATTATTTTAATATTTTGTTGCACAATTCTTTACTTTAAGACATTAAATTGGATGTGCACAATAATATTATCAGTTGCAAAATGCACGATCTTGTGCATGATTTAGCACTAGATGTCTCAAAGGGTAACGAGGTTGAACATCTATCATTGGATTTAATGCCACATGTATGCTTTGAAATTCCAAAACAAAATGTTGGGAAAGTGAGGACACTATTTTTAAGAAGAAGTCTCCCTAGAAACATTTATGAAGTTAAATGTATATATGCCTTGAATTTGGTACAATGCAAAAGAACGAGTTGTCAGATTCCATATGTAAGTTCATACATTTGAGATATCTTGATCTCTCAATGTCACGGACTAAAACACTGCCAAATTTTATCACCAAGCTCTACAATTTGCAAACCTTGAGACTTCCATCTTTTCAACATTTGCAAATGCTTCCAAAAAAGTTTTATGAGTTGGTTAGCTTGAGACATTTTTGTATGGATGACACAATAGTGAACAGGAAATTGATGCCAATAAAGATAGGGAAGTTGACTTCTTTGCAGACATTACCATTCTTTGTTGTTGGTGAAGATAAGGGTCATAAAATTGAAGAGCTGGGTAGCTTAAGCAAACTAAGAGGTAAATTAATGATTTACAATCTCCAACAGGTGAAAAACAGGGAAGAAACAGAAAAGGAAAAAATATTAAGAAAACCAAACATTCGTGAGTTGGGATTTTTCTGGGACTGGTTGGGCAATCCTTCAACAGCAGGTCGTTCGAAGAAAAAAAAAAATCCTTCAACAGCAGAAGACACTACTAGCATTAACCATGAGGATGTGTTGGAAGGACTTAAACCTCATGGAAATCTTGAGAGTTTAAAACTTGAGCAATTTGAAGGAAAAAGTTTTGCATCATGGATGAGTGGTAGAGATGCACAGTGGCTTCAAAATTTGGTTAAGATAGAATTATATATCCTAGTGCACAAAGATGTGAACAAGTCCCATCATTTGGACACCTTTCGCATCTTGGGGTTATCAAAATGTCTCGATTAAGAAATCTGAAACGTATTGGTCCGGAATTCTATGGTTGTCACAGTGTTGTTAATCATGATCATGATAATGATGGCATCATCATTGGTAACTATAGTGGGGCAATGACAACAGCAACAGCAAAAACTACGGCTGTTGTATTTCACTAAGAGAACTTCATCTAAAAGATATGTTGAACATAGAAGAATGGTGTGGGCTTGGGGTATCATCATCGTTATCAGGCACCATGGTGTTCTTTCCTCAGCTTGAGTTTGTACACATTAGTGGTTGCGCTAAGTTGACAACAATTCCAGGTCACTTGTTATCCTTACAAGAATTAATTTGCAATGATAAATTGCATATGCATCGCCTTTACTTGAGAATAGAGGTATCTTGGGTTCAGAAATCGAAGATTGGTGTTTTACTAGTAGATTTGTTGGAAAAAAACAGCAAAACCCTAAGAAATCTGACAATAAGTTCTTTGGAAGAGCCATGTTATTTGGCAAATAACTTACAAAACCTTACGTCTCTTGAAGACTTAACGATAGGAGGCTCAAATCTAAAGTCTATAATTAAAGAAGAAGAAGAAGAAAAAGAAGAAGAAGAAGAAGAAGCATCCAATTGTAGCGACTTAACATCTGTTCAATAGCTTCGGATTGTAGGGTGCGAAGAATTGACATGTTTACCAAAGGGGTTGTTACAACAAACCCTTGTAACATTAAAGATACTCAGATGTCCGAATTTAATAATTGTTGATCCAGATGAATTATGCAGCCTCCCATCCCTTCGGTAATTGTCGATTTATAAATGTCCAAGATTAGCTGGTTGTTGCCTAACCAGCCTTTAAACATTGATGACAGGTGAATTCTCAGAAGAGCTCGAATTTTTCCTTTGGCCTTGCACCACCGTAAGTGCTGCATCTGTATCTGCTTCCACTTCCGTTTCTGCTATTGCTACTGCTACTACAGAGGAGGAGGTTGATGATGATGATACCAAATATCACCCAAACCCCAAACACTACCCCTTCATCTCCTTGGTGTCTCTGACTCTATATGGTTGGGAAAGGCTCAAGTATCTACCTGATCAACTTCAACACCTCATTACCTTGAGAGACTTGTCACCTGGTGGCTTTAATGGACTGGAAGCTCTGCCGAAATGGCTGGGTAACCTTTCATCTCTTCATTCTTTGGTGCTTGCGGGTTCCAAGAATCTGATGAATCTTCCCACCCTGGAAGCAATGCAATGCCTCACCAATTTACAATCTTTGGCAATTAAGTATTGTCCCCTTCTAAAGGAAAGATGCACAAGGGAAAGCGGCCAAGAATGGCACAAGATTGCCCATACTCCATCCATCAAAGTCTTGGGTATTTAAAGGTAACTTACATATTTCTCCAATTGTTATCCATATTCATGATTTCTTCTCCTCACCCCCATCCCATCCCCCACCTTTTCAATGTTGTTAGCTCGTTTCCTTTATCTCACAAGCCCCTTTTTGGGTTTCAGGTCAAGTGTAATGGTTTTCTCTGCAAATGACTAACCTTCTTCTTCAAGATGAAGCATAAAAAAGCTTACCGCCAATTATGTTAGTCCTTTGTGTCTCCAACCAAACAAATAATTAATTAACTCCTAAAAATGATGTAATAACTAATTAATTAAAACCTCTCTCTCTCTCTCTCTCTCTCTCTCTCTCTCTCTCTCTCTCTCTCTCTATCTATCTATCAATCTATCTATCTAAAGTCTTATCAGTTTTAATCTAGCTTTTATTTTTATATGTATTATACATTTTTATCTTGGCTTTAGTATACAATTTACTAAACCATGAGTATGTAATAGTTCATAACATTTTTCTTATTTGAAACTTATATGTGTGTATATATATATATGTTTTCCTTTTATATTTCTAGATTTATTAATATCTATGTGCTAACACAAATTGCTATGTTACAGGGTCTTCTACAAGGAGTTTTGGTTTTTCTTCATGTGTAAGTGCTGGATTTCCTGCCTGCCAGCAGTACAATCGATTAGTATAGGCCATTAATAATCGATGTACGGAGAAGAGGTAATTGTTGGTGCACATGATTTTGCAGTGTTAGAGAAATGTTATGCAAACTGTGTAGGTTGTTAGTCATTTCAGTTATTTGTTTTGTAATTTCCAGGCTTAATAGTTCAACTTTGTCAGTTGAAGATTCTCGTCAAGTGAAAAACTAAATAATTTATGTAATCAACCAGCCTTCAAAATTCTTTCTTGCTTAGCTTTGAGTCAAATATTGATTTTTTTATACCTAACGCAAAAAAATAATAATAATAAAATAAAAAATAAAATAAAAAAAATTAGGAAGGCATGTTAGCGCTTTGCATGTCACATTGCATCCATCTTCATGATGCAAATGTTGGTTTTATGTTGTTATTAACAAAGACATGAATTGAATGAGCTAATTTTCAGAAAATGGGAAGAGAAAAATGACTTCCTAATTATATTAGTCAACTGTGTTTTCATAACATGGAAATTATTATGTTTATCTGCAACTAATTAAAAAGGCCAATTTTCAGTTTTAATCAAAATTTAATTTTTATGGATTTTGTATTCCTCCTAAAAAATGATCTATAGGTTTGATTAGAATGTTTATGAAATTTGAGGATTTTGTATCCCTCCTAAAAAATCATCTATAGGTTTGATTAGAATGTTCCTCAATTTGAGGATTTTGTATCCCTCCTAAAAAATATCGACAGGATTTGATGAAATAACATGTTTCAATTTGAACCAATGCTTTTATGATGTTCCAATTTCAAATAATCTCCTTTTAGTTGTTGGAGCTAAATGATCTAAAACTCAGAATGACATTGTGCCCTAATTGTGGGTTCCTGAGAGCATTGCTTCAGATGACAGTTCCTTTTTTGTTTTTTTTAGATTGGAGATGATGACATGTCCTTAAACACGGGTTTTCCATGCTATCTTGTATATCACTAATTCTAAAAGCCATAGTGCTTCATGCTACCCAAAGTATGCAAAAGTCACCTGAATTGAGTTGGCATTTCCAATTATAACATTTTGGTCAGTCATATTGATTTGTTGCATGTGCAGAGGTAGTTTGAGCAAGAGGCAATTAATCTAACAATGAAGTTGCAACAACAGTCCACTTGGATGCACAAGGGAAAGCGGCCAAAAATGTCACAAGATTGCCCATATTCCATCCATCGATGTCTTGTAGATTTAAAGGTAACTTATATATTTCTCCAAATGTTATCCATATTCATGATTTCTTCTCTCCTCTTGTCTTCTCACCCCCATCCTATCCCCTACCTTCCCAATGTTGTTTGCTCGTTTCCTTTATCTCACTACCCCTTTTTGGGTTTTGGGTCACGAGGCATTTCATGAATGATGAATCTTCCTCTACAAATGATGAATCTTTTTCTTCAAGATGAAGCATGAAATAGTCTACTGCCAATTATGTAATTTCTCTCTCTCTCTCTCTCTCTCTCTCTCTCTAGTCCATTAGTTTTAATCTAGCTTTTTTAAATGTATTATTATACATTTTTATCTGGTCTCCAGTGTACACTTTGCCAAATCATGAGTATGTAATAGTTTATAACATTTTTTTTTCTTTGAAACTTATATATATATATATATATATTTCTAGGTTTATTAATCTCTATGTGCTCCCACAAATTGCTATGTTGCAGGGTCTCTTCTATAAGGAGGAGTTCCAGTTTTTCTTCGAGTGTAAATGCTGGATTTATTGCCTGCCAGCTATACAATCAATAAGTGCAATCCATTAATAATCAATGTAGGGAGAAGAGGTAATCGTTGATGCACATGATTTTGAAGAATTAGAGCAATCTTATGCAAACTTTGTAGGTTGTTCCTTGAATGTTATTAGTCATTTGAGTTACTTATTTTGTAATTTTCAAGCATAATAGTTCCACTTGTCAGTTGCAGATTCTCATCAAGTGAAAAACTAAATAATTTCAATGATCAACGGGTCTTCAAAATGCTTTCCTGCTTAGTTTTGAGTCAAACTTTGATTTTCTATGGCTAACAAAAAAACAACTAAGAATCCATCTTCATGACGCAAATGTTGGTTTTATGTTGTTATTAACAAAGACATGTGAATTGAATGAGCTAATTTTCAGAAAATCGGATATGAAAAATGACTTCCTATTTATATTTTAGTCAACTTTGTTATCAGAACATGGGAATTATGATGTTATTTGCAACCAATTCAAAAGGACAATTTTTAGTGTTGATTGAAATTTAATCAAAAGGCCAACTTTGTTATCATACATAGGTTTGATTAGAATATTCCTAAAATTTGAGAATTTTGTATCCATGGGATTTGATGAAATGACATGTTTTCATTTTGAACCAATGCTTTTGTGAAGTTCCAATTTCAAATAATCTCATTTTAGCGTATGAAGCTAAATGATCCAAAACTCACAATGAGAAGGTGCCCCAACTGTGGGTTCCTAGAGTATGCAAAAGTCACCTGAGTTGAGTTGACATTTCCAATTTTAACACTTTGGTCAGTCATGCTGATTTGTTGCATGTGCAGTATAAGTAGTTTGAGTACGAGCCAATTAATCTACGATGAAGTTGCAACAACAGTCCACTTGGATGATTGAGTAATGTATATAGTTTTTGTTTGGAGTTCAGATCCTGCCTTTTTCTTCAAATTGGCTATATATGTTAGTTTCTTCAATACGTGATCTGTTACTTGGAGCATCTAACAAATTACATATAGCATTTTGTTGCCTTTTCTTTTTTTTTTCTTATCTCCAAATCAAGTTCAGTGCATGTACGAGTTAAATAATCCCATCAAGTCATCTCTAACTCATCTGGAAATGTGTATTCATGTACAGATTATTTTGCATGTGAAGTCAAAGAATAATTCTGTCTAGTTTAGGGTTAAAGATCAAGTGCAGCCAAAGATTTGTAGGTGGTATTCTCCCTCTCTCTCTCTCTCTCTCTCACACACACACACACACACACACGCGCGCGCGCGGGCGCACGCGCGCGTGTGCTTGCTTGCTCCCACACACATTTGATCTTTATATCTCCTTTTGACAAAAAGCACGCTGATAACCTAATGTTCATAACTGGCATCTCATCCAAATTACAAGAAATCAAGCGAAGAGAAATATTAAAAGCTGAAAATTCTATTACAATACAGACAAGAGGCTTAATGTTTGTTTCTAAGGTATTAATTCCTCCCCCTCCCCCCCCCCAATTCAGTCTGTTTCGGAATCTAATATTTGTGTTATAAAATTATTCTTTTCTTCCCATTTCAATTGGTAGACAACAAAACATACGAAAATTGCATAATTGATGCCTTCAATTTTGAAATCTGTGGAGCTTAGTCTTGGGAATTTTGAAATCTGTAGAGTTTAGTCTTAGATTTTTAGTTTGAAGTGCTTGGTGTAGCCTACTTCACACAAGAAGCATCGAAGTTTGTACACATTTGAGAAATCAATTTGTCTCTTTAGGAAATGTCTCAGAGTTTGCTTTACACTTAAGCAAGACATAACCATAGCCCTTTTAACATCAAATATCTTATGTTAAAAATCAAAGATTGTTGAATATTTTGTTCTATTTGCTTTTGTTGTGATTTTTTGTCACACCCCAAACCCGCTCCTAAAAGTTTGGGCATGACCGCTACCGAAACAGACACTTAACTCGCTGTACATAAGATATGGGGCCTGAACGGAAGCATTAATATCATAAATGAACATAAAACAATATCCATTGAGCTACCACTACTATGCCAGGATCACAAACATTGCCTATGGTAGGTGAACATACAGTGACGTGCATCTAAAACTTTAGCTATGTACATATACATATACAGACCCAGCCGCAAGTTGGGCATATAACAAAAACATTGAAAGGTAAAAGGGTTTATATACACTTCAACCTTAAACAGACATTCGGGGTACAAAACCAAGCTTAGCAAAACTCCACAAAAATGAGCAGTCTTCAGCAAAGTGCCTGGACACTCTGAGGTTGACAAAAGAGGAACGGATGCCACGGGTTAAGACTGACCTCCAGGTTGAGTGCCTACAGAAACAGACACAACATAAAGTGAGCAAAGCTCAGTGAATAATAGTACGTAAACAATCTAAGGATTAACTTGAATTACAATATATATATATATAATTACAGAGGACTTTTGGTTAATATTTTCCTGTAATTGTTTCCAGAATGGCCTTGGGCCTAGCAGAGTCACAGAATGGCCATCGGCCTCACAAATTTCACAGAACGGCCATAGGCCTCACAGATTTCACAGAACGGCCATAGGCCTCACAGATTTCACAGAACAGCCATAAGCCTCACAGATACAGAACAGCCATAGACCCCACAGATACAGAATAGCCATAGGCCTCACAGATATAGGACGGCCATAGGCCTCACAGATGCAGAACGGCCATAGGCCTCACAGATACAAAACGGCCATAGGCCTCATAGATACAGAACGACTATAGGCCTCACAGATTCAAAACGGCCATAGGCCTCATAGATACAGAACGGCCATAGGCCCAGATTGGCTTTAAGTCCAGTTCATATGTGTATGGATTCAAGAGGTGTCTCGTACGGATTCTAGAGGTGACTCGCGTTGCAGCACTTAGTTCCATACAGCACTTTGTTCCATACCAGAAATCATCAGAGCAGACTAATTTCAGAGCCATACAGAGTTTCAGAGTCATACAGAGGCACACAAATTCTTTCAATCACTCACATGAGTTAACATAGTTAATTCACTTTTAACAGAATGCTAATGATAATTAAACACATAGATACTGTGGTTCCATAATACACACATTCCATTATTCGTTATGAATCAATACCGCCAACTTGCAGATAACAGGATATCAATAATAATTATTAACGGAAGACGCATGTATCGTTACAGTATGGTCAATAGAGACAGAATAATTCATATCATAACGTGGGTCATATAATGATGGTAATCTTTTGTGTTCTTATCATAGGTTCTGAACAACCTCAAGTTCATGTATAACACAATCGAATAATCTTAGATTCACACAGATACCATCATTTCTGGATGAACATAAGTTCCATTTATTTATTAAGAAATGATGTAGTTTGCTTATAGATAACAGAGAGTTAATATTCATTATTGACAAAACAGAATGGTTCCAAAGTCGTACCGGTGTATGCAAATGTTTCAACATGTACATAAATTAATACTGATTTCCAACTGATATAAATGTTAGTGTAAACACTTACGAGGAACTGAGCATTAGTAACCATGATCATTAACGGGAAGTAGAATGTACATCTACCGTACTATTACTCACAGTGCTGTAATGGAGCAATAGTCCCTCCCGGAGTGTGCCTTGCACACATACATAACTCACACATTAGTTCCTTTCCTTGTTGCATCATTTTCGGACTCGCTTTGCTTCAAATGAATTTACATACATCAAAAAGGTGTCAAACATAAATTCCAAAAATATTAGAGGGTCGAGCACGTAAAACAGAGCAAATCATTTTTTTCAGCAAGGGCCGCACGTGCGGCTGTGAGCCCCGCACGTGCGGCAGTTGGTCCCGCACGTGTGGCCATGACTCCCGCACATGCGGCGATTCTGACCAGCAGCAGTCCGAAATTTCAAGCAAACCCAATTTTTGGCAAGCTTTTCCAAGGCTCTAACTAGGTCCTTTAATTGTTAGAACATGGTTTAAATAGTCATATAACTAGGAAGTACAACATCTAACAATTTGAATGGGGCTTAGATCCTTAATCCCTTAAATTCACAATCATAATCAACCACAATCCAATTCTTTCATGTTGATGGCCACCATTAATACAAGAATAATATATATGTATTACCATGAGAATTCAACTTAGAAAACAAAGATTAAAGTATAGTTTCCCCCACATAACTCAAATCAACCATTAACACAACAAATAATAAGTACAATTCTTCAATTAAGTGAAAATCACACACAAAACTTCAATCAAAACCCTAGTCTTCTCAATTCAAAGGGAATCCTTACATATGTCCAATAAAGAGCTTATGTAAAATAATTCATACATACCTTGAGTTTAAATTCCTCTAAACCCTCTCAATCCCTCAAACTTCTTCCTTGAAGAACTTCCCCTCTTCCTCTCTAACTTTTCTCTCCCAATTTTCACTCAAGAGATATTTTGAGTTAAAGGTTATTCCATGCCAAAAGATCAAAGAGGCTTATATAAATATATATATATATATATATATAAGGTGAATAGGAAAAAAATTAATCGTTTAATCATTCCAAATCAAATTTCTACAAAAATGATTATTATTACTTAAAAATTATGCTGATCTCAAATGTGAAATCAATTTCGGATTATCAAGCCTCTAAGGCTCTCAATTTCTGATTCGAACACTGTAATTGTAACAGATATTTTCCTTGTTAAACAGATATAGGTCTCCAATCTTAAGATTCATTTACTCAAACTTAATTTCACATAAAATTTCATAATAAGCATTTAAATGCACAGAATATGGGACTGAAATTATACCAGAAACACATACGAGGGTCGGGTTATTACATTTTTTTTTCCTCCACTTTTTTTAGTACAAGAAAACTAAATTAGGTTGAATCATATTTCTTTTGTAGGTCTAGCAATAAGTTGATTCTTAATTTCCATTCTACAAAGCATTTCTAATCAGTTTCACTAACCATCTTGGAGGATAAAACAGGCAAGACAAACTCTGAAAGCTAGATAGTATTGCAGATTGCATTTTCTTGTCATTTAATCTGGTAGATGAGCTTGCTAGAAACCTGTCCTAGGTGGGGAATCCTTGCACAACCTTGCTTGCTGGCTGTACATAATCTTTGAATTTGGACAATGACAGTAAGTATATATTGTAGTGAATATGCTCTGACAATTTTTCTTTTTCAATATATCAAAGCTAAATGCATATTTTTTTGATCAAATTAATGTTCCAGGCTCTAGCTATGCCCATCAACAGAAGCAAACTCATCACTCAAGGACTCTGTTTCTCTTTAAGCTGTTGCCGGATTTTACTTGCTCTGCATTTCTAAATATTTATATTAAGAGTACAAGTCATCCTTAGGTGTAAGGCTCTTGATTGTATTGTGAATTCGATTTTGTGTTCTTTGGCAACTTATAATTTATTAAACAGAAGCCGATACAAAAGGAAGTGCATTCGCTTTCTATTATCAAATTTAGGTTAATTTGATTGTTTGGTTTTGTATTGCAAATTCCATTTTACATATTTACTGTAACATGCAATAATGTTATTTCTCCTTCTTATGCTTTATTGGTTCCTCAACCACAGCACAACCTGTGACAGATTAATATAAATATTTATTTGATCATGTGTGTTTTTAGTCTTACAACTTGTTGCATGGTTAATGAAAAACGGACACACTACACTCCTATCATATAATGGTTAAAACCAATAGGCTTTGTTTGGAGGATTACTGAGAAATGTAAATGTATAAGCTTTGTTGGTAACTAACAAATGTAATTATTTCCCCAAAACTGATCAAGAAGAACCCCGTTCAAATCACCTAAATAAAGACTACTGAGACTTGCATGCTGGTAATGGTATGATATGCTGATCTTCGACAAAGTTTTCAATCCTCTGAATAAATAGTACTGCAAGCTCTTTCCTTTAAGCCTATAGTCCATGTTCCGCACACAGAGATTAGAATCAAGTGCTTTGTTATTCAATCTGGATTTGATGGATTCTTCTCATATTCCTTATTATTCCTCTATTTTGGTCTAAGATTTCATATGTTAGAGGTCGTGTTTGTTTTATAAGAAAATCTTACCACTCGTATGAAGTAGCCCTCACCTCAGGGTTGTAAAATTTTTAGTAATATGGGCAGGACCTCCTGATTGTGGCAATGTTAGGGAATCTTTTTAATCTTTTTTTTAAAAAAAAATAAAAATTGATTTTGACATCCATATTATGAAATTACATAACCAACTTGAAATCATAGTTGTTAAGTGCTAATGCATCATCTGACGAGAGTGGTGGTCCTTTAGTAATTACTACATAATTACAAATGTATATGCATAAATCAATTAATAGACTGTATTTAGAATAGTGCAAACGGTGGCCTCTCCTACATTATAATCGATAAGATTTTCCTCGGCCATTTTGATGTTGAATGTGAAAAAAATAATAACAAATGTATTAATGTAACAAACATTATTATATTGAAAGGAAAATCTTATGATGTTCAATTCAATTTTACAATCCAATCTATGAGTCCTCCCAAAAATATCTCACATAATATTTCAATTTTAACAACCTTACTAACATGACCATGAAAAAATTATGTGGTGACCTTGGATTAAGTTCACATCTTGATGTTTATTGGTTGAAGTTGTGAAATCCACTATACTTTTCATTAAAATTTTGGGAGATAACTTGATAAATGTCAAATGATACATGGTGTGGAGCAATATTCCTAAACCGTCAAGTAATTTCTCACGTTAATTATACAAAGACTTCCTCAATTATTAACAAATACCACTTTGATCCCCTCATCGATAAATTTGTATATATTGACCCTTTTAATTATAGAAATCATACAAATAGACCTGTTTTGAAGATGGTCTGAGAGGATGACATAATATATTTTTATAGTTTAAGGAATTAAAATGCATAAATTTATAAATGAATCATCAAAATGATATTTACTTAGAGAGCTTGGTGTAATTAAGTATTAACATCGCTCCATGTCCGTGTGGTATGAGAAAAATATTTGAGACACTTAATTTACCATTCCTAAAACCACTCTAATGAAATATTTGATGAGTATCAAATTTTAATTTCATTCGATTATCATAGCACAGGACATTTGCGCCCAAAGCTCAAATCATGCCAAGCTTGAAGCTTTTTCCAATACCTTCGTGTTGTCCCTCCCCCTTCCCAAAGCTCAGATCATCTGAACAAATTAAGGTGGCATGGGGTTTCAAGGAAGATCTTAGAACCCTCCGCAGAAAGTTAACACTCATTCAAGCTTATTACACAATAGACTAACATCAGAAATTATGTGCGGGTGACTGAAGAATCTCCAGATTGTAACCAAATCCATTGGCATTTCGTCTCAAGATGGCTACAAAGGTCAAGGATATCAATTCAATGTTAGATTCGATTTGCAAAGAAGCAGATGGCATCGGTCCTCAACCAGCTGATCAGATCTTGAATGCTGCTAGTACTACTAGTGTTGAACCTAGAAAATTGAATTTCAGGCTGACACACCCCTTTGTAGATGATTCACAAGTTGTTGGAAGGGATTGTGATGTATCAACAGTGATAGGCATGTTAATCGGCTCCTATGACAGTGGAGATGATTTATCTGTCATTGCCATTGTAGGAATGGGTGGGATGGGTAAGATAACCCTTGCTCAGCTAGTTTACAACAATGACAAGGTTGTGAAGAGTTTTGGTGACCAGAGAATGTGGATTTGTGTCTCTGATGATTTCATAGTTGAAAGGTTATTGAATGAGGGGAGTTCATTTGCTCAAATTCATCCAAGAGTTGTAAAGCTTTCTCATAGTGAATAGGCATTCTCTCAAACTCTCATTGTCTTCTTAATTTGTCTCTCTTCTAAGTTGATGAGTTTGGCTGACTTAGTAACATCAAGTGAAGCTCGAGACTGTCTAAGTGCCGCACGAATAGCTTGGAAACAACTAAGGCCATGACACAAGGCTTTGGTTCTCAAAGGTCTTATCCTTCGACACGCATTACATTTTTTGTTATCATTTTTTTGAATTAATCTTATTCCCAAATGCCTTTATCTTGCTTGGAATTTGGAGATGCCAGAGCCCCTACTAAAATTGTTTTTGCTCATACCCACCATCCGAATTGGTTGCTTGCCATGCTAATTCTCTCTACCAACCCATCAATAATACGTCGAATGTATTGAAAACTCACTGTTCCACGTAAAAAGCCAAACCAACTTGTCTGTGGGAAGATTGGGGCAAAGAGGTATACATCGAATTTATAAATTTTTAATTTAATGAAAAAAATGATTCTCACTTAATTTAATAAATATTTAACAAAAAAATTAAATATGATTTTTAACAGTTTTTTATTTTTATCAAATTTAAAAGGTCACAGATTGGAGATGCTCTATTGAGAATGAGGGAAGATGGAGAGTAGGTGATGAATTGAAAAAGAGGGAGTTGAAAGATTTAAACTGAATTTTTTAATAAATATAAATTTTTTTTAATTTGAAATTTTAATCCGTTTACCACTAATCTATCTGTAAATTGCTACCCCAAGCAGTCCGGTCCCATTTATTTTTCCCAATAATCAAAGACTTGTGAATAGAATATAGAGAAGCATAGATAGCACCCATCACCCCCCATGTTCTCATCTCTCAATTATTTGAGAAATGATCTATGAAGCATGGATGCATGTACAGATACAATACGGGTACGTTGATATGGCAAATTCTTTAAAAAGTAGGGTACGGCTGGGGTACATCAATTTATTTTATTTTTTTTTTAATTTATAGCTAAACATCCAACATACAAATCAAAGTTAAAATATCAAAACTAAAAAGAGAACTTGTCTAAAAAGTTATATAATTATTTCTTTTTCTTTTTTGATTGTCTAAAATAGGATACAAAATATAGCAAAACCATGACTCATGAGTAAAAGGTGTTGGAAATAAATTACTTGATATTTTCAAAATTGAAAGAAGAATAATAAATGTTGCAATAAATTCTAGCATCTAAAGAAAAAAAAAAATCATTTTGCCGTACCCATGGCATACCCAAATGTATTTGCCATACCTGACGTGTATTCGCCGTACCCAGTATGAGTACTGCCGTACCGGTACACGTACTTGCATCCGGTAAGTACCCGGTACTCGTACAACACCATTTTTGGAGTATCCGTGCTTCATAGGAAATGATAAAGCTTGAAGCTTCCCAACACCTTCCAGTTTCACAACACAAAAATCTGTAATTCTTTCTACACTTATGTTTTGTTGTCCTAATTTCTATTATTCATAGTTGAGGGGAGAGACGATCATCTTATATCTTATAATTCTTTTATTATAGTGAAAATCATGGCAACTATGGACGTAGTCTTAATTTTGGAATGAGCCACGTAAATCATTGTTCTTCGTGTTTGTGTGTGATTTATGTTAGAAAAAATGATTTTATAGTGATTTTAATGTGAAATTAAAGTAAGTCTCAATCATTGATTGAGTTGGGATTAAATGAATTTAGATTCTTTGTAACAAGATAACAATTTATGACTTTCTTGTATTGTTACTATTTGTATTTACCTATCTTAGTTTGGAGTGTCAATTCCTATCAGGCCGGAACAAACCCATCATTCAAATATCAAAGATTGAGGTTTCTCTTTCGGCTATGTCTGACATTTTATGCATTGTACATTTCTAAATATTTATATTAGAGTGTGAGTGTCATATAGGGAAATCATTAGGTAGCTTGGAGTATCACCTGGTTAGGATGACGTGGTTGCCTTTGATTTTCTTTATCATGTACGCAAAGATTTCCATTTTCCTTATGGAGACTTTTTAAAAAAAAAAAAAAAAAATTAATTTAAGGTAAACTTGTTCAAAAAATTATTACAATTTTAAAATAGAACTTGAAAGATTAAAAAAAGAAAAAAAAGGGTAAATTACAAATGCATTTTCTGAAATTTGTTTAAAATACGAATTTCACCCAATTGTTTAGAAATTACAAATACCCATTGTTAAAATTTTTTATTTAATAGAATTAACTAAAAAAATAAAATTTCTAATTGCTCTCCTATACAATAATAAAAGAGAAAATTAGTCTAGGGTCCTTATCCTATTTTTAGTAATAGAAGAGATCCACAATATTATTTTATAATCTCTAAGGTCCCTCAACCTCGACACCCATATATCATAGAGAAATTTGATTCTCTCAAATCAAACTGGTCTCTCTCTCTCTTTCTCTCTTTGTTCTTCTCTCCCCAATGAACTCCACCTCCATCGCTGTCGCCAACAGCTCTTTCTTACCGCTACATCTCCTCCAGCTGTCGCCATCTTCTCTCGTATCTCATCTCGCAGTTGTATCTTTTCTCTCTCTCTCTCTCTCTCTCTGTTTTTCACTTATTTTGTTTTCTTTATTTTTTGCAATATAGTTGATGCAAATATGTGTTTCTTGAAAATCTATCTCATGAACAATGTGATTATGGTTTGTTTGACAATTTTGTGTGGTGTTGATGGGTCTTAAAGGATTTGGGGATGTTGAGTTCTTGAATTTCGAACTTAAAGTTTTAGTGTTTAAGGAGTTGTATATATATGGACAAATGCAAATCACAGTGAAGCCAGATGCTCTGTTCCTTGAACTTTTCATTACTGTTTTTTGAAATCCAGAGAAAATTCAGAGAAATTCTCTAAACTGTAATCCAGAGAATTTCTTTGGCCTTCCCAGAAATTCTCTAGGAAGTCCAGAGAAATTCTCTAGGAAGTCCAGAGAAATTCTCTAGATATATGTATATTGGTTGTTGTTGTTGTTGTTGTTGTTGCTGCTTATTTAGGTGATCAATTTGTGTATTGCACATCGTGATTGGGAAGGTAGAGAAATTTTCTGGTTTGAACCCAGAGAAATTCTTACGAAAACCAGAGAAAATCTCTAGACTGAAATCCAGAGAATTTCTCTGGGAAGTCCAGAGAAATTCTTTGGATTGAATTTTATCTGGATTGATGTTAAGGGACCTTAGACATAATGAAAATATTGGATGTCCTTTATGCTATAAAATCTTAAGACCAGGGACCCTAAAAAAAATCCCATAATAAAATTACCTGAATTTATAATTGAAATAAATTTCTGACATCATTAAAAGTTGTTAATTAGCTTGATAATTTATTAATAAAAGAACTAATTTGTTATGAAATTATAAATTTCAAGGGGAAAAATGTAGTTTTTAAAATTACAGCAGACAATTTGTATTAAGCAAACCTCAAGGGGTATGTTTATAATTTCTCAAAAAAATATATAATAGGACTTATTAGTCCCACATCAACCCCAAATAGGACCACTAAAAGTAACTAAGTGGGTGCAGTTTGGGGCATAAGGTTGTGTTCTATCCATGTCTCAGTTTCAATTCTTACTAGGTACTATCAACTCCTTAATGGCACGTCCATAGACATTGCCCAATCTACTTAGAATGGGAGTTTTACATGAATCCCAGAATTAGTCGAGACCAGCAAAAACTAGCCTAAACACCCAATTATTGAGGAAAAAAAAGTCATTTTAAAATAATTTAATTTACAACCTTGGTGATGAGCGTCAAAAATTCTAAATTCTCATTTGTTTTTTGGTTTCCCACAGAGTGTTCGGGCCAAATTAATGCACACCTCGATTAATCTCCGTTCGCGGTGGGAGTTGGCTGCTGATGGATTTAATTTGTTATTATTATTATTATTATTATTATTATTATTATTATTATTATTATTGACTCATTTTTCAATAGGTTTAATTCACTGCTTCATCACCTAAACTTTGATATGTACATATATTATGTGGCTGAGAAAAAAATTATTGGTTGCTTCAGGCATTACATGGCCATGCTCTTGATTAATCACAAATCCCTATACCTCTTTATGTTCCCCAATCACTCAATACAAAATCGTGAGTCTTATCTCGTCTACCAATCAGAACACATAGGACCAAGGAATGACTTCTCAAGGCTGAGCCACGTGTGCCACATGTATTATAACAATCCAACAGTAGAAAATCGTCACACAACACCATGAAATCAATGGCTAGTTGCGTCGGGGCGAGGCAGAGTTGCTGATGAGTGAGAAAGAACCTGATGGAGGGGTCTTTGTTTTTCTTGGGTTTGTTGTTTAGGATTAATTTTTTTAATTTTTTACGAAATGACATATAAAAAGTTTTTTTTTCTTTAAAAAAAAAAGTTTGATTTTTATATATTTTTTATTTTTTTTAGTGATTTTTTTTTTTTTACTAAAACACATTCATTTCAAAATGAGTCTTACTAATGTTTTATATTGAGTAATGTTTGAGAGTTTTAATTTGAGAGTTCTAATGCAGCTCTAATAATTATACTGTGGAGAGTGCTCATGTGAAGGTAAGAGCCCACACTCCTCTCGCTCTTTCACCTCACTAGAGCTCCATTTAGAGCTCTAGTATAGAGCTATGTATCATTACTATTTCATATTTTTTTGTTTTAGAGGTGAGATTAGCATTGAAAACATCGGATGAGAAGGGATCAATTAATGGGGTCGTGATCGATCTCTCTGAAAGTTAAACAAATTATGATTTTCTATGCTATATATATATATGTATGTATGTATGTATGTATGTATGTGTGAGAAGATCAATTAATTTGGAGAAGTGATGGCCGATGGGGGAAAAGATGGAGGATATAGCGATCCCGATTTTCCCTTCATTGTTTAATTGTATTCTGGACTCGGTTCCGTGGATGTGTTGTTGTCGTATTCTCTTTCCCATTCTTTACTCTTGTATTTGACTCTTGGGTTGTGTTGGGTAGGTTTGAAACAGGTTGGTTATGTTTGGAAACCAAGAGTTGATGCCCAGATTTTGGCATTCCATGCTCGAGCGGCGCTTTTCACACTCGAGCGGGCATTTTGGCGCTCGAGCATAATTATTCAACCCTCAGTACTTTTCTCTGCAGGTCATCGGACGCTCGAGCATCCACTTTTACGCTCAAGCGGGGACCATCGTCTGCAGAACATCTGGAAGTGTGCATTTCACGCTCGAGTGGCGCTTTTCATGCTCGAGCGGGAGTCTGTGCCTGACGCTCGAGTGGGGAGTCCCACGCTCGAGCGGACCTAATTGTATATCAGTCCGAACAGCAGCTTTTTGGATCATTTTTTCGGCATTCTCTTTCTCTCTCTCTAACTTTTCAGAACCTTCATTTGAGAGCTCCTCTCTCTAGAATACGATTTCTCTCTAAGAAATCATCTCGCTCTAGTGATCTTCCACCCTTGCCCCTTTGTAAAAAGTGTAGAGCTTGGTGTGGGCTACGTTTGGATCCGAAAAATTTGGTGTTTGGAGCATCTTGAGTTTTCTTCCTCATCTCCTTTGGGTCTCTTCTTTCGAGGTAGGGATGATCTACTCCTTCTTATGAGTTTTAACATAAATATTAGTCATTTAGTATAAACATTGCGATTGGATAATTTTGGGAAAGTTAGGGTTTGTTTGGTGGTTATATAAAGGGTGTTTTCAAATGTTAAACACCATGTGTATGAGAGACCATGGAAAATGGAATTATTGTTGTCAAATTGATGAAATTGAACCTTAGGGTTGTTATTGAGAAAAAAGGGGAAAATGCCCTAATTATGTTGAATAATTAATTTGGGAAAATGTGAAATTGAGTTGAGGATAATGAAATTGGGAAATTGTGGGAGTGAATGGGGTAGTTGAATAATTTAACCACTCACCTATGAAAATGTTGATATTTTATATGTTGATAAATTTATTATCTGTTTAGAGATAACTGCTTTGGGCTATCGGTGGAGGATAGTCTTGATTGTTGTAGACACTATATGCTGATTAGGGAAAACTGAAACTAATCGAACGTGTTATGTCATTGAATACGAAGGTTGGAATAATACAACAAATATGTGTATTGATTGATCATTGTATGTAATGAAGTGCTTAAATACATTATGTATGTATATTTGTTTGGGAGGAGATAGGGGATGTACTCCAGTGTGTGGGAAGAGATAGAGGATGTACTCCACACACATATGTGTTCATATACTTTAACACATTGTTTATATATATTTATTTGGGAGGAGATAGGGGATGTACTCCACACACATACTTGTGTTCATATATTTTAACACATTGTTTATATATATTTATTTGGGAGGAGATGGGGGATGTGCTCCATACGTGTGTTCATATACTGTAACACATGTTTGTGTATCTTTGTTTGGGAGGAGATAAGGGATGTACTCCCTAGGTGATTATATGTTTAAATACATTGTATAGGTATCATTATTTGGGAGGAGATGAGGAATGTACTCCATAGATAATTAAGTTGGCCGATGTGTCCGGGGTGAAAGTCCCGAAATCTTATAAATTGAAGTATTAATTACGTGAAACGTAGTCTCATTTTGAATTGTAGGTAACGGAAGAGTTAATAAGTCGAGTGGTAGTCTCACTTAAATTGTTTGGTTAGATAATGAACTATATTTTAGGAATTGAATTGGATAAATAAGGGAAGTGGTCGGTATCATGGATGTAATTGTTGTGGGCTATGAGAAGGGTGTGAATTGGCGTACACGTATTAATCATTTGTCGGATGATAATGTTTTAGTTATTTCTCATATTGGGTTTAGTATATCTCTACTGGGCTTTGGCTCACCCTACTTGGGACACCATTTTCAGGTACAAGAGATGTGCCATGTTCTAGATCTTTGCTTCGGAGGTTTTCGGAGTTGATGACTTTACTTTGTCATTTGTTTTATTGATTACATGTAAATGCAAGCTGAGGGATTTACTTGTAAAAGAGTTAAAACTCTTCTTTCATGTAACCAAGTAACAACTTGGAAAGATGTAAGCTGAGGGGCGGTAATGGTGGTAATACCGATGGGATGGTTTTGTTTTGACTAATCTGTTTTGTAATCGGTGAATTATCGTTTTGTAATCATTGGGTTCTGTTGTGTAACCAATGTGTTTTGGGAATGTTGAAACATCAAAACTGCTTGTTTATATATATATATATATATATATGTGCCTTTGTTTGTTAATTTCCATGGATTGGGCGGATTGGTGTATGTTGTGGCTCTAAAGTTTTGTTAATGTAACAAGTTGTTGTGAAACCGTAAAATTTTTGTAATAATGCATTTGTATGCGTGTGATTTGGTTTGGGAAAATGAGGGTTGGTGAGCCATGTTTTGAAATTAGGAAGAATTATTGAGGGATGCGTGTCCCGGTCAGGACTACTATGGGGCGAGAACAGTTATACTTGCCGAGTGAGCAAAATTTCAAGGGTGTTACCTATTTGATCTTATATGCATGGTAGAGGCTTTGGTCTAATGTCGTGAGAACTCCTCGAGAGAAGGTGAAGTGTGCGATTAATACTAGGTGTTGTATATTTAACATGATGTTTGACGGAGGCATATCGGATAATTTCGGTAGGAATAGACTTATGCCTTCATGGTGGGTAACGTTGCCACATTTGCATATGTACTGATTGGTTGTTTTAATTGAGGGAGTGTTAGTCCCTATTTAAGATTGTGGTTATTGGCATCGGGGAGGGGTGTGTTGTGAGCAGCTGGTGTTATATCTTGGATAGTAGTATAATGGGTGTTTCCTAAGTTTCCAGGCTCCTTTATTATGGTCGAATGCGATAGGTTTGTACCTTAACACTGGACAGATCAGGAGATGCTGTCGGTAGGATTGGTTGGGTGTATAACCCGTGGTTAGGGTGTGACCTGTGAGTAAAGTCACAGTGGTATGGTGTTTACGGGTGAAGGTTTGGGATAATAGTGAGGACTTTTACTCCTTTGAAAGCCTTGTCGGCGACATGCGATTGTGCCAGGGTTTGGTTCAAGGTGGTTGTTTAGCAATAACAATGGCTAGTAGTTTGGCACGGAGACTTGGTGCCTTGATTGTACTCTTGGGATGAGTGACAAGTAAGATGTGGAATAAAGAGTGGACCCTATAGGTCATTGAGGGATGAAGGTACTGGGTTTGCTTGTGTTCGGTACGAACAGTTACGTAGTAGTGATAAGTGTCGTGACGAGGTAAACCCTTGTTAGCTAATTCGGTACGAGGGAATGAGTATGCAAATTTTGTTATTATGAGTCCGGTCGAGGTGGCAAGTGAATTCTCTGAATGAGAATTTAGTATGGGTGTAAAATGGATTGCATTAAATGAGGAGGTTTTGCTTAGTACGGTGCGTGATAGTGTGTGGTTCGTATGTTGTTATTAGATGATGTGTAGAAGGGGATCAATCTTAGGGAATCCCAAGAGAATGCCTTGGTAAGGCGATAGTATGGTTACTGATGGAATCGAGTGGTGTGATGTTTGGTAAAGCTGGGTCACTTTGGTATAGATGTTTGTCATCCAGTTTGGATAGTGGTAACACAAGTGAAGTAGTAAAATTGTGTAAAGTGAGTGAGGCACTCCACTAGAGTCGTTTCGGCTTGTTCGGTCCTTGTTTGTGTGGTGTAAGGCATGGGGGATGTGCAATGTTATCCTTTGTGTCGTTGCGTTGCTGGGAATTTCAAATTTTTAAGGAGTCCCTATCATGGAAGTTTTGTTTTTGGGTATTGCGTCATCACCGTGAGTGTGACGGGTTTTGTGGAATGGCTATCTTGTGATTTACTGGAGCAACATTGAGTACTCTTCTTGAACTAAAATGATTTTGGGTCGAAACGTGAATTTGCGATCCTTATTCTTCGAGAAAATAATTTGAAAGATCTCTGAGTTCGACTGTGGCCAGTTGTAAGTGATGTGTTTTAGTGGTGGCGGTTTAAGTCTGTATACTTTTTGGGAAAAATTGAGTGCTTTGAAACAAATGGGGTAAATAAAGCAATTTCTTTAACCTGGATGGAGTATCTTATGAGGAGTTAGATTTAATCTAGCTTGAGTTGCTGGTTACATATTGTGTGTCTTTGGTAAGAGCTCGAAATTTTGGGGCATTAACGTGCCATAATGTTATTCATTAACCGTGCTTCGTTTTGCGTCCTCATTCTATGAAAGTTGACCGGAAGCCTTGTGTACGAATGTTTTCGTGTTTCCTATGTTGGGGTATTAAGTACTACATACTAGTTTGGGTATTGTCAATAGTCGAGACGTGGTGGATGTCTCAGAACACTGTAGTGGTTGAATGTGTCATACTTTTATCATTGTTATCGAGTCTTGCGAAGCAGGACTTTTCCACTAATTAAGGTGTTGTGGAAACATCACGGGGTTGAGGAAGCCACTTGGGAACATGAATTGGAGGTCCAAGAGAAGTATCCTGATCTATTTGTGGACGTTTGAGCATTTGTTGAATATTTTGTTGTATTGATAAACTTTAAGAGCATTGAATATGTCTTAAGTTGTACAACATTGTATATGTTGAATGTACTGTAGCAATGCAAATATATCTTTAACATCGAATATGTTATGAAATGTTGGAATATGGTATTGGAATTTGTTGGATTTTAAAGAAAAGCATATTGCTAATGCACATTGAATTATATTGTAATTTGCCTCTTGAATAGAGATGGGATGACCGGTATTAGGTCAAGTTGGTGAATGTTGAGTTCTAATGTGTTGAGAATTGAGAAATCACACTTTTTGAAACTTATTGTCTAATTTTGGGAATGAAATTATTTAAGGGGGGGAGGTTATAGCGATCCCGGTTTTCCCTTCATTGTTTAATTGTATTCTGGACTCGGTTCTGTGGATGTGTTGTTTTCGTATTCTCTTTCCCATCCTTTACTCTTGTATTTGAGTCTTGGGTTGTGTTAGGCAGGTTTGAAACAGGTTGCTTATGTTTGGAAACCAAGAGTTGATGCCCAGATTTTGGCATTCCACGCTTGAGCGGGCCCTTTGTTTTTGCTTCTCCGCTTGAGCGAGCATTTTGACGCTCAAGCGTAATTATTCAACCCTCAATACTTTTCTCTGTAGGTCATCGGACGCTCGAGCGTCCACTTTCATGCTCGAGTGGGGACCATCGTCTGCAGAACTTCTGGAAGTGTGCATTCCACGCTCAAGCAGCGTGCTCGAGCAGCGTTTTTCACGCTCAAGCAGGAGTCTGTGTTTGACGCTCGAGCGGGGAGTCCCACGCTCGAGCGGACCTAATTGTATATTAGTCCGAACAGCAGCTTTTCGGATCACTTTTTCAGCATTCTCTCCCTCTCTAACTTTTCAAAACCTTCATTTGAGAGCTCCTGTCTCTAGAATACGATTTCTCTCTAAGAAATCATCTCGCTCTAGTGATCTTCCACCCTTGCCCCTTTGTAAAAAGTGTAGAGCTTGGTGTGGGCTACGTTTGGATCTGAAAAATTTGGTGTTTGGAGCATCTTGAGTTTTCTTCCTCATCTCCTTTGGGTCTCTTCTTTCGAGGTAGGGATGATCTACTCCTTCTTATGAGTTTTAACATAAATATTAGTCATTTAGTATAAACATTGCGATTGGATAATTTTGGGAAAGTTAGGGTTTGTTTGGTGGTTATATAAAGGGTGTTTTCAAATGTTAAACACCATGTATATGAGAGACCTTGGAAAATGGAATTATTGTTGTCAAATTGATAAAATTGAACCTTAGGGTTGTTATTGAGAAAATGGGGGAAAATGCCCTAATTATGTTGAATAATTAATTTGGGGAAATATGAAATTGAGTTGAGGATAATGAAATTGGGAAATTGTGGGAGTGAATGGTGTAGTTGAATAATTTAACCACTCACCTATGAAAATGTTGATATTTTATTTGTTGATGAATTTATTATCTGTTTAGAGATAACTGCTTTGGGCTATTGATGGAGGATAGTCTTGATTGTTGTAGACACTATATGCTAATTAGGGAAAACTGAAACTAATCGAACGTGTTATGTCATTGAATATGAAGGTTGGAATAATACAGCAAATATGTGTATTGATTGATCATTGTATGTGATGAAGTGCTTAAATACATTATGTATGTATATTTGTTTGGGAGGAGATAGGGGATGTACTCCAGTGTGTGGGAAGAGATAGAGGATGTACTCCACACACATATGTGTTCATATACTTTAACACATTGTTTATATATATTTATTTGGGAGGAGATAGGGGATGTACTCCACACACATACTTGTGTTCATATATTTTAACACATTTTTTATATATATTTATTTAGGAGGAGATGGGGGATGTACTCCATACGTGTGTTCATATACTATAACACATGTTTGTGTATCTTTGTTTGGGAGGAGATAAGGGATGTACTCCCTAGGTGATTATATGTTTAAATACATTGTATAGGTATCATTATTTGGGAGGAGATGAGGAATGTACTCCATAGATAATTAAGTTGGCCGATGTGTCCGGGGTGAAAGTCCCGAAATCTTATAAATTGAAGTATTAATTACGTGAGACGTAGTCTCATTTTGAATTGTAGGTAACGGAGGAGTTAATAAGTCGAGTGATAGTCTCACTTAAATTGTTTGGTTAGATAATGAACTATATTTTAGGAATTGAATTGGATAAATAAGGGAAGTGGTCGGTATCATGGATGTAATTGTTGTGGGCTATGAGAAGGGTGTGAATTGGCGTACACGTATTAATCATTTGTCGAATGATAATGTTTTAGTTATTTCTCATATTGGGTTTAGTATATCTCTACTGGGCTTTGGCTCACCCTACTTGGAACACCATTTTCAGGTTCAGGAGATGTGCCATGTTCTAGATCTTTGCTTCGGAGGTTTTCGGAGTTGACGACTCTACCTTGTCATTTGTTTTATTGATTACATGTAAATGCAAGCTGAGGGCTTTACCTGTAAAAGAGTTAGAACTCTTCTTTCGTGTAACCAAGTAACAACTTGGAAAGATGTAAGCCCACAGGGCATTCTATTATTTTGTAAACATTTGTAACTTATATAAAATACTCATTTTGTAATATTAACTCTAATGTATGTATGGAAATGTGATCTATCTATCACGTATATAGAATTGTTGGATGCTGGGATTATGTATTATTTTGAGGGCGTTACAGAGGATGATTTTTTTTTTTTTTTTTTGGATAAGAAGGATGATGTTGGTGGGTCTTCTCTTCTGAATCTGTATGTAATTAATTACTGTAATTGTAAGAGCATATGGGGGGATTTGTCTTCACCAAATTTTGAAAGGGTTTTGAAACAATGATGATACAGAGCCAGTTAAGTTAAAAGTATTTTTATTTGTTCACTAATTTTATTTTAAATTTACGTAAATTATTATTTGTTTTCATACGAATTATTTCAATTATTTTATTAATTTATTATTAAAATTCTTTTTTTATTTCAAAATTTTCTTATCAAATTTGATGGGGAAAAAATCATAATTAATTATGATCTTTTTAAATTTTTATCAAATTTAAAAAATATTTTTTCTTTTAGATAAGGAAAGCAATTACAGATTAGTAGGAACTTCTGACTCCACCAACGTCATTAGAGATGAGGGAACCTCCTTTATCCAAACCCGTGGTGATTCAAAATCAAAGGCTAATTTACGTAAACAATGAGCCACAAAATTGCCTTTCTCAACAAACATGGGAGACAACCGAAGTCCAAAACAGCCTCAGCTGATCTTGAGCAGCACACACTGTAACGTCCCAAAAAAATAATCCAACATAAATGAAGTACATCAACCCACATCCAAACTTTTACATCATTAATCAATAAAGTTTTACAAGGTCCCACATGCAATTTATACATTCAATGATATAGAAATACATGAATTTATAGCATGTAGAACTTCAAATCCCAAAATAAATAAAATGCTCTTAAGGGCTTACATATTCCAAGGCTTAAGCCCGGTTACACAAAAATGGTTTCATGAACCCATACATTTAAAGCCTCTGGCTAGCAAATAACTCACAACAAAAATAGAGTCATTTACTCTTCACAAAAATATGTCCACGCCCTCAACTCAGCGGGATCACCACATTTTTTTCTATACCAAAATTCCATAGGGGTGAGCATAAAGCCCAGTAGAGAATCCTTAACAAAGTATATACATTTATGCAAATTTTTCGATATTAAATGCAAATGCCATGCAATGCCAAATTTAAAGCGGATTTCATTTACATGCCTTTGAAAAGTCACCATGTTCAACCGTAGTTTGAAATCTCAACAATTTTGAAATTTACAACTTTATTCAACGAGGCGGTAAATATGACTCAAGTAATCCCTAGGTTGGTGTCTGCAAGTAGGCTCAACTAGCACTACCAAAAACCCCACTTTACCGGTTGCTAACCGGAAGGGAAGTGGTACCTCCTCCGCGCGTGTTTTCAGTCTTTCATCCCGGACACTTAGGCCAACTTATCAATTTCATCTACACCTCCTATTCGGATTTACCAACGTATTTACCCCATAGACATTTCCATGATTTCATTACACGATATTATTTTCTCAATGCAAACATTCCAAACTTATTTCAAAGTGTAAAATTATTAATTGAAAGGGAATGTAATGCAATAGTTAAAAATGCTATAAACAATTCTCATCTTTAAGTGTTTCAACAACACAATGTTAACCAAATTCCCATTTTTTCCTCCCCTCAATGTCATTTCACTGGCCATATGTTCAATTGAAGCTATCAATACATAGCAACACTTCTTTATTTTGCACATTTCTCAACAATTTAGTCCTTTCAAGACTATATGCAACATTTTGAACATCAACTCCCAAGATTTACAATTCTCATATTCCATGGAATTCAACAATGTGCCAATTCATAACTACATGTGTATATGCATTTAACAATAGTTTCAAGTGTAATCTCCAAAAACTCCAGTCATCAAGAAGTTATCATATTTGCAACGATAATATAAATTCTCACTCACTCTTCCATTTAATTCAACAAAGATCCATCAATGCCCATATTTTTCCCAAAACACCCAAATTTCTAGGTTTTTCACAAAAACCCTAACATTTCCTCATCTCTTTACAAAACCTCAATAAATACATCAATCTCAACCCATGTGGTTCAACATTTCAAGAAAATCTTTAAAAAGAACTAAAGATGGATTTTCTCTTACAAGACCATCAATTTCTTGAGCCAAAAACCCATTTTCGAAATAAACAAGGAAGAGCTCTCAAAATCAATCAAAACTTTCAAAAACATATATATAACTCTAAGTAATTCCCTACCTCAAGTTTGATGAAGAGATTAATGAAACCCTAGGATCAAATGGTGTAAAAATCCGATCTTCACCATACAAAGTGAAGCTCTAGCTTTGCTCCCCAACTTTGATGAAGGAACTTGGGTTGGAAATGCAATGAACCCAAGAAGATCAAGAGTTTGAAGGGTTTTGGTGTATGAAATGTAGAGAGAAGGTGGAGTAGTGTATTTTTAGTGAGAGAATGATATAAGAAAAGTGATATACACAGCCCAAAAGAGAAGAAAAAACCGAGCCTCTTGGACTCAGGCACGTCCGCACATGCAGCACTTGCCCCCGCACGTGTAGAGCGTGCCTCCCACATGTGCGGCTCTGATCCCCGCACGTGTGGCATCCTCCGCACCTCCCCCTCCTCACCTGCATATAATGCAGTGTGCAACCTTCCAAAGCTCACTCTTCCTCGCATGGGCAGCCTCATCTCTCACACGTGCAGCTCCATTCCGCACGTGCGGCCCTAGCCCTCCAGTCCAGAATTTTTTGGTTCACTCCCAGACACTCTAGACTCGGCCGTGCATCCTCCGAAACAAGTGATGCTCAACCCAAAGTTAGACAAGAATCGAAATTTGAAAGAAAGCTCTCGAACACCACAAACTCAAAGAGGACAAAAATAAAATGACACGCAATAAAACCGATCATCACACACACAAATGACCATAGGATGACGAGTCGGCCCCCTTGCCCTGGATAACAGACACAAGATTTAGCGAGTCCCTTTCAAAATGAATTTCACTCAACCCCAAATCCTGCCCAAACTGTAATGCTTTTACCACACATAGAGCTTCAACACAGTCCACATTCATGAGATGAGGCACTTGATCAACCATATGGGCAATCACCTTCCCATTACAATCTCGCACAATGACCCCAAGACCAACTGCTTCCTATCCCTTGCACACAAAACCATCAAAGTTGAGCTTGAAAATTCCAGCGCCAGGTGCCAGCCACTGTCGCAGTTGGGTAATTGGAACATGAACTTGATATGAGGATTGGCCTTCAGCAAACTCCTCAAGTGTACTCCTTAGCAAAGGAAACAAGCTCATCTGCACTTCGTTGTTTATTGTTGGAAATCAACGAATTCCTATTAAAAACAAATCCATGTTGTCCCAATCTAGCCGCATCATGAGATCATAAGCCCAATCAAACGCATTAGAGATATGAAGAGAATTGAGAGTCGTCAGTAGCGGACTCCCCCAACACTTGCGCTACAAACCGACAATTATGAAAACAATGACATGTCGTTTCCACCTCCTCTTCATATAATGTGCACAAATCCATGAGAACAATCCTTTGCTTCCTAAGTTTTTGTTGGAAATTTTGGTTTTTTATAGGCTTATTTTGGGCCAATTTTGAGCCCAAAAAATTGAGTGGGGTCCATACGTCTTTTGAGGTAGGTCCAAAGAGGTGACGTGTTCCTTGACGCATGGCAAGTCACACAGTGAAAATGGTTCATCAAAACCATTTATGAGTGAATGTGAACTTGACGTCGTTTTCGGGTTCGTGGAATGGATAATTCAAACATTAAATGTGGGTTTCCTTGTAAAGCTTGTCCCACATTGGAAACTTAAGAGAACTTATGTGTGTATATAAGTTCTAGATGACAACACCTGGGTTGGGCCCCAAGGGGCATCCCAAGTTTATAGAGGGGAGGAGTTATGGACAAATTAAACCTTGGCTCAAACCACCACCACGTGCGTACGCCGTGCCGTGCCAAGCGCGAGTGTGTGTCGAGTCGATTCTAACTTTAATTTTTTGGACAAAATTTATTTGAATTTTTTCAAATTCTTGCAGGAAATTATTTGAATTTCAAAATGGAAATTCAAATTCAAATCTTTGTACAAAAATTGTGCCAACAAATTAATCTATCACCGGGCATATTCTGTTCTTTCCTTAACAGATTTATAACTTCCAATAGTTTCCAACAAATAGAAACTGCTCAGCAGTTATCTGTTCTTCAGTTATTGCACCTATTCATTCAAATTTAGATCTGTTCATTTGAAACTGAACTTGTTCGGACAGCCACAATTTGCCTATAAATACCAGTCATTTCCAATAGTTTTTGGGGACTGAAAAAATTTATTTTTCTTGCTATCCAGTTTTGCTCTATTGCATAATTTATTCATCATATTATTGTAGGAAAAATTTAGAGAGTTTAGAACACAGGTTTTATTCATCATACAAGTTGTTTGGAGTGCTACTACAATTTGTGAAGATCATTGTATCCTGGGAGATAAACGCCATTAGTCCGTAAGCACTGAAGCGAGGCGAATCTGTCTTAAGGACAGAGTGTCACACACTCGACTTGATCTTTTTTGTACTTTTACATTTCGGTAAAATAAATTCTATAAGTAATTTATTTTTATTTGTTTGATTTGTTTCAAGTTATTTATTTTACACAGAAGATTGTTCCAACAGTTTTGCCCTCACAGGAAATAAACCGAGACACATTTTCCACCCAAATGTCTTTATCTTGCTTGGAATTTGGAGATGCCAGAGCCCCTGCCAAAATTGCTTTTGCTCGTACCCACCATCCGAATTGGTTGTTTGCCATGCCAAACTCTCTCTATCAATCCATAAATAATACGCCGAACGTACTGTTTTGCGTAAAATGCCAAACCAACTTGTCAGTGGAAAGATTGGGGTAGAAAGGTATACAGGGAATTTATAAATTTTTGATTTGATGAAAAAAATGACTCTCACTTAATTTAATGAATATTTAAAAAGAAAATTTAATATGATTTTTTAACATTTTTTTATCAAATTTAAAAGGTCACAGATTGGAGATGCTCTATTGAGAATGAGAGAAGATGGAGAGTAGGTGATGAATTGAAAAAGAGAGAGTTGAAAGATTCAAACTGAATTTTTTAACAAATATATATATATATATTTTTCAATTTGAAATTTCAAACCGTTTACCACTGATCTGTCCTTAAATTACTACCGCAAGCAACCCTATCCCATTTATTTTTCCCAATAATCAAAGACATATGAATAGAATATACAGAAACATAGATAGCACCCATCAACCCCATATGTTCTCATCTCTCAGTTATTTGAGAAATGATAACTTGAAGATTCCCAACACCTTCCAGCTTCACAACATAAAAACCTATTTTGTATTCTCTAGTAGTTGTTTCCAATCCAATCCAAGTTTTCTTTCAGAATTGTAAGAAAAAAGCAAGATCAAAGATGATTGTCCTTGTTCTCATCTCTGCTGCTCAGGTGATCCTGAATCCCTTGATTCCACTAGCAATTGAACAGATCAAACTGGGGTGAGGTTTCAAGAAAGATCTCGAAACCCTTTGCAGAAGGTTAACACTCATTCAAGCTTTATTAAACGATGCTGAAAACTGGAGACTAATATCATCAATTATGTGTGAGTGGCTAAAGAATATCAAGCTTGTAACCGATGATGCTGAGAATGTGCTGGATGAGTTTGGGTACGAAGCTCTTCGAAGAAAGTTGGAGGTGCAAAACCAAATGAGAAACAAGGTACGCAATTTCTTTTCTCTCTCGAATCCCTTGGCATTTTATCTCAAGATGGCTCATAAGGTCAAGGATATCAATTCAATGTTAGACTTGATTTGCAAAGAAGCAAATGGCATCGGTCTTAAACCAGCTCATCAGCTCTTAAATGCTACTAGTACTAGTGTTAAAACTAGAGAATTAAATTTCAGGCTGACTCACCCCTTTATAGATGATTCACAAGTTGTTGGAAGAAACTGTGATAGACATGTTAATTGGCTCCTATGAGAGTGAAGATGATTTATTTGTCATTGCCATTGTAGGAATGGGTGGGATGGGTAAGACAACCCTTGCTCAGCTAGTTTATAACAATGACATGGTTGTGAAGACATTTTAGTGATGAAAGTATTGTGTATATCTCCTAAGTGGAGTATGAGACCCAATTGGTTTGTTAAAAGAATTTTAATTTGGTTTGGTTTAGGTATAATATATTTAATATATTATATCTAACTTGTTTGGAAGCCCAATGGGCATTTTATATTCAATTTGGTTGCAATTAGGGTTTTCGATAAGAATCAACAATATTGCTTCAGTATTGTTTTGTATTTTTTTCCGAAGAAGGTAGTGGCTTGTGTGTGTGCTGGGAGATTCATCTCGGTGATTGTGCAGGGTGCTTTTTAATTTGGTGTTTGATCAATGCTATGGATTTGATTTATTGATGTTGTTGCTATCTTTGATTCAAAGTTGATTTGGGTTATTATTTTTGGTCTTCTACAACTCTGTTTCGAAGACAATTTTGTTCATCTATTTAGTGAGGTCTTTCCTCTTGATTATTTGTGATTATTTGTAATTCACCTAAGGGTGGTTTTGTGAGACCATTCGTGTCTTGTTTGTAATCATTTGGAAACTTTTTGGTTGATAGTTAAATCGGATTTCGATCCTGTGGACGTACCTCACATTGCGAGAACCACGTAAAAATTCTTGTGTTGCTATTGATTTAATTTTTTCGTATTAGTTTTTATTCCCATTGATTGATTTATTTGTGGGAATTATATATTTTCCCTAACAATTAGTATCAGAACTTACGGTTTATTTGGATTTATTTATTTGTGAAAATCAATGGAGGAGAATAGGGGTCGTACGTCTAGCTTCAATGGAAGCAATTGGGTAACTTGGAAAACTAAAATGGATGACCAATTATTTTGTAAAGATTTGTGTGGGCCTATTGAAGGTGACAGTAGCAAACCCGAGGGTATGCAAGGTGATAAATGGAAGAGGCTTAATTGAAAAGTCGTGGGTGTTATCCGTCAATGGATTGATGACGGTGTGTTTCATCATGTTGCTACTGAAACTTCAGCACATGATTTATAGAAAAAATTAGAAGGCCTTTATGACAGGAAATCAGCCACAAATAAAGCTTTTATGTTTCGTAAGTTGGTTAATTTAAAATATAAAGAGGGCATCCCTATTCTAGAACATTTGAATGAAATAAAGAGTATTGTTAACCAACTTGCTTCTATAAAAATTATTTTCGATGATGAGTTGCAAGCTTTGATGCTACTTAGTTCTTTGCCCGAAAGTTGGGAGACTTTGGTCGTGACAATTAGTAATTCGGTGCCCGATGGAGTTGTCACAATGAGCCAAGTCACTAGTAGCTTGTTGAATGAAGAAACTAGAAGAAAATCAGTGGGTTTCTCTCATACAGAAGCATTTGTTGTGAGAGGCCAAAGCAAAACAAGGGGGAGGAGTAAGACTTCTCATGGTCATGATCAAAGCCATGACAAATCAAGAGATGGTTCTTTTTCAAAGAAAGACATTGAGTGTTATTATTGCCATGAGAAAGGGCACATGAAGCAGGAATGCCGAAAGCTCGAGAACAAAGAGAAAAGGTGTGACAAAAGTGTGGATAAGAAGTAAGACATGTTAATTGTGGGTCAAGATTCTACCATGATTAATAGGTTGAAATTGGTGTTGAGCAAGTCTTTTGCTATGAAAGATTTGGGACCGACAAAGCAAATACTTGGTTTGAAAATTGTTTGTGATCGTAAAGAGGGGCTGATTTGGTTGTCTCAAGAAAGCTACATTGAGAAAGTTCTTGAGAGGTTCAACATGGATAAAGCAAAGCTGGTTGGTTGTCCACTTGTGGGTCACTTTAAGCTTAGTTTGAATCTATCTTCTACAAGTGAGAAAGACAAGGAAGAGATGTAGAAAAGTCCTTATGCTTCAACAGTTGGTTCTTTGATGTACGCCATGGTTTGTACAAGGCCGGATATTGCTCACGCCGTTGGTGTGGTGAGTCATTTTCTCTCTAATCTAGGTAAAGAACATTGGGCAGTGGTAAAATGGATTCTAAGATATCTTCGAGGGACTTCGAAGGTGTGTTTGTGTTTTGGGAATGGTAAGCCGATGCTTGATAGGTTCACGGATTCCGACATAGCCAGTGATGTTGATTCTAGAAAATCTACTTCGGGGTATTTGATGACTTTTGCAGGGGGAGCTGTGGCATGGCAATCTAAATTACAAAAATGTGTTGCTCTCTTAACTACCGAGGCTGAATTTATTACCATTACAGAAGCTTGCAAAGAAGAGTTATGGTTGAAGAAATTTTGCAAGAGTTGGGTTTGAAGAAAGAAATGTATGTGCTTTATTGTGATAGTCAAAGTGCTATTCACTTGAGTAAAAATTCTATTCAAAATCGAAACACATTGATGTGAGATACCATTGGATTCGTGATGTGTTAGATTCAAAATTGTTACAACTCGAAAAGGTTCACACAGATGATAATATTTCGGATATGTTGACAAAGACTTTGTCGAGAGACAAACATTTGAAGTGTCGAACTTTGGCGGGTATGGTTGATGTCTCCACCTAAGTCGGTAGGGGGAGAATTGTTGGGTATATCTCCGTAGTGGAGTATGAGACCCAATTGGTTTGTTAAAAGAATTTTAATTTGGTTTAGTTTGGGTATAATATATTTAATATATTATATCTAATTTATTTGGAAGCCCAATGGGTATTTTATATTCAATTTGGTAGCAATTAGGGTTTTTGATAGAATACCCAAGAATCAACAATATTGTTTCAGTATTGTTTTGTATTTTTTTTCGAAGAAGGCAGCGGCTTGTGTGTGTGCTAGGTGATTCAGCTCGGTGACCATGCAGGGTGCTTTTCAATTTGGTGTTTGATCAATGCTATGGATTTGATTTATTGATGCTATTGCTATCTTTGATTCAAAGTTGATTTTGGTTATTATTTTGAGTCTTCTACAACTCTGTTTCGAAGACAATTTTGTTCATCTATTTGGTGAGGTCTTTTCTCTTTATTATTTGGAATTCACCTAAGGGTGGTTTTGTGAGACCATTCGTGTCTCGTTTGTAATCATTTGGAAACTTTTTGGTTGATAGTTGAATCGGATTTTGATTTCGTGGACGTACCTCACATTGAGAGAACCACGTAAAAATTCTTGTGTTGTTATTGATTTAATTTTTTCACATTAGTTTTTATTCCCATTGATTGATTTATTTGTGGGAATCATATATTTTCCCTAATACAAAGGATGTGGATTTGTGCATCTAATGATTTCATAGTTAAAAGGTTATTGAATGAGGTGGTTCAATCTCTTACTCGAGATGAGTATGAGATAGAAAATATTAAAGGGATAGTGAGAAAGCGTCAAGGAAAACTATATGGAAAAAAGTATTTGCTTGTACTAGATGATGTTTGGAATGAAATTCCAGACAAGTGGGAGTGTATGAAAAATTCTTTGCTAGGGATAGGTGGCTCCAAGGGAAGCAAAATTATAGCTACAACCCGTAGTATGGATGTGGTATCAACCATGAGGACGTCTCCCTCTCTCACTCATCATTTGAACCAACTATCCGAAAATGATAGTTGGACCATGTTTCGGAAAAGAGCATTTGCAAATAGAGGACCAACAGAGACTTAGAATTTGGTGGCAATTTGGAAATAGAAGATGTCGAAAATAATTATTTTAATATTTTGTTGCACAATTCTTTATTTCAAGACATTAAATTGGATGTGCGCAATAATATTATCAGTTCCAAAATGCACAATCTTGTGCATGATTTAGCACTAGATGTCTCAGAGGGTAACTGTTTGGCTTTCATTTCGATTGCTAGTGATGCAGATTACTATGCCTGGAATTCATTTGATTCAGAGGGAAATACAAGTTTTGAAATTCCAAAAGAAAATGTTGGGAAACTAAGGACCCTATTTTTAAAAGGACATCTCCCTAAAAACATTTATGAAGTCAAATGTATATGTGCCCTGAATTTGGAACAATGCTATGTGAAAGAGTTGTGAGATTCCATATGTAAGTTCATACATTTGAGATATCTTGATCTCTCAAGGTCATTTAGTCAAACACTACCAAATTTTATCACCAACCTCTACAATTTGCAAAGACTGAGAGTTCCATATTTTCTCGATTTGGAAATGCTTCCAAAAAAGTTATATGAGTTGGTTAGCTTGAGACATCTTTATATTGAAGATACAGAACATAACAGAAAATTGATGCCAATGATGATAAGGAAGTTGACTTCTTTGCAAACATTACCATTCTTTGTTGTTGGTGAGGATAAGGGCTATAAAATTGAAGAGTTGGGTAGCTTAATGTTGTGTTTGGTTGGAGGATTTGGGAAGGAATTTGGAAAGGAAAAGGGAAAAGGTGTGTGAAACTAGGTGAAATATAGGTATGTTTTATTCACATTTCACCTACCTTTTCCATTTCTCTTTCCGAATCCCTCCTCAAATCCCCCAACCAAACACAGCATAAGTAAACTAAGAGGTAAGTTAATGATTTACAATCTCAAGCAGAGAAGAAGCAGAAAAGGAAAAATTATTAGAAAAACCAAACATTTGTGAGTTGGGATTTCACTGGGATAGGGTGGGCAGTCCTTCAACATCAGGAGACACTACTAGCATTAACCACGAAGACGTGTTGAAAGGACTTATACCTCATGGGAACCTTAAGGTTTTAAAACTCAAGAACTTTGAAGGACAAAATTTTGCATCATGGATTATGAGTGGTAGGGATGTGCAATTGCTTCAAAATTTGGTTAAGATAGAATTATCCAAGTGCACAAGATGTGAACAAGTCCCGCCACTTGGACACCTTCCACATCTTGAGGTTATCAGAATGTCTAGATTAAGAAATCTGAAATGTATTGGTTCTGAGTTCTATGGTTGTCACAGTGTTGTTAATCATGATCATGATTATTATGGTAATGATGTCATCATCTTTGGTAGCTGTAGTGAGGCAGAAACAATGGCAATAGCAGCAAAAGCACCGACCATTGTATTTCCAACACTAAGAGATTTTCATCTAGAAGTTATGTCAGACATAGAAGAATGGTATGGGCTTGGGGTATCATCATTATCGTTGGACACCATGATGTTCTTTTCTTTGCTTCAGTGTCTATTTATTAGAAATTGCCCTAAGTTGGCTATAATTCCAAGGCATTTGTTATCCTCACAAGAATTGATTATTTCTAGATTTGCCATTCAATTTCTTCCGGATCGCTCTTGCTTGGGAATAGAGGTATACGATTGTTTGAAATTGGAGATTGATGTTTTACTTGTAGATTTGTTGGAAAAAAAAGTGGCAAAACCCTAAGAAAGCTAAGAGTAAATAAATTGGAAGAGCTATGTTATTTGCCAAATAACTTCCAAAACCTTGTGTCTCTTGAGAACTTAACGATAGAAGATTACTTAAATCTAAGATCTATAATTGAAGAAATAGAATAAGAAGAAGAAGAAGAAGAAAAAGAAGAAGAAACCTCCAATTGCAGCGGCTTAACATCTTTCCAGTGGCTTTGGATTTCATCGTGCAGAAATTTGACATGTTTACCAAAGGGGCTGTTGTTAGGATCAAACACACCCAGAAAATAATCTCACACACACAGAGAACACAATATTTACATGGTTCGGCCCAATGCTTACATCTACAGACAGAAATGAGAATTTTTCACTAAAATTGAGCAAAATACTAAACAGATGAGGAGATAAACTCTCACTCAACTCACAGCTCTCTCTCTCTCTCTCTCAAATTTCTGATAACACAAATAGAGTATACACTACTCTTTACTCACTCACTGCTTGCTTTCTGCTCTTCACTTCTCTTCTTTATTTATACACAAGGATGAGAAAGAGAGAAAGACAAACCCACCAAGACTTCCACCAGGTGGAAGTCAGAAATAGCAAGTGGAAGCTCATTCTTTCTTCATTTTTGCTGGAGCTGATCACCTGCTCCTTGACTTTAGCCAGCCTTCATTGTTGAACTATCTAGAAGAAGAAATAAGGATCACCCCTTTCACATCGGGTGACCTTCAACAATCACCCCCTCAGCCCATGTGAGGTGATCTACAACAAAACTTGCTGCCAAGGTATCCAGCACCCCCTGATTGGATACCTTGCACCTCCTGCTCGGGATACCCTGCATTGTCGTACAACTCCCTGCACGATGAACACGAGAGCAACTAGAAAACTTCAAAGTTGACACATTAACATCCTCAATTTTCCTTGTTCGGAGCTTATTTCTGAACAACCAGCCTTTGCTTTCTGTACTTTAGAACAACTTCCCAGCGATCTCATATGCCCGTTGTCTGTGTTGCAATCCCTGATGTTCGACTCTGTCTCACTTGTACGTCCATACTGATGTTTGACAGTTAGCCCTTTTGCCAAGACAGCTTCCACCGGTCTGTACAAGCTACCACTATGCAACTCTGTGCATAGTGCTCACACCCCCTTACTGGGGTGCCGTACAAAGCTCACTTTGCAACACGAGATTGCATCCCTTCCTTCCATTCATCTTTTGAGAGGTTGCAAAATATCTCTAACACGGGAGCAAAAGAAACTCTCTTCTTCATTGGCACAGTCTCTATCGACTTGGTTTCTTTGCTCTGAACTTCCTTCAAGATTGGCTTCACTAGCTCAGATCTGTGCATCTTCGAATTGCCTCCTTGCGTTCCCGTACACCTTTTTCGCCATTCCTGATGAAAGCCTTGCTTAGTCACACGCTTTGGTTGCGTATGTTCTCTCTTTGTACCCTTCGACTGGCGTTTGACAACACTCATCTTTGTCAAAACTTCTCCTTCCAGTCAGTACAATTTGTTGCACAACTTGCCTTGCAACATTTCTCTATCGCCTCTGTGTACATGAAGAACCCCGCTACTAGATGAGAAACAATTTCCTTTTAGATCTAGCATACTCAGGGAGATTAGATTCCTCCGTACTCCTGGCACATGTCGGACCTCAGATGAAACCACTTTTCTTCCATCCTTAGTAAGGAACCGCACTGTCCCTATGCCGACAACTCTGTTCACTGTGTTGTTGGCCATCCAGATAATGCTACTGCTGACTCTTCAGTAAGTGGAGAAAAACTTCCTATCCGCACATATGTGGAACGTACACCCTGAATCCAAAATCCAGCCGGGTGTCTCCAACTCTGACGAGATTGTAAGCATCACATCTTCATCATCAAAGGAATTCACTGCAACTGCTGTAGTTAAGAGACCTCCGTGTCTCTTGGCCTTCTCTTTGGCTTGTCTGTCCGCCTTTTTCTCTGGGCAATCTCTTGTTACGTGATCCTCTTGATCACAGTAAAAGCACCTCCTCGTGTTGCCCTGTCTGGACTGTGAATGCCCTCTGTTTTTACTTCTTCCTCTACCTCTGCCCCTTTCTCTATCTCTGCCTATACTTTCTGTGACAAGGGTCTGGGACTGCTCTCCTCTCATCTCTCTCTTCCTTGCCTCCTTGTTGAATAAGGCGTCTGTGACCATCCCCATGGTTAGCTTTCCTTTAGGTGTAGAATTACCAAGAGAAACCACCAACGTCTCCCAACTGTCTGGTAAGGAACTGAGTAATAATAATGCTTGCATCTCATCCTCCAACTCCATTTTGACTGATGCAAGCTAGTTCACAAGGCTGTGGAATTCACTGGTGTGTTCAGCAACAGACACACCACTCTTCAGTTTCAAGTTTATAAGCCTTCTCATTATCAAGGCTTTGTTTCATGCGGTCTTGGACTGGTACATGCCCTCCAATTTCATCCAAAGGGCATAGGCTCATCTCTTGGGCGACATGGTAGAACACACTGTGGTCAATCCACTGTTTGATTTGACCAACAGTCTTCCGGTTGGTTTTTTATCCAGTCCTCATCCTTGTCTCCATCTAGTTTAAACAAGTCTCTATAATATAGGATGTTCTCCATCCGCGGCTTCCATATCGCATAATTAGAAGCGTTCAACCGAATCATCGGCCTTGAAATTGATGTGGATTCCTCCATTGACGTATCTGCCTTTTACAGAGGCTTCAAAACACAAATATGACTATACGGATGTGTCTGGAATATTCTAATTAGTTGGAAAGCACTATTGGATTGTCAAAAATGGACTTCAAATGGCTCAAATCAAGCCAAAACAGATTGAACGGTTCAAATGGATGAAATCTGGTGCGGTTGAGATGCATCAAATAATTTCTCCAGATCGGCTGGCGTCAGGCTGACGTCAACGGCTCGGTCAGTGGCACAGCTTGGTCAATGGCTCCAGATCGGCTTGTCAGCTCCGGCTACGGCTTGACTTCGCGGCTGGGTCAACGATGCTGGGCAGCTTGGTCAATGGCTTGGAGGCTTGGCTCACGGTAGCTCAAGCGACGTCAACTGCCATCGTTGTGATGTCAGCAAACGACAGTAAATGACGTCAGCGTCTGGATGAACGGAGAAGACGCGTGCAGCGTGTGTAGCGCGTTTCGGCGTGTGGTCACAACATCACAGGGAGCGCGGAAGCACGTACAGCTTCATCTGAGCTCCATTTTCGACACGATTTTCACACCTGTGCTCGTCTCATCGAGGTCTTTCAGGTGGTGTGATCAAAAGTGGATTTCGACCACTTTGATTTCTGGGCAATTTTTTAGAAGACACTCTATTTTTTCGAAAACACACAAAATCGGTTCTGATACCACTTTGTTAGGATCAAACACACCCAGAAAATAATCTCTCACATGCACAGAACACAATATTTACGTGGTTCAGCCCAATGCCTACATCCATGGACATAAATGAGAATTTTTCACTAAAATTGAGCAAAATACAAAACAGAGGAGGAGATAAACTCACTCAACTCACAGCTCTCTCTCTCTCTCTCTCTCTCAAATTTCTGATAACACAAACAGAGTATACACTACTCTTTACTCACTCACTGCTTGCTTTCTGCTCTTCACTTCTCTTCTCTTCACTATTTATACACAAGGATGAGAAAGAGAAAGACAAACCCACCAAGACTTCCACCAAGTGGAAGTCAGAAATGGCAAGAGAAAGCTCATTCTTTCTTCATTTTCGGTGGAGTTGATCACCTGCTCTTTGACTTGAGCCAGTCTTCATTGTTGAACTATCTAGAAGAAGAAATAAGGATCACCCCTTTCACATGGGGTGACGTCTAACAGCTGTTACAACAAACCCTTGTAATATTATACATAAGCATGTGTCCGAATTTAATAATTATCGATCCAAATGAATTATGTAGCCTCTCATCCCTTCAGAACTTGACGATTGAAGGATGTCCAAGATTGGCGGGTTGGTGGGAGGAGAGTCTATTTTGCCTGGCCAGCCTTTAAACATTAGAGATAGGTAACTTCTTAGAGGAGCTCGAACATTTCCCCTGGCCTTCCACCACCGTAAGTGCAACATCTGAAAAGGTTGATAATGATGATGATACCAAATATCACCCAAACCCCAAACACTACCCCTTCATCTCCTTGGCGTCTTTGACTCAATATGGCTGGGAAGGCCTCAAGTATCTGCCTGATCAACTTCAGCACCTCACTACCTTGAGAGACTTGTCACTTTAATTTTTTTATGAATTGGAAGCTCTGCCGGAGTGGCTGGGTAACCTTTCATCTCTTCATTCTTTGGAACTTTACAAACGCAAGATTCTGATGAATCTTCCCACCCTGGAAACAATGCAATGGCTCACCAATTTACAATCTATGAAAATATATAATTGTCCCCTTCTAAAGAAAAGATACGCAAGGGGAAGTGGTCAAGAATGCACAAGATTGCTCATATTCCATTCATCAACAAGAATGGGTTTCAGGTCCGAGTTGGCCTATTTTCCATCCATTGACAACAATGGGTTTCAGGTCACGAGACAAATGACAAATCTTCCTATACAGATGATGAATCTTTTTCTCCAAGATGAAGCATGAAATACTCTACTGCCAATTATGTAATTTCTCTCTCCCTCCCCCTCTCTCTCTCTCTAAAGTCCGTCATTTTTAATCTAGCTTTTTTATATGTATTATTATACATTTTTATCTGGTCTCCAATGTACACTTTGCCAAATCATGAGTATGTAATAGTTTATAACAATTTTTTTTTCTTTGAAACTTATATATATATATGTATATATATTTCTAGTTCTAGGATTATTAATACCACAAATTGCTATGTTACAGGGTCTCTTCTACAAGGAGGAGTTCCAGTTTTTCTTCAAGTGTAAATGCTGGATTTATTGCCTGCCAGCAGTACAATCAATAGGTGCAGTCCATTAATAATCAATGTAGGGAGAAAAGGTAATCGTTGGTGCACATGATTTTGAAGAATCAGAGCAATGTTATGAAAACTTTGCAGGTTGTTCCTCGAATTTTTTAGTCATTTGAGTTATTTTGTTTTGTAATTTTCAAGCTTAATAGTTCCACTTGTCAGTTGCAGATTCTCGTCAAGTGAAAAACTAGATAATTTCAGTGATCAACCAATCTTCAAAATGCTTTCCTGCTGAGCTTTGAGTCAAACTTTGATTTTCTATAGCTAAAAAAAAAAAATTTTTAAAAATTAAAACTAGGAAGGCATGTGATGCATTGCCTCCATCTTTATGACACAAATGTTGGTTTTATGTTATTAACAAAGACATATGAATTTAATGAGCTAATTTTCAGAAAATGGGATGTCAAAAATGAATTCCTATTTATATTTTAGTCAACTTTGTTATCAAAATATGAGAATTATGATGTTATCTGCAACCAACTCAAAAGAACAATTTTTAGTGTTAATCAAAATTTAATTTGATGGATTTTTTATCCACCCTAAAAAATCATATATAGGTTTGATTAGAATATTCCTGAAATTTGATAATTTTGTATCCATCCTAAAAAATCATCCATGGGATTTGATGAAATGACATGTTTCCATTTTGAACCAAAGCTTTTGTGACGTTCCAATTTCAAATAATCTCATTTTAGCTTACAAAGCTAAATGATCTAATCTCACAATGAGATGGTGCCCCAACTGTGGGTTCCTAGGAGCATTGCTTTTAACTGAGCTGTGTCCAATTGAGCCACTAAAAGCCATAGTGCTTGATGTAACATAGAGTATGCAAAAGTCACCTGAGTTGAGTTGACGTTTCCAATTATAACACTTTGGTCAGTCATATTGACTTGTTGCATGTGCAGCAGAGGTAGTTTGAGCAGGAGCCAATTAATCTAAGATGAAGTTGCAACAACCGTCCACTTGGATGATTGAATCATGTATGTAGTTCTTGTTTGGAGTTCAGATCGTATGATTCAATATGTGATTTGTTACCTGGAGCATCTAACAAATTACATATAGCATTTTGTGCCTTTTCTTCTTTCTTTCTCATCTCCAAATCAAGTTCAGTTCATGTACGGGTTAAATAACCCCGTCAAGTCGTCTCTAACTCATCTGGAAGCGTGTATTCATACAGATTATTTTGCATATGAAGTCAAAGAATAATTCTGTCTAGTTTAGGGTCATAAAGATCAAGTGCAGCCAAAGATTTACAGGTGGTATTCTCCCCTCTCTCTCTCTCTCTCTCTCTCTCTCTCTCTCTCTCTTACACACACACATACATGCTTGCTCCCACACACATTTGATCTTTTTTATCTCCTTTTGACAAAAAGAAGGCTGATAACCTAATCTTCATAACTGGCATCTCATCCAAATTACAAGAAATCAGGCGAAGAAAAATATTAAAAGCTGAAAATTCTACTACAATATAGACAAGAGGTTTAATGTTTGTTTCAGGCTATTTCAGAATCTAATATTTGTGTTACCAAATTATTCTTATCTTCCCATTTCAATTGGGAGCCAACAAAGCATATCAAAATTGTATAATTGATGGCTTCAATTTTGAAATATGTGGAGCTTATTCTTGGGTTTTTAGTTTGAAGTGCTTGGTCTAGCCTATTTCACACAAGAAGCATCGAAGTTTGTACACATTTGAGAAATCAGTTTGTCACTTTAGGAAGTGTCTTAGAGTTTGCCTTACACTTAAGCAAGCCATAGCCATAGCCCTTTTAACATTTGATATCTTATGTTAAAAATAAAAAATTATTGAATATTTTGTTCGATTTGCTTTTGTTGTGGTTTTTTTTTTCCTCCACTTTTTTTTAGTATAAGAAAACTAAATTAGGCCGAATCATATTTCTTTTGTAGATCCAACAATAAGTTGATTATAAATTTCCGTTCTACAAAGCATTTCTAATCAATTTCACTAACCATCTAGGAGGACAAAACAGGCAAGACAAACTCTGAAAGCCAGTTACTTCGATTTTTTTATGGACTAGAAGCTCTGTCGGAGTGGCTGGGTAACCTTTCATCTCTTCATTCTTTGGAACTTTACAGATGCAAGACTCTAATGAATCTTCCCACCCTGGAAGCAATGCAACGCCTCACCAATTTACAATCTTTGAAAATATATAATTGTCCCCTTCTAAAGGAAAGATGTGCAAGGGAAAGCAGCCAAGAATGGCACAAGATTGCCTATATTCCATCCATTGCCATTGGGTAGATTTAAAGGTAACTTATATATTTCTCCAATTGTTATCCATATTCATGATTTCTTCTCTTCTCTTCTCACTCCATCCCCCACCTTCCCAATGTTGTTTGCTCGTTTCCTTTGGGTTTCAGCTCAAGTGTAATGGTTTCCTCTGCAAATGACTACTCTTCTTCTTGAAGATGAAGCATAAAAAAGTTTACTGCCAATTATGTAAGTCCTCTGTGTCTCCAGCCAAACAAATAATTAATTGACTCTTGAAAATGATGTAATAACTAATTAACTCTCTCTCTCTCTCTCTCTCTCTCTCTCTCTCTCTCTCTCTAAAGTCTATCAGTTTTAATCTAGCCTTTATTTTTTATTTTATTTTTATTTGTATTATACATTTTAATCTCGGCTCTAGTATACAATTTACTAAACCGTGAGTATGTAATAGTTTATAACATTTTTCTTATTTGAAACTTATATATATATATATATATATGTATATGTTTTCCTTTTATATTTCCAAATTTATTAATATCTCTATGCTAACACAAATTGCTATGTTACAGGATCTTCTACAAGGAGTTCCAGTTTTCCTTCATGAGTATGTGCTGGATTTGCTGCCTGCCAGTAGTACAATCAATTAGTGCAGGCCATTACTAATCGATGTAGGGAGAAGAGGTAATCATTGGTGCACATGATTTTGCAGTGTTAGAGAAATGTTATGCAAACTTCGTAGGTTGTTAGTTATTTCAGTTATTTGTTTTGTAATTTCCAAGCTTAATAGTTTAACTTTGTCAATTAAATATTCTCGTCATGTGAAAAACTAAATAATTTCTATAATCAACCGGTCTTCAAAATACTTTCCTACTTAGCTTTGAGTCAAATATTGATTTTCTGTACCTAACAGGAAAAAAAAAAAAAAAAACAATTAGGAAGGCATGCCAGTGCTTTGCGTGTTGTATTGCATCCATCTTCATGACTCAAATGTTGGTTTTATGTTGTTATTAACAAAGACATGAATTGAATGAGCTAATTTTCAGAAAATGGAAAGAGAAAAATGACTTCCTAATTATATTAGTCAACTTTGTTTTCAGAACATGGGAATTATTATGTTTATCTACAACCAATTGAAAAGGCCAATTTTCAATGTTAATCAAAATCTAATTTTATGGATTTTGTATTCCTGATAAAGAATGATCTATAGGTTTGATTACAATGTTTCTGAAATTTGAGGATTTTTTTATCCATCCTAAAAAATGATCTATAGGTTTGATTAGAATGTTCCTAAAATTTGAGGATTTTGTCTCCCTCCTAAAAAATCATCGATGGGATCTGATTAAATGACATGTTTCAATTTTGAACCAATGCTTTTATGATGTTCCAATTTCAAATAATCTCATTTTAGTTGTTGAAGCTAAATGATCCAAAACTCATAATGACATGGTGCCCTAACTGTGGGTTCTTGAGAGCATTTCTTCAGATGACATGTCCTTTTTTTTTTTTTTATAGATTGGAGATGATGACATGTCCTTAAACGCGGGTTTCCATGCTATCTTGTGTATCACTAATTCTAAAAGTCATAGTGTTTCATGCTACCTATAGTATGCAAAAGTCACCTGAGTTCAGTTGACATTTCCAATTATAACATTTTGGTTAGTCATATTGATTTGTTGCATGTGCAGCAGAGGTAGTTTGAGCAAGAGGCAATTAATCTAACGATGAAGTTGCAACAACATTCCACTTGGAGGATTGAATCATGTATGTAGTTCTGGTTTGGAGTTTAAATCCTATGATTCAGTGCCATTCAATTTTAATTTTGTATGTTAATGCCTGCCCTTTTTCTGCATATTGGCTATATATATATATTAGTTTCTTTGTTTTGAGACACTTCAATATATGAATTGTTACATGGAGCATCTAACAAATAACATATGGCATTCTGTTGCGTTTTCGTTCTTTTTTTCTTTTTTCTTTTTTCTTTTTTTATTATCTCCAAATCAAGTTTGGTTCATGTACAGAGTTAAATAACCTATCTGGAAACGTGTATTCATGTACAGATTATTTTGCATGTGAAGCCAAAAGACTAATTTTGTCTATAGTTTTGGGTCACAAAGATCAAGTGCAGCACAAGATTTGCAGATGGTATTCTCCCTCAATCCCTTATTGATTAAGTATGACAGTCTTATAATTAGCAAGCGCTACTCTTTTCTTTAATGAAGAATTGGCGCGATCACTATCTGATATTTGAATTGAATTGAATGAAGATAGCTTGCTGGAAACAGGTGCTTGAGCTGGAACTCTCACATCAGCTGGATCAGCTTACGCTATTGGAAGGGCCAAGTGCTTCCGAGTTGAAAAAGGAAAGCTAGCAAAGCTAAAACAAACATACAAACATGACAAAAATCAAGTGCAGCTCAAGATTTGCAGGTGATATTCCACCACTCCACACAGTCGCCCCCCCCCCCCCCCCCCTATGTTCATAACTGGAATCTCATCCAAATTACAAGAAATCAGGCGAAGAGAAAGATTAAGGATGAAAATTCCTGTACAATATATACAAGAACCACCCCCCTGGCCCTTTTTTTTTTTTTTTTTTCTAATTCAGTCTGTTTTAGAATCTAATATTTGTGTTACCCAATCATTCTGATCTTCCCATTTCAATTGGGAGCCAATAAAACATATGAAAATTGCATGTTCGATGCCTTGAATTTTGAATTATGTGAAGCTTACTCTTGGTTCTTAGTTTAATGTGCTTGGTCTAGGATACTTCACGCAAGTTTGTAGACATTTATAAATCAATTTGTGTCTTTAGGCATTGTCCTAGACCAAGCACTTTAAAGTTTGTAGACATTGATGAATCAATTTGCAAATGGAGAAACAACAGAGACTCAGAATTTGTTGTGCTCGAACTCTCCCAGTTAATTCCTGCCTTTTTCTGCAAATTGGCAATATAGCATTCTGTTGTCTTTTGTTCTTTTTCTTCATTTCCTTATCAAGTTTGTGTATTAATGTGCAGAGAGTATCACATGTGAAGCAAAAAGAATAATTATGTTTATAGTTTTGTGTCACAAAGATCAACTGCTGCTCAACATCAACAGCGGTCCCAACAGTGTCTTGATACAATTTGCTAATCATTCATCACAATGGCAGTGCTAACTAAATAGACGCATCATTGAGCTGAGGCTTATGTTGACAAAGAAAATGATACAAGAGCTTTAAAGATTGAGTGTTCTCTTTTATCTAGGGCTAGCTTTTATGCATTATAAATTTGTAAACATTTATAATAGTACTAAACTGTGAGTCATCTAAGGCCTCTGGATCCTATTATGAAATCAATTCTCTATTTTTTTTAGTAACTTTAGTTTATGAGAAATGCTATGCATCCCTAAAAAACGACTAAAAATTCTACACACTAGTCACATTTAGCATTGCTCATAATGGCTGTTACTTGTTGACTGATTTTCCTGTTACAAAATCGATGTGTAGTAAATAGGAAAAATGTTTTTTTATATTTTTTTATTGTTATGCTTTTATTGATGCTGAATCACATTATATAATTCAGTTCAATTTTAATTTTCTCTGTTGTTTATTATCCATGTTCTTGTACTAGGTTAAACTATTACATATATGCTTTTGTATCAACTTAAGTCACTATCCCTTGTTCTTGAGATGATAGAACTACATAACGATTCTAATTGTAATTTGTTGTGCTCATATTCTCCCAGTTAATGCTTGCCTTTGTCTGCAAATTGGCAATATAGCCTTCTGTTGCCTTTTCTTCTATTTCGTCATTTCCTTATCAAGTTTGTGTATTCATGTGCAGAGTATCGCATGTGAAGCAAAAAGAATCATTCGGTTTATAGTTTTGTGTCACAAAGATTAAGCAGTGCTCAAGATTTGCAAGTGGTATTTATTTTCTCGCTCTCTCTTTCGCACACACATTTGATCTAGTTATCTCCTTTTTGACAAAATGAGAGCTGATAACCTAACGGTCATAATTGGTTATCTCACCCAAATTAAAAGAAATCAGGTGAAGAGAAAACTAAAAGAACTGAAAATTGCATTACAATATAGATGAGAGTTCTAAACTTTCAATTGTTTTGAAGGTATTAGGTTCTCTTCATTTGTTCCATGTACTTCAGCACCTCATTGCTTTAAAAAGTGTTGTCAATTGAAGATTTTGATGGATTGGAAGCTCTGCCGGAGTGTCTGAGTAACCTTTCATCTCTTTATTCTTTGAAGCTTCAGGATTGTGAGAATCTGATGAATCTTCCTACTCTGAAGGCAATGCAACGCCTCACCAATTTATGATCTTTGCATAGTTATAATGGAAAGATGCGCAAGGGAAAGCAGACAAGAAAACCAACTGCCAACTGCCAAGAAAACCACCGTATGGGTTTTTTATATTGAAATTTATCACATGAAAGCATGACTTTTGTATATGCTTATTTACTTTCATCATATATATGACATGCTTCATGGATAAGCTATGTTCATTTCTCCCAGACCCCAGTAGGAACTAAACAGATTGTATTTATTTATTTTAAATATTATAAAAAAATTGACAATGTACTCTGATTTTCCAGACTTTGGCGATTTTCATTCCCATAATTTCAGACATCAGCAGCAGCGCCAACCATATCTTGATACAATTTGCTTATCATTCATCACAGTGGCGGTGCCAGTAGTGGCAACAAACACATCATTGAGCTCTACTCTCAGAGTTTATGTTGACAAAGAAAATGGTTCAAGTGCTTCAAAGATTTGGCTTTTATGCATTATAATTTTCTAAATATTTGTAGTAGACGTTGAGTCATCTGAGGTCACTTGATTCTATTGTGAAATCAATTCTTTTTTTTTTTAGTAGTAACTTTAGTTTATAAAACAGAAGTCATAGAAAAGGAGTGTATTTGCTTTCTTTAGTTGAAGTCAGGATCATTCTTTTGAACAAAAAGTAAAAGCATTCTTATTCAACACAACAGCGAAATACTCCAAAGAGATCTCGCAAGTAGTGGTTGCTATTTGTTGGACCAATTTCGATTTTCCTGTTTTTCAATTTATGTGAGATAAATAGAATTTTTTTTAAATCCTTTAATGTCACTGAATCAAATATATAATCCTGTGCAGATTAGCAAAGATGTTCATTTTATCATAGATCATCACCTCTCATTTCTAATTTTGAAACGACAGGTGGTGGTTGAAACCTAAGGCATGTCATCAATCTATAAAACTCTTGAATTCATTTTAGAAATTTAAATTCATAAATTCAAATGAAACTTAATATTCTTCCAATTTCATGTTCACGTGAGGCATTTTTCCATGACAATCCAGATTGATCATCGGGCATTACAAAAAAGTATTGATGGTATTCACATGTAATTTAACAATGAGAACTTGTAGCATAGTCGACCAACTCAAACAAACAGAGATATTCATTGGACCCCACCAACTTCATTTCTTTTTTTATTACAAATTTATCTTACTAGCAAATTATAATTTTGTCCTCGTCCCTAACCACCGATCTCACCCCACTCCCATCCTAACCACCATTCTCTCCCACCATCCCAGATCTGGCAAGCTTCCGCACCCTCATCCCCTTCTCCCCAACTCCTCCGTGTGACCCTTACCCCTACATTTCCCACCTCCCTTACCACTCCGCTGATGAGGAGGGGGATCACCATTGGCTAGAGGTGAGGAACTGCTAGAGGAAAGGAGTTGCACGGGTGGAGATCCAAAAAAAGGTAAATTTAGTATTATGGTGGGTGTTCAAAGAAAAAAAAATAAAAAATAAAAAAAAAGAAGATAGGAAGCAATTTTGGTGAGTGGAAGTCTAATAAAGTAGGGATTCCAAAGAAATAAGATGGGGTTACTAGTAGCACCCTAAAAATAATTGTGAACAAAATAATGTTTTCGCCTTTGCAATTATGTCAACAATTTTAGCATTTTTAAAAAAAAAAAAAGAATTAATAAGAGATTATTAACAAATGTAAATCTAAACAATTCTGGCTGAACAACTATAGAAGTCCAGCAATACCTAACAAAGAGGCCGTGAAGAATAAATAAGAAATAATGTTACAAATCTCAACAACCAGCTCAACAAAAAACACAATAATTTTAAGGAAAATTATCAATTTTTACCTTTTGGCAAGAATTAACCCCTTGAAGTATATAGGAATGGCCAATTGAGCTAATCAAATTGAATTTTTAACATCCCGTTTGAAATTAGTTTAATTTGACTCAAAATTAAAAAATTAAAAATTAAATGGGCAAAATTAAAATTTACAAATTCCATATTAATCCCTTATTAAAAAAATCCGTGCAAATTCAATGATATTTCATTCAACAATTGGATGCCCTTTCCTGGAATTAAAACATCAAAATCAACTTATTTTTTATTTTTTTAAAACAAAGACAAAATTCCAGTTGCAAAATATTGATTCAATATTTTCTCATGCTATTTGTTAAAAAAAAACTATAATAATAATAATAATCATGATAAACAATCAAGGTATGATATGACCATTGACTATCAAGCAACTTAGAAAAGATGCATTAGCACCAGCAACCGAGCCTTTCAGGGTCTTCAGGTGCCCAATAGATATTGTTCATTATATATTTTTTTCTTAAAAATTCAATATCTAATGTTATGTTTAGATTTTAATATTTTGAAATAATTTGTGAAGAAAAAAAGGAAACCGAAAGGAAATGTGGAAAGAAAAATTTACTTCCAATCAATGATGTACCAAAAAATTTAAAATGACTTATTTTTATTAAGTAATTAAAATAATAAATGACCAATTTAATATGTTTTGTAATTTATTATTTTTCCAGAACATCAAAAAAATAATGTGACATAGCATTTTCAATCACTTAATGATTACCTTTAAATAATGGAGTCAGGGACGGAACCAAGAATTTATTTGTGAGGGGGCCAAGATATAAATAATTTTTTTTTTATATGAATTGATATAAATTATTATTTTTTTGAATTCAAAAAGTAAACTAAAATTTAATATTAAATTAGTACGTAAAAAATAAAATCATATATTTACTAAATTTAATATATGAATAAAAGTAAAGTCATGTATTAAAAAATTATTTATACAAATCAACTCAATTATCTATCAAAGTGGAACTCGACGTTCTTTCATATCTCGAAAGTCTTCAATGATTGACTCTGTGGTAAAATTTTCAACAATTTCCTTTTCAATGTACACAAGCAAAGAATTTGCCAAGAAATTCATCTTCCATTTTGTGCCAAGAATAACAAATATAATTAAAACACATTTCATATAAATTAAAAAATTCAGAATTCAGATTCAACACATCAATTTTATACAAGTCTCAATTCATTTTAATTTTGAATTTATAACACTTAATCTGAATAAAATTAAATTTGCCCAAATATGATTAAAAAAACCCTAGTAATTAAAATCATACGTCCTAATTCATGATTTTTTTTTCTTAATATGTAAAATTAAAAAAATTTACAATTGTATCAATATGACATTAAAAAAAAGATAATAAAAGTATTACAAATTGAAAACAATAATAAAAGAGAATATGAATCACATACCTGTAATAATGAGAAGATTAATAGCAGAAGCAATACTCTTTTTTTTTCTTTTTTTTTATGTATCCCAACTTGATTTAACTCCCAAAAAAAAAAAAAAAAAAAATACCTATGCTTCAATGCTTGCTTTCAATAAACTGCGGCGTAAGGTAGGTCTCATACGAAGTAGGTTTTCTTTATTTCTCCTTTTTGTCTTTTCCTATTTCCACTTGGGCCTTTTTTTTTTTTTTTTTTAAAAGAAGGCACATGGCCCTCCCTGGCCATCTAACAAAAAGATTGAGCCCAGCCCAGCCCCACAAAACAAAGCAGGGTCATGTTATTATTAATAGTTTGTTGAAAATATATATATATAAATAATTTTTTTTTTTCAAGCGGGGGGGCCGTGGCCCCTGACAGCCCCTTAACAGTTCCGTCCCTGAATGGAGTGTCATGTTCTCTTGCCCTTTTTCGTCGTTTCCTTTTCCTAAAGTAGTTGGCATGATATGATGATGCTTTTCACCGTTTCCTTTTGTTGAAGTAATTGCCACGATGCAACTTTAAAATACAATAATCACGGTGATTCTATTTACACAACTCAATTACTCTCGCTGTGTTTGGTTCAAGGATTTAAGGAGGGATTTGGAAAGAGAAAGGGAAAAGTTAGGTGAAATGTGAATAAAATATACCTATATTTCATCTAGTTTCACACACCTTTTCCATTTCCCTTTCCAAATCCCTCCTCAAATCCCCCAACCAAAATATATGTCATTATTCATAATTTTTTAATTACAATTTTATCTTTCAATTAAATATTCAAATTGTCCTCGTCTCTATTCCATCTCCTTCATCCACAAACCCTAACCTAGCCTATTGACAACCACTGCTGCTGCCACCGCCGTCACCACAGCAACTCCTTGCCTCCGGTCGCCTCCTCTCCATAGCTTTTCTCTCTACTTTCCACCCTCAAACAGCTTCCTAGATGCCATCATCCTAACTCCAACATCATTACACACCACTGTCGCCACCGCCATCGCCATCAACCCTCGCCATCGCAACTACCACCAATCTCTCTCCTTAGGCCTGTTGCTCCTTCCCCAGCTCCATCATCCACTCCTACGCCATTGTACGCCCTTATCTCGCCATCGCGAACAACCCCGCTCCCCATTTTTCCATCGTGAACAACTCCACCACCTACCTTCACCATTGCAATCCATCACCCCTACCTCTCCATCGTGACTCAACCCTCTTGTATCCTGGTCTCCTCCACCGCAGGGAGAGAGAGAGAGAGAGAGAGAGAGAGAGAGAGAGAGAGAGAGAGAGAGCCCTAGGGTTTCCAGATTTAGACAATGAAGAAGAAGAGGAAGATAGAAGATGGGCCAGAGAGGGGTGACAAAGGGGCAGGGGTGGAGGTCAGTGGCTGACGGCTGGTGCTGTGTAAAGGTTTGGATTTGGGTTAGAGTTAGAGTTAGGGTTAGGGTTAGGATTAGGATTAGTTGGAGAAGAAGAGGGTAATTTGGTGTTATTTAAAAATTAGTGGTGTGTATTGAGATAAAATTAAAAGTTTTAATTTGTATATAGTGTGAACTGAGCAAGTGATGTGTATTGAAAGGATTTGTAGTGTGTAAATAGAAACACCCAATAATCACAGCTTTAATCAAAAGAAACGAAACCCCACATTTTGATTTCTTTTATTTTAAAAAATATGGTGGTGCTACACATCAATTATTATATTAATTAATATATCAATACATGCTATAATATTATAATTTTAAAATTATGAATCTCACTCATTATACAAACTATAAAGATTGTCAATAAAATTATATCACATCATTCATTAATATATTAATTGATGTATCAATTAATGAGTATAGCTTTATTTTAAAAAATACGGTGGTACATATAGCTTTATGCCATTCAATTATTTCTATATTGATTGTGTGCTTAACAAAAAATATGAGCTAAATGAATATATAGTCTTAAATTAATATATAGTCTTATAATTTGAACCAATTAAATAATTTCTGCCTTTTAGGAGAATATGGGAGCCATAAAATTCCATTTTTAAACACATCATTCATGAACCTCCATTTTGCATTTCTCCCTATTAATGATGTACAATGAGCAAGAGCTATTAGGGCTGTCAAATAATACCAATTTTTTAGTTGTAAATTTTTATATATTTTTTTTAATAGGGTTTGGGATGTGCTATATAAGTACACTAGTGTATGCCCGTGCCTAAAGGCACGGTGCAAAAAATGATGAGATCAAAATGTAATTAAATATAAAATTATTGGGTTAAAAGGTAATTTATCCCATTTGTTGCTAAAATTTTGAAGTCAAAATATGAATGAAGGTCCGGTTAGTTTTGAAAAGATTTTTTATTAAAAAAGTTTGAAAATATTTTTGGTTGTATATTTTGAAAATAAATATTTCCCAATTAACTATTTAAAGTACAGCAAGTAACGCAATCATAAACATTTCATTTTTATTAAAAAAACTTTATGACTCTAAAGTATAAACTTCATATCAATGCAAATATTAAAAATAAAAGCACCCTTGCTATGCAAGTTAATAAAAAATTGTAAAGACAAAACAAAACATACAAACCAAGGTATTGTACATTTGTTAGCACTCTATAATTCAAAAAAAAATTATACCAAACAATGCACACCAACCAGTATTTTGCAATCCAAAAAAAAAAAAAACAAATTAAAATTAAATACCAACCAACGCACACCAGCTATTGCTCTGCAATCTAAGAAAATTGAAATTGAAATTGAAATGCACACCAACCAGTGCTCTGCAATCTAAAAAAATTAATTTAAATGCCAAGCAATGTACATCTGCTGGTGCTACTGCTGCAAATCACATTGTAATAGTTCTTTGCAAATTATAAACCTGAAACTACGTGAGAAAAATCTAGGAAAAATAATAATAATTTAACTTGCCTACAAACAATGTGACATGAGAAAAATGTACTCCCAACACAACCTGACATCAACCAAAAACCTACAAATGTCATGAAAACTTTCAGCTATAACTAATTAAGTTGAGAAACAACTAATATACCTAGGCAGTTCAATATAAAGCTAGACATTGGGTCATTGAGCAATTAACAATATTTTTTGATTAATACTAAATCACTTGTACATTTTTTGAGCAATACTAAATCACTTGTACATCCATGAAAAATATTAAATCACTTGTACAAAAAATAACGACCTTACAAAAAGTAGCAACCATACATAACAGTCAAATGTTTTTTTCTAAATCACTTGTACATCTTTTGAGAATTTAAAACGAATAGCAAAAAGTCAACTCGTCTCTCCACTTTTCAAAATAAAACCATTGATAGCAAAATTGATAATAAAATCTAAAAATTAATAGGAAAAATGCAAATCAATAGTAAAGCTTATCAACTTTAATAATTTAAGTGATAAAGTTTCCCATGATTTTGCAATTTTTTTTGGTCTTACCACTGATTTGCAATTTTTCCTAAATTAATTCTAGTAATTAAGTGTCACAGATAGAAAATACTTAATGGGTTACAATCAAGATGCGAAGAAATAAAAATATAAAAAAAAATGACTTACCCTGCAATTTTCGTAAGCAATCTTGGTGAAAATTCTACAAAGATACTAAGATCTTTTTATCCCCAATCAAGCACGGGTCATTAGCTATTTTAATTCATTTTCATATAAGACAATTAGCGAATGACTTGTGCCTCAAAACATTCCAAAAGGAAAGGAAAAAAAAAAAAATCTAAGCATGCTTTCTATCAATTCTTGCATACCGTATCTCATGAATTGTTTGTATGATTTCAAATAAATATATTAAATGGGTTATGAGTTCGAAAACAATTATGATTAAAAATTAATACTGTAATTGCTAAAAAAAGGCAATCAATAGACTATGCTCAATTAAGCGGTCCTAAGCAAAAACAGTAGTTTTCATTAGATCACTCAAACACAAAATAGATAAAAATCTGTTCAACAAATAAAAGCCGATAGAAAATGAGATTAGAAGAAAACTAAAAAGTTAATTGGAAAGTAATTTGAAAATTTAGTATTACTCATTTTTCCTTTCAAAATGACACCAAAATTAAAATAGGCAATTCCATCAGCCAAACTCCTCTTAGTTAAAGTAGATAGCATAATAATAAGAAAACAAACAAAAAATCAATAACTACAGACCTCTAAAAAAAAATAAAATAAATAACTATGAATTAAAAAATATGAACAAAAAAAATTGAAGTCGCTCTTTCTATTTAGGTCGAAAATCTGTCATAGTGTTAAGCTTTTCTCTCATTCTACCTTTAAAACCCACCAAAGAAAACATTGAAATCAATTATTTTACAAAACTGTCAACATATATGCACCAAAAGTCACAAATAATCACATACCCATAAATTGAGTCCTTAAACAATAAATGAGCTACACATACCTATAATAAAAAAAACTACACAATCCCAAAGAAATGAACCCTCAAGATCAAACATAGATCATACCCACATGTCAAGAGAAAATGAATGGGATAAAATGCACATGAAAGAGAGGAGAGATGGATAAAGGTTTGTGGAGTGAGCTTTGAAGTGAAGCAAGATACAAAAAATTGAGAGATCTTTAAAGGTGGAATTTATCAACAAACATGACACATTTGAGAGGGAATTTAAAGGTGAAAAAACAATCTCTCACCATTTGATCTTAGAAAGAAATAATCAGTCTTACCAAAATATTCAAGATACTTTAAAAAAGCTGCCTCCTTGATCTTAGCTGTATGAGATCCGACAAAATGTTTAAAATTGATCTTGACCATCTAAAATGATACATGAGACAACTGTCCAATATCTCTACTTGGATACTGATATAAAGTACAGAACAATGTAATAACAATGATTCCTAAATTTCCGAAATTCACAAAGCTTCACAATTCAAGTGATGACAAAACAGAGTTATATTTTTCATCCAAGTACATCATCACTTATGGTTATCTATTCAAGGCTCTAAAGCTCTAAGCAACATGATCATGATTATCACCATCTTGCACTCGCTTCCACTGGCCTGTGAGAAATTAATTCAAATTGTGAAAGTTAGGTTAGTAACTTGGTAGACAGAAAGTAGCATGCTACATAAAAGAGAATTGATATGATACATGATTCAATGTTGAGATATCTACAACGCAATATAATAACTTCAAACTCTCTTGCAAATGCCAACATCATTGTTTAAAGCAATGCAGCTATTATGGACAATTGAAACCTGTCGTTCCATGTTCAAGTGAATAGACATGCGTCTACACTATTAAAGTAGATAAATGAATAGAAAGAAAACAATAGCATAGAGAGTGAAATTGAGAATGACAACAAATCATACAAACCTCCAAACTGTAGCTACCTAAAAACCTATTGTAGTGAAAACATCATGTTTGATACAATAAGAAAAAGAAAACAACCAAAGAAAAAGCAAAATTCAATACTAAAACCATGATATAAAACAAAATTCAGTTGATAGTGGAAGACAACCTTGTAAGAGAAAAATAATCCAAGTACCTACTAATTTGTGTATTTTTTCCCAATGCAAGAGTCTAGGCTATTCCTACACTCTTCTAACTCATTGAGAGTATTGTTCAATGGAAACCCAAAAAAAGAATGTGAGACATGTATTTCATAGAAAAGAAAAGTTACATGACTGACCAAATATTTTAAAAAAATGTTATAATTTTACCTTATTTATTTTTATGCCTACACATCATGACTAAACAATGGATAAGAATTTTTTAAGATTGTAAACCGACAAATAATTAAATTCAAATTTATAAAATGAGTATGAAAAAAAAAATCAAAAAGCAATTAAAGTATACCTTGTGTTTAATATTCATTTTTGGATGAATATGTTGCTTTGAGTTCCCATCAAGAAAACAAACTAGTTGGAAACAATGTTAATTATAAAGGTTAAAAAATACAAAATAAAAATAAAAGAGTGACGAAGGTCAATATAATATTTTAATTGAGATCCAAAAAAAAACATGATCCTCTAGCCAGAAAATTCAAATCAAATTAAATAAACCCTCCAACGAAGCTTAACAATTAAATCATGAATTTACCTTTATAACTATAACTCATGCCTCAATTTGGAAGTGCTCACACTGGTAAATAAAATATTACAAACTTTAAACTATTGTGAATTTTTCCAAAGAAAATGAGTATCAAAACTAACATATTCTTATAGATTCATATCCAACCAACAGTGGTAGAGTATTTAGAATGAATAAGGAAAAAGATTAAAAAAGAAAGATTACTTTAGGAACATAACATATTTCAAAAAATTATTTAGGGACATAAAGTCTAGATAGGAGTTTTTAGGAACATGACATATTTTCATAGTACATATCGTGGAAAAAAGTAGAACATTTAAAATTTACTTGGCAAAAATGTCACCCTTCAAAAATATATAAAAACAACGCCCAAATAGTACATATTAAAATCCATGTAAACCACTAAGATAACTGTGGAACATAAAATTTTATAATATTCATGTGAGTTTACCACTTGGATGCTATTTAGGATAAAGATGAAAGAGAAATGTGCCTATTTTGTGAAATGGGCACTAAAGGTAAATGCACTTATTTCTCAACTTTCAATTTTTATGTTCAATTTTTTTAAACTTATTTAATTTATTTATGTTTTATAAGTAGAAATTGTAACAAAATACTCTCGAGTCTAGCATAAATTTTCAAAATAAAAACGGAAAAATTATAGGTAGCCTTTTAGAAAATATTACATTTTTATATTCAACTAAGACGAAAAAAAAAAAACAAACGACTTTTTTATTTTTAATGAACCTTGTAGAAGATTTTTTTTCAATTTTTTGTTTTGTTTGTTTCTTTTTTTTTTTTTTTTTTTTTTAAGATCTAGTAGATTGACTTGAAAAGTAAATTTTTTCTACACATTTTAAAAAAAAAAAAAAATACTAAAAGGAAAAACTCTATTTTTTTTTTTTTTTGCTAGTCCCAAACTCACCAAGAATGGATCTACATTTTGCCTCACACCTTTTGGATAACTACATTTAGAGAGTTCTAAAAGGTAGGCAAACTAATTTCATGAGTAGCAATTGTTGTTGGAGTACACATATTAGGTAAAGTTGTGAGATAAAATTAAAAAGTAAAATTATTTTATATATACTTTTGTTAAGTGAAATGCAGTGTTAGAGTTACTCTAAAAAGTAAAAAACTTTGTTGATTTACAAACCAAATCAGAACTAAACCACATCACATTCAAGCAATTTCTTCCAAAAAGAGAAACAAAGATGTAATGTGAGATGTATATAAAGCAAGTAAAAGGGAGTGAGGCAGTGCTTACCATCAAGATGTGGTTGAAGAGGAGGAAGAGCTACGGAAGCATAGATGCTGTAGACAGAGAAGATGAACAAAACAGAGCATAGAGAGAGAAACAGAGCCATTTGTTGATGCTGTAGTGTAGCTGTGTATTGAAATGAGGAAAGAGAATAGAGTGAGCTATATCTATATATTAGTATATGCCCGTGCCTAATGTTAAAATCAAAACATAATTGTAATTTATACGTATCTAGTTGAAATTTATAAAATTTATGTTATTTTTTGATAAAGATACTAAAAAATATATATATTGAAATTTTGTACAGTTTGTGTCATTTTTTCCACTTTCTTAATTCTAGTGGTAATAAAAGGCTCCTCAAAAGGGCATAAAATTCTATTAGTTAATTCTTTCACTTGTTAACTAAGACAATTTCTTGCCACGTAAGACAAATTCAAAAACCTTTTTTCCATATTAAGTGCCTATTTAAAAAACCTTGGTCTGAATTGGGCCTAGGCTTTTGTAAGCTATTTAAGTGCCTATTTTTGAATAGCTGAAACAAACATTAAGGGTTGATAGTGAAACCACCTTCTTCTTCACTTATGAGGTACCATTATGCATAATCATCCAATTAAAAGTATAAAACAAGTTTAAACTGCTTCAAGCATAAAGTAAGTTTATGCCATCACTCATTACTCCAAGATGACTAACTAATAACATAGATAGTCTACTGAATTAATGTAGTTCCAAAACCAAATATTTGAAGAAAAATCAAAACGGCCAATTGGCTAAAAACTAACTTTTGTTACTCTAGACCTCTTTACTGTGTTTTTTTTTTCACAAATTCTTTCTAGACCTCATTGAGCCAATCTCAGCATTGTTTAACTGGCAAAGCTAAAAGCATAATTTGTTTCATTTTTTATCAGAACTTACAATCCTCACTCTGAAAGTAAAATAAAAAATGAGAGGAAAAAAAAAAGACAGGAAATAATAGGCTTAGCTCCTGTAAAAAATAACAGACGGTTTTCACCCAATGAAACAAAAATATATTGAGTTAAGAGTCACAGGAGTAAAGGGAAGAAGAAGAAAAAAAATTGACTCTAACCCATCCAATCAAAAATTTAATTTATTATAACCACATTTTTTTGTCACATCTATTTTAAAATGAATATACAATTGTGCCTACAGTGTCTAAGTTTTAAAATTAAAATTTTAGAGCTATAGGATGTGAAAAAAGTAATAGGCAAAGTTATTCTATTGAATCAATATAATCTAAATTTCTCTTCCACCCCCAAAATCACCTATCAAGAAGAAAAATTCCAATAAAAAGAAACTCAATAAATAAACTTCTAAAATTGTGAAGGAAAAAAAAAAGGCTCACTTGTTAAATGGGCCGTTGTGCCATTGCTCTCCATTTCTTGAAACAGTCACTAATAGACCCACACAACACTTCCATTCATTATCTAACTTGAAATTTTCAAGTCTTATCAAAACAAACTAAAACATCTTGTTTTTGAAAAACAATAAAATCAAACATAAAGGCATTCTAAACAATGCTAATTTTTAAAATTACAATAAAAATTATCACAATGATTATCATCAAAATAGTATGATATTCAAAAATTAAAATAGAAGACCCAAATTAATTGTTTGAACAATTGACTAATTAATTATTTTAAATTAGTTTAATAGAATAAAATTGAAAATAAAACAGATTCTAAAAAATAGGTTTTACAATTCAATATATACTATATATACATATATATAACAGAATAAGTAAAAGATGAAAGAATTCAGTAAATAGCCTGTGTGATTGTGAGAGGCACGTCAAAGACGCTGTCCTAAAGTTGTTATGCGCTCCCTCCGTGCAGGTTCTAATGATCACAAACGACTCCAAGATACAACCCAAGAATTCACAGGAATCTGATACAATGCACAGTTGTACCAGAAGAATTTGCCAAGTCTGTTTCAGTAACCCAGAAATATGGAAGATATATAAAATACTGTAAAGAGAAGAAGGAGAGAGAGAAAAACAGAGTATGTCCCTTTTTCTTGAGTAAGAGTCATATTTTAAATAGACTCCTTGATGTCTGTTGGGAACAGACATACCCATTCATTTTGAAAACAAATACAAGTTTAAAATTCAAACAAATAATACTATTAAAAGAAATAAATAAATAAATACAAATAATAATAATAAAAAAACATAAAGTTTTGAAGCTTTAGGAAATCTCCAACAATCCCCCACAAGATTCAAAACTTTGTAAAACCGTCAAATAAATAAAATAAAATAAAAAACATAATAAAACTATGGGCAACTTTAAAACCATACAATGGGTGAAGGTGGTTTTCAAACTTGAACCTCACTTAGTGTTAACAGTTTCATTCTGAAAGAATCTTAGTGAACCAGGTCTTGAACTAAATCCCTTTTAGCAGAATTCAACATGTCACACGTATGGTATGAAACATAACTGTGGTGCGGGTTAGCACTATTAACAGCCATGTGCTCAAACTTGATTCTCATGAGAGTTTTAGGAAATAGCCCTATTTCCACGGTCGCGGCTTCATGACGCTCTCACTTAGGTGAATCCTCCAAAGATAGAAGTGATGGATGTCCATCTTGCGAGAGTTTGCTCGCCTCGGATTCATTTAGAGTAAATACTCTTCCTTAACCATCACATTTACATCAGCACTAATATCTTAGGGATGAGCAAGAGAATATAATTTAATAAAGTCTCCTTCTTTAAAGTGCTGGAAAAGGAGTCACGCTATAAGGATTGTTCCTACCCATTGAACTTCCTTCATGGGATCTCCAATCACAGAAGTTGGGTTACTTCCTTAGTTGACTCCTTATAGGCTTAGACCCATCCCCCTCGATAAATCTAAGACTACACTCTTAGATAAACCTTTTGTTAACTTATCGGCAATATTCTTTTCAAATTTCACAAAATTCAAAGATATAACATTTTTATTCACCAAACTTTTAATAGATTTATACCTCACTTGCATATGCCTATTCATCTTTTTATTAGTATGTGCTTGTCTCACAAGTTTTATTACAGCTCTATTATCACAATGTATAGAAATAGTTGGTATAGGATTTTTCACAAGTGAAATATTAAGAAGTAAATTTTTAATCCACTCAGCTTCAATACACGTAGTGTCTAAGGCTATAAGTTCTGATTCTGTTGTACTTCTAGAGATAACGGTTTGTTTTTTAGAATCCCATGATACTGCTGCTCCACCTAACATAAATATATATCCGGTGGTAGACTTAACATCTAAGTTATCTGTTATCCAATTAGCATCGCTGTAACCTTCTACTACATTAGGAAAACCACTAAAGCAAAGTGAATAATCTAGAGTTCCTCTTAAATATTTAAAAACTCTTTCCACAGCAATCCAATGATCTTTACTAGGATTATGAGTATGTCTTCTTAATCTCCCAATAGCATAAGCAATATCAGGTCTAGTCTTATTAGCAATATAGAGAAGTGATCCAATAATTTGAGAATATCTAAGTTGAGATACTGGTACACCACTATTTTTCTTCAAATTCATGCTAGGATCAAAAGGAGTTGAAACAAGTTTGAGATTATAATAATCAAACTTTTTTAACATTTTCTCTAGGATTCTAGATTGATTCAATGTAATACCTTTGGTTGTTTTCTCTAATTTCATACCCAAAATTATATAAGCTTCTCCTAAATCTTTCATATCAAATTTTGAAGATAAATAAGATTTCACATTTTTAATTATCTTTAAATTAGTTCCAAATAATAAGATATCATCAACATATAAACACAAAATAATACATTCCCCATTATCTTCTTTATAGTATACACATTTGTCATGTTCATTGATTTTAAAACCAAATTCTAGAATTATCTTATCAAACTTTTCATGCCACTGTTTAGGAGCTTGCTTAAGTCCATACAAAGATTTAACCAACTTGCAAACTTTATGTTCTTGTCCTTTAACCACAAAACCTTCAGGTTGCTCTATATAAATTTCTTCATCTAAATCTCCATTCAAAAAAGCAATTTTAACGTCCATTTGATGAATTTCTAAATTATAAATGGATGCTAGAGCAATTAAGATTCTAATGGTTGTGATCCTAGAAACAGGTGAATATGTATCGAAATAATCTATTCCTTTCTTTTATGTAAATCCCTTGGCTACTAACCTTGCCTTATATTTCTCTATACTTCCATCAAGTTTTAATTTCTTCCTAAATACCCATTTGCAACCGATAGCTTTACACCCAGGAGGTAGGTTAGTTAACTCCCATGTATTATTTTGAAGAATAGATTCAAACTCACTATTAATGGCTTCCTTCCAAAATGGTGCATCTAAAGATGATATAGCTTCTATAAAAGTATTTGGTTCTCCTTCAGTTAAAAAAGTATAAAAATCATCTCCGAATGTTTTCTCTATTCTAGTTCTCTTACTTCTTCTAGGTTCTATGTTTAGATGTTCAGAATCATCTCTCAAAGGGATAACACCAGTACTAGTAGTAGAAGTTCTATCTACAACCTGATTTGATATCCTAGTTTTATATGGAAAAATATCTTCAAAAAATGTAGCTTCACGAGATTCAATTATTGTATTATTCGTAATTTCACTAATTTCAAAATTTATTACTAGAAATCTATTAGCACTACTATTTTGAGCATATCCTAAGAAAACGGTATCCACAGTTTTAGGTCCTATTTTCTTACGTTTAGGTTCTGGAATTGCTACTTTTGCTAAACACCCCCACACTCTTAACATTTTAGGATTAGGTACTCGTTTTTTCCAGATTTCATAAGGTGTTTTTATCATTATCATTCACAATTACTCTATTTAATATAACACAAGCAGTGAGAATCGCTTCCCCTCACAAGCTCTCCGGTAAACCAGAACTAATAAGCATTGCATTTATCATATCCATTAAAGTTCTATTTTTCCTTTCAGCTATCCCATTAGATTGTGGAGAATAAGGTGGGGTTACTTCATGAATAATTCCATGTTCTTCACAAAAAGTACTAAGGGTACCTACATTATATTCACCTCCTCTATCAGATCTAAGTTTCTTAATCTTTCTTTCTAATTGATTTTCTACTTCAGCTTTACAAATTTTAAATTTACTAAACACTTCATCTTTGGTTTTAATTAAATATAAATAACAAAACTTAGAACAATCGTCTATAAAAGTTACAAAATACTTATTTCCTGCTCTAGTTAGTGGACTATTAGAATCACAAACGTCACTATGTATAAGGTCTAAGAGTTGTGAATTTCTTTGTACAGATTTATAAGGTTTCTTAGGTTATTTTGCTTGCACACATATTTCACATTTGCGTTTAACATCAATAGATGATTTAGGTACTAATTCTAAATCCATCATTTTCCTAATTTTCCTTAAATTCACATGTCCAAGTCTTTTATGCCATAAATCACAAACTTCAATATTGAAAATATTATGAGAGATATAATTAACTTCAAAAAATACATTCAATTTAAATAAACCATCATATACAAAACCTTTACCAATAAAAATATCATTTTTATTTATTACAATTTTATTCGATTCCATTACAATTTTGTAACCTAACTGTACTAAACACGATCCACTAATAAGATTTCTTCTAACTTCAGGAACATATCGCATATCTCTCAAAGTTAAGATTTTTCCAGAAGTCATCTTCAAATCTATATCTCCAATGCCAAGTATTGGTGCAATTGATCCATTTCCCAAAGTTACACTTCCTCCACTTGATTTTTGGGAAGTTTTAAAATAACCACAATCAAAACACACATATATATTAGCCCCAGAATCTAACCACCAATCTTGATATTCAAAAGTAGAATTAATTTCAGGATTATACCTAAAAGATGGTCCGGCAATTTCTTCTTTCTCCAAAATCATATTCACTTGAGCATTATGACCTTGATTTCTTTGCTTATTGTTGAACCTTGGTTTATACTCATCAGTCTTCTTAAAAAAAAAATCTTTAGTATAATGATTGGCTCTTCCACATACATAGCACAACCTCTTGCCACTCCCTTGTCCCTAAAATTATTAGCATTGGCTTGGTAGTTGTTATTATGATGTTTGCCATTTTGACCTCTAGATTTAAACTTAAGGTTGTTCTTGAAAATTTTACCTTTAGGTCGAAAGTTATTCCTATTGTTGGAACTACTCTTATTCCCATTCTCCACCACATTTACCTTAGGCGTTTTCTCTTTTCTAGTTTCTAGATTTGATCTATGTTTCTCTTCCACCCTCAGTGTATTGATTAATTGAGTTAATGACAGATCTCCTTGTTTATGCCTAAGACGCTTAGCAAAGTCATTCCAAGATGGAGGTAATTTATCGATAAGGCAAGACACTTTAAACTCCTCACTACAAGTTGTCCCTTTCTTTTCTACTTTTCTAAGTAGTTCTTGAAACTCATGAATTTGGTCTCCTACAAGTATGTCATCTTTCATTTTATAACCATTAAAATTAGAGACAATGAACCTATCAATACCAGCATCTACAGTTCCATATTCGGCCTCTAAGGTTTTCCATAGTTCTTTTGCAGTCGATGTGGTTGACTGATATACATCATATAAATGGTCAGATAACACACTAAGGCCTCGTTTGGCAAGAGGCTAAAATAGCCAATTAGCCAAAAAGTTACCTTTTTAGCCAAAAAGCCAACAACCCATACCAAAAAGTCAAAGATTCCCTTTTCTCTCTACTTTTTGCACGTCGTTTCGTAATTAGCCAAAAAGTTGGCCCAAACATACAGGTTTTTCTTACCAACCTTTTTAGCCAATTAGCCAAAAAGTTACTAAATTAGCCTGTTCCCAAACGAGGCCTAAGGATCCTATTATAACAATGAAATTCGATTTGTTCGGGTGACAACCAAGATCCAACAAAATCCTGATCTTCTATGGCAGACATAAGACCCAACACGGTCAGCCAATATTTTGTTTGTTTTTGCCATCTTTCAAAATTGTTACCATTAAATTTTTCAGGTTTCACACTAACAGTTTCTTCTAAATTAGCCATTTTAAATATTTAAAGAACAAGAGAGCAAAGGAGTATCTTAATCTGTAATAACAATAAAACAAACACTAATGTTATTGAAGGTGTAAATTTAATTACCAACTATTTAAGGATAGATTAACAATAAAAATAAAAATAAAAATAAACAGATTTTGATACAGATCAATTTAAACAAAATAATACTAAACAAATATCATGAATTGTATAAAACGCTCTATAACTCAGAAAACTACACAATAATAATGTCATACATATCAAACTTAAACAATCAAGCCAAACAAGTTCTGTAGCCTCTGGATAAACAAATAGAATGATAACAATAAAAACAATACCACTCAAAAATATCTACAAGTTAGTGATCTATTTGCTTTTCCAGGAAGGAAAAAAAAAAAAAAAAACAAGTCAAACACACAATTTTCCTATTGGCTATTTTACTCTTGCCAATAGGATTATGTAACTGTTCTATGGATATTGATGCAGACAAGAGTTATTGATAACTGCCAATAGTTATATATATATTTTTTTTCCGAAACGCTGTGTCTCATAAATCAAACAAATCAACACCCTAGTCAAACAAAACAACAAAACAATAGAACAATATTTGATTACTACGTTACGAGTACAATATTTAAACAGAATGGTAAAAATTGAATTTCTACACAACGTGCTATATATTTTTTAAAAAAACAGTAACGACTTTAGATTGTTTGAAAAATTGACTAATTAATTATTTTAAATTAGTTTAATAGAATAAAATTGAAAATAAACAGATTCTGAAAAATAGGTTTTACAATTCAATATATACTATATATACATATATATAACAGAACAAGTAAAAGATGAAAGAATTCAGTAAATAGCCTATGTGATTGTGAGAGGCACGTCAAAGACGTTGTCCTAAAGTTGTTATGCGCTCCCTCCGTGCAGGTTCTAATGATCACAAACGACTCCAAGATACAACCCAAGAATTCACAGGAATCTGATACAATGCACAGTTGTACCAGAAGAATTTGCCAAGTCTGTTTCAGTAGCCCAGAAATATGGAAGATATATAAAATACTGTAAAGAGAAGAAAGAGAGAGAGAAAAACAGAGTACGTCCCTTTTTCCTGAGTAAGTGTCATATTTTAAATAGACTCCTTGATGTCTGTTGGGAACAGACATACCCATTCATTTTGAAAACAAATACAAGTTTAAAATTCAAACAAATAATACTATTAAAAGAAAGAAATAAATAAATAAATACAAATAATAATAATAATAATAATAATAAATAAAGTTTTGAAGCTTTAGGAAATCTCCAACATTATTAGCATAAAAATCAAGTATTCGCTTTTCTTGGTTCTTGTTTCTCTACCGTCTCTGAACAAAAAACATAAACTGCATCTAGCTAATAATCCAGAAGATAGCCAACATATAAAATGAAGCCTAGCTAGTAAAAATTTAAGATTCTTAATTTTCACAACATGTAAAATGAAGCCAAGTTAAACAATAGAATAGCAACAAATTATTGACAAATCCATCAATGGAAGGCAGACCAATTACATAATCAACCATTGTAGCAAACAAAGCCATAACAACTTTTTATGAGCTAATCAAACACACCTTCAAGCCAAGGCATATGTACCTGAAGCAAAAGGAAGAATAAAAAATATAAGCAAGCAAGCTCCATTATCCATTATCCATTATCTAAAATCAACTCCCTAAAAATTGCCCACTATTTATTATTAAAAATAAGATCCAACTCCCATTAATCTTACCAAAAATCCAAGGCATGTATCATTCACTGTTTGGGGGGAATGTAGAATAAACTATGATGGATTCACTCACTATTTTTTTTTTTTTTTTTTGTGTGTGTGGGGGAGGGGGAGGGGGGATGTAGAATAAACTATAAGATAACTTTGATCAATTAGGACATTCGCATTATCAGCACTAACTGCATTCAAGCATGGTTAATCAAACTCGCTGTAGGAAAGGCTGTTTAGCCATTTACTTGGCTTGATAGATTTACTCACTATTTGAACAACAAAAAAAATATAATTATATAAGAAAGTAAACTATTTTAATTGAGGCATTTTACAGAACATCCAAAATTTGACCATCAAAAACAACCGCCACAACTTTCTAGCAAAATTTGCAATTAGTTACCTGACCAAAGGTAATGTTGAAGAAGATAACCAACAATTCTATAGCAAAATTGAATGCTTATGTGTCATGAAAATTTTATAGGTGTTGGAAAAGTGAATCTGAAAGGTATAGAATTTAGAAAAGTGAATCTGAAAGGTTCAGCTAAATGCAAGAAAAGAAATTATGTCTATTCCTAACAAAGAAAAAATATACACAACATCATTGCAACTTAAGCCTAAACTCAAAAAACCCACATAGAAAAATAACCACATAAAAAAATCAAGAGAAGAATAATATTGGTAGTTGGATGATTCCCATTATCCAAAAGCAAGTTAAAAAACTATTGGAATGATTCCCAATTCTCCACAAAATCAAACCGAAAACAAAAAGTGCCTACTAAATTCCATCAACTGGATTTGTTGTCTGTAAGTTCCATCAACTGGATTTAGAGGATACCATCAACTGGATTTAGAGGATGATTCCCATTATCCTTTTAGTATTTAAAGCATCGAATTTGTTGAATAATTCCATTTTTAAAAATTTAATATTATTTTATTATGGCTGGTGGGTTATTGCTCCACCGTGACTATAATGGGGCCGTGCATATTATATTAAATTAATTTAATGGAATAAAAAGGGTGACGCAACAATACCCAACCCTCGATTATCAACTTCACATCTCCAGACCCACCCAACAAAACTTCACATCTCCAAATAAAAATTGAGTAAATTATCAAATTGAATGGTTACATCTCCAGACCCACCCATTGAATGGTTATCAACTTCACATCTCCAGACCCACCCAACAATACTGACATCTTTTGAGATTTCTTGTGTGTAAATTGAATGGTTATCAAACATTTTATCCCAATAATTCCAGTTGATGGAATTTAGAGGATAATGGAAATCATCCAAGAAACATTTTAGAGGAATATTAATTTAGAGGATACCATCAACTGGATTTAGAGAATAATTCTAGTTGTGTGCCTACTAATTCCATTGAAACATTTTATCAAACACTTGATAAGTAAGGAATATAGAATGGTTAAGAAAAACATTTTATCAAACATTTTGGTAACAACCAAATGATAGTAAATGGGTTGATTTTGCGATACCCAAACCCAAACCCAAAATCAAAATCAAATTTGTGAAACCCAACCAACTCTTCATAAAAGTGTAAGAAAAATCAAGAATACTCACAGGGCTGGTATGAAGATGAATGATTTTGCGAATTGTTCTTTTGATGATCTCTGTGGCTTCAGTTGATCAATTGATGATCTCTGTGGCTTCAAAGAAAAAAAAAATAATATATATATATATATGTAATCAATATAAGGTCGGTTTCATTGAAAACAAAGGGCTGGTATGTCGCCGATTTGCTGGTTTCATTGAAAACAAAGGGTTGGTATCTCATGAGGAATGAATCAATATTTTGAATCTGTAATCAATAAAAGATTTTGAAGAACCTCACTGATTTGCTATGTATGTCGCCAATCTACTGGTATGTCGCCGATTTGCTGGTTTGTCGCCGATCTACTATATATTGAGAGTGAGCTCTGAGAGTGAGAGATGAAGGAGAAAACTCAATTTAAACTCGTCGTAGGATTGAATCACCCCATTGTAAATCCACCCTTGAAATATAGACATTTTTTAGCTGTTGGATTGAATCAATCTAAGGGTTCACATTTTGACAAATGGACAACAGTCCCATCAGATTTCAAAAACCACTCTCCCTTATTATATACATTTTTTGACTTTTTGATTAAAAAAGTAGAAAAAAAAAATGTATGTTTGAAATAACTTTTTGACTTTTTACGAAAAAATGTGTAATAAAATATTATAGTAAAATCAAAATGACCATTCTATCCTTATGGACTTTTTAACTTTTAACTTTTTGACTTTTGAATAGTTGAATTCAAAGGGCAAAATAATAATTTTGTCCTTTAGGCTTCCCCCACAAGCTTCCTCAAATAGTATGAACTTTTTGACTTTTTTTAATTACTTTTTGGTTTTTTAATTTTTCTGATACCCTTTTCTCCTATTATCCTCACTTAACAAAAAAATGAAAGTATAAGTTAATTTCACTAAAGATTCCTTCAATTATAAGTTCATACATATTGACCTCCTCAATTATGAAAATTATATAAGTATATTCTTTTTGAAAATGAGTTAAATGGATTTTTATAATTGAAATGATCAAAATATAAGAATTCATAAATAATAAAATAAAATAATATTTATTAATAATTAAAAAAGTCTTGAGGTAAATGATCCTAAAAATAGATAATGATGTACAAGAAATTTTATTATTATTATTATTATAGAGAAATCCTCACATTCTCCCGTAAGTCAAAGGCAGCATCCGAGTCGAGATCACTAAGGTGGTTTGTTGTTTGTTACGGATTAGAGACTATAATTTGGGAGCTTACACCAACCCTTCAACACAAGCTCTACTTAAATCAAGATTTATGCAGCGGAAGAGAACCGAACCCGTACCAAATGACATGTATAGTAACAACTTGAATCCTTCTCCTAACCAACTGCGTTGTGCCATGGGTACAAGAATCTAATTATACAATTTCCCAATTGTACGCGGTTGAAGCCTAGAACAAGGCAAAAACTTTAAGAAAAGGAAAGAGTGGAAAAGTGTAAAGTGATGATTGTGCAATAGGGAATAATTAAGACCCCACATATTTTTCAATTCTACGTGGTTGAAGGTTGAATGAAAACAATTTTAAAGTTGTGTTTAGTTGGGAGATTTAGAAGGAGATTAGAAAAGAAAAATGAAAAATGTAAATTAAATATGAATAAAATATATTTATATTTTACTTAATTTCATACACATTTTTCTTTTCATTTTCTAAATCTTTTTCCAAATCTCCAACCAAAACAATTTTAAGAAACTTTCCAATTGTACACTGTTGAGAAGCGGATTTGGGATGGTTGCTGTACGGGAGTGAAAAGCAGCCACTATTGTGCAATCAAATGGGCCCATTTTAGGGCCCATTTTGATAATCCGAATCATTCATATTTTAGAATATATCAAGTAGAACATACCTGCAAAAAATCAAATTAATCAGATATCGTTTACCCTTTCATTCACTTACATTTGTATTACAAAAATAAATAACAATTGTGATTTAACAATTGTGATTTAAAGTATTCAAATGAATACAAATGTGAGTGGATGAAATGGTAAATGATATCCGATTAACTTGATTTTTTGCATATATGTTCTACTTGATATATGCTAAAATGTAAACGGTTCAAATTATCGAAATGAGCTCCAAAATGGCCCATTTGGCTACACAACAGCCATCCCAAATCTGGTTGAAGCATAAAACAAGGCAACAACTTTAAGAAAAGGAAACAGTTGAAAAGTGTAAAGTCATGACTAGACAGTGAATAATGCTATATATATTAATTGATATATCAATTAGTATACTAACTGATAATACGACATAATTTTAGAGATTTTGAATTTTTGTAATAAGTGGAGTCATAATTTTAAAATAACAATATTATAATTATATTAATACACTAATTAATATATTAATTGGTACGTGTAACACTACGGCTGTACAATAGGGTCTAATTACAACCCCACATATTATTTTTCAATTCTACGCGGTTGAAGGTTGAATCACAACAACTTTAAGAAAGCAATTTTAAGAAACTTTACATCAATAAACTTTGTTTTTTGATTATTAAAAAAAAAAAACAACTTTAAGAAAAACAAACTGTATGAGAGGGTTTAAGAGTGTTGTCTAAAAAATTCGAAGATCTTTTAAGAAAACTCGAATTCTCTAGAAATGATGAGGGGCTTAGATTCTTTAACAGTCACAACTAGGAACACAATAACAAAGAAATAATGGAGATAAGAGATTGGGTAAAAAAGAAAGCAAAACAGTTAGAGAGAGAATAATGGCAAGACTCTCCAATGGATCTCTCACTTTCACTCTCAAGGTAGATAATGGAGAAGGGAAATTAGTTCTCTTCCAAGAATTGTCTCTCCAAAATCCATCCCTTGTAAAGCTATGGGTGGGCGCTATTTATAGGCATCTCATAATGTAGGATGGAGCCCATGTGCAAGGCACATAGGGAATATTCTCTCTTACTACCTTGTCTGAGGAGGTGACCTCTCCGAAGATAAGGAAAAGCCGGAAGAGGAAATCAACCTTTCAGCGAACCTTTCTTCTTAGTCACACCTACCCAATGATCTCCAATCATCCTAAGAGGGTTAGGGGTAGTCCTAGAGGACGTCTTGCCACAGAAGGGTCAGGAGTAGTTCAAGAGAACGTTCTATCGCAAATATTGTCAAGTCTCAAGGACCCCCTATATTGTGCCACCTCGACCCGGGTATAGGCTAGTTTAACCGAAAAATGAATTTATTTCCACTCACCGTCCTCGCGATTGGGTCCTTGGTTTGGACTCCTTTACGCCCATGGTTCTGGTGCGTAGATCCCGGAAAGCTTTGAGCCCGCAAGTGTTCTGAGACTCATTAATGGAGCGGTTTCTAGATTGTGTCTGAATCCGTTCAAAGTTAAGCATTTCAGATCTCTAGGTTCGTGGATTCGAACCCTTTCTAGTCTGAGCTCAAATAGGTCTCTAACTTCGTGGTTCCGAACCTTTTCAACACTAAGCAAATACCTCGAAGAATAGATCTCCTCTGAGGGTTTCATTTCTTCTGAAAGCAACAGTTAACTTCCTCGAACACCCATATGATCTAGACCTCCTCAAGTGGGCTTGTTGGACTCTCTTTAGAGATATATGCTTGATGGGTCTTCCTCGGCCCAATTTGTTGGCTTTCTTGTGGTTCAATAGAATTCACTTGGCCTATTTGGCAATAATTTCTCCAAGCTCACCAATTTTTGGGCTTTTCGATTGGGCTTCGATCGGGCCCCAATTAATTAGTGGGCTCAAGTTAACCCCTCTTACACAAACAATGAAAGGTAAGACAATCTCCAACCGTGTATCAAATTTATCATTAAATTTGAATTTGATAAAAAATGGTTCATTTTTTTAACTCTAACGGTTTCATCAAATTGGTATCAAATCCAGAATTTCACTTTTTTTTTTCATCAAACTAGGGACCAATGTGCCTTTCATCAAATTAGTGTTCATTGTCATTGGATTTTCACCATCAGATGTCCCCCAAATGACCACCTCAAGGAAAAAGTTTGTGAAAAAATTACACTGGTGGGTCGACCGTCCGGTCGTCTTTCCGTTCGACCCCCCATATGACTACCCCAAGAAAAAAAAAATTGTGAAAAATTTGCACTGGCCGGTCGACCGATTGGTCGTCTTCTCGGTTGACCGGTGATTTGACGAAGCCGCAAAACCCTCCGTTGGAGCACTTAATATCAAAGAAAGTTTTTCTTCAAATTTTTACTCAAATTTAGTGAAAAAATTGATATATTGTTGGAGATGCCCTAAGATATGAATAGATATAGCTCATTATTTTTTTTTTCTTAAAAATTCAAGATCTAATGTTATGTTTGGATTTTAATTTTTGGAAATAAATTGTGAAGAAAAAAAAGGAAACCGAAAGAAAATGTGGGAAAAAAATAGCTTTTTAAGTTTTTTACTTCCAATCAATGATGTATCAAAAAATTTAAATTGACTTATTTTGTTTAGTAACTGAACTAATGAATGACCAATTTAATATGTGATAAATTACAATAAATCCCTCTCAAGTTTGACTCGGTTTTGAATTGTCCCACGCAAATTAACCCCCTCTATGAATAAAGCATTTGACATTTGACTCCTTCTGTCAAAGACCCCGTTTGAGTTTGATGAAATCTTGTCATGTGCCAGGGACATGACAAGGTAAACCAATTTTGATGGCGACAATACCCTTTGCAACCCATTTCTTCTCCCCTTCTCTCTCCCTCTCCCTCTCCCTCATTGTCAAACAAAACCCTGAACCACCATCGACATTCACCTTCCTCCACCCATATCCATCCCTAAACCACCACTAAAACATCTGCCACTGAAATCCGAAGCCATGATTATTCAAGGTCCAAAGTCTACACCACTGACCACTCCACTAACCCAAAGCCGTTAATCTTTTCTTGTCCAGTGGTAAAAGTAATGGCCAACCCACTATAATATCTAACTAGCCCATCACCCGTGTTATGCATGGGATAATTGTAAATATTTATATTTATTTTAGATTTTTTTTAATATATAAATTATGGTTTTTAAGATTTTTTATAAAAATAATTTAACAATCTTATCACTAACCATAGTGTATGGGAGAAATTGAAAAGGGTACTGCAGTAACTATACACGGATTGTATCTATAATTATTTGTATGTGGAGATTTTAAATGTTGATTAGGGAATTGTATCAATAAATGCAAGCATGTGGAAAGACATGTGGATTGAAAAAAATTTAATAAATGCTGATCAGGGGGATTTTGACCAAATCAATAAATGCTGAGGTTTTTTTTTTTAAATAAAAAATTTAGAAAATTCAGATTAGAATATTGAAACTCTCACAGGCCTTGGGGGTTAAAAACCCCTTTTGCTTAATATATAGTATAGATCCTGCCATGTATTTCTTTTATTTATTTAATTAAAAAAATATTTTTTAATTATATCCAAACAGTAGCAGTGCAACACACATTTTGTTGGAAGGGCAAAAATGCCAAATTACATATTCCGTTGACGGTGTTACTTGGCTTTGGGATCCATGCACTTAAATGACATGTTGGCAACTTAAAAATGAGTTATAATTGAGGGAATTTACAATAATTTATTCTTTAATATATTTTGTGATTTATTATTTGTCCAAAACATCAAAAAAATAAATAAATAATGTGACATAGCATTTTCAATCACTTAAATGGAGTGTCTGTTCTCTTACCCCTTTTTCAGTGTTTCCTGTTGATAAAGTAATTGGCATGACGAAGCTTTTAACTGTTTCCTTTTGTTAAAGTAATCGCCATGATGCAATTTTAAAATGCAATAATCCCGGTTTAATCAAAAGAAACCCGACATTTTGATTTTTTTTAATTAAAAAAAATATTATGTCATTCAATAAATTATATATTGAACGTGTGCTTAAGGAATAATAGGAACTAAATGAACATATATTCTTAAATTAATAAATTAGAAAAACATATCAGACATATAAAAACGTGATAATTTGAACCAATTAAATAATTTCTGGTTTTTAGGAGAATATTTACAGAGGGAGGCATAAAATTCCATTTTTAAACACATTTTGCATTTCTCCCTAATAATGATGTACATTGAGCAAGAGCTATTAGGCCATCTCCAACCTTACACCAAATCCATCACCAAATTCAAATTTGGTGAAAAAGTTCCTTTTTTTGTACACCAATGGTTTCACTAAACCTGTGTCAAATTGAGAATGTCAAAAAAATTTCACCAAACTGAGGATCTAGGCTACCTTTCACCATTTTACTATGCATGACCGTTGAGGTGGGAGCAACCGGACGACGGGCCGGATGTCCCCCCGGTCATCCTCTTCCTCGAACAATTTCCACAAAAATAGGTAACACAAAGTGTTGGAAAAATTGTTTGTGCAACCATAACTTTTGGCTAACTTTGAGCCTAAATTAAAATAGGCTCCGGACACCGATTGAGGTATGTCTGGGTGGAAACACGTTCTTTGCCAGGTGGTGATTCACTTCGTATATTTGGTTTCAAACCGTTTTCTGAGTTAATGCAAAATTGACTCCGAAAGAGACTTCGACAATATGGTAGTTGAACGAATTTAAATTGAATTCGTCTTTGGTTTCTTCATCAACAATGAGTTCACAAGCACTCAAATCTTCAAGATCAATCTTCATCAACAATGAACTCACATTCCCAAATTCAATCTTCACAACGTGTGTTTGGATGCTGAGAATCTACAGAGTGGAAAACAAATGGCGATCTCTACTTTATTGCATGTTGATTTCTGATTACTTCTCTCTCTCATCCAATTAAAATTCTTGTGAGTTAAGTAATGCTATTTTACAGGGTTCATATGTTTGTTATTTTGGAAGTTAATTGTATCTTCCATTAAATTAGTTTTTGACATTAATGAATATTTTGTTTTTGTTTTCTAAGTACATATGTTCTATAATTTACCAACTGTTGTACATTATTTGATTGATATTTGCAATCCTTCTTTTAGGAATTTTGCATGAGCATTTTTTGGACCTATCAACTACTTATTTATGTTGTGAATCACAGGAAGAAGCAAAACACCCTACAGATTCTCAAGACATTGAAAATGATTTTCATATAGAGCAGGAGAGGTGTGAATTCCACCATGGAAAGAGTATTGACAAAAAGAAGAAAGTATCTCTTAAAAGGATGGAAGGGTAAAGGCTTGTGGTGTCCCCCTGTAACAACCCTCATACCGTTTATCGATAAATTACCGAATTACACACTGATTACTGCTAAACAGGACTGCTGATGAATGATAATTGAATTAAACGAAGTACTGAACGGACCGATTGAAAATTGAAACTGAATTGACTGAGCATGTTTATTGAATTGCATTTTTTATCTTTTCGATTATTTGATTATCTGTTCGTGTTTTGTGTTTAAATTGCAAATTAAAGGCCTTATCGGCGGCCGAACTGGAAATTGTTTAGTGTTTCATGATCAGTAGAATTTTTGTGACTTAATGGTATATTTATCTAAAATGTGATTAGGAATGATTAAACTAGATTGATTTTAGCCAAATTAATAGAGGGGCCTTATTTACAATTATGCCATTGAGTGGGCTTTGTCTATTTTCATTACTTGAGCCTATTACACTTGCACCCAAACATATTTCATCAGCTCATTTCCCTCACCACCACCGAATTAGAAGAGAGTTAGAGTGAGAGAGTGATTTCATCTTGTGTGTTGGCTTGCTCTTGAGGAATTGCTTGAAGACTTGTAATTTTGGAAGGATATTTGCATAATTGAGCCCCCTCACTTCTAATTCCACACCTAAGGTAGATCATTCATCTTCCTAATTGTGTCTTTGAGTTGTTCTTGCATGGTTTTGAGATAAATTGAGGTCAAGAGCCAATTTATGACTCAAAGTGTTGAATTAAAGCTTAACCTTTGCATGCATGGCATACTCTTGTATTTTTGAGGTTGTTCTTCATGGATTTTTGCATGCATGTCCATGTTAATGCTTAGGACCATATTTTCATCTTGTTTTCCAGAGAATTGAACTCATTTGAGCTAGCATTGAAGCTTAAAATTGTTTAAGGTGCATGCATGTCATGTTTGAACATTGTTTATGAAAATGGGTTTGAAAAATGGTATCAATTAACTCACTCTCGGGCTTTGAATTCACAAATTGAGCTTTGGAACTTATTGTACATTGAATTTAGAGGTGTTTTCCAGAATTTGGGCCCAAGGGGTCGAGTTTTGAGTGAGAGAATGCTTGGTTTGAGCTTGGAAGGCAAATCTGGAAATTCCAGATTTGGCTTCTTCGCTCGAGCGAAGGATTCCTCGCTCGAGCAACCAACCTTTGTTCGAAGCTACGCTCAAGCGAGGGATTGGTGGCTCGAGCGTAAAAATCGAGCATCCAGTACTTTTACTGTTTCATCAGACCGCTCGAGCGAAGGATTGTTCGCTCGAGCGAAGCCTTTGATTTTGGAAGCTCGCTCGAGCGAAGGAATGCTCGCTCGAGCGAGGCTCCTATTTTCAGCAAATTTTGCAAAACGTTTTCTAAGTGTATTTTTGCATCCTCATCCCATGCTAGGCATTCTTAAGCCTAGTTTAAGACATCTTAATGAGGATATAGATGTAGAACACACCAAGGCAAATTAGGGATTAAGTTATGATATTTCCCAACTATGTAGCTTAGTGTGTATTCAACCTGTGAACCGTGTACGGTTGGCGACTGGGGAGGCACGCTCTAGCATATCGTAGCCCGAACTCTGTGAGTAACAATTGTGTAAAGATATGTTCAACGGAGACTGTTTTCTGACTGTTTAATGGAACTGTTTTCTGAAGTGATTATTGTTAATTGATTGAATGCAAGTCCCATATTCTGAAATGTATTGTGGCATCCTTAGCAACTATTGTATACTGTTATTGCTACTGTTACAGAGATCTCTGTCGGTTCCCTCGTGGAACCATTACTGTTTACTGATTGATGGCCATCATTACTGTTTGGTCTTTAAGACCTACTGTTTACTGTTGTGCTAATGGATGTACCACATATGATTGAATAACTGTTATGACTGAAAGACTGAAATACTGTTTAATGAACTGTTTTCATTACTGTAAGGACATGTCATTCTTAACCTCTTTACGCTTTATGTTATTCACTGGGCTTTAGCTCACTGTTTATATATATATATGTAGGTGCTCAGCCACCAGATCGGAGCTAGGAGCGTAGGTTAGACTCCAGTTTTGTCAAGCCAGTCTTTGTGCCTCACTGCGAGGTTCCGAGTTGCCATGTCATGGCTTTGGGGTGTTTTACTTTTCCCAGTCTGTCTCTGTACTGTTTTGGGATCACTGTATAGACCGTCATCTACTTTACTGTACTGCAGTCAAGGGATTAGGTCCCTGTACCGACTAACTGTAAATATCTGTACAAACTGTACTGTTTGAATGTGTGAATGCATGAAAAATCTTTTTGGCATACAGACTGTCACAGCTCAATGAACACTGTTTATTTACTGTATTGGCTTCCGCCAGGCCCTGAACTCTGTTTTACTGTACTACTGTTAAGCAGGCCTTTGGTAATCTCGGATTACTGGCCGGTTACGGTACTAAACCCATAGGGCCGGGTTTGGGTCGTGACACCTCCACAATCAAGAATTGGGGCCAAACAATCACTAGCTAATATGCTTGTAAAGTGTAAAACTAAGAAAACAAGTACCCTTTGAAGTGTCAGACCTCAGCTTCTCTCTTTCTCTCTCATTCCACTTCCTCCTCTGTTTAAGATTTGTGTTGGATTTCTTTTTGAATTGCCTTGCTAGTGGACCGGCTGGTCGTCCTCCCAGTCGATCAGCATTTTACTGATAGACAAAAATACATTGTTGGAGAGCTGGTTATCAAATAGAGGAATTCCTTAAATTTTTACTCAGATTTAATAAAATATTTGATACAATGCCCTTAGGACTGTCAAATAATACCAATTTTTTAGTTGTAAACTGTTTAATATCCTGATTTTAATCCTTTCTGATATCCTTTTCTCCTATTATCCTTACTTGACAAAAAAAAAATATGAGTTAATTACATTAAGCCTCTTTCAATTATGAATTCATACATATTGATCGTCTTAATTATTAAAATTATACAAATACATTTCTTTTAGAGATGATTTAAAGGAAGTGAAAATAATATATTTTTATAATTGAAAAGATTAAAAATATTCATAAAAAAATTAAAATAATATTTGTTAGGTCCCTTTATTGTCAAATCCGGTGACAAAACTTTGTGCCTAATCAAAATGTAATTTTTGTATTTTTGTACTTCCCGCTCGAGCGGGGCCATGTGCGCTCGAGCGGAGTTTGGAGAATCTCAGTATATTGGACAGAACTGCAGAAGTACTGAAGGGTGTGAATTCGCGCTCGAGCGGAATGGTTAGCGCTCGAGCGCATCTCAGCTTAATCGCGCGGATCTTTTGTTCAGGCCGCTCGAGCGGAGAGTGGAGCGCTCGAGCGGAGATCGCGATTTCAGAATCCTATTTTAGAATCCTATTGGCTTCAAGAGATTGAATTCCTTCAGATCTGGGACTCTTTTGGTTTTCTATGAATAGGTAGTTTTCTCCTAAAACTATGGGAACTTTTTTCGAGATCAGATTGAAGAATTCTAGAGTTTTGTTTGAAGTGTTCTTCTGAGAGTTTGGTGAGTTTTCTTTGATGTTCTTGAGAGAGTTCTAAAACTCATGAGTTGAAATTCATACATCAAAGAGGTTGATACTTAATATTCAAGAGTGTTCTCTTCGGTGGAATCCGAAGACCATTACGTAAAGTTTCAAAAGGTGTTTGTTTCTTTACGTAGTCGTTAATTCGACAAGTGAAGTTGAGGTGTGGAACCAACTTCAGAATCAGTTCCGTGGCGAAGGCGTGGTGAAAGAGTTACAGAAGATTCAGAGACAAATTGACTGGTTTGGGTAATTTGTATGGTATCTTTGTAACCTTGTAGTCCTTCTGTAGTGGATTGATTAGTGGCGGTTCGCCCGTGATTTTTTATTATAATTGAAGGTTCTTCAATTGTGGTTTTTCTACGTAAAAAATCGATTGTGTTGATTTATTATTTATTCCTAAAAAACAAATAAACTAAAATCACTCTCGTAAGTACTTGATGATTTTAGATTGAGTGTTTTTGGAATTTTTGGCTTTGGAATATTTTAATCTTTATCTAATCACGAATCACATAGGATTTTCAATTGGTATCAGAGCGGGTCACTCTTTGTTTTTTCAAAACTATAGGAGTGTGATTTTGTGTGACTAGTTTTATGGATTCTATTCGTGAAGGTAACTCGACTCATAGACCCCCTTTACTAGACGGTACAAACTATTCTTATTGGAAAGCTCGCATGAGAGCATTTTTAAAATCCATCGATGAGAAAGTTTGGCACTGCGTTGTCTTTGGGTGGAGTGAACCTACTGTCACTATAGATGGCATTGATATTCCTAAACCTCTTGATAAATGGGACACAACTGATTACCAAAACTCGAGTTGGAACAGCAAGGCTCTCAACTCCCTCTTCTGCTCTGTCACACCTGAAGAATTCCGTCGAATTTGCACGTGTGAAATAGCAAAAGAGACGTGGGATATTCTTGAAACAATTCACGAAGGAACTACCTTTGTCAAAAGGTCAAAACTTCAACGTCTCACATCTGCCTTCGAAACCCTTTCATGCGCGATGATGAGACGTTTGATGATTTCTATGCAAAACTCAGTGATATCGTGAATTCCTGTTTCACTCTCGGTGAAAAAATCCCGGAAGCTAAAGTTGTGGGAAAAATTTTGAGGTCCCTTCCCGAGAAGTTCCAATCAAAGGTGACAGCCATTGAGGAGGCTCAGAATGTTGATACCCTCAAGCTCGATCAATTGGTTGGAAATTTGCAGACTTATGAAGCACACCAAATTTCTAAGAAAAAGCAAAAAGAAAGTATGGCTTTCACAAGTACTCATGAGACTGCAAAACCTCCGGAGACTGAATTTGATTTGGAGTCTGAGATGACGGCTATGCTTACAAAACAGTTTAAAAAATTTTTAAAAAAGAAGCCTAATTTCAGAGCCCCTATTTCAAAAGAGAAGAGTAATGACAAACCCAAAACTTTTCCACCAAAATTAGCTCAAACTACTGAAAAGAAGGTTGTTAGGGGGCCAGGGGTCAAGTGCTTTGAATGTCAAGGGTTTGGCCACATATCCCTTGAATGCCCTACGAAAAAGAATCGGAAGAAAGTTTACACCGTAACTTGGGATGATGAAAGCGGGTCGGAGCAAGAACCCGAAGAACCTGAATCTGGTGAAGATGGGGATAGTGCTTTCATGGCATTTTGGGCCACGGTTTCTCAACCTCTTCCAAAGCCTTCGGAATCAGCCCGTGGTCAGAACTTGCATCATGCCCCCACTTTTGATGGGACCAACTACCTGTATTGGAAAATCAGAATGAGGGCTTTTCTGAGAGCCTTTGAACCAGAAGGTTGGCAAACCATTGAAGAAGATACAGAAAGTGCAGATAATCCGGGCAATCAGAGAGCCCTAATCATTATTCGTGGAGCAATTTCTAATGAAGAACAGCAACGGGTCGTTCACTGCACAAAGGCTAAAGATGCATGGGAAATTCTGAGCCAATTCCATGAAAGAGGAGATTCACCTCCACCTCCATCCAACAACTTGTCTGCCTTGGTTGCCAGATTAGATGAGGTTAAGAAGAATGAGGAGCAAAGAGAGGATGATGAACTATCTGAAGACATTGATGAGATCAATGGTGAAGAACTACAACAAGCTTACGAGAAGCTGTATGAGGAATCTCTGAATTTGTCTAAAACCAACGACAAACTCTCTCTCAAGCTCAAAACATGTGAGAGTGAGAATGTCCGGCTCAAAGGAGAACTCTTGACAGCAAAGCAGAATGTTATCAAGATCTCAAGTGACAGGCAAGACTTATGTGGAAAACTTCTGTCCTGTGAAACTGAAAGGAATGAACTTCTGAGGGTGTATTCCACATATGAAGAAAAGCTTGAAAGTCTTGAGTTGTCACAAACAGCATTGGAAGAGAAAGTCAGTCAGAAAGATGAAGAACTCCGTATTGCTAGAGCAACAATTGCCATGTGGAACAAAGGTTCCAGATCTCTAGAAGACATACTCGGATCTCAACAAATGGGTTCTGACAAAAGAGGGCTAGGCTATGATGCGACAACTCACAAAGGACAAGCCTCTACCTCACATAACTTGAAGACTCAAGCAAAGGGAAAATTGAAGGTAGATCAAGATGACTCTTTTCTTCATCAAGCAAAAGCAGGCAAGACCAACAAAAGGGAGGTAAAACCTGTTTTCATTTGTCATCACTGTGGTAGGTATGGCCACATTCGTCCTTATTGTTTTGAACTGTTTGGTAAGGTGTCTCAAAAGGGCAGAAATTCTAATACTTTTTGGGTTAGGAGACAACCTTACATGTCTAGGCGGAACACTAAGACTAAAAAGATTTGGGTTAGAAAAGATGATTTGACTTGTTTTGTTGCTCACACTGCTCTAAAAGCACGTGACTCACACATGTGGTATCTTGATAGTGGGTGCTCTCGTCATATGTCCGGTAACAAATCCTACTTCACCTCTCTTGAAAAATATGAAGGAGGAATTGTTACCTTTGGAGATGGAGGCACTTCTAGAGTCATTGGTAAGGGCTCTATAAGTGTTGCGGGTCTTCCCAAGCTAGATAATGCCTTACTTGTTGATGGCCTTAAAGCTAATCTTTTGAGCATTAGTCAAATGTGTGATTCCCATCATGAAGTATTGTTTTCAAAAGATAAATGTGAAATTTTGGATAAAAAAGGAAATACTGTTTTACATGGGGTTCGCACATCTGATAACTGCTATGGGATTCTTACTACTAATGATCTCACTTGTCATTCTGCCATCATAAGTAACATTGATCTGTGGCATCAAAGATTAGGTCACATGAATTTCAAAGACCTAACTAAGATAGCCAACAAAGAACTTGTGAGAGGAGTACCTAAACTGGGTAAGAATTTGAGCCATGTGTGTGGACCATGTCAGCTTGGCAAGCAAACCCGTGCTCCGCACAAAAAGGTGAACAGCTTTACAACCAAACGTCCTCTTGAATTAGTTCACATGGATTTAATGGGTCCTACTCGCACTGAAAGCATTGGAGGTAAAAGATACATTTTTTTAACTGTTGATGATTTTACTCGTTTCTCATGGGTAAATTTTTTTTAGGGAAAAATCTGATACGTTTGATGCTTTCCAGGCTTTAGTCCTTAAAATCCAAAATGAACAAGGTGTTCCCATTGGGCGTATCATAAGAATCCGAACTGATCATGGTCGTGAATTTGAAAATAGTTCGTTTTCGGATTTTTGTGATATGCATGGAATTAAGCATGAGTTTTCTGCACCTATTACTCCACAACAAAATGGAGTGGTTGAGAGGAAGAACAGAGTTGTTCAAGAAATGGCTAGGGTCATGCTCCTTAGTAAGAGTCTTCCTCCAAAGTTTTGGGCCGAAGCCTTAAATACTGCGGTTTATGTCATAAATCGTGTGTATTTAAGGCCCGGCACTTTACAAACTCCTTATGAATTGTGGAAGGGTATGAAACCTAATGTAAAATACTTCAAAACTTTTGGAAGTAAGTGCTACATCTTCAAAGATAGAGAGCCCTTGGGCAAATTTGACTCCCAGAGTGATGAAGGTATTTTTCTAGGGTATTCAACCAACAGTAGGGCTTTTCGAGTCTATAACCTGCGAACTTCATCATTAATGGAATCTATCAATGTGGTTATAGATGACACAGGTTCACCTACTTCAGCAACAAATGAGGATGACAATGGTGAGCTTCCAATCTTGGATACTGAACCACAAAATCAAGGAGATTATGCGGCTCAATCACAAGAAATTGTTACAGCACCATCCTCACAGGTAAGTTCAAGTCCAAAGAGTGCTCAAAAGAACAGCACTCCTGTTCCTCCTGTCACCCAAAGTCCTGAACTTAAACCATCAGCAAGGGTGAAACTGAATCATCCAGTTCAACAGGTAATTGGAAGTGTTTCAGATCGAATGAAAACTCGAAGATAGATTCGGGATGAGGTATCACATATGTGTTATGTTTCTTTGATTGAACCTAAGAATTTTAAAGAGGCCTTGCTAGATGATAGTTGGGTTAATGCTATGCATGAAGAATTAGGTCAATTTGAACGTAACAAAGTTTGGACTCTTGTTCCCAGACCTAGAGACATGAATGTGATAGGTACCAAGTGGATCTTTAAAAATAAATCTGATGAGAATGGTACTGTTGTGAGGAATAAAGCTAGGTTGGTTGCTCAAGGTTACACACAAGTAGAGGGTATTGACTATGATGAGACGTTTTCCCCAGTTGCACGTCTCGAATCCATTCGTATTTTGCTTGGTGTTGCATGTTTCCTTGGCTTTAAATTGTTTCAAATGGATGTGAAAAGTGCTTTTCTGAATGGGTACTTAAAAGAAGAGGCATATGTTGAGCAACCAAAAGGGTTTGAGGACCCTAAATGTCCTAATCATGTCTACAAGTTAGACAAGGCTTTGTATGGGTTGAAACAAGCCCCTCGGGCTTGGTATGATAGGCTTACTACCTTTCTTCTTGATAATGATTTTCCAAGGGGTAGTGTGGATAAGACATTATTTGTGAAACATAATAAGTCTCATATTCTTGTTGTTCAGATATATGTTGATGATATTGTGTTTGGTTCCACTGCTGATCATCTTGTGAAATATTTTTCGGATTGCATGACACATGAGTTTGAGATGAGCATGATGGGGGAGTTGTCTTATTTTTTGGGTCTCCAAATTAAACAGTCTCCTTCGGGTATATTTGTTTCTCAGTCTAAGTATGCTAAAAATCTTGTGTCAAAGTTTGGTCTTGAGTCTGCCAAGCATGCACGCACTCCCATGAGCACCACTCTTCACCTTTCCAAAGATTCCTCTGGTATTGATGTTGATCCTACCCTTTATAGGAGTATGATAGGGAGTCTTTTGTATCTCACAGCCAGTCGTCCTGATATTTCCTTCAGTGTCGGTGTTTGTGCTCGTTACCAAGCCAGTCCTAAAGAGTCTCACCTTCTTGCGGTAAAACGCATCATCAAGTATGTAAATGGGACCTTGGGGTATGGGGTTTGGTTTTCCACTGATACTACAGCTGAAATTACTGGTTTTTCTGATGCCGACTGGGCAGGGTGTGCTGATGATAGGAAAAGTACATCCGGGGGATGTTTCTACCTTGGGAATAATCTGGTTTCTTGGCATAGTAAAAAGCAGAATGACATCTCTCTTTCCACTGCTGAGGCTGAATACATTGCTACAGGGAGTTGTTGTGCCCAAATGTTGTGGATGAAGCAAATGCTTCATGATTATGGGATAGAACAGAACACTCTCACTCTTTTTTGTGACAACACAAGTGCCATAAACATTTCAAAAAATCCTGTCCAACACTCTCGCACCAAACACATTGACATCCGTCATCATTTTATTCGAGAGTTAGTGGACGAAGGCCTTGTTGTTTTGGAACATGTTTCTACTGAGCATCAAAAAGCTGATATTTTTACAAAACCCCTTGATCTCCTTCGATTTGAATTTCTTAGAAAGACCTTGGGTGTAATGTCTCAGTAACTAGGTTGTTTCCTGTGATGTGAGTGTGAGTGGTTGACTTACTGTTCTTGGATGTGATAATCAATGAATGAGTTCTGATATCTTTGCATCAAATTTTATATGAACACTGCTCATGTTGCATACAAGATCTCTTTCATCTTTGTTCATAGCTCATTCTGAATGCCCATACTCATTTACTTCATGATCTCATTCTGTACACATCCTTGAGATAAACTGTTGCAGGGGTTTCCGCACAAGTGATCAAAGTTCTCTATGGACCACTGACAGTGTTTCTTGTACTCTTTCAGAGGAATTGACCTATACTGATATATCATGGGTGATGTTAAGTCTCTTAACCATCTACCATCTTATTTCACTTCCATGGTTTCTCACTCAGTACATGATTTCTGGGCATTAGGAAAAGGCTACCTCAGAGGCACCAACCAGGCCATCATTTTGATTTCATTCTTCTCTGGTTTGGACTCCATACTCTTGAGCGTGTATGCCACCAGTGAGTGCCCACAAGAAAGAAAAGTTTAAAAAAAAAAAAAGGGGGATCATTGTCTGAGGGGGAGCTTCCGCATTTACTCAACAAATACCCCGTGATTCCTAGTGGTTTGACTTTTTTCTGTGATTGACAGTCACTCTTGTTGGAGGTCCAGCCATCAGATCACTACCAGGATTAACTCTAGCTATGTGGCTCTCAAGGATTTCACACACACACATCACTTATATGAGCTCTCATGTGTGTTTTTGAGTTATGCATTCTCATGATGCTTGTGGCTTTGATTTAATAATATCTGTTTTCTTCTTGAGCTTGTGTTTCATCTCTTTTCTCAAATTTTCAGGACTCAGAATTAGTGGATATTCTTGCCCTTGTGGAATAGTATGTCAACTGATCATCTTACTTGTTACAGGACTTCCTAGATGTTTTTATTTAAAAAAAAAAAGAAAATTCCGCTCGAGCGGACTGTTCTACGCTCGAGCGTAGTTTTTACTCTTGCAGCAGTTTGGCAGTTCTGAGTGTTGGATATTTGAGCTCGAGCGTTCTTTTTCACGCTCGAGCGGGAGTCAGTTTTCTTTGTTGTGAGCTCGAGCTGTAATACTCACGCTCGAGCGGACATTTTTCATATATATTCCCTCGCTCGACTCTTCCAGTCCATTTTTTTCCCTCTTTTCATTCTCCTGATCTAGGGTTCTTCTTGTGGCTTGGCATTGTGGTCGTTTTTGGTCTGATCCTTCATCCTTCTTGCCGATTTGATCTTTGGTAAGTGTTTACCTCTCCTATTTTCCTTCTTTCCCTTAATTTCGGCTTATGGGTGTTGGTTTTTGGCTGTTTGTGTTCGACTTTTGGGTCTCTCTCTCTGATCTCAGGATTATCTACATGGTTTTTGTGTTGTGTGTGTCATTCGTCTTGGGGTTTGTCTGTTTGGGTCTGTCTTTCATTGTAATGATCATACTTGCCCTGTTCTGACCTGGTTCTGCATTTGTTCTTAAGAAAATCATTCATTTTTATGATTGCCCTGTTTCATGTCTTCATGTTGTATGCATTGAATTTGGGGGTTTTTGCTTAGCACTGGTTGGGATGTTTATATTCTGTTATGGATATGTTATGCTTACATGTTGCCCCATCACATTTACTATACTCCATGTTGCCATATTTGGATATGTTATGCTTACATGTTTTGCACTATCTACTCTGTTATCTTGGCTCATTGTGGTACTAATGGTTTGTGTTTTTTTCTGATTGATCCCTGTTGGTTTGTTTGGGGTTTTGGGTGGTTGTAATAATGTCTCCCTCAGTCATGTCTACCTCTACCTTTGCTCCTAAACGCCGTAAGGCTGCTGTGTCTCGACCTACTTTTGACTCTGTTCGGTTTCAATCTGTTAAACAATCCAAGTCATTTTATAAATCTTTTGAGTCCCGAACAGTTCATCTAGAGCATAATGTCCAGGCTGATACGTTTGAGTCCATTCATATACGTCCTTTGTTTGATCCTCTGGGGGGTGATCTTGTTTTGTCATTTTCGGGGCGTCAGAACCTCAATTGGGTTAGAGAGTTTTACTGTAATATGGAGGGGATTGTTGATCATGAGCCATCTTTTACCACTTGGGTTCGATCTAAATCCATTTCTGTCACCCCTGCCTTGATCCGTTCACTTTTTCACATTGAGCAGGGCTTTCCCGAATATTACCCTTTTCCCATTCCTGACCGCCCTACTTGTAACTTTGATGATGTGGCCAGAGAGTTGTGTGGCATTGCTCGCCACTAGCCTAAAGGCGGGTTGATTAAACAGTTTGAACTTCTTCCCGAGTTCAGACTGCTTAATCTGATCGTTTGTGCCAACATTCTTGTGACTACTCACTCTTCCGAGGTCAAACAAGACCAAGGCTTTATTTTGTCTTGCATTGCCCGACATCGATCCATTGATCTTGCGTCTCTTATCATCAAAAAGATGATTGGTGTCTCTGGGCATAAGAAGCTAGGCCTTCCTTATGGTTGCTTGATCAACCGCCTCTTGTCCGGCCTTGGCATTTCTGTTCTCGAGGATGATGAATTTGCTTCCCCTTCTCGCCCTTTTACCAAGAAAACCATGTCTCAAAGTCGAGCCCATATTAAAGGGGAGTCATCTAGGGTTGGTCCATCTGCAGGGATTGCTGCTGGTCTTGCCGAGGAGGCTGAGTATGATGCCGGTGATGCCGGTGATGGTGATGGTGGAGAGGCTCCTATTCCTCCTCCGGACTTTTCTATTGAGTTTCAGCGGTTCGCGGAGACTGTGACCCGACGTCTGGATTTTCTCGATGCCCGGTTTGATGCCTTTGATGGACGTCTTGGTCACATGGAGCAGACTCTTGATCATCTTGTTCATTTCCTTCATTCACAGCAGCCTCCACCTTCTGATGCTTGATTCTTGCTTCCCTGACAAAAAGGGGGAGAATTTTGGAAGATAGTATGGACAGTTATGGACAGTTTCTTTTGCACAGATAGCTTTTGGTGATTTGCACAGATAGTTTTTGGTTGCACAGATAGTTTTTGGTCCCATTGCACAGCTCTTGGAATTTTGGTGATTTGCACAGATAGTTTTTGATCCCATTGCACAGAGATAGCTTTTGGATTGATGGTACATTTCTTGGATATTTGTTGGTTTTCTTGATGATACATTTCTTTATTTTGGATGTTGTGGATATCATGTTTTATGTATTTCACATTTATCTTCTTCCACAGTTTTGTTTTGTATGTTGAATGCTATGTCACATGTGCAAAGTTAAAGGATTGTGTTCTTTGAATTGGATGTTGAAATTCCATGGTTGTGTGCTTGATCTAGGTGTGTGTTTGATAGATTTTTTGAGAGGTTATATTTTGAGATGTTCTTGTATATTGTTTCCTTGTTTTTAGAATGTCTAGTGCATTTATTTTAAGGAACAATGTTTAGATAGGTTTTGTCCGGGAATTGACAAAGGGGGAGATTGTTAGGTCCCTTTATTGTCAAATCCGGTGACAAAACTTTGTGCCTAATCAGAATGTAATTTTTGTATTTTTGTACTTCCCGCTCGAATGGGGCCATATGCGCTCGAGCGGAGTTTGGAGAATCTCAGTATATGGGACAGGACTGCAGAAGTACTGAAGGGTGTGAATTCGCGCTCGAGCGGAATGGTTAGCGCTCGAGCGCATCTCAGCTTAATCGCGCGGATCTTTTGTTCAGGCCGCTCGAGCGGAGAGTGGAGCGCTCGAGCAGAGATCGCCATTTCAGAATCCTATTTTAGAATCCTATTGGCTTCAAGAGATTGAATTCCTTCAGATCTGGGACTCTTTTGGTTTTCTATGAATAGGTAGTTTTCTCCTAAAACTATGAGAACTTTTTTCGAGGTCAGATTAAAGAATTCTAGAGTTTTGTTTGAAGTGTTCTTCTGAGAGTTTGGTGAGTTTTCTTTGATGTTCTTGAGAGAGTTCTAAAACTCATGAGTTGAAATTCATACATCAAAGAGGTTGATACTTAATATTCAAGAGTGTTCTCTTCGGTGGAATCCGAAGACCATTACGTAAAGTTTCAAAAGGTGTTTGTTTCTTTACGTAGTCGTTAATTCGACAAGTGAAGTTGAGGTGTGGAACCAACTTCAGAATCAGTTCCGTGGCGAAGGCGTGGTGAAAGAGTTACAGAAGATTCAGAGACAAATTGACTGGTTTGGGTAATTTGTATGGTATCTTTGTAACCTTGTAGTCCTTCTGTAGTGGATTGATTAGTGGCGGTTCGCCCGTGGTTTTTGATTACAATTGAAGGTTCTTCAATTGTGGTTTTTCCACGTAAAAAATCGATTGTGTTGATTTATTATTTATTCCTAAAAAACAAACAAACTAAAATCACTTTCGTAAGTGCTTGATGATTTTAGATTGAGTGTTTTTGGAATTTTTGGCTTTGGAATATTTTAATCTTTATCTAATCACGAATCACATAGGATTTTCAATATTTATTAATCATTAAAAAGTCTTAAGGTGAATAAACCTAAAAATAATGATGTACAATATAGAATCTAATTAAGACCCCACATACAATTTTCTAGGGGTGAGCATGGTCCAAATTGGACCGGATTGGGGTAAATCAGGACCAATCCGTTATCTACACTTCCTAAAAAATTGGAACCAATCCAATCTGTTTAAATCGTGGAACCAATCCGAACCAATCCATTTAAACACGGATTGGCTTGGTTTAAGACTACAGATTTACATAATTAAATAACAAAAATATATATATAACACTTTAATTTCATAAAAATATAATTATAGCACCATATTAGTTTCACAATAACAACATGTCTTTTCATAATAGCGACATACTGTTCTAGAATTTAAATAACCATAAGAAAACTGGTTCCACCAAAAGTATTTAGACTATTACAAATTAATATTAAAAACTAGCAAACAAAAATAATAAAAGAAGATACTATATGAGTTTAGGTTTAGATTTAAGTTTTATATAAAATAAGAGAAGATACTATGTAGGAGGGTATATAATAAAAACATAGACTATTTGTATACGGTTCGGATCGGTTTCAATCCGAAACCGTGGGGTTCAATCCGGAACCAATCCGTGAATTACGGATTTTTAATTTTTCAATCCGGAACCGAACCACGGATTAAAAAAACCAATCAAAACTTACTAGATTAAACTAGATTTGATCGAATTACGAATTTCTTGCTCAGTCCTACAATTTTCCAATGGTAAGCGGTTTTTTTTTTTTTTCATATATATATATATTCCAACAACTTTAAGAAAAGCAAACAGTGGCAAGTGTAAAGTCATGACTGTACAATAGGATCTGATTAGACGCCACATATTATTTTTCGGATGAGGATTCCTTTCTGTCCAAAATTTGAATTGGAGGAGATTGTTTGGATAGGTGGAGTTTATTATGGATTTTATTTTGATTATTTAAATTATTTATTTTGTTAGATACTTTTTATATTTGATTTATAAAAAAATTAAGTTGATTTTGATAACTGAAACTTGTTTAAATTATTGCTTTTTTCATTAAAAAAATGTATGTTTATTTTTAAAAATATAATTATTATCTATTTTTTTTAGTGAAAAACGCGGTAAATTGAACAAGTGTTAGTTATCAGATCAGCCTAATTTTTTTGTAATTGAAATACACAAATTGTCAGACAAAATATCATTTGATCAATATTATGGGTTGCCTAACTAAAAAAATTAAAAAATTGCCTTGTACTAAATATCACATGAGGGAAGAGGGAGGAGAGTTAAATTATGAGTTTTTAAAAAGAAATTTAGAAAGTAGTTTTGTGAAGACAATACAACCCCAAAAATATATATATATATATATATTTTCGTTCATTTTTTCTTTGTGCTCATGGAAACAAATAGTAATAATTATATGAAGAAGAAGAAGTTCAAAGAAAACATCCTTGTATGAAAATAATAGTTAAAGATTCAAAAACAACTTTGTGATGTTTAATTGTATCCATGAAATTTTGTTAAAAACAGCTTTTGGAAACAGTTAAGCAACCAAACATCTTGTGTTCTCTCAAAAAATAAAAAATAAAAAAACAAAAGAAAAGTACAATACAAACAAGTTTTCATGAAGAAAAGAAATTGAAACCATTATACAGTTGCTCTCAATTAGCAAACAAAAACTACTTTCTAAATATTTTTCGAAAACTCATTATTTTCATCAACTAAAATAGTATTAAATGCAAAATTAAAATGATCCATTGTATGGAGGAGAGTTATATTTGTTTTGACACTTCTCTCTAATAGTGGACTTAAAACTCATTATTGGACTTAATTGACTAATAAATGGAAGGTAATTCAAATGAAGTAATAAAATTGGAGTTAAAATGAAATATGATAATAAAATGGTTTGAGTTCAATCAAACGTCAATTGAACCTATTGAGTCATGAGAGGGTAATTTTGTGTACAAATTGAGCCGAGCTAGGTGGAGTCTCCTTTGGATGTTGGGCCACGTGCTGGGCCGAGGAAAGGGCAGGTGTAGCTCGATTGACCGTGCAGGCATTGAGCCAGGGCCTGAACCAGGCTGCCTAAATATAGTCCAGAAACGAACCGAGGTTTTTCCAGTACATATAGCCGAGCTGGAATTAGCTTGGTAGAATGTTATCTTGGTTCTTTCCAACACAGAACTAGACCAAGCTAGCTCAGTTGACTATGCTACCAGCCAATGTAATAGACTTGAACCATCTCACTTGGTTGTGAGAAGGGCGTGCTCAGGATAGGCTTTATCCTTGAGAGTGTGATTCCTAAGAGGACTTTGCTAATGAAAGTTAGAGTCCTACTAGGATTGTACCAAGCAGAATCTATAAAAGCTCATGACATGACCTATGTACAGGTATCACATTTCTTATTCTCAAATACACAGAGCTTTTGTGTTTATTGTCCATTTTGCTAATTTAGGCATCGAAGAGGTTTCCAGCACATACCCACCGACTAGCTCGCGTTTGTGTTTTCAGGTAGCAAAGTGACGACGTTTAGAGCAGTGCAAACTTGATCAATAAAATTATACGAGAAGATTATTCTGTACTCGTACATTCATCAACTAAAATAGTATTAAATGCAAAATAAAATGATCCATTGTATGGAGGAGAGTTATAGAATTTGATGTGAAAATGAAAAGACATTTTAGAAGGAAAAAAACCAAGAGACATTTGAAATATGACACATGTCATATTCTAAGATGAACATGTGTCTCACTTTTAAACTTGTCATGGTAAAGGACTCGGTAAAGTCATTGTGCCTGTTTGATAAAACTTAAAATCAGCTTATTTCAACTTTTAACTTAATTTAAGCTATTTAAAATCAGTTTATTTCAGCTTTTGACTTAATATAAGCCATTTGGTTGTATTTGATACAACTTAATTGATTAAATTATAACTTTTTTGAAGCTATTTTCAGCTCATTTCCGAAGTTGCTCGGTACTTTACTTATGTTTTATAAGATATGATATAGCAGCCTTTTTTAAAATTTTCTTAACGAATGTTTATTAAGACCCTTGTTAACAAGACGATTTTAATTTTTTTGAAAGCTGACCTCGAAAAAGACCTCCACACCAAAAAAATAAAAAATTCTACTCACAAGCATAATACAAGTTCCACATAATTAGAAAATGCCTCTTTCAATAAAAAGTACCTATTTGATTTTTGAAAGGTTCACATCATTAAAAACAAATTTATTGAAAAATATCTCTATCTATAATTATAAAAAGACTGACTTTAATATATAAAAAAATTCCACCAAGTTAGAATAGGTTGAAGTTTATTAGATTTCAATTTATTTTCTACCTAGACTTCATTTTAAACGTGTAAGCGCTAATTACCGGATAATTTATAGCAATTTTCATTTCTTTTCGTTTTACAACCTTCATAAAAAAAAATTAAAAAAACAAAACTTGCAAAATTAATAATATTATATGAATTTATATTTATATATTAAATTTAAAAGGCTCCCAATAACATTTCGCTTTAGTCCCCTATCAAGTGATAGGCCAGCCCTGAAGAAAATATTTTTATTTATATATATTTATAATATTATTTTTTACTTTTTATATTAATAGAAATTGATATTACAATCTATACTTTCTTTATTTATTTATTTATTTTTTTTTGGGCCAATGTACATACTCACCAATCCTGTATTATTGAGGATGATGTTGGTGGGTCTTTTCTTCTAGATGCGTATGTGATTAATTAATGGGTTATATTAGGGATTTTAAATAATTTATCAATTTTTTTATCAAACCTCCCACATAGGTGTGGAACCCACACACATGTAGGTTTGTATGGATCTCATACCCATATGAGAAGTTTGGTAAAAAATACACACATGTAGGTTTGTATGGATCTCATACCCATATGATAAGTTTGGTAAAAAATTTAATAGATTATTTAGAGTTTATAACTCTTAATTAATTGTAAGAGCACGTGGAGGGTTTTGCCTTCACAAGAATTTGAAAGGTTTTTTAAATGATGATGCGGAGAGAGCATCTTTAATTTTTCATTAATTTTATTTTGAATTTAGGCCACAACTTCTTTTCCATTCGAATTCGGATTGAAGGGTGTTGTTGGGCTATATTGGGCCCAATTATGGACCCATCTCAATGACTCAGACCGTTCAATATGTAGAGTTCGCCTAGTACATCATCTTTGTAAAAAATCACGTTAATCCGATTTCAACGACATTTATGATTTTTAAAATAAATCACAAACACAAATGCAAGCTGATCGAGTGTCGATCAATGTTCGATTAACGTGATTTTTTGCAAAGATGATGTACTTGACGAGCTTTACACATTGAACAATTTGGATCATCAAGATTGGCCCAAAATCAGGCCCAACAGCACCATCCAGTCTGTTTCCAAACTGGAGAGGAGCTGGACCCTTAAATTTCATTTACACACAAGTCCTAATTTATGAACTTATACTCCATTAAGTCCTAACTAAGATTTTTTAGACCTTCAAGTCCCATTAAATTTTTAATAGTCGAAATTGCCCTTCAATCGATGATTATTTATCATTTATAATTATCTCTAAAGGAACATGATGATTTAATATTTATTTTGATTTTCAAAACTTTAAAACATCAACTTTCAAATTGAGAAAATTAAAAAAAAAAATTATGTGTTTTTTGAAAAAATTGAATTTTGTTTCTATAAAACGGCATAATGATGGAACATTGATATGCAAAACTAAAAAAAAAAAAAAACTTTAAAAATGAAAAAACTGTAATGTTTTCAGTTTTAAAACTAAAAAAAAACCGATAATGTTTTTTGTTTTATTGAATAGTTGAATCAAACCAATAAGTAGAAGAGTAAAAATGTTTAATCTTATACTCTGTTTGTTTTTTCCCATCAGGTAGTGAAACAATTATATGGAACATTACTTTGCAAAATTGATAATGTTCTTAGTTTTAAAAATTGAGAAAAACCGATAACATTCTCAGTTTTACTAAATATGACTTAAAGGTTCAAAAAATTTTAAATAGAACCTGAGTTACCAAAACATTTGTAAATAGGACTTTTAGATAATTAATTCTAAATTTAAATAAGGGTCTTGCTAATAAGTGGCTCTAGGGCACAACTAAAAGACAAAATATTTGCAAAACACAATACATTTTTATTGAAATCAATACAGTTTTTAATATTTTTATATATTTTCAAGACACTTTTTACACACTTTCTAACATTAAACAATGCCTATGGAGCACTTGTTAGCATTTGCCTTTAAGTAAGGAAAATGTTATAGGTCCCAAATTTTGTACTAAACAAATGACTAAATGTCTCACATTGGTGTGGGCTTCACAAAATTGTGGACCCAACACCCGTGTGAGACATTTGATTATTTGTTTGGTAGAAAATTTGGTATCCCTAACATTAATCAGTAAGTAAAACGTTTGATTTTATATGAATTATTTTAATTATTTTATTGAATTTTTATCAATTTTTTTAAAATAAAAAAAAATCATATCTTATTTCAAAATTTTCTTTTCGTCAAATTTTAAGGGAAAAAAAAAGGGAGATTTACCAATAAATCTCAAATGTTAAACTTATGAACCAATTGGTCCCAATTTTTTTTTTTCTAATAAACAGTTTAGTCTTTGGATATTTTGAGGGACCTTAATGCCTTCATTTAGATGTTATTAGATGCATGCTCTTTATGAGGGTGTGTCACGTGCCACACACAATATGTCACGTGACACACACAATGGGTGCCACACATTAACAAAGTATACCAAGGCTCTTTATGAGGGTGTGTTACATGACACACAATATCACGCGACACACACATTGGGTGTCACACATCAACAAAGTACACTAAGGCTCTTTATGTTTTTTGCCTTGGAGTGTCACGCGACACACACATTGGGTGTCACACATCAACAAAGTACACTAAGGCTCTTTATGCTTTTTGCCTTGGAATGATGTATGTCACGCGACACACACACGGAAGGGTATAATTGACCACTCAATGTTACTAAACAAAGGAAATAGGATCAACTGGTAAGATATTTCCCCACTAATAAGACTAATCAGAATAATAGAAATAACCTTAGGACCAATCGGTAAAACTGTTTGTGAGATAGGATTTTTAATTCTTATTTTTTTAAATTTTTATCATATTTAAATTGGAAAAATTAGTCTAAGGTTCCTCTCTCGTTTTTAATAATGGAGATATTCACAATATTATTTTATGATGTCTAAGATCCCTCAATTCCGCACTCATATATCACAGAGAAATCTGAGTGCCGCAAATCAAATCTCATTTCTCTCTCTCTCTCTCACACACTTTAAACACTCTCTCTCTCTCTCTCTCTCTCTCTCTCTCTCTCTCTCTCGATGACCGTTTAGCCTTCTTATTGCTTCTTCCATTTAATGAGAACAATGAGAATAAAGCAAAAAGGAAATAAAAGAGAAAGCATTGTGAAGTTCCTGGAACGACTCTCTACCAAATTAGAATTTAAAACAGGTTATCGTTATCCATAAAAACTCTCTGATCAATTAGTGCATCAGAATGAATAGCATATTATATAAAGGACAATTAATACTGGGAACATGGATTTAGTAAAGAAGGTGTTTGATAAAATGCCAATGTGAGAATTTTTGTCTAGAGAAATTTGGTGTGGGTGACGTGTAAAATTTCTCTGTGATGTGTCTAGAAAAATTTGGAATTTTCTCTGTGATGTGTTCAGAGAAATTTGGAATCACAGAGAAATTTGGAATTTTCTCTGTGCTTTGTGTAGAGAAATTCTCTTGATCGAATTTTTTCTGGATCGATGTTGAGGGACCTTAGACATTATGAAAATATTGAGTGTTCTTTATGCTATAAAATCTTAATAGTAGGGGCCTTAAAAAAAAATCCTCTATTCTAATATAAATTTAGGTAAATATATATTTCAATTGAAGTACATCTTTTTATTTTTTTAAAATAAAATTAAGTAAATATATATGCATACTAATATCCAAGAATACATATGATCCACGACAGTTCGGTAGAAAACTGTACCTGATGAGCTCAAATGTTGAAAGAAAACGTGTACATTGGAGCTAGCCGAGGCTGCTCAGCCAAATAGTCAAATCCAATTTTTTTTTAGATTGAACCTAAAATCCAAAGTCAGTTACAAGATTTAAATCCAAAGTCAGTTACAAGATTTTTCATTTTACTGACGGATGCTATTCAGTGTATTTGATTTCAATTTTTTAAATTTAATATTCTAAAAATTAAATTTTTTATTTTTTGTATTTTTTATTTTTAGTGAATATTTTTAAAATTTTAAGTAAAATTTTTTTTTTACTTTTTTAGATACACCTTACTTAGATGTATTTAAAAAGTAAAATATTTTTAAAAATAATAAATACACAAGAATACAAAAAATGTACTGAATTTTCATATTTTTTATTTTTGGCATTTAGTGAATTTTTTTATAAATTTTTTTTTTCATAAATATTATACTTTTTAAGTATATTTATGTTAGGTGTATTTAAAAATTAAAAAAATTACTTAAAATATTTTTAAAAATCAGTAAAAATAAGAAAATATGAAAAATAAAAAATTTTAATTTTATAAAAAATAAATCCTGAGTATGAAAACAAACAAGCTGATTAATTTTTAGTGTCGAAATTTCTGATAAATTTGACCCTTTTAACACTTCAATCAATTGACGAACCAAATTTGAACAAGGAGGCTTGGAGAAAACAGCGTTTTATGACTGCCACACAACACATTAATGCTTCACAACTCTCTCTCTCTCTCTCTCTCTCTCTCTCTCTCTCTCTCTCTATATATATATATATATATATTTTGTTGCCAAAGTTAGATTTTATTGATAGATAGAAATACATACATCAAGAGTGATTATTCTCATTTCTAGAAGGATTATAGCCAAGGTTCAGTATTCCAAACACGAACACTCGACACCTAACACTCATTGTAATACCCCTGTTCTGTATTATGTTAATTGGTCCTTAATATGGGTATGATTATGTGTTTAATATGATTTTGTGTGCCATTATGTGAAAATATGTGGTTTTGAATTTCTATCTGTTCACCGTAGGAATATCTGTTTGATTGTCTGCTTTGAAAATTAAATTGAAGACCTTATCGGCCACAGAACCCGAAATTGATGACGCCATTGTGATTAGCGTAATTTTTAGAGCCTACGGTGAAATTTAATTGGAAATTGATTCGGATCAGATTAAATTGATTTAATTAATGACATAGTGCTCAAATTATTTATTATCAAATGGTGCTAGTGGGAACTTATGTAAAGAGGCACTACACCCTCTATTCTCTCCTTATAACCTCATTTGGCTGATTTGAACTCAAGATAGAGAGAGGGCCGGCTATAGAGAGAGAGAGGGAGAGAATTGTGCAATTTTTGGCTCAAGTTTGGGAATTTGAAGATTTAACTCAAGAATTGACTAGAGCTTGGGTGTTTGAAGCTCCTAGGTGAGTGAGTTTGTGTATATTAGTTGTAATTTTATGAATTCAAGTTTGATTAATGGTCTAGAATTTGGATTAGTTTGATTATAAGGAAATTGAGTCGATTTTGTTGTATTTGAAGCCAATAGATGCATGCATGTAGAAAATTACTATGAATTTTCATATTTGAACACAATGTGTATAATCTATGTTGAATCTTGTTTGAAATCCATGTATTTGATTATCTGTTCACCAATTAAGTTGATATGAATGAATATTTCTCACATGCAAGAGTAGATCATGGAGGTATGAGCTTTGCATGTTTGAATTTGATGTATTGGTGATGAGTTTGGATTAATTTGAGGCATGCATGTAAGTAATTCAAGAAATGGAGCTTCATTGTGTTATGATTTGGTATTGGTATCATGTGGGTATATGTATGTATGAAATTGGAGCCATAATATGCAAGAAATGTGGTTGAAATGTCGAAATTGAACTCAAGAAACCATTCTGGAAAACCTAGAATTTATGATGTCCGCTTGAGCGGGGGGAATCGATGCTCGAGCGGGGAATTCATGCTCCCAGTATTTTTTTTTGCAGGTATGGGTCCGTTCGAGCGGGGAAGTCCACGCTCGAGTGTGGAGCTATGTAGACAGACCTTCCGCTCCAGCGCCCGAGTTCACGTTCGAGCGTGAATTTGATGCAACCAGCACTTTTGCAGACCAATTGGGTCTGCTCGAGCGGGGAAGTCCATGCTCGAGCGTGGAGTTATGTAGACAGACCTTCCGTTCGAGCGCCCGAGTTCATGTTCGAGCGTGAATTTGATGCAACCAGCACTTTTGCAGACCAATTGGGTCCGCTCGAGCGGGGAAGTCCACGCTCGAGCGGGGACCCTGTTTTTTGAAATTTTGTTTATGCGTTCTGTGTTTCGTTTTCCGTTCTCCTTCACTTCTAAGTACTCTTAGGCATGCATTGAGCATTGTAATTGAGTTAAAGAGATAAGAATAAAGCCTAAAGAGGAATATGTGAATTAAAGAACGAATTGAATTATTTGTGACCTATATGTGTTATATGATATGTAGGGTCAAACTCTAGGGAAAATCCACAAGCCGATCACAGTGAGTAATATTTGAAATATGTTGTTGTCCAATTGTTACTTCTATGTAAGTTTTGTAAAGTTCATTAGTTTGAATAGTAGACAAAGTTTGATATGAAAGCTTGAAAAGGGCCTAAAGGCCAGTTTGATATGGAAGTTTAAAAAGGCCTAAAGGCCAGTTTGATATGGAAGTTTGAAAAGGCCTAAAGGCCAGTTTGATATGAAAGTTTGAAAAGGCCAAAGGCTGTTTTGACATGAATGAATGGGCCGAAGGCCGTTTTGACATGAATGCATGGGCCAAAGGTTGTTTTGACATGAATGCATGGACCGAAGGCCGTTCTGACATGAATACATGGGCCAAAGGCCGTTTTGACATGAATGCATGGGCCGAAGGCCGCTTTGACATGAATGGATGGGCCAAAGGCTAGTTTGTCATCTGAATGGACCAAAGGCCGTTTTGACACAAATGGAAGATAAATGGGCCGAAGGCCAGTATGTTTGGAATCACAGTCACTTGACTTAAATTGTATATATATATGTGTTAAATAGAAATATGAATCGGGCCCAAGGTCGTTTGAAGCATGTTGTTCTACATACCGTTTGTATAACTCTTTTATTTGATATTATTCATTGGGCTATCGCTTACGCTCATTCATGTATTTGTAGGTGAGCCAAGAGAAGTCCGAACCCAGCCCCAGTGAAGTCTATATGGAACAACTAAGGTTTTGAAGAGTCAGCCATTGCGTCTCATGCACGAGACACGTCTTCGCCCTTCTGCCATCCTATGTTATTTTGTCATGTTGGTGAGGACTTTGGTGTACGTCTATATATAGCTTTGTTTTGGCTGACTTAGATTTGAATGATCCTGTTTGTATAGAACTTTATGTTACTATACTTTCTGTTGTGAGTTATTAACATATGTATGTATGGAATGTTACGATGTGCATATAAGCACGGCTCTATGGACAAAGTTTTAAAATTGCTTCCGTTTGGCCCCCGTTAACTCTGTTAAAATACGTTTTGTTTGGTTTGAGGCCGTAGGTAATCTCAAGATTACTGGCCGGTTATGTCTTTAACCCACGGGAGCGGGTTCGGGTCATGACACCCATAGCCCGCAACACACTTGAACCACCAACTAACAACCATAACCACAACATATTGTGGCCACTAACCAATAACCATACTCGCAACATATTGCAACCAACAACAACAAAGACAAACCAAAATCTCTATGGAGGAAGAAAAGCTTCCACAAAGGAGTGAAAAAACAAGAAAACAAGATATAATAAACACACAAACAAACAAACAAACAAACAAACAAACAAACAAAATCAAAAAACTAGATTCACACAATCCATAGCGCAGGACTGACAAGCAACTCTAGTGTCGACTTCAAATCTATAGCCCACGAAGGCCGTGAAAGCCTGAATGATAGAAAGCCTCGGATCGGAGAGTAAAAGACCAGATCTAAGAAAAAACAAATCACCTACGTAGACAGAAAGGAAAGGGGAAGGGAAAGGGGGATCGGAAGTCACCGGCCCCACTCCCTAAGGTACAACTTGGGCTTGGGTTTGTGCTCCATCCAGATTTTCAGTTCAACTTGTACTAAGTGTTATCAACTCTTTAGAGTAACACCCGTGGGCTCTGTCTGAGATTCGTCTAATACACGTGGAAGGAGCATTTTGCACGAGAAAGAGAAAATATGTGTGAAACATAGGTGAAACGGAGTTATATTTCATTCACATTTCATTTACTTTTTTATTTTTCCTTTCCAAATCTCTTCCTAAATTTATGAATCAAATACAGCCTTAAGATGCAAATGAGTAGTGATGGAACTACAACAAGACTGTGAGGGGCCGTGGCCCCCCGCTCATGAGAAACAATTGGGTGTATGATACTTGATAGTTGATAATATGCTTACCATTTGATAGATATATTGCCCCCTAAACTACTACACAATTGAAATCAAGGCCCATTTTATATCTTGACATTTTATAGACATTTTGTTTATAATTAGGTAGTTTTTTGATTTAATGAATTAAAGGTATAATGGAATAATTATTAGAATGTTGATTTGTACATTTGATTTATAAAAATAATAATAAAAATACATGACAAATAAAATTATCATTTACCATTATAAGTGAATTGTCATTTTAAATGGAGGTTAACGAACGAGTAATCTCATTTCATTTCACTCTTATTCTAATGAACCAAAAATGACTTTAGGACTAATTTAATTATTTTAAGAGGTTCAGGGTTTTACTCTTGTCACAAGTAAAAAAAAATTTCTTCAAACTGTAGTCTCCGATGTACACAAAATAATAATAATAATAATAATAATAATAATAATAATAATAATAAAATGATTTTATTGAGTTAACCAAATAATAAAAGAAAAAAAATTTACGAATGTAGAATTTATACAGAATTTTATACCCATTTAATGTGGCAATAATTTTTTTTTTTTTAAAAAAAAGAAAAGAAATTAGTCATGCCACATCTCGCCCCCCTGAACATAAGATTCTAGTTCCATGCCTAAGATTCTAGTTCCGTCCCTGCAAATGAGATTGCAATGGGGTTTTCTCTGTCAAATTGCTTTATTTGAATGCAGAGCATCTCTCTGTATGACTTTGATCATAACAAGTCCATTATTTTTTGTATTCGGAAAAATCTCTATTCATTTCGTGTTCAAGTTTTTTTACTCACAAGTTTTCTATTGGCTTTTGTTTTACATTGTATCAAACATCAGAAAATGTGGAAAACATTTTCCAGAAAGTGTTTTCTGCCGACACAAATGGAGCATGAGTTTCAGAACAGGGTGTTTTTGGTAGTTCTCTCTGTTGGGGGGTTTAGTAGTTGGCACCTTGTTAACTACTGGTCTACTGGGTTTTTCTGCAATCTTTTTTTTTTTTTTTTGTGTTTTCTTGTTGCTCCTGTCTGGATCTTCTTTAAACTCTCTTTTATATTGATTGTAATTTTTATCGTTACTATCAAAATATATTCCTTCTCTGCGGATAAAATGACTGATAATAACAAATTTATTTTATTTTTGCCAAAAAATATATATTTTGAACAACGATATGAAAGCAAAATTTATCAATTAATTGTTGAAGAAACCAAGATTGTTTAGCAGCAACTGAACAATACATTTGAATCTTTACTAGTAATTCCCTCCATATCATGACCGAACATGTACATAGCTAGAGCTCTTTTTATTCATTGCAATGGTATTACTGCAAAACTATAAAAAAAATAAAGTAATATTTATTTTCTTCCATGTATGTCGAATTTATTACAAGGTACTGAAGAGGAGCTAGCTTTCATGTCGGCTAAATTTTTTTAGTGTCCTAGCATTGGAGATTATCACCAGGCGCAACCCCAAGTTGGTTGCAATAGTCAGTGTAGTACTTAACACGAGCATTGACTGCATTCGGGTTATTACCGCTGCACTCCATACTGTTGATGGCTCGGATTGTTGCACCGAATCCAGAATTTATGACATTGTGAACGTTGTTCATCCAAAACCACAAGGCGGTCTTGAACGACACCACTGAATCTGTCGCCACAATTTCCGGATTGTTTAGTCCATCGAACCCAATGCTTTGCCCAGCAGGCCCATAGTTGTAGTTCCATGACAGTTGAAGAGGACCTCTGCCATAGTAATTCTTGTTTGGTGCACATGGGTACTGAGTATTTAATGGATCACAATAGTTCTTAGAGGCACCATCTATCTCTTCAATATTGCAAAAAACTGCCAGATCAGAAAGTTTTGTGTGTAAGATATATGTTGGTAAAATAGAATTTTTTTTGATTATGTGTTATATTTATTTACAACTATACGATGAAGGCTTGGATGCAAAGCCCCAGAACAAGTTCCTGAATCGGGAAGGGTGCCAACTAAATACATCCACAAGGACACAATCCCCGATCATTGAATAACAGGAATAAAATAAAACGATAGATCATGTTGACGATCAATTCCTCCTCTTTGTCATTTTAAAGAAAGCATTATATTGACTAGACCGTTAGAACTCCTTTCACATTTGCTCAATTGTGCAAATTTTTCTAGTATATATATACATGTGCATGCATAAAATTTTTCAAATTTGTGTAGATTTTACCAATTTAAGTGTGGATTGGAGGGAAGTGAAGTTGAAATCTTACATCCAGTCTCATGCGTGGCATGTGCGAAGAAAGCAGCAATTTCGCGCTTAGATTCGTCAGCAGTTCCAGTGGTGCCAAACGAAGGGTAGGAGCCAAGGGCATTAAGAAATGCAGAGCGGGTGAAGAAGCTTTTCCCTACACATCCAGCAGGAGCTTGATTGATTATGCCATCGAAAAATGCCTGTGTGACTATATCAGGGACCGAGGCACCATTGGAGCCAGAGCCAGAGCCAGAGCCAGTACAAGGGCCTGATTGGCACCCTGCACCACAGTAGGCGTCGCCAGTGCCACAGTACCCGAACTGGCTGCAACATAGTTCTGCAGCACAGCCACAGTTCTGACCCAATACGATTTTTGGTACCATACCGGCGAGAATTCCGGCCAGAATGATTGTCAGTAAGCTGTTTTTGATATTGAGGGATACCATTTTGGAAGAGGAATGCGTGGATGGAAGAGTGTGGATGTCGGATGAAATTAAGGTGAGAGACACATGTATTTATAGTTGTACAATGGAAAAAGTGTGGAAAAATCAACATTCCTACTATACCATAAATGTTTTCAAATTAAAGTTTGAAAAAGTCGGAAAAAAAAATAAATTGATAATAAAATCAGACACAATCATCTTATATAAGGTGAGTCTAATATTTTTATAAATCTTATTTTTTTTGTGAGTCCCATATTTATATGAAAAAATTGTGTCAGACTCTATACAAATAGAACAAGTACTAAAGTTTAGCTTGCAATTATTAAAAATTATGTAATTAATTAAGTAGAACAATGGTTGAAGCTTAGGATGCAAGTTTCTAACAAGCGTGTTGACTTTGGTGTCTGGCTTGACCTTGACTTGTGCGTCAATAAACTAGACTGATTCTTACCATATGATCTTGTTTTCTTTTCTTTTCTTTTCTTCTTTTTTCGAAAATTACAAATTAGTGAAATAGTGGAAAATAATTATACTATAGATGAATTTTTTTTTTTTTTTTTGATATAACTCTAACACACAAAAAAGAATTGTACCAAATATAAGAAGAGCTTGCACCATTTACACAGGACATTAATACCACTATAAAAATACAAATATTCTTACTATACCATTAATGTTCAATTTAAACTTTGAAAAAGTCTAAAAAATAATAAATCGATAACAAAATTAGACACAATTATCTTATATAAGGTGACAATTAGTGACTTTTTTCTTGTCACAGTTTTTATAAATTGTCAGTAAAATTTACAATTAGTGATGTTTTTATGTAAAAAAATTTTAAACTATTACTAAAACTTATAATTAGTGATATTTTTTTGTGACAAAACTTTCAAATCATCACTGAAAATTAACAATTATTGACATTTTTTCATAGTGTTTGATAAAAAAATGTCATTAATTATCACAAAACTTACTGTACAATAAGTTTATCTATTAAGACTTACACGTAAATCCCTCCTTAGTTCACTCATTTGGGTTTGGTTAGTGTAAGATTTATAGAAAGAAAAGAGAGAGACTGAATGTAGAAGTTGTATTCAATTCACTAATTTAGTTACAAGGGTGTTAGCTTATTTATAGCTGAAGCAAGCACCGAAAGAGGAAGACATCAAGCTGTACAAATGCTGTGCTGAGTGTGTGAGTAATAATGAAAGTATGTGAGTGGTGGCCTTTACAACCGAAAGGAAGGGAATCCTATGCTGGCTATGCTCTGTATACATTATATTAACAACATTATACATTATATTATTATATTAACAGCCCCCTACAAACTCAAGGAGGGTAGGCATCCACCAAGTTGAGTTTGGAAACAAGATCACGGAAGCGGCCAGGAGGATGAGCTTTAGTGAAAATATCAGCAGGCTGATCGGCAGAAGCAATAGGGAGAAGATGAACAGTACCACGTGTAACATGCTGTCGAATGAAATGACAATCAATCTCAATATGCTTTGTGCGATCATGAAACACATCATTGTGAGCAATCTGAATGGCACTCTGATTGTCACAATAGAGAGAGGTAGCCCCATCAAAGGAAACACCCAGATCAGTGAGGAGCCAGCGAAGCCAGAGAAGCTCCTGAGTAGTATCAGCAAGAGCTCGGTATTCAGCTTCAGTACTAGAGTGGCCAGTGAGGGATTGTTTCTTGCTACGCCAAGTAAGAAGAGAATCCCCTAAGAAAAAACAGAAGCCCGTGGTGGAGCGTCGGTCCGTAGGATCCCCATCCCAATCAGCATCAGAAAAGGCACGCAGGTCAAGAGAGGAGGAAGCAGAGTAGTGAAGGCCATGGAACATAGTGCCTTTGAGATAGCGAAGGATGTGGAGGAGAGCTGTATAGTGGGGAGTGCGAGGAGCCGACATGTACTGACTAACAATGTGAACAGCATAAGCAATGTCAGGACGAGTGACTGTGAGATAGACAAGACTACCGACGAGCTGGCGATAAAGAGTAGCATCCGAGAGGAGATCCCCATCGAGAGGAGTGAGACGAATCTGAGGATCAACCGGAGTAGAGGTAGTTTTGCAATCGGTAAGACCAGCACGAGACAGAAGATCGGATGCATATTTGGCCTGTGACAAATAGGAACCAGTAGAATCATGAGAGACCTCAAGGCCGAGGAAGTAGTTAAGAGTACCAAGGTCCTTCATTTCAAACTGACGGTGAAGGAACCGTTTGAGGTGGAGAATACCAGCTGCATCATTACCAGTGATAATCATATCATCCACATAGAGAAGAAGAAGAGTGGTACCATGAGGAGTAGTCCGGATAAACAGAGCAGAGTCATAGGAGCTAGAAGTGAACCCGAAGTCATGAATGGTAGAACTGAACTTAGCAAACCAGGCTCGAGGCGCTTGTTTGAGGCCGTAAAGAGCACGCTGTAGTTTGTAAACCTTATGAGGTGGAAAAGTGGACCTAGGTGGAGGTTACATGTAAACCTCCTCAAGAAGATTACCATTGAGGAAAGCATTTTTGACATCCATCTGAAAGAGCTCCCAGTGACGAGTAGCAGCAACAGCAAGTAAACTACGAATAGAGGTAAGTCGAGCAACAGGGGAGAAGGTCTCCTCATAATCAATGCCATATTCCTGGTTGAAGCCTTTTGCGACAAGACGAGCTTTGTAGCGTTCAATAGAGCCATCAGAATGAGTCTTGATTTTGTAAACCCATTTGCAGCCAATCGCGGTTTTGCCAGGAGGAAGATCAACAAGATCTCAAGTATGAGTTTTGTCCAAAGCCTGAAGTTCCTCAATCATAGCTTGCTGCCAAAGAGGATTAGTACAAGCCTCACGATAGGAGGTAGGTTCATAAGTAGAGAAGGCAGCAAACCCAACAATATAATCACGAAGATGGAGAGGAGGTTGAGTTACCCGGCGTGGTCGACCCGGAGGAGGATCGGTAGGAGGAAGAACCGGTGTAGAAGAAGGTGGTACAGTGAGATGTGGACCGTCAGGGAGAGCAGTCTGGACGGGATCTGGAGTGAGCAAGGGCGTCTCAATGAAGGAGGAACCTATATCAAATTCATCAGAGAAGAGATCTATGGAAGGATTAGTAAACAGTACATTAGTGGAAAGCGTGGGTAAGTGAAAAGAGGATAGGGAAGAAAACATTTTGTGCTCCCAGAAAACTACATGGCGGGAGATACGAAGGCGTTTAGAGAGAGGGTCCCAACAGCGAAAGCCTTTGTGTTCAATTCCATACCCAAGAAAGCAACAAAGACGAGAACGAGGTTCAAGTTTGGTGTGTTCATGGGATTGAAGCAGAACAAAGCAGGCAGAGCCAAAAACTCGAAGATTAGTGTATGGAGGGGGAGTGCCATGCAGACGTTCAAAAGGAGTTTGATTATGAATGATAGGGGTAGGAGCACAATTGATAGTGTAGACAGCAGTGAGGGTAGCTTCCCCCCAAAAGTTTTTAGGGCAAGAAGAAGAGAGAAGGAGAGCGCGAGTAGTGTCAAGAATATGCCTATGTTTCCGTTCAGCACGGCCATTTTGCTGGGACGTGCCGGCAAAGGAACGATGAGGCAGGGTACCATGACTCTGAAGAAAAGAAAGGAAATCTGAATCCCGATATTCCATAGCATTGTCAGAGCGAAAAAGTTTGATGGTTTTGGAAAATTGGGTGTGGACCATCTGAGCAAATCGATAATAAATGTGTTTAAGTTCAGACTGAGTTTTTAGGAGAAAAATCCAAGTAAAACGGGAAAAGTCATCAATAAAAACAACAAAATAACGAGAGCCCCCCATAGTAGTAGTAGGGGAGGGGCCCCAAATATCCGAATGTATAAGATCAAAAGGTGCATGGGAAACAGAAGTACTTTTATTGAATGATAAAGCAGGTTGTTTGGCAAGTTGACAGGGTATACAATCAAAAGTATCAAGAGGTACATTACCCAATTGTCCACTAGAAACCAAAGACTTTAAGCGATTAACAGAAATATGTCCTAAGCGACAATGCCAAAGATAAAAAGGAGAAAATGAGGAAGCAGATGCAGGAGCAGCGATCTGAGGAGAGTCAGGAACATGAAGGTGTATAAGCTCATAGAGACGTCCGTGCTTACGGCCGATCCCAATAGTCTGCCCCGTCTGAGGGTCCTGCACCAAACAATGAGTGGTAGAAAATGTGACAGTTAGACCAAGTTCACATAATTGACCAATAGAGATAAGGTTTAAAGTGAGAGCAGGGATATGATAAACTTGAGGTAGAGATAAAGACGGTATGGAAACAGTACCAACATGTTGGACAAACATGAGAGAACCATCAGCAGTTGGAATTGAGGGAATATGAGGAGATGAAGAGATGGAAGAAAATATAGTAGAACTAGAGGTCATATGATTACAACAGGCAGAGTCAAAATACCAAGAAGAGTTACCTGGAATCACAAACAAAGCAGTAGGAGGAGGTGTACCAGAAGGAGAGAGAAGATGTTTGAACATGGCCTCTACATCTGTGGGAGAAAAGAGAGGGGTAGACGGAGTAGGTGACTCAAAAAAACCCTCAGAGGCAGTAGCAGCAGCAGTGTGATGAGACGGAGGTCCGGAATGAGACTGAGGTCCGGAACGATGAAAGCTCTCCCGGGAAGAACCACCTTGAGAAGAGTGGCTATTGGAGGATGAACGAGAGGGATTGCGAAAGCAATCCTGTTGCAGATGACCAGGACTGAGTTTGTTGCAGTGTCGGCAGGTTCTGACAGGGCAGTTGATGAGGAGATGTGTTGAAGGAAGGCCCGATTCTGACAGTAGAGACAGGCAATGGTCCGCTGGGAAAAGGACGGCCGGTACGGAGGAGTGGCAAGAACAGAGTCCACATGATGAGTTTGGAGAGTACCAAGGCGAGTCTCCTCTGAGAGCAGCTCAGAAATAGCTTGTTCAAGTGGGCAAGGGATGGCGATGAAGTAGAGAGGCACGGACGGGCTCAAAAGAGGGAGTGAGAGCCATGAGAAAGTGCACTAACCGTTGCTGATTACGATAGACAGTGAATAAAACAGCATCTTCTCAGTGAGGCCAAGGCGGTTCTGAAAGAGCAAGTTGATCCCAAACAGAGTACATTTGAGATAGAAAGTCATTAATGGACTGATTGGATTCTTAGAGCATGCGGTGAAGTTGGCTCTGAAGTTGATATTGATGAGCTAGACCAGTAGTCTGGTATCTTTCTTTCAAAAAATCCCAGATGTCTTTTGCAGGAGAAGTGACAGAGTCAAGCTGAAAGCGACCAAACTGAAGACTGATAGAGGTAACAGAAGTATTGCGAAACCAGGTAATGATTTGGTAATTCTTGCTGTCCCATTCCTCAAGTCGGTCTTCAAATGTAGCAGTAGCAGTAGTAGTAGTAGTTGTAGCAGTGTCTTTTACTGGTTGGGTCACATCCCCGGTGATAATTCGCCAGAGCTTCTTTCCTTTGAGGAAGGAAGACATGGCTTGGGCCCATATGACATAGTTGGAACCATCCAAAATAACGGAAATGGGATGGGAGGCATTATGTCGATCCATAATAATAGGTGAATAGGGCGAAATAAATAGGAGCAGACCTGTAGGAGCAAAATTAGGTAAAACAGAGTGTACCAGTGAGTCCGGAAGGTCGAAAATAGCTAGGAAAGGTGTGCTGTGCAGCGCTGATGTCAGCAGAGGTGTCAGCGGTGCACGTTAGCAGAGTGCAGGGAGGAGCACGTTAGCAGGAAGGCAGCGGCGCACAGTAGCGGACGGGCGCAGGCGCGGCGCACGATAGCAGCTTTGGCGCACGTGGGTGCACACTAGTGAGGCGGCGCACGAGAAGCGCATAGTAGCAGGCGCGGCGCACGGGAACGGCAGGGCTGACGTTAGCCGCGAGTGTGTGGGCGCGTGTGGGCGCGTGGCGGATGTGTGCAGCAACAGTTGGCGCGTGCAGGCGCGTGTGAGAGTGGTGGTGGACTTGCTGACGCGCCGAGGACAAAGGTGGCGCGTGTGGGCGCGTGTGATGGCTTCTGAGGACGGGCTTGGTGTCGTTGGACTCGTGAGGAGATTTCGAGTGGTTTGGTGTAGTGCCACTGTGTACGGGACTAAACACCAAAATCGAAATTTGCCAGAAGTGTAATACGAAGCTCTGATACCATGTAAGATTTATAGAAAGAAAAGAGAGAGACTGAATGTAGAAGTTGTATTCAATTCACTAATTTAGTTACAAGGGTGTTAGCTTATTTATAGCTAAAGCAAGCACCGAAAGAGGAAGACATCAAGCTGTACAAATGCTGTGCTGAGTGTGAGTAATAATGAAAGTATGTGAGTGGTGGCCTTTACAACCGAAAGGAAGGGAATCCTATGCTGGCTATGCTCTGTATACATTATATTAACAACATTATACATTATATTATTATATTAACAGTTAGGAAGAGTTAATCAATGAAACAACTGTTTTAATGATTCTAACGGTTAATATTAATCTAAAAAAACCATATTGTGCATACAAAAAAACCTTCTCTTTGTAAATGGATGCCAAATCTTTGCGGACGGACAAACACTGGGTCAAACAGAGTCGGCACTAAGTTAAAAATAATAATAAATTCTGGTACTGAAGTCTATGGACCCACTTGATTTCAGTCTACAAATTTGTTCCAAGTCCAATCTTAAAATATTGCCAGGTTTGGAAATAGGTTAATTTAGTAATTTTTAATTTTTTGGTTAAAATATGAGATAAAAAAGATATTATATTTGAGATGATTTTTTAATTTTTTACAAAAAGATGAGTAAAAAATTGAGAGAAAAGATAATTTTTGACTTTTTATATAATTTGTTAGATTTTTGACTTTTTTAATAATTTTTTGACTTTTAAATTAAAATGTGATATTGTGAAATGAGACCTCAGAGTCTACTCAACAACTTATATATTAAATAAATAAATATATGTGCATTATAAAATTAATTATTAATAATTTTATGATTAATTTGGCACAATAGCTTAATATTTAGCCACTATATTCTAAATATAAATTTAGGTAAATATATATTTCAATTGAAGTACATCGTTTTATTTTAAAAAAATAAAATTAAGTAAATAATATATCAACAATGATATACCCTTCTAAAACTAGAGTTCTAATTGAGCTCTAGTGAGGTGGAAAGTAAAAAAAAATAAAAAAATTAAGGCCAAAACATTACATCAGATAGATTCTACATACACATTAGAGTTATTAGAGCTCAATAATTAGAACATCAAAACATTTTTGATAATATATATGCATACTAATATCCAAGAATACCTATCATCCATGACAGTTCGGTAGAAAACTGTACACGATGAGCTCAAATGTTGAAAGAAAATGTGTACATCGTAGCTAGCTGAGGCTGCTAAGCCAAATAGTCTAAAATCCAAAGTTAGGCAAAGATTCTTGATTTTATTGATGGATGCTATTATTTTTTGGTGTCAAAATTTCTGATATATTTGGCCCTTTAAACACTTCAATCAATTGACGAACCAAACTTCAACAGCTTTTTATGACCGCCACATGATGAAGTACCTAATTCACATTACATGTCTAGACAAACCATTAGAGGAAGAGACAATTCTATATGTTACCACACACCAACCCCCCCCCAGATCATAATTCTAAATGGTGGTATCGGATAACGTAACGGTATCGATTGTAGAGTATTAGTATCGGTAGTATAGACCGGTATGTATCGGGTATCGGGTGTCGCGGCTGTGAAATTTCAAAAATCATTAGCAATTCCTCTAAAATTCAATTTTATGCATTTTTTTTGACTCTTTTAGTCTTAATTTATCACATTTTAATCAAAATTTTGATATGTAAAGGCACTTTTAACTCATTTTCAACTAAATGATATGTATTTATTTTAGTCTCAAGCTTTAATTTGGTACTAATACAATACTAACCTCCACCTCTCATCATAATGTTAGATAATTTTTCAAACAAAATGATTAAATGGGAAAAATATGATTCAGAATTTGGTGCACATAATGTTGGACTCTGCAAATAAACTAATCAACACATGGGAGACTGAAATAGAAAAACAAAGTGGGACAACAAATATAAAGGTTGATGGGGATCTGTAGAGCTTTGCTTCAATATATATAAATGCTCCTAATATATATATATATATATATAAATATTTGAACAATCATAAATATATATTAAAATATATCCTATTCCCATCCCATACCATAATATAAATAAAAAAAACCATAGAACAAACGGGAAAAAAAAAAAAATAATAATAATTATAAATTGAAAACAACAACTTAACAAGCAAAAGCATGAGCCAAAAGAAAAAACAAAAAAAGCATAACAAATACAAACAGAGCATGAGAGAACAAACCTTCAACGAAGAAGCTTGAAATCGATGATGGGTTTGGGTTCGATTCGATGCTTCTCCCTGCAACACTTTACAAGATCGATGCCCCTGGGAGATAGATTTGGGTTTGATTGAGGATTTGAGTTTGGTCCGATTGAGGGTTTTTCTTTAGAGGTTGTTACACATTTATGGTGGTTCGTGAGTCTATGTGTGTATTGCTTGAAGAAGACAAAAAATTTGAGGTGATAGGTGCTTTGCTTTGCTCAATTATTTTTGCAGGTGCTTTGCTCCATTTTCAGTCGTATTGGACTGTATCGAAACTGTATCGCTCACGTATCGGATTCAAGCCGATACATATCGGGAATCGGCCTCTGCGGACGCAAAATTCATTCTCACCGGTATACCGGTGAATATCCAACCCGGCACTCCAATTTTCCGGTACGAACCGGCCGGTACGACACGTACCGGCCGATATTTAGAACCTTGCCACAAACACAAACAGAAGAAGAAGAAGGAAAAAAAAAAAAAAGGGACTATCATGAATATGACTCCACAAAATATTGTTTAATCTGTTAAAGTCATTTAATCTGCACTAATTTACTCTAATTCATCCATTAACTCGGATTAAACTTTAAAATTTATAATACGTCTTCGAAACTGCTCCGCTTTGTTATAGTTAATATATATAGTTTGATTTTGATTATTTTTTTACAAAATTAAAATTAAAATTATTCTTGTTTTTTTGTTTTTAGTAATTTTCTTTTAATATCTGAAGTAAATTTTTTACTTTCTAAATGTACATAACTTAGATAAACATTAAAATTAAAATATTTATAAAAAAATATTTAAAAATTCAATAAATATGAAAATATACTGAATTTTTATATATATTTAATATTTTTTGTATTTGATGAATTTTTTTTTTTCATAAGTATTATACTTTTTAAATGTATTTAGGTTAGGTGAATCTAAAAAATAAAAAAATAAAAAAATCTTAAATTATTAAAAATTTTCACTAAAAATTAAAAAAAAAACGAAAAACAAAAAAAAATTCAATTTTCTGAAAGTGGGTTCAATTTTCTAAAGCTAAACAATGTGATTATTCTTTTAAGGTTTGGCTTCTCTCAAGTTGAGATCAACTCGAGAGAGCATTTAGGCTTAGTAGGTCAATTTTGGGATTAATTTCAGTGATCCGAGCCATTTCCTTTATAGGACTCATTGAGTAAATATTCATGCAAAAAATCAAGATGATCAGATATCAATAGTTATCTGTTTGAATCAAATTTGCATTACAAAATATTGATAGCTATTCTTAAAATTATATTTGTTGTCTATTTTTGTACAACAATTATAATTCAAACATATAGCTACTGATATCTAATCATTTTGATTTTTTACATAAATATTCTACTCAACGAGTTCAAAAAGGTGAACGCGTTGGATCACCAAAATCAGTTCTAAAATGAGTCTATCAAAATATCAATATTAAAATAAAAATAAATGTGAGAAAAATTTAAAATGTGAAATTTGTTACCAATTAGTAGTTGCAAGCCTTGCAGTAGTTCTATTAAACCAAACTTTCTAATCCATTAAGGCATGGTAAAACAAAAAAATTAATAAGAGGAATCAACTGAGCTAGTTGGTTTGGTCTGAACCCATGCACCTCATTAAGGTTTTAATACTTTAAAAATAAATGTATTAAGTGATAATCAATTAAGCGCGTTTGATAATCATAATTGATATCACTTAAAAATTTTAAGTATCTCTTAAAATGTAGGTTAAAATTTAAGAAAATTTTAAATCATATAAAACTTATTTAATTATGACTGACTTTATAAATGCTAGACATAAGTATCAATATATATATATATATATTATAAACTCACCACCACCACCACCACCACCACCACCATTAACGCTACCATGCATTGGTTTGGGGGTCACGTGTCCCCCTGGTTTTGGAATTTTTTTTATTTTTTATTTTTGCAAATATAAAGAAAACATTTTAAATAAAAAAAATTACAAAATATTATTTAGAGCGAAATATCAATAACATTTTTTAAATTATGAGAATAATAATGGTTTTTTTTTATTGAAAATAAAGATATTACAATAAGTCATATTATTATCTATGAAAATTTCAGTACAATGGTGATGTCCATCATTATTAACATGCAATTATAATTAATCTCAATGAAAATATGAAATTTATTAAATTGCTAGTTAGATTTGACATGTGAGGTTTATCCTCTATATATTTCTTTACTATTGATTGGTGATATCATATGTCAATAATGACATAATATTACTATTATATTGAATTTTTACTGAAATTTTGTATAAAAAAATACTTTATCATTATATAATTTATTTTAAAACTTATATCCATGACTTTTTTTTTTTTTTATATTGTCAATTTCCGACCACACTGCCAATCAAGCACTCAGCTGGAGAACACTGGCAGAATAGATTAAGCCCGAACGACCTGTCACAAAAAGAAGAGATTCTGGCGGTGGTTCGTTCACCCGGGGGCACTCCGACAATCAAGTCAGTTATCTCTCAAATATAGCAAAAGTGCTTAACTCACTATTCAGAGCATAAAAAGTATACCTTAGACCCATGAAGGTGCCTCTCTTTTATAGCCAACACAAACCTAGTCTCCATAGAAGCTTAGCTTTAATAAACTTAGGATTACTGCTAATCTTGGACTCCTAGTAGGATTGGGATAAACTCTCTAAGAATCTTATCTTTACCCAAACTGAAATCCTCTCTCATTCTAGGACTCTTGTCCCTTATCCCAGATTCTGGTATCTTCGCAGATAACCTCAGCTTAGCCGAGATCATCTCGGCGTCATGACCAGGACACGTGGCACCTCGGCTGGCACTTCAGTGACACCTCGGACACGTGTTGTCGTTCAAAAATTATGTCCCCACAACTGCCCCCTAGGTTCTATTACCTTGGTATCTTGAGGTGATGGAACCTATATCATTCCTTCCTTTAATCATGACCCCGGTTTAACTTCAACTTGTAAATTTTTCTTAAAATTTCAACAAGTGTTAAATATGACATCGGTTTAACTTCAACTTGTAAATTTTTCTTAAATTTCAACAAGTATTAAACATGACCTCAGTTTAACTTCAACTTGTAAATTTTTCTTAAATTTCAACAAGTGTTAAACATTACCTCAGTTTAATTTCAACTTGTAAATTTTTCTTAAAAATTTCAACAAGTGTTAAACATGACCTTAGTTTAACTTCAACTTGTAAAAATTTCTTAAATTTCAACAAGTGTTAAATCGATCTTGGCTTGAAAATTCCAACTCCCAAGCATCATTCTCCAGCCATCTACATGGCTTCCACCTACTCCTTTGTGGACTTTATATAAAAAGTCTTTAACTTAGGCTGAGCTTTTCTCTTCTCGGACTTAATCATCTAGGCCGAGATCTTGTCTTCTGGAATCTGGGATCTGCTCACTTTAGGCTGAGCTCTCCTCCTCTCGGACCTAATCATCTAGGCTGAGATCGTGTCTTCTGGGATTCTCCATGCCCGACCTCCCATGAAGGCCCGTGAGAATGTCCCTTGATCCCACCATGCTGAGGAACTGCAGGAACCGTTTTCTGCCCCCCTTTCTGGGCACCTTTCTTGGCCGCTGGAATCGGCATATCTTGTAGCAGGAACGGTGGCTGCATGACGTTGTTCTGCATCAGGAAATTGATGATTGTTTGTAGGACCGCCAATTTGTCCATCATTCCCTTCATCTTGTCGTCCCTTCGCAAGCATCTATCTTTCCATACCTGGAGGTCGTCCTTGTTATAATACCCACTCCGGTCCTATTTCTTCGGTACGCCGCTCTCCTGGCCAACGTTCTTTTCTCCGTGATTCTTATCACGAGTCTCTTCGTTGCAGTTGTCTTTTTTGACGTCAAGGTCAATATGTTTCCCACTCTCAGTAGGGGTGTCGTCCCCAACATTCTCTTTCTGTCCGTCGTTGGCCATCTATTCTCTTTTCTTTCCCATAGATGGCGCCAAATTGTGTGTGTCAATTTTCGACCACACTGCCAATCAAGCACTCAGCTGGAGAACACTGGCAGAATAGATTAAGCCCAAACGACCTGTCAAAAAAAGAAGAGATTCCAGCGGTGGTTCGTCCACCCGGTGGCACTCCGACGATCAAGTCAGTTATCTCTCAAATATAGTAAAAGTGCTTAACTCACTATTCAGAGCATAAAAAGCATACCTTAGACCCATGAGGGTGTCCCAATAGAAGCCTAACTTTAATGGACTTAGGATTACTGCTAATTTTGGACTCCCAGTAAAATTGGGATAAACTCTCTAAGAGTCTTATCTTTACCCAAATTGAAATCCTCTCTCATTCTAGGACTCTGGTCCCTTATCCGCTTATCTCGGATTTTGGTATCTTCACAGATAACCTCGGCCTAGCCGAGATCATCTCGGCGTCATGACCAAAAAACGTGGCACCTCGGCTGGCACTTCGGTGACACTTCGGCCACGTGTTTTCATTCAAAAATTATGTCCCCACAGTCCATGATATACTAGTCACAAATAATATATATATATATATATATAGGGACGAAACTAGGATTTCATTATCGGAGGGGCCAAAAGAAAATAATTTTTTTTCACCATATACACAAAACATACATGTATGTATAATATAATATATAAAAATTATATATACAAAAAAAAAAATTAATTACCATAGAAGCAATTTCTAATAAGATGAAGAAGTTTTTTTTGGTGTAAAATAGAAAGAGAATTCAAGACGGAAGAAGAATGACATTTTTTTTATACTGGGGGTCCATTTTATGTATAAAATGATATATATATATATATTTTCAAAATTCAATGGCAAACAATAATTTTCAAAGAAACAGGGGCTATAGCCCCCGATAGTCTTCTTCTAGTTCCATCCCTGTATATATATATTTATCTTTCTTGAAATCAATCGTAAAAATTTATGTGAAATATTTTTGTAAAAATTTTTAGTGTTGTAATTAATAAGTGCCCCATCTGATTTAATTTTTTGGTTCCGCCACTGCTGCCATGCCACCACTACCACCACTAGTGGCGGAGCCAGAAATTTGATATAGGGGGGGCACCTATTAATTATAATCTCAAAATTTTTCTTTCTCAATCAATAACAACTCAGTGTTTGATTCAGTGAAATGAGCATTTAGTTCTTAAATTTGCATATCCAAAATAGTGTAGAATAATTCAACACGATAGTGATGTAGGTTTGTAATTTCTTGAGCATTGTGCCCTTTTCTCCCTCGAGCTACAAACATATCATTCATTTGGAGAACATCAATTTCATACTTTTATGTATATTAATATTAATAAATTTAAAATAAGAGCAAAATAAAAAAAATTCATGTTATTTTAATTTTTTATTTTTTTTAAAAATAATTAATATTTTAAGATAATAAAAAATAAAATAAGAAATTAATGTTTTAAAATGGAAAGGAATAAAATTTATAATCTTCATAATTAACAACAGATCCATCGAGGGTACATATACCACTATATAGGTTTATTTTAGAAAATTAATTAAAAGTTAATTTTTTTACTTTTTAATTTTTTTTAATCATATTATTTCTCTATTTTTTTTATAAAAAATTTAAAAATTAATTTTTAACCTATTTGTGTTGTAATCATCCTGCAAAGAGGAGAATACTATTAAATATTAATTTCTCTCTGTATATATATATATATATATATCCATTAAAAACAAAATGGCAGAGGCATTGGTGATTGCGTCACCAAGTAGCAAATTTTCCGAACCTTTTAACACACACTCCACAGAGTGCAACTGGTGATTATGTCACCGAGTAGCAAATTTTCCAAATCTTTAACATACTCCACATAGCACAAAAAAAAAAAAAAAAAAAAAAAGAAAGAAAAAAAAGAAAAGAAAAGAAAAGTCAGGGGGGCACGTGACCCCCCTTGCCCCCCTACATGGCTCCGCCCCTGACCACCACCATCATCATTATCACCACTATCATCATCACAATATAAAAATTAAAATATATAATTTAAAAATAATAAATTTCAAATTTTATCTTATATATATCAAATAACTTGTCTTTAGTTCAATACTTAAATTTTTATTAAATAACTTTTTAACTTAAAAAATTCAACATTCACTTTTTAATACTTAATTTTTAATTTTTAACTTTCATATTTCAGCTTTATCTAACCACCTTATTATCTTTATAGCCAATTAATTTGAGTATTTCGTAGTTGAGAGCATACCATCTTTGGTAAATGCATGTATCGTGCTAAGAGTACCAGTGATAGTTTAGGCTTCGCTTTGATACATAATAGTAATTATTACCGAATTTATTTTGTTATAATTTTTTTGGAGAAATTACTGGTAAATTCTAAATTAGGAAATGATGATTCATTTAGTCGTGTGTTTTTTCCTATGAACCATTTGTTCCTATTTAATTGGTAAGGAGTATTGTCCTATAATTTGGCATGGATGGACATTTACTCTTATTATGATTTTGGTCGATTCTTTTTTTTTTTTTCATTTGTGTATAATGATTGAAAGGGTAACGTTTTACATTTTCATTTTGAGTAATCTTAGGGATTATGAAAAAAATATTATGAAGATAATCATAAAAGATTCTCCACCTTTAGATTATCCATACAATAAAACACCACACACTAATCACACACTAATCAAGGGATGAAAAATCTTCATGATGAATTTCATGATATATTTTTCATGATCCCTAACATTATTATTTCATTTTTGTGTGTTTGATTTTTGTATAGTGATATACGGTGTGGATGAGTTTCAATTGCTGATATTGTTTTCTTCTAACATGAGAATCATTTTTTTTTTTGGAAACATCACAATGTACCACATCACACACTAAGCATATTACGACGTGTCTAACATAAATCACAAATATTATTACAAAATGAAATTCCATATTGCAAGACACACACTTATGGTACACAACATATTTCCACACTGAACATATTGGTACGAGACACGGGAAACATAACCATGTACCCGTCGATCTCACTCTAAAACCAACATGCACAACCAATGTTGAGATGCAAAACCCCATTGCCTACATTGGATGGATAATGTTAACAACACGCACACGTATAAATTACCACAACAACAGAAGGCATATCCTACGTCCAAACATGACATTATTCCGACTATAAATACACAAAACAATATCAACATACCCCTTTCACCATAAACAGATAGACAAATCTGACTATTAACATTCAATACACAACACTATAACATTAAAACTATACGAATATCACCTCTAATCATACACATTCGATGTGCTTGAATCGTCATATATCAAAATTACGAGGGAAAATTATCCAAATAGTCCCTGTAGTTTACACGGTGTGTCAATTTGGTCCCTATAGTTTCAATTTGCTCGATTTTGCCCCTTAATTTAACGGATTATGTCATTTTAGTCCAATAAATAACGGTTATTAAGTTAATTTAACGGAAAGTCAAACAATGTGTCAATTTGGTCCCTGTATTTTTCACAATGTGTCAATTTAGTCCTTGTCAAAATCGAGAAAATTGAAACTACAGGGACCAAATTGACACATCGTGTAAAGTACAGGGACCAAATTGTCATATTGTTTGACTTTCCGTTAATTAACTTAATAACCGTTATTTATTGGACTAAAATGACACAATCTGTTAAATTAAGGGGCAAAATCGAGCAAATTGAAACTATATGAACCAAATTGACACATCGTGTAAACTACAGAGACTATTTGCATAATTTACCCAAATTACAATGTTAAATTTATCCCAAATCTCTCATTGCACATTACATCAACCAATTAAGGCATGCAATGATGACTCAAACCACAAAACCAAAATCGAATACAAATAAAGGGTAACAAATTGCAACACACATCAGCAATTAAAGTGTCAAACATTGCACACCTTCGAGCTTCATTATTGGCGTTTGAAATTACGACAATGGCGTAATCAGCGTATACGATGACAAATACTATCCACTGCATTTGTATGTATGTCTCCGGAGACGACAACATCAAACCCTCACCGGCAGAGATTGATCAGCTATTGCTGAAGGTGGTCTCAGCGAAGAGGTTACGTCAATTCAGGTTTTAGTCAAAAACAAAAATGTGGAATTTGTGGGAACAACTCTTCGGAAAACCCTCAATCACATAGCGTTCCAATCCCCTAACATGGATGTAACGCCCTGAAATATTACAATAAAGACAACTCATATGCGGAATAAATATAAAAAAAACAACATAAGTTCATATATCAGAGTTCACTGTTTAGCAAACAATTAAATGCCATATAGGCTTCCATCTTTCCAAGACATTGCTTGGTTACACAAATAGAGTCTCGCTTATTACATATTAAGCCCTTGGCTTTACAAATAACACTCATGCACACATAAAGCATAATAAGGAAACTCTTGCTTCCTGATGGTCCATCCATACTATTGCCTTGGAGGTAACATCTCACCTGCACCTGAAAATGATATTCCCGTATAGGTTAAGCTAACAGCCCAGTAGAAATACACTAAACCAGCTATGAACAATGACTAAAAGATTAGTATTTGATAGATAGTCAACACTGATACATCCACTTATATCACATTACAGTTTTATGACATACAAGTCCATATTACTTTTCATTTTCCATTTCTTACTCATTTCTCAACTCATAACCATGGCTCAGAACCTGGCTAAGCAACTTATGTGAGGCAGTAACTCATATTAGACATTTTCCCATTTCACAACAGATAAGCATATTAGCTATATCAACACATCAACAGATAAGTACAAGAGCTATATCACACTTCCAAAGATAAGCATATAAGCTGTATCAACATATCAATAGATAAGCATATGAGCTGTATCTACGGAGTCCATCCCCTATCTTCTCCCAAACAACATCCAGTTTAGAGGTCCATCCCCTATCTTCCCCTAAACCGTGGAGTACATCCCCTATCTCCTCCAACACAACTCATTGCATATAAACAATTATTATACACATCATCCATCAATACATAAAGTTGATGTATTCTTTCAACCGTCATACTCAATGATACATTCCATTGATTAGTTTTCGTTTGCCTAATCATCATGCATTGTCTACAACAATCAAGACTATCCTCCACCGATAGCCCAAAGCAATTATTTCTAAACAGAAAATAAATGCACCAAATGGATATAAAATCAACATTTCAACTAGGTGAGCAGTAAATTGTCCCACTACATCCTTTAGCCCCGTACACCCCCAATTCCAACAATTTCAATTTCCTTTCTCATTTCTCAAATTAATTTATCAATGTAATTAAGGCATTATTCCCATAAATTACATAACAACCCTAAGGTTCTATTTTCATCAATGTTTCAACATTAACCCATTTCTCCAAGCCAAACATGCATATAAGTTTTATATATTTAAAACCCCAACTTTTGTAAAATTTCACAAAGGCCCAAACTTTCTGAAAATTACACAGCAACTTCTAACATATCAAAATACCAAAATTTAAAGACAAAGCTCATAAGGAGAAGTAGGATATCCCTACCTCAAATTCGGAGCTCAAATGAAGAAGATGAAAAGAGTTGAAACTCGATGTTCACCACACACCACAAAGCCCTCGAGAAATTACACAACTTTGGCGAATGTACTATGGCCAAAATCCCAATGGAACTATGGCCAAAATCCAGCTCGGCACAACTAAAATTTATAACTCGAGCTCGGCTCGTAATGGCTCATTAAACCAAGAAAGAACCATAGAAGCTGATAAGCTAACCCTCAACACTTGCACTTCTATAGAAGTTTGTCCACCTTAAAATGTATCTTGTAATCGATGTGGGACTTCCAACAAGCACACCAAACGACATCGTTTGGCACAACACTTTTGTCCACTCTTTGAGTCCCACATCGCTGAGAGAGGAAACATTTTTGTGTCCAAATGCTTATAAAGTGGTGAATTGCGGAGATAAATCAAGTAACTTCGAATGCATTATGAATTTTTGTTTTGAGGGGCGCTGCTGCTCAACCTGGTCAGGGCGCTACCCTTGGAACCTGTGAGCTGACCGGGCAGCTCGACCCTCGCTAGGGCGTTGCCCCCTGGACCCCCGACCGTCCCAGTCGAAGTGGCTAAACATAAAAGAAGGATTGAAACCGGGATTGCTACAATGGAAACGTTTTAAAGTGAGAATGTTTCTTGACAATGTTTCCATATGCAGATCAAACATTTAATCAAAAAGAGGGAAACCAAAAAATGCCTATAGTACGCTTTATGTCCACAAATGTAATTTTACCCATAACAAAATTTCACATTTGCCCCCATTAAACACATAAAAACGTGCATGGAAGAGGACAGATGTGTCAATTTGATTGTTTTAGGACCTTTTGGTTTAACAAAAAAAAAAAAGTAGGACTACATAGTGCACAAGTTCACAAACTAGGATTTATTTGTGCTTCACCCCTTCAAACCTCCTACCATTATATGTTACATATAAAACTCAATTACTCATGGTATATAAAATTAACATCTATTATTGATATTTCTCTCTCCTTATCCTGCAGTTTAAATAATAATAATAAACATATCTATTAAGTTCTAAGTAGCCAAGTTGAAAATAATATATATATATATATAATCGATAAAACTGTCAATGATATATATACCAGCCATAGCTATACACAAGACTCAAGTTATAAGCAATGTGTTATTTTTGTGGGTAAATTACACTGACACTCCTGAGATTTATATTTAACAAAAATTTCTCTTATATTTGAAAAATTACATTCTCCTCTCTGAAGTTTGTAACCTCATTACAAATTGCCTTATGAATTGTTGATATCATACTCTAAAATTTTCTAAATGACCATCTTGTCATTTTTCCTACAATTTCTTCTTGCTATCATCATAATTATATTCTACAACTTTTCATCATTAAATTCTATCTAAAAATAAAACACCCATAAACAGGCCCAGCCTTGAGATTTTTGGAGCCCAAAGTTGATAATCAATTAATAAATATCACTAGATCATTTGGGGCCCTTTACATATTTTTTTTTCATTCAACCAAAATAAATAAATAAATAAAAATTTGAAGGTAAAGGACAAGATTTGTGTCAAAATCACAAAAAATACTTAGCGTTATATTACAACAACTAATAAATATCACTTGAATCTCGCTTTTGCATTTTTAGAAACAAATAAATCAATCATACTTGTATAATCTAGTCCTTTTCCTTTTTGCAAATCCAGACGGATAATTTCTTTTAAGAGTCATGATGAGCTAAAATCAAAATACTTTTTTAGATCAAAACAAGTACAAGAGCACCACCATCACTTAACAAAACACAAAACTTTTAAATTATGTGATGTGAACTATTAAACTTCTAATGTTATAATAGCACATGTAGCAAAATATTAATTATTCTTAATGATGCAGATTTGTATAAATATCAATATTATAATAGCAATTGAGCAAAAGACAAGACAAATATTTAATTAATTGAATAGAAAAAAGACCTACATGTGTTGTGCTGCTACTTTGAATTCTTGAGAAATTCGTTAGTACTCTATTGTGTCGCTTCTCTCAAATTTTTGAAAAAATTGAATTAAAAGTTAGGGTCAGGAATTGGATATGGAGAGAGAATGAGCTTTTTTAATTTTGAATGGGCCCTTTTAATTTTGTAATGGGTCAATTTATTTTAAGTTAGTTTGGGTCTTCTTTAATTTTTTTTTTTTTGGACTTAAAACATACCTAATATATTACACTAAATTATAATAGGAGAGACCCATTTTTTTGGTCTGTTTTGAGGGGCCCTAAGCCATGGCTTGGTGAGCCTATGCCCTAGGCCGGCCCTGCCCATAAACATGATTTATATTTACAACAATATCACTATCACAACATTTTTATTATATTTTTTGGATAAATTTTTATATATGAATATAATTTTTCATTTTTATTTCTACCATTATATCTATATTAGATCAATTTAATTTAGATATATTTAAAAAGTATAAAATTTGTACAAAAGACTTTAAAAAAAAAAAATTGAATACAACAAAATAAGATAATGTATTGAATTTTTGTATTTTTTTTTAATATTTGGTGAATTTTAAAAGTATAAAATATTATACTTCTTAAATATATCTAGATTAGGTATATCTAAAAAATAAAAATAAAAAATTTCTTAAAATATTAAAAAAAATTCATGAAAAAAAAACCCAATTTTTTGTGTAAGTTAAATTAAAGAAGATGATTGTTATTTCTCTTGAAATGACATGAATAAAATATCTGTATTATTTTATTATTTCATATGCATTGAGGTTAAGGGGCAAATATATCATTTTAATCTGATAAGGGGTAAGTGTAATTTTTAAAATATGAGAAAGATCTGTATCAAATAGAAATCTCAAGGATGTCAATGTAATTTACCCTATTTTTGTCAATTACAACTTAAACTACTATCCATTTGAGTTTTCTTTATATTTTTTCTTTGATTTTTGTCCAACCACTGTATTGGACCATTCAAATGGTTAACTGGCTTGGAAATCTGTCGATAGCAAGGCCCTTTCAAGCATGGGATTAACATCTGGAGTAAGAAAGGTAACATGAAAAATGCTAGCGGTTGCCTATTATAGGTTCCCACGTTTGTTTGATTTGGATCATGTACAAATATCTTTCTGATGCAGGTTTACTTTATGATTGAGAAGTTCAAGCAAAACAAATCTAAACCCATCCCAGGAAAAGCAAGAAAGAAAAAGAAATCATGAAACTAAAGGGTACGTGACGTAGTCAAACAAGATGCTAATTGTGTAGATTGCTTCAAGGTTTTCTCTTCCAGAAGGCTACACCATTTGGTTGGTAAGCAAACATCTGCTTGCAAGAGTTCACAATTCAGCTTCAGATGGTTTTTATTTGCTGAGAATCTTCATGAAAACTTTTCATGACATTATTTTCATGATACCTACCATTATTGTTAAACTTCTAATGTTATAATAACACTGGTAGCAAAAGATTAATTCTTCTTGATGATGCAGATATATATAAATACCAATATTATAATAACAATTGAGCAAAGACAAGGCAAATATTTAGTTAATTGAATAGAAAAAAGACATACATGTGTTGTGCTACTATTCTGAATTCTTGAGAAATTCGTTAGTACTATATTGTGCCACTTCTTTCAAATTTTTGGAAAAATTGAATTAAGAGTTAAGGTTAGGAATTAGATATGAAGAGAGAATGAGCCATTTTAATTTTGAATGTGCCTTTTAATTTTGTAATGGGTCAATTTATCTTAAGTTAGTTTGGGCCGTCTTTAATTTTTTTTGGACTTAAAACATACTCAATATATTACACTAAGTTATAATAGGAGGGGCTCCTTTTTTGGGTCTATTTTGAGGGGCCCTAAGCCATGGCCTGGTGGGCCTATGCCCAGGGCCGGCCCTGTCCATAAACGTGATTTATATTTACAACAATATTACTATCACAATATTTTTATGATATTTTTTGTATAAGTTTTTATATATGAATATAATTTTTCATTTTCATTTCTACCATTATATCTAGATTAGATCAATTTAATTTAGATATATTTAAAAAGTATAAAATTTGTACAAAAACTTTTTTAAAAAAATTGAATACAACAAAATAAGATAATGTATTGATTTTTGTATTTTTTTATGTTTGGTGAATTTTAAAAAATATAAAATATTATACTTCTTAAATATATCTAGATTAGGTATATCTAAAAAATAAAAATAAAAAATTGCTTAAAATATTTAAAAAATCACGAAAAAAAACTCAATTTTTTTGTGTAAATTAAATTAAAGAAGATGATTGCTATTTCTCTTGAAATGACATGAATAAAATATCTGTATTATTTTATTATTTTATATACACAAAGGTTAAGGGGTATGTACGAGCATGAAATAATACTTCTCATATGATCCTATTGATCAAGTTTGCACTTCTCCAAACGTTGTCACTTTACTTCCTGAAAACACAAACGCGAGCTAATCGGCGGGTGTGTGCCGGAAACCCCTCCGATGCCTAAGTCAGCAACTAGACAATAGACAATAAGCTCTGTGCATTCTAGAGTAAGAATTAGGATACCTGTACATAGGTTTGGTCATGAGCTTTTATAGACTTGGCTTGGCCCAATCCTAGTAAGATTCCAACTCTCCCTATGAGAGTTTTCCTAGGAATCACACACCCTACTCACTACCAACCAAGTGAGATGGTTTGCACAATCCCAATAAGACTCTAACTCTCCTTAGCAGAGTCCTCCTAGGAGTCTTATCACTACAAGCCAAGTGAGATGGCTGAACCCTTTACCTCGGTTTATACATTCCTAACCGAACTACCTTATCTCGGTCCCCTGCCATTCGGACCGTTTGATTGGAAGCCGATCTAATGAATGCCACCCTGCCAAGCTACACATAGCTCGGCCCTCGTCATTGATGTTACCTCGGTTTCGTCTGTTTAGACCAAGCTAATTGCAACAATCTCTGACCGAGCTAACAAGGACGAGGTTTAACTTGTGAAGCCCAAACACCTCGGCCCATAGCTCGGTTCGAACTTCACCTAGCCTAAGCTCGTTAGTTTTTAGACCGAGCTACAACAGCTCCTATCTCGGTCCGATGTGCGGCTTAACTTCCAAAGAAGCCTCTTCCTTAGCTCAGCCCAATTTATTTATAAATTACCCTCTCAATTGCCCCTTAATTCCATCTGCGCAGCATGATTGGGATTACTTTCCTCTAGCCGAGCCAAAAATGCTCAACTTTGCCGAACTAGAGAAGTTTGTTCGGTCTCACAACTCGTTCAGTCCCAACAAGTCTGGTCAGTTGCTCAGCACGTCATTCCACTAATCTGGCATGTCTGATACGACATTACCCCAATGACAGGTGGCATGCCCCCATTAGCCCCGTTCTCCTATTACAGCCGTTATGCCAAAAATTTGAATAGCCCTGCTTTTTTGCCTTCAACTTATATATTCTTCGAGTTTGTAATTATATGGCGAGTTGTTCTTTCTGTGTCTCGCCAAGAAGACTTAACTCAGTTAACACTAACCCTGCCAGCCTTCTGTCATGACCCAACCCTAGGGGTTTAGAGTTGGAATCGTGACTTACTAACTTATTCTCATTGGAAACAAATTAGGCTGCGCAAATAAAAATAATTAAACAGAAATTTTACTACATCTTATTATTTAAGAAAGAGGAAATACATTTCTAGGGCTTTCATTATTTTATTATTCAGTGACCAGCCCCGAATAGAGAAAAAAGAAAGCAAAAATATAAAAAAAAGAAAGGTAAAATAGTGATTCATCGTCAGTCCATATGCAGGTTCCATTTTGTAGGGTTATGGATTTCCCTTACATCTCGTCACCTGAAAGGGTAACAGCTATAAGCACACAGCAGAGTGAGAAATATTATGCCAAGAGTGTAGGGAATACAAAATATCCATGGATAATTAGTTAGGCTAAAATATTTTCATAATTTAATAACAATTTATTTAAAGTGGCAGAATACAGAAATCATGTAAATAATTAATCATAACCACGGTATAAAACAGAACAGAACAGAGGTCACAGAAGTGACAGTCAGAACAGAGGTCAATGGATCCATGACAAACAGAGGACCACAAAGTGGCCAAACAGAGGCTCATGGCTATTTAAGTCCCCCAAGGCGTGGGACTCCCGTGGTGGTACTTACAAAACATAATTGTTTATAAGGTTATAGTCAAATATATACTAAAATTTAAACAACCATATCCATGGGTTTCTTTTTAAGTAAATAGAGTTTAGAAAGTAACCCACGTAACTGAAATATTTATAAACATAACTTTTATTTATATAACTTAATAAATATAACTTGTTTAAAATAAGCTATGGTAACTCAAAACATTTGTAAAACATATAATGGTAAATCAAGGTATAACATATCTCACCTTGATTATAACCCTTAGCTTTACTTTACTATTAGAACTTCCTTACTATGTATTCCTTATACTCACTTACGTACCTCTCTCTCTCAGTTTCCCCTCTTTCTCTTGTTCTTTTCGTGTTTTTTCCTCTCCAATTCGCAACACCTTGCTCCTATTTATATTGTTAACCGAGCCATGAGGGGCAGCCACGTACCTCTCTCTCTCTCTCTCTCTCTCTCTCTCGGTCATGATGATGCTAGGTATTGAGTTATTAATTGGGGATCCAATATAAGATTTGAATCTTTTTAGGATAAGATTAAATCTTATACTTGGGCCCTATTTCTTTCTTTTCTTTTGGGCCGTAATTCACCAGCAGCTGCTGGGCCAACTAATTTTCATTTCCTTCTCTTTTTTATTCATTTCCTTTCCATTGTTGCTGGGCCCTTTTTTATTCCTTTTCTTTTTTTTCTTAATTGATGTTAAGCTTTTTCAATGTTCCTAATTTAAATTAAATTACATCTTATTTTATTTTCTTTTTATTTTCTTTTTTTTTATCATTATAAAATTAATTATTTTATTTTAGTACTATACCCATTATTATTATTATTTATATTATCTGTATTATTATTATTATTTATCTTTAGTTTGACCCAATTAATATTACAATTCTATAAATGTGTTAATTTGCTCCCAAAATTAATTTCCAATTAATCCTATAATCCAATGCCAAATTAGATTTATATATTTATTTATTTAATAGTCTATCATCACATGCCACTACAATTATATATAACTCTAATTAAGCGTTCAGGGTGTCACACCTTCTTTGGCCGAAATAGCCATCTCGGTCCAAGCATTCAAAAATATGTCGGTCAAACCTGTCAGCTTACTTTGGCCAAGGTACGCCTCTCGGTTGAAGAATCCAAAAAACTTTGTTGGTCAAACCTGCCAACCTTCTTGAGTTGTGATCCTTATCTCGGCTTAAGAGAGCTAAATGTTGGTCAAACCTGCCAGCCTACTTTGGCCGAGGTAACTGTTATCCCGGCCAAAGAATGCAAAAGTTTTGTTGGTCATACCTGCCAACTTCCTGCAGCCTAGATCCTTATCTCGGCTTAGGAGAGCTAAATGTTGGTTATTTCTACCAACCTTCTTCAACCTAGATCCTTATCTCGGCTGAAGAGAGCTAAATGTTAGTCATACCTGCCAACGTACTGCAGCCTAGATCCTCATCTCGGCTTAGGAATGAAAAAAGTGTTGGTCAAACCTGCCAACGTCCTGCAGCCTAGATCCTTATCTCGGCTTAGGAATGAAAAAAGTGTTGGTCAAACCTACCAACATCCTGCAGCCTAGATCCTTATCTCGGCTTAGGAATGAAAAAAGTGTTGGTCAAACCTGCCAACGTCCTGTAGCCTAGATCCTTATCTCGGCTTAGGAGAGAACTCAATGTTAGTTATTCCTGCCAACTTTCTTCAGCGCGGATCCTTATCTCGGTTGAAGAAGAGCTAAATGCTGGCCAATCCTGCCAAGCTTCTTGATTGCCCCCCAGTCTGGCAAAGACTTGTTAGAGAGAGTTGGTCAAACCTGCCAACCTTCCCAATTGCCCTCCAGTCGGGCAAAGACTTTTGCGCGGTCAATCCTACTTGTCAACCGTGTTAACTCTGGCCAAAAAGCTTTTTGTCTGGTATCCTTGTTGCGCTGGACTCTGCCTCGGTGCACGCCCCATCTTCCTCTACCCGGATGTGTTGGTGCACTCTCTCCATTAGGGCTTCCATAGTAAAGGACGACGTCATTGTTATTGAATCCCTCAACTTATTGTCAGCCAGCAAACCTCGTTTGTACTGTGCGATAGCTAGGTTTGTAGGGCAATCTCCAATCTGATTAAAAGTCTCCCAATACCGGTTATTGTAAGACCTTAATGTTTCTTTCTTGCCCATGTCTATGGAGAGAAGCTGGTCAATCTCCACTGGTGTCTTGGTGTTCGTTTTGAATCTGGTCACAAATGCCTCTGCTAGTTGCGTCCACGAAGCTATGCTACCTTCTGGCAACCTTTCAAACCACGTTAAACCCATGTCACCAAGGCTGGAAGGAAACAAGATACACATTAGGGCCTCGTTTCGCCGATACACGGTCATAACCTGGTAAAAGTGGCTCAAGTGTATGTAGGAGTCCGACTTCCCCTCATAAGTAGTAAATTTGGGCTGGTGGAGGCCTAAGGGTAATGGTGCGTTCTCTATTGTCGGAATGAACGGTGAGCTCTACAACCTTGCTAGCGCTTTGTCTGCTAGTTCATAGGCAAGGCGTGGCTCTGGAATTCCAACCTCAACGCTCCCATGTGTTCTAGGAGCCAATCGTTGTAGTGTGGAGACTTTGCGGGGGTCGCAGGCCTGAGTGTCTTCTCTCCTTCGAGCCCTTTCAGTCCTTATTCTCTCAGGCCTGGAGTAGCGTGTCTTGGAAGTCTTTGATTGTGTATTGCTCGACCTGAGGTTTCGACTTTCAGTTTGTGATGGTATGACTTGTCTGTCACGATCTTCTGAGTGGCAAGAGTGTGTGTTGCCTTTGCGCCCCTCTTTTGCTGCCACCCCTTTGCCTTTTATCTGGCTCTTCATAGACTCTATGTCAGCCACCATTGTTCTTATTACTTCGTCTTGCTCCCTTACACAATCTTCGAGAACCTGAGGATCTATCTTCCGCCTCTGTCTATCAGGGCTTTGAGAGCGGTGTGGACTTGAGCCCCGTCTTTCTCTAGCTTCTCTCTGCGGATTCCTTTGCTTGGGATCTAATTTTGCCATGGATGGGATAGAAGGTAAACCTTTGCGCCTCCCACCTCCCTCCGGGGTTTGCCCATCAATAACTGATTGCGACAAGTCTTCATTGTGCGCCATTGCTCCTAACTAAAGAGGAAAGCTTTATCAAGAGGTTTTGTTCTTTGTGGAATTCTCACAGACAGCGCCAATTGTATGAGCACGAAATAATTCTTCTCGTATGATCCTGTTGATCAAGTTTGTGCTCCTCCAAACGTCGTCACTTTACTTCTTGAAAACACAAACGTGAGCTAATCGGCGGATGTGTGCCGGAAACCCCTCCGATGCCTAAGTCAGCAACTAGACAATAGACAATAAGCTCTGTGCATTCTAGAGTAAGAATTGGGATACCTGTACATAGGTCTGGTCATGAGCTTTTATAGACTTGGCTTGGCCCAACTTTAGTAGGATTCCAACTCTCTCAATCAGAGTCCTCCTAGGAATCACACACCCTACTCACTACCAACCAAGTGAGATGGTTTGCACAATCCTAGTAAGACTCTAACTCTCTTTAGCAGAGTCCTCCTAGGAGTCTCATCACTGCAAGCCAAGTGAGATGGCTGAACCTTTTACCTCGGTTTATACATTCTTGACCGAACTGCCTTATCTCAGTCCCCTGCCATTCGGACCGTTTGATTGGAAGCCGATCTAATGAATGCCACCCTGCCGAGCTACACATAGCTCGGCCCTCGTCATTGATGTTACCTCGGTTTTGTCTGTTTAGACCAAGCTAACTGCAGCAATCTCTGACCGAGCTAACAAAGGCGAGGTCCAACTTGTGAAGCCCAAACACCTCGGCCCATAGCTCGGTTCGAACTTCACCTGGCCTAAGCTCGTTAGTTTTTAGACCGAGCTACATCAGCTCCTATCTCGGTCTGATGTGTGGCCCAACTTCCAAAGAAGCCTCTTTCTTAGCTCGGCCCAATTTATTTATAAATTACCCTCTCAGGGTAAATATGTCATTTTAATCTAACAGGAAATAAGTATAAATGTAAAGAATATCTGTATCAAATAGAAATCTCAAGTATATTAAGTTACCCTATTTTTGTCAATTACAACCTAAACTACTATCTATTTGAGTTTTCTTTATATTTTTTTCTTTGATTTTTTTCCAACAACTGTATTGGACCATCCAAATGGTTCTATATCAACTACTTCACTAAAAGTCCCTCCCTGCCATCAGACCATGTTTTTCAACATTACATTGTCAGTGTTTTGTTTTGTCCATGTAGGGCTCTCAAAATATAGTTATTTTTTTATTTTATTTTTAAATTATTAATTTTATTTATTTAGTTTCTTAGGTCTCGTTTGGCAATTACATATTTTAACCAAAAAAAATCAAAAAATCACTATAAATTATCACATCACTCTCTATTTTTCTACATATTTTTTCGTAAAAAGTCAAAAAATTACTAAAATAACTTGCTCCCAAACGAGACCTTAATATTATAATTTCAACTAACATAATCTAATTGGAGATTATTTACCAGATTAGTATCCGTTAAAATCTAATTTGATGCTAAAATAACACTCTTTTTTAATCACTATTTTGAAATGAGAGGCATAAAAAAAAGGATGGGTAAATTACAGATATACTTCTTGAGATTTGCTTAAAGTACAGATTGCCCCATGTGATTTGGAAAATTATAAATACCCTCTTACTAGAATTTTTTATGTAACAAAATTAACTAAAAATAAAATAAAATTCATAATTACTCTCCTATACATTAATAAAATTACCTAAATTATGAATTAAAATATATTTCTAACATCATCAAAAACTATCAATTGACTTGATGATTTATTAATAAAAAGGACAATTTGTAATGAAATTAGAAACCTCAGGAGATATAATGTAATTTCCAAAATCACAAGGGGCGATTCTTATTTTAATCAAATCTCAGGAGGTGTATTTATAATTTATCCAAAAAAAAAAAAAAATGAATGGTTGTAGGGTGAGTTGCCTAATGTAATGGCATGAACGGTTGGTGGTATGATTTAACTTGTTCAAATTGTAAAATTATCTTTTGACCCGTTAAGTTAGGTTTCCATTTGTATGGGGGTGAAATATCCTCTGCTTTCCGTACTCCTTCAACTCAAGCTTCACGTAACGACGTTTAACCTGGAAACAGAGAAACGGTGAGCTGCCCGGCGGTATGTTGCCAGGTAGACCCTCCGACGATCAAGTCAGATTACTTGAAAAGGAAGAAAAGAGCTCTGTTTAGAGAGAGAGAGTCGTTCAAAATTGCTTACCTCCAACGTCCCCCATTCTTCCTTTTTCTAGGCTGGCCATGCAGCCTCAGGGATTATGCGCGCACTACCTCTGCTGTCCTTCCCTGGACAGGTGGCAGTGCTCTCCTCTAACTACCTTACGCGTGTAAAGGCTAAAACCCCCAAACAGCATGTGTGGAACTGCCAAACGGTATTGACGCGTGCCAGGAATGGATTTTCCCTCCATCACACCATTGGTCCAGGTGGCACACCAAACCGAGATACCATGACCGGCCTATCCTTGGGAAGAAACACAACAATGATTCTCACGGCCGAGTTGTATGAAGTCGGTCCTTCCGGGCTGACTGGCCGTGAGGCGTGCCGGCCTTCGCCCCAGCCTAAATTCGTTCTGGGTTGTGCTTGGCTCAGTCTAGAAGCACCATTGCGGATCTAACTGAATGCCTAGCCAAATCACAGCTTGGTCTAGCACACGCCTGATTCCACGCCCCGGTTGACAAATCTAGCTCGGCCGGGCATGACGGGCCGGGAATCACTCAGACCGAGGAAATAGCCCAGCTCTCGCAAGGTCCATTATGACCCGCGTTACCGTAGCTCAGCCGTACCTATCCGGCGGAAGTCTCCCTCTCAATTGCCCCTTAATCTCATCTGAGCTGAGTGTGATTGGGATTACAACCACGACCGAGCTATCCTATTTGGTCGGTCTTCTGAATTGCGCCAGTAGTCTTGTCACCGATCGTCCAGCCGTACTGACAGAACCATCTCTTCGGTTGCCACGTGGCTTCATGTCATTGGACCCGTGCAGCCCCACAACTGTCTCCCTCAAGTGCAAAATTCAAACGGTTGCTGCCCTTTGGATTTCCCACTCTTTTTATACACATACGAGGGGTCATACGCCCCAACTGTTCACCTTCTCTCTCGAGCCAAAACCCTAGCCTCCAAATCTCCAAGCTTCTACCATCATTGACGTTGCAGCTCTTTGCCTCATTTTCGTCCATTTCTGTCCCTTTCGAAGCTGTAATCAAGCTCGCGGTGGACTGATCTTTGCGTGGCACCCGTCATCAGTAAGCTTCTTTGCCCCTCTCTCGTATTTGTATGATTGTGTTTTTCATTTTCTTCATTTTTGTTCTTCGTGTTCTTGCTTGGGACTGTAAGAATCCTACCTATACCCCCTCTTTTTTGCGTAGAAACTTGTATACACTAGGGAAACTGAAATTGAAGAAACGGATGGGGCCTTTGTGCCCCTGGTTTCCCTTAGCTTGAACGAACAAACTCCATTTTTGGGATGAACAGAACGAACCCTGGGTAGGACCGAGGAAAAGCCAACACTTAGATCCATAGATAGGGGTTTGGCCGAGCAAAAAATAGTTTGTGGTCCCTCTTTGGGGTCTCGACCAAGCTGAAAACCGGAACCGAACTAGGAAGGCCAAATCGGCCAGATAGTTGAGCCGACGTAAGAGTCAGACCGGTCAAATGCCCCAGAAAACTTTGACCGAGCTAGGAACTCTATATAGAAGCCGTGCAATTTATGCCGCGCTAACCCTTGGACTTATTTCTTAATAATGCAGAACAAACTAGGACCGACCAGGCCCGTTCAGCATTACTACCGGTGAAGCTCAATATCCGAGCAAACACACAAAACTTTTCACCGAGATACGACCTAAATCACCCAAATAAATAAAACCAGGATAGATGGGAAAGTACCGGTTCATGGTGAGTTCTCTCGGGGCCCTTGCCGAGTTCCGTAGAGAGTACAACATTCCAGATGATGTCCACCTGAAGTTCGCCAAGAAAGGAGACACTCCCTGGGGCGAGTTGGACAAATGCCCCTTCACGATGGTGTCCATTGTAGAGGGAGGCCTGCGTTTCCCGGTCCAAGCGCTGATCTGCAAGTTTTTAAGGTAGACCAAGTTGTGCCCGACCCAAGTCTCCAACAATACTTACAAGATAACAAACGGTGTGGCCGAGCTAAATAGGAGACTTGGTCTAAATCTCGGCCTTGCCGAGATATTTCACCAATACAGTCTTAGCAAAAATAAAGGTGGGCTTTGCTAGTATTTGAAGGTCAAAAAGGACCGAGCAAAACTCATAGAGGGTAATCCAGATAAAGAGACAAATGATGACGATTTCCTGTGGGTGTCCGGTCGTTATGAGGACACCGAGTCGCCCATACCGGGCTGGTACATTAGGAAAGATTTTGGAAGTGCCGGTGAGTATCTCGGTGAACCGTATTATCTTCTTTCTGCATCGGTCTTCTTCTTGCCAATCTAACACTTGTCTTCTTTTTGCAGATCATAAGCTCTTGGCAGAAGATTACTCCCACGCTAAGCAAGAAGCCATAAGGGTTTTGCTACGTCATCCGACCGAGGAGCGAGAATCACCAAAGTTGTTCAGCTTCGAACCAACCTACCACTACACAGCGCCGCGCAAGAGCAGGGTAACAGACTTTCTGCATGCTCCCTTTCAGGAACTAAATCCAAGCCTTCCACCAATCAAACTGGTCCCTTTGACGGCCGAGCAAGAAATGGCGAAGATCCGAGCTATCAAGTCGATGATCACCGGCGAGGCGAGTGACTCCCAGCCACCGGAGGTAGCTGGGCAGACTTCTTCCATGCCAGCCACGCAAGGGGAGGGTGTTGTGTTGGCTCTGGCCAGCGAACAAGCTACGGGTCGGTCGAAGAAGAGACCGAGAAAGAATCAAACCGAATAGCATCTGGCCAACGAGGATTTGACCGGGCATGCTTCAACCGACTTGGGGGACCAGACCGAGCAACCAATCACCGGGCCATCCACACGATCCAGTGCCCCCCTGGTCTGGTCACCCGAGTTATCATACAAAGGCCGGGCTGTCTCTATTGCGGACTCAGTCTACGCGGACAAGGATTACTCTCTCGGTTTCGACATGACCAAGGGGTTGCTCCTTCTCGCCGGCATGAAGAAGCACGAAGAGCTATCCGATCTGAAGGTGCTTCGTTCGGCCGCAAAGTCGATAGTGTTGGTAAGTTGGCAATCTCCTTAGTTTATTAAGTTGTTGCTCGATTTTTCCATTATGACAACCTTCATGTGTTCGCAGGCTGCGCAGAAGAACTATCTCACCCACAAGCGAATGATAGCCGTGAGGAAGAGTCTGCGAGAGGCCATTACTGACAACAAGGCCAAGATGGCCGAGCTGGAAAAAGTGAAGGCTGCGCAGGAAGCTCTGTTGGTTGAGCACAACCAACTATCAGAACGGTTGGCTCGGGCTGATGAGGAGAAGTAGAAGGCCCTCCAGATAACCAAGGCTCGCTACATCTCCGAGCTGCGCAAACTCTGTGACGCCGACAAGGCCGAGGTGGACAAGAAGGTCGAGGACGCTGAAGACCGCGGGTACGCGGAGGGTGAAAGGACTTATAAGCGGCAGGTTCAGGCGACCAAGGACATCTTTTTCCAATGTGGTTGGAAAGCCACCGTGGAAAAACTTGGCCTTGGTCAAGACGCCGAAGTGTTCCAAAACCCGCCTGCTGCCTTCATTCCGGCCTATATGCAGGCTTATGCAAGCACCGCGCAGAAAAGGCCTATAGAAGAGGCAAAGCAGGCAGCCGAAGAAGAAGCATCCACCGTGCAACAAACCAAGCAAAATCCTTCCGAAGTCCCCGAAGTTGCTGAGGATCGAGAGGCCGAGCGAGACGTTGTCGCGGTGGTTGATGATGCGACAGATGAAGCCGATGTGGGAGTGGCCGAACAAGATGCCCTTGTAGATTTAGATTGATCTTCTTTTGTATTATGATTATTTTTTTTTGGATGTAACCGGGCTTGGCCCCACTTTTGCAATCCAACTTGATCTATCAATGAAAATTTCAACTTTTTGCCCGCCATGTACCCATTTTTGTGCGGTTGTGATTGTCTCGGTTATAATGTGTAAATTTTCTTCGAGTTGAAATGTTTGTCAAATACAACTTTCAGCTCGGGCCTTACATAAGTCAGGCAAAATGCTAACTTTTAGCTCGGTTACAAAGTTTGTGGGTGAGCAAAATCCGCTCGGCCCTTACATGAATTGGGCAAAACGCCAACTTATTCGTTGGGCAAGCAAAATTAGCTCGACGGATTGGAAGTTTGGCAAAATGCCAACATTTCATGTGGCCGAGCAAAGTCAGCTCAGCCCTTTGCAATTTGGTCAAAACGCCATTATTTCACTTGGGCGAGCAAAATCAGCTCGGCCCTTACAAGTTGGTCAGAACGCCACATTTTACACGGGTGAGCAAAGTCAGCTTGGCCCATAGGAAAGTTGGACAAATCGCCAACATTTCATTTTAGGCAAGCAAAAATCAGCTCGGCCTACATGCAATTTGGACAGAACACCAACTGTTTGTACAGCATGTCTCTACACCGGTGACAAAAAGTCAGTTCAACCCAGTGTAAGTTGGTCTTCCTGCCCCTGGCATCCATGGTGGCCCAATATCCTTACGATGTCATTGTACAGAAACACATAATATAAAAAAGTTGGGCTATCTTTCATCACATGTCAGCGATTTACATCAAATGCCAAAAGGCTAAAGGTTTAAAAGGCTAAGTAACAAAAACGATGACATTTTAAAAGTAAAAAATCTTAAGATTAGCTGCATTCCATGGCCTGGGGATAGCTTTACTATCTAAGTCTTCCAGATGGTATGCCCCTTTGCCTGCAAAGCCAGTCACCTTATATGGCCCCTCCCAATTTGCACCTAGTTTGCCTTCGCCAGGGACCACCCTGTTGCCCATTACTTTTCTCAAGACCCAATCTCCGATCTTGAACAGCCTTGGATGCACGGCCTTGTTGTATTTCCTAGAGAGCTCTTACTGGTAGGCTGCTATATGGATCAGAGCCCGTTCCCTTCTTTCTTCGGCTAGGTCAAGTTCCAATGCCACTGCTTCATTGTTCGAGTCTGGCTGAAAACTTTCAGACCGGATGGTTGGCATACCGATTTCCAGCGAGATGACGGCCTCCATGCCATAGGCCAAGGTGAATGGTGTCTCCCCGGTCGAGCGCCTCGGCGTAGTGCGGTATGCCCAGAGCACATTAGGGAGTTCTTCAGCCCATTTTCCTTTGGTTCTCTCTAGCCGCTTCTTCAACCCGTCCAGGATGGTCTTGTTTGAGGCTTCTACTTGACCATTTGACTGAGGGTAGGCCGGTGTTGAGTTGTAGAACTCGATCTTTAACTCATCGCAGAATCCGCGGAAGAGTTTCCCATCGAACTGAGTGCCATTATCCAATATGAGGGCCTTCGGTATACCAAAGTGAGTGATGACATTCTGCCAAACGAACTTCTTCACATCTTTCTCCTTTATGGTCGCCAGTGGCTCGGCCTTAACCCACTTGGTGAAGTAGTCGGTAGCAGCAATGAAGAACTTGCGGTTGCCCGGAGCTGCTGGGAGTGGTCCCATAATATCCAACCCCCAAAGCGCAAACGACCAAGGACTTGTAAGGGGGAGCAATTCTCTGGCCGGCTAGTGGATTTGGTGAGCAAATTTTTGACATTTTTCACACCTGTGAACGTATTTCTATGCGTCTGCCTGCATGCAAAGCCACCAATAACCCTGGAAAATCGCTCGGTAAGCCAAAGACCTGCCCCCAGTATGACTCCCGCAGATGCTTTCATGAATCTCATAGAGGAAAGCTTCCACCTTGTTGGGGTGGACGCACTTCAGATACGGCCCAGTAAAAGATTTCTTGTATAAGGCTCCAGACGGAGAGAGCCAAAACCGCTCTGATTTGGCCCGGATTTTGTTGGCCGCCTTCTTCTCTTCTGGCAAAATTCTATCTTTTAGGAAGGCGATGATGGGGTCCATCCAGGATGGTCCCAGGTCGGCGCAGAGTACTTCAGACACTTCTGGTTCCTCAATGCTTGGCCAAGGTAGGAATTCTATCATCAAAGGATTGGGAAAAGCTGTTTATGTGGATGCAAGGCCGGCCAGTTCGTTAGCCGTATTGTTTTCTTCGTGGTTTATTTGTTCCACTCTTATTACGGCGAACTTTTTGATCTCTGCGCGCACCAGTGCCTGATCTTTGGCCATTCTTTCATCCCTGGCTTCATACTCCCCAAAGACCTGGTTGACCACCAGCTTGGAGTCACTGAATACCATAAGGGTCGACGCTTTCATTCTTAACGCACTTCTCAATCCGGTAAAGAGGGCCTCATATTCCGCCTCACTGTTGGATACCGGGTAGCCGAGCGTAATTGCCTGCTCGATAACCAGCCCATCCGGGGAAGTCAGCACGATACCTAGCCCGGCGCCATTTCTGTTGGAGGCCCCATCGACAAAGAGTTTCCACATCTCGCCAATGAACAATTTCCAGCAATCTGATGGGTTTTGGGAGCTTCTCAACTCCAAGGTTCTGGTCGGTTCATTTTGGTCTCTTTCCATGTCTTGGTTGGGCTTGTCTTCGATGAATTATCCGGTTTCTCCAGTTCGGCTGCCATTTGCCCTGCTTCTGTTTGTGATCCAACACTTGTCTCCAATGCCTGAACCATGGGCTGTGCCAAATCCGTACTAGCCAAGTCAACCGGGCAAATCGGATGCATTCCGGGGGCAAACTCCGCCACAAAGTCCGCAAGAGCTTGAGCCTTGATAGCGGTGCGCGGTTGGAACTTAACGTCGTATTGCCCCAATTCTACGGCCTATTTCAAAATTCTCCCTGTAAAGTCTGCCTTTTCAAAGAGCACCTTTAGTGAAAACTCGGTCAACGCAACTATTTGCGTGGGCATGAAAGTAGTGTGCCAGTTTTCTGGAAGCCATCATCAGGGCCAGGGCTAATTTTTCTAGCGGCAGATATCTTGACTCAGCCAGGAGCAAGGTCTTGCTTACGTAGAAGATGGGAAGGTGCCGAGTACCTTCAGCACGGACTAAAACTGCGCTCACCGCATGTTGAGAGACTGCCAAGTAGAGATACAGTTCTTCGCCTGGCTTTGGTCTAACTAGGATAGGGGCTGAGCAAAGGTATACTTTTAGGTCTGCCAACACACGGTCACATTCATCGTCCCAGAAGAACTTGCTTTTTAAAGTTTTGAAGAAGGGCCTGCAACGATCTGAAGACCGGCTTATAAATCTGTTTAGCGCGGCTGCCATCCCGGCAAGATGTTGCACGTCCTTCGTGGAGTTTGGGTGCTCCAGCTCTTGTATTGCCTTGATTTGGGAAGGGTCGGCCTCAATTCCTCGGTTTGTGACCAAAAAACCCAGAAACTTTCCGGTGCCGACTCCGAAGGCGCACTTGGAGGCATTTAAACGAAGCTTGTGATGTTTAAGTGTAGCGAACATCTCTGCTAGGTCGGCGAGGTGTTGAGACTTTTCCCTGCTCTTTACCACCATATCGTTGATGTAGGCCTCCATGGTGCGGCCCAAAAGGGGAGTGAACATCTTGGTTACCATTCTTTGAAAAGTTGCCCCGACGTTTTTCAGTCCGAACAGCATGACTTTGTAACAATACAGGCCTCTTGGTGTGGTGAATGAAGTGATCTCTCGGTCTGGTTCATACATGGCTATCTAGTGGTAGTCGCGATATGCATCCAGGAAGCTAAACCTCTGATGGCTAGCGGTCAAGTCCACCAGTTGGTCGATTCGTGGGAGGGGGAAGCTATCCTTTGGGCACGCATGGTTGACCATCTTATAATCAACACACACCCGCCACTTGCCGTTCTTTTTCGAAACTACCACCGTGTTGGATATCCACCGAGGGTATTGCACTTCTTCTACTGCCCCTGCTTCCAACAAGTTCTTGACTTCTTCCGCCACTGCCTCGGCATGGTGCAAGGCCGAGCAGCGTGTCCTTTGGATGATCGGCCGTGCATTCGGAAAGACGTTTAACTGGTGGCAAATGAAATTAGGGTCGACACCAGGCATATCATAAGACGTTCATGCGAAGGCTTCCATATTGGAAATCAGAAAGTCAACGTACTCAAGTCACTCGGCGCTAGACAAGGATGAGCCCAAAAGAAAGAACTTGTTTGGGTTATTCTCGTCTACGCGCACCTCTACCAAATCTTCAACTGATTTCTCCTCAGCCTTTCTTCCTACGTCTTCCAGGACCTCCTTTCCCTCTGGGCCCTCTATCATTTGAACGAAGCCCTTGGCGGCTTGGCTACCATTCACCGCAATGAAGCACTGTTTTGCCATTACCTGGTCTCCCCAAACCTCTTTTACCTACCCAGTCGGTGCCGAGAAACGCAGAACCTGGTGGTAGGTCGATGCTACTGCTTGCATGGCGTGCAACTAGCCCCCGCCAAAAATTAAGTTGTAGGTTGATGGGACTTTAAGCACCCAAAATTCCACTTGTTTCGTGACTGATCCCGCTCTGACCGGTAGTATGATCTTTCCGATCGGCCATTCTGGTTGAGAGTTAAAGCCAACCAATGGAGACGTTGCAGGGGCCAAGTCCTTGTCCTTCAACTTCATTTGTTTGAATGCGTTATAATACATGATTTCGACCGAACTCCCCTGGTCAATCAGAATCCTCTTGATGTCAAAGTCTTTGACGCGAAGAGTCATTACTAAGGCGTCGTTGTGGGGCATTTGAATTCTCTCCAAGTCCTTACTTGAAAAGGTAAGGATATCCTTCTCTTCGGTCTTCCCTTTCTTCACAGCGGGCTGAACGGAGAGCACATCCCTCATGTGCTCGGCTTTCTTAATCATCCCCCCCAGCTCGCAGACCCTTGTTAGTTCAATGATGCCGTGATGACATTGATTACGCCTTGTGGCGCTGCGTCCAGGGCGGCTAGGCCGTTTGGTTCGGCTTGTCCTGGTGGAGCGGCTTTCATGCCCCATCTATGTATTGGTCCAGATGCCCCGTCGCCACTAGCTCCTCCAAATGTTGTTTGAGCGGCAAGCAATCCTCTATTCGGTGCCCCCGTTCCTCATGGAAGGTGCAGCGGTATCTTGAGTTGAAGCCTCTCTGTGTACTTCCCAACTTGGCCGGCCAACGGACGAAAGGCTCACCTCGGATTTCACTCAGGATGCGGTAAATAGGGATTTTAAAAACCGTGGTGATACCAATTTGCGCCTTCAATTTTCTCTTGGCATCTTCCTCTTCATCATGGGGAGCATTAGCTCGGTCGTTTCTGTGACCTTTGTTTCTATCATCTCATTTTGAGCCACGATGTTGATCTTTTGGCCAATCGTTTGGGCGGTTGTCCTCCTACCCGACCGAGTGAACCTTCCCCACCACTCTTCTATCCGTCGAGACCAGATTAGCCTTCTCGGTCGCGGAGGCGGCATCATCCTCCACACGGATGTGTTCATTGATCCGTTGCATCAAGGACTCCATGGTTTTGGGCTGGTAAATTGTAAGCGAATCTTGCAGCCTATGTCCAACTGGGAGACCTCGCTTGTATTGAGTGATCGCCAGATTGGTGGGGCAGTCGAGGATCTCATTGTAAGTTTCCCAGTACTTCGCATTGTATGCCTTTAACGAACCTCCAGACTCTATCTTGACGCCGAGGAGATGGTCGACCACCTTTGGTGTTCGAGTGTTGGTTTTGAATCTGGTGACGAAGGCCTCCGATAATTGCTGCCACCCCTCGATACTCCCCTCCAGAAACCTTTCGAACCATTTCAAGCCCAGTTCTCCTAAGCTTGCTGGGAATAGGAGGCACATCAAGGCGTCATTGTGCCGGTGTCCAGCCATTACTTGTCGGTAATGGCTCACATACATGTACGGATCCGTCTTGCCAGCAATCTCTGAGTATCCCTACGGTGAGCCCTCTCTTCCAACACATCCCTTAGGTCTCTGGAATGGGCGGAAAAAGAGTATCGCGACGTCGACGATGGGCGTGAGGGACGGTAGATGCTATCGCGAGTGAGAGATTTGCCCACCTGTGGGTCGGAGTCCCCAACCCCATAGCTCCTGGTGATAGAGAGAGAGTGTGTCCTTTCTCGGCAGCGACTACCAGAGTGAGGAGACAGGGTGCGCTCACTGAGGTTGCCCTCTCCAGCAACACCCTTCCCCTTGATCTGGCGTTTCAGCACCTCCATTTCAGCCACCATCTTACGAATGAGGGCGTCCTGGTCTTTGAGTTGGTGCTCCAGGCGCTGTGCATGCGACTCCCCTTGCCGTCGACGGCCCTCTGGACTCTTCGAGCGATCAGTACTCCTTGTGCGTTTGTCTCGTGCACCTCTCGAAGAAGTATCCAGGCCCGCCATGGCTAAAATAGTAGGGGGGCCTTCCCTCCGTCGAACAGACTCTAGTGTGACACCATCGACGACGGACAGTGGGGTTTCATCGTTGTTGGCCATGGAGTCAATCGGAAAAGCTTGAAGAGCAAGGTGTGAATATCAAAGTCTTCCCACAGACGGCGCCAAATGAAGCCCCAGCCCCATGCCTAGCACAATATTGTCCGCTTTGGCGTAAACCTGCCTCACGGTTTTGTTCCTCCCCCACTGGGAGAAAAGGCCTTATGCTAGGTAGAGGAGGCAATCAGCTTATAAGGTGGGAAAGTAGTTCCTCACAGACTGATGTGGGATTTCCCCGCACATTAGCCCCTAGCTGACCGGCTCCGACACTGGATTTTTCTATCACATGTGCCGGAGGGAGTTCTCACAGACGGCGCCAATTGTACGGGGGTGAAATATCCTCTGCTTTCCGTACTCCTTGAACTCAAGCTTCACGTAACGACGTCTGACCTGGAAATAGAGAAATGATGAGCTGCCCGGCAGTATGTTGCCGGATAGACCCTCCGACGATCAAGTCAGATCACTTGAAGAGGAAGAAGAGAGCTCTGTTTAGAGAGAGAGAGTTGTTCAAAATTGCTTACCTCCAACATCCCCCATTCTTCCTTTTTCTAGGCTGGCCATGGAACCTCAGGGATTATGCGTGCACTACCTCTGATGTCCTTCCCTGGACAGGTGGCAGTGCTCTCCTCTCACTACCTTACGCGTGTAAAGGCTAAAACCCCCAAACAGCATGCGTGGAACTACCAAATGGTATTGACGCGTGCCAGGAGTGGATTTCCCCTCCATCACACCATTGGTCCAGGTGGCACGCCAAACCGGGATATCGTGACCGGCCTATCCCTTGGAAAGAAACACAACAATGATTCTCACAGCCGAGTTGTATGAAGTTGGTCCTTCCGGGCTGACTGGCCGTGAGGCGTGCCGGCCTTCGCCCCGGCCTAAATTCGTTCCGAGCTGTGCTTGGCTCGGTCCAGAAGCACCATTGCGGATCTAACCGAATACCTAGCCAAATCACAGCTCGGTCTAGCACACGCCTGATTCCACGCTCCGGTCGACAAATCTAGCTCAGCTGGGCATGACAGGCCGGGATCACTCAGACCGAGGAAATAGCCCGGCTCTCACAAGGTCCGTTATGACCCGCGTTACCGTAGCTCGGCCGTACCTGTCCGGCGCAAGTCTCCCTCTCACCATCATTATTGATTTGAGCTGATTGTCTCTAATTGGAGTATATAAACTGAAATTAAAAATTTTAAGAACTAAATAAATGAAATTAATAATTTAACATTAAAATATAAAAAATAAAGTAATTTAAGAGATAAAAATGAGAGTAAACCAGTTCATATTTTTTTTAGTTTAAATTGTTAATACTAATTGGAGAACCAAAAGATGCAACAACGGTCTCAAAATTCATTTTTTCCTCCCATTCTAAAACACTTTCAATTATAAGAATTATATATCTCGAGATTCTTGTGACTTGATATTATCACATGTTGCAACTGATAAGAGTGCTTGGAATTAAAATAAAAAATAAAAAATCAACCTGATAAATTGTTAAAATATATTTTTGTTAATAGTAAATATGATTTGAAAAATAAGTTATTAAAAAAGATGTGTTATGATCAAGGGACTATCGATATCCGATCAACGTGATTTTTTACAAAGATGAAATATTCGACGAGTTCTACATATTGAAAATTCAAATTATCGAAACAGGACTCATGGTGAGTTCCATAAATCTAACAATATGTTCCAGTCTACTTCGTGAATTATAGAGAAGCCCATCTCAAAAAGAAAAAAAAGTATAGACTAACCATTAGAGGGAGAGACTAACCAAATTCTATGCGTTAAAGATTAACATGAGTTCCAAGCCACCGAAAAAAAAATCTTAACATGAGTTAGAGAATATCAGCTTTATTTCTTATTTTATTTATATTATCAGAAACAGTGCTGCCGACACAAAAACAAATTACAAAATGGAAGATAGACTGACTACTGACTCCTGTTTGTAGATTTTTTTAAAAAAATTTAGGTTGCCATCTAACCTAAACTACTCACAATTGACCAAGTCTGGAGCAAAAATGTTGAGTGTGTTTGAGATTGAAAGTGTAAATGTGTAGAAGAAATTTGAATTATATATTAATGTTTCTGGATAAAATTTATGGGTTTATAGTATTATTAAAAATGTTATGTATTATAAAATTTTATTTTTTTATTTTTTTATGAATTTTTATTGTAAAACTTATTATGAAAATGACATGTGGTATTGTAAAGACCGGGAAAATCCCCTCACATGGATTGTAGAGATTTAACGAAGAGATAAGTTTTGTCCCTATAGATCTACAAAGATGAGTATAGTCGGCGTCACCCAACCAGGGTTGCCAGCCGGAAACACTCCGATGATAAAGTTATTCACTAGATCCAGAGAAAGAAGATGAAGGAAATAAAGAGTGTCTGTGTGGAGCAAAGAGATCATACCTACACTCCATGAGGTGCATTCCTTTTATAGATGGGGAATGGGCCGAATAAGCCCAATAGTTGGCCCCTTGGCAAGCCTTATTTGGGTTAACCCAACAAACTGATATATATTTTTTCTGGCTCCCACAATTGGCCCAAAACTTTCATTGTCTTCGGTAGAAGGAATAAGAGTTTTTATTGCTGAGTTATGCTGTTCAAATAAGTAGGCAGTTGCATTTTGCTCTTTGATATCACTTGGTTGGCCATTAGAGATGGTGGAGTACTGAACTCTATATCTGTAAACAACTCTAGAAATTATTGGGGCAAAAACTGTAATGCCCCAAATTTTGGGAACATCAAGGCAATATAGTACGACAATACACCAGGGTTTAACTAGCAGATACACAACATTATACAAGGAATTAAGTATAAAATATAAGTAATTACTCTAAAGGGAAATATTAATAATAGTTACAGATAAAATTTTTCGAGTCATTAAATACAGATCAGTTCCTTAATACAAAAAGATTAACCAAAACACAAGAAATACAAAATCTACTCTCTAAGGCAGCCATGGTTTCTCAAAAATTCTAGGGATTTCGGTCTTGGTGTAAAACTCGCCTCTACCTGGCATAAAACACCATAAGCTTGGAATGCCCAGTAAACACACACACCCCAACCCTTTTCCCATTACAAATACACAAGTAACATAACGACACGATCATACCACACAGCGAAAGCAATAATTACGCAGAGCTTATAATTAAATTTTGGTTCTCAAGAATAACAGTCACTTAAGTTAGTCCTAGGCAACTCCCCGTGGGATGTCATTCCTACCCAACCACTAATACTGGCTACGGGCAATTCTGACTCCCCCTTGGTTAATACAATACCAATGCGTCGCTTACCGCATAACCACCAATGTGTTGCTTACCGCACAATTACCAATGATGCCTACGCACCTAAGTTACATACCTGAGTGGTGATATCACTGTTTGCCCCAAGGGAATGGGCTTCCAGGGATACAAATCTAAAAATAGAAGTACAAAAGTAGAATCTCAGAGAATGATAATGATGCTTTGAATACTTAGCCTATTTCAGTGAAGTTCTCTGATGTTTCAGATCTTGAAAAGATCCATCTTTATAGCCTTCACTTGATCTCTCTCTTGGAGAAGAAACACACACATATGGGTCTTCTAGCCGTTGGAGCTGGGCATAGGAGAAGGCTTCTAGTTGTTGGAAGTGGATCATGGGTGGTACAGGATGTTATCTGTCTGTTGGAGGTAGAGCTTCCTCAAAAGATGTGATGCCCATGCTTGAGATTCAAAACTTGGTGGATGGAGATAATGTTGTCTCCAAGCTTTCTACTTTTTCAAATTTTGGGAGTGGTGTGTGTGGAGAATGTTTTCTCCACTAAGTCAGAGGTTGTTGTTGTCCCGATGTTCCTTTTGATTAGAATAAGATTTGTCTAATGATGATGTCACAAAAACCCTCTAGGAGTTGGAAGATGGTGGCTAGGGTTTTTTGCAACCCAAACATAAAGGTGTCGACCCTTGCAGATTGGGTATCGACCCTTTGCTCTGTCTTTTCTTCCCTGAGTTGATTTCCAAGTGTTCCTGGTGTCGACTCTTATCACACTTGGTGTCGACCCTTGAGGCTGAATTGTACACTGTTTTTTAGTGTCGACCCTTGTTGTTTTTTGGTGTCGACCCTTGCATTGGGAACACTTAGACATTTTTTCAACTTCACTCTGGTGTCGACCCTTGGTTTTGGAACACTTAAACTCTTGAGGTTCACTCTGGTGTCGATCCTTGCTGCTCTTGGTGTCGACCCTTGGACCTGTGTTAAACAAGAATAGAGTTTTGCAACCAAGTGCTAATGCTCATGTTTTTGAAGACCCAAAAATTAAAATAATACTATATAACATCTAGAATCATGAAGCACAATCTTTATATTATTATTTTTGAAAACTTTGAATAACAAACTAAATTCAAAAATATTTGTCAATAATCAAAATCAATAGAAATTTAAGTTTGAATAACCTTGGGGCTAACAATAACACTGGATCAACCCAGCTGGTCTTGCCTGAAAACTCCCCTTCAAATTTTGTTGTTGCAACTGTTGGGGTTGTTGGGGTTCCCTAGAATACAGCTTCTGTGCTACATGCCTTCGATTATTTCTTTCTGGTCCCACATTGGATTGGTTGTTTTCTTTCCTCAAACTCCAAATCCTTTTGGAATCTTCCACCTCCCGTTTTGAATCAAGTGTTGTGTCAACCACATTTGCAAAAGTGGGAAGTCACATGGGCAAAACTCTTCCTTGAATTGTAGGGTCTAGGCCCCATTCAAATTTTCGTTCTTTGTCTTCATTGTTTGCCACGTATCAAGTCGCATAACGTGCCAACTCCTCGAACTTTGCTATGTATTGGCTCAACGTCATCTTGCCTTGTTCTAGGTTCTAAAATTCACGGATTCTTTTTTACTTGATTGTGTTCGGGAAGTACTTCCTCAAAAATAACTCCTTAAACTACGCCCATGTCATTGTGGTGATCTCCCTCGATTCCCGAATTAGGGCCCACCAATGATCTACTTCCCCTTCTAGTTGGTAAACTACTAGAGCAATCCTATCAATATATTGAGTTATTCCCATCGTATTGAACATCTTTTCAATTTATCGGATCCAGTTTTCAGCAATTTTAGGATCAGTTTCACCAGTGAAGATTGGCGGTCTCTGTTTGTGAAACTCGAAGAATAGATGTGTCCTCTCATTCTGACGTGTTCTCCTCAACCTTCCTCATTCTTCCAAAATTTGATTTCCAACATTCTCGAGTAAGTCTGTAGTGGATGCAGGGGTATGGTCGTGATTGTTGACCCCAAGTGCCGTATTCCTATTTATATTGGCGTCATCGTTGTGGTTGGCGGCATTGTTGTTGCATACGCATTTGTTTGCTCTTGTATGGTTCACTATCTGCCAAATGCGCAGCGTCAAAAAGGGCAAGAAACTGAGTGAAAATGGCGTTATCGGGAATTAAGATTTTAATGTAATTAATCTATAATCACAGGGTCTAATAATAAATACTAGGATTTTAAAGGTGATTATTAATCTATTGGGGTTGATTAGGGTTTACTTGGATTAATCCGCAAAGGGTTTAAAATGCAATTAAGTAAAAATTTAGGGGCTTTATTGAAAGAAACTCAAGGTCAAGGATGTAAAGCTAATTACAAAAATTAAGGTCTCTACAAAAAGTCATGCCAAAGAGAGTGAATCAGTCAAATGCAACATGTGTTCGCATAATCGCAAGAAGTAAACTACTTAAAAGTAAATTGAACCAAAGAGAAAAAAAGAAATTACTAGGCCAACACACTAGCTTAATAGTACAAATGTATGTGTAACGGCATATACACCACCAAACTTGGCCTCTGAATCATGGAAACATTAATAGCTCTGCAAACTTAATCAAGAACTTATCTTAAATGTGGAGTTTCTAATTAGCTTCATATATAGCCGATCAAAACATTACCATAAATTACTATAATAACTCATGGTCTAACTTTGTCAATATCTCTTGGTGAGAATTTTTCTAGAGAGAGAATGAAGACCCAGCCATGGGTTTAACGATAAGATCCAATTTTGGAGCCAAACAAGTCCGTCAAGCTATTTAGAACATGTTGTACATAAACATATAAATGCAAATATTTATTATCTTGCAACAAATATTATTTTTCATGCTCATGATCAACATGTTTTGAACAGCATTTGTGCGAATTCAACAAGTTGGTAGCTATTCGACATGACCGTGGCATTGTCGAATGACCAATGTGCTGCCAAGGGCAATGAGTTGGGATCTGCAACAGTTTTGTGTTTGCTTTTTTGATTTCCAAGAACACTTATAGAGAGAGAAAATCAAGCCTCAATTGTAGATCCATTACCTTCATCATTTGACAAAATCTGTGAGCATACATATATAGACATATACATACATACATATACATAGATATCAAAGTTGAACTTGAATCAAAAATATAATAAAAAATAAAGAAGACAAAGTCCCAATTGTGGGTCAGTTTTTCCTAGAAAGAGATTTTTTAAAACTTGATTTTGTATATAGTGAGATTACTAATCTTGGTGTTTAGATCATATTTACTTATAGTACACTAGTCCGAGCACCTTAAGGGTGGTGTTTGCTCCTCTTCATTTAAATTCTTAGCTCTTTTCCACAGACGGTACCAATTGTGAGACCGGAAAAATCCTTTCACATGGATTGTAGAGATCCAACGAAGAGATGAGCTTTGCCCCTATAGATTTGCAAAGATGAGCATAGCCGGCGCCACCCAAACGGGGTTGCCGGCCGGAGACACTCCAATGATAAAGTTAGTCACTAGATCCAAAGAAAGAAGATGAAGGAAATAAAGAGTGTCTGTGTGCTGCGTGGAGCAAAGAGATCATACCTACACTCCATAAGGTGCCTTCCTATTATAGATAGGGAATGGGCCGAATAAACCCAATAGTTGGCCCCTTGGCAGGCCTTATTTGGGTTAGCCCAATAAACTGATATATGTTTTTTCTGGCTCCCACAGGTATAAATTTAAAATTTGGGAGATGTGGAAAATTATAGAGACACTCACAATAAATATAGTATACTAATTTATTTTTCTAAATAATTTTTTAGATAATTTTTCTTTTAAATAAATAATATTGTTGTAATTTAGAGTTCACATGCGTATGCATGTAGTATTATAATCTAATTCTGAAATAGTACCTTACTATCTGTATTTTTTTTTTTTTTTGATAACGGAATGTTCCAAGCCAATTTATGTGCACCTCGATTAATCCTGAACCCTGAAGTTATCTGTGATTTTTTCATCAAGATTAGGGGATCCTACCGATGTCGTACTTTGCCTTAAATTCCCATAACATCATCTCCCTCTTCATCACCATGCTTCCTCTTCCTCCTAGGGCTACAAAACGAGCCGAGTCGAGCTGAGCTTTAGTATGTTTGGACTTGTTTATTAAGATTGTAACGAACTTCAGCTTGAGCTCAATAAAAATTTAACGAACCGAACTCAAGCCGAGTTGGCTTAGGCTTGACTCGAGCTCGAGCTTGTTCATGAGCTTTAACAAGCCAAAAAATTTATAAATTCATACTTGCGTATGAGACTAAAGTTACAATTAAAACTTTGATTATACAATATATATATATATATAAACATTTAAAAAAAAAAGTCAATATTTTACCAAATAATAATATCTACTACCACTGTTATATAAATGTACTATCTATAGTTAACTATTATTTACATTTATATTTTTTAAATACATAAATAACATATTTACCTTATTTTTTTATACATATTTTTATATTATTGAATATATAAATAATAAATATTAAACGAGTCAGTCAATGAGCCAAGCTTTAGAATATTTGGGCTTATTTATTAAAAATTTAACAAACTCGAGTTCGAGCTTGAACGCAAAATTTTTTTTAATGACTCGAGTTCTAATGAGTTCTTACCGAGCCGAGCTCGAGCTTATTCACGAACGATTCTGTCATTTGCAGCCCTATTTCCTCCTTTGTTACTAGAAATCGCAACGAGGTAGGGTGGGCCAAGGATCACACTTCCCGTCCCCAATCCGCGATGGTAAAAATTTTCCCTTCTCTGACCCTGATCCTCGCTGGGGAACCTATCACCATTCCGTTCCCCACCCTCTAATGGGGATTGGGTTTCCCCAACCCCGAAAATTTCCTAACCCAAATCTGTTTCAACAACATTATCAACAACTTTCAACATCAACAAAATCATCAACAACAACAGATTAACTACCAAAAAAAAAAAAAAAGGACAGATAGAGACACACACACATACATGTATACATACACATCAACACAAATCTAAGTGTGCATCATCAACACAGATCTGAGATCTGTGTGTCATCAAACAGATCTAAGATCAGCGATGGTGACTGCGACGAACGAAGGAGGAGATCGGCAGCGATGGACGACGGAGGTGGATGACGGTGACTGCAACGAACGACGGAGGAGGATGGTGAAGATGAGAGGAGGGGACGGAGGAGGTGGCGACAACAGGAAGAGAAAGGCAGCAATGATGGAGGTGGAGTGGATGACAAAGTCGACGGAGGTGAAGTAGTGCTGCAAGGTGGACGGCGACTCCGGCGTTGCGGACAGAGGCGGTGGCACTAAAGAAGAGGAGAGTTGCAAGAGTGAGAGAGAGTAGAGGGAAGAGAGAGAGAGAGAGAGAGAGAGAGAGAGAGAGAGGATCATAACTTAATAGAGGGGTATATATAGTAATTTTACTTTGAGAGGTAATGGAGATGGGGTCGGGGCCGGGTTCGGGAAACATATTACCGTTCCCGGCCTGAAAATCATTGGGGGTTCATTTTTGAATACCATCCCCTGACCATCGGGGCTATTTTTCGAGAAAAAACTGCTATAATCGAGGTTGAAGGGGCAGGTCCCCATCAAGCTGGGTTCAAATTTCCATCCCTACTTGTTACAACATCAATACGTGTTGCCCGCCCTTTTCATGATACCATATTATGCAACAGCTCGTAGATGGCCCAAAGAGGGTGGTGGAGATTGGTATGTGTAGATTTTATATTAAGGCCCAACATTGGTATGTAGAGATTTGTATTTTCATTAATAGTGGTGATATTTCAAAACAACCAAAAAAAAAAAAAAGGTAATAATGAACCAGAAACCCAAAAAAAGAAAAAAAGAAAAAAAAACGATGGCTACAATCTATATATATATATAAAATAAAATGATATACAAACTTTTTTTTTAACTTACTTTTTACATTCAGTAATGTGTAAGAGAGATGATTGACTAATAATTAGAAAATATATTAGAGAGAGTTGTCATAAATATTATAATTGATTATCACATCATTCGATTTGAAAAGTGAGTTTAGTTTTCACTACAAGAAAAGAGGGCAAAAAACACGGAAGTATTCGCGACGGCGCGATTCCCGTCGCCAAAAATGGTTTTTTGCGACGGCAAAATTAACCGTCACAAAAAATAGCTTTAGCGACGGCGTTTAACCGTCGGTAATAAAACTGCACGGTCGGGTATTAAAAGGAGGAACTATTAGCGACGGCGTGTTGAACCGTCGGGAAAAAAAACATGTTTGAGATGGCAAAAGCGTGCTGTCACAAATACTCGACCATTTGCGACGGCGTTTTGTCCGTTGCGAAAAAAGGTTTATGAAAACGGCGTCATTTATGGATAATTTTGTACCATTTGCGACGGTGTAAACCTTCCCGTCGCAAAAAGTAAAAACCAAGTTTCCTCCCTCTTCCCTTTCATCTTGCCGCTCAGTTCTATCTCCAAATCCCTAAAATTGTTTTGAAGCACGAAATCCCTAAATCCCCAAACCAGCGACGAGCGACGGGCGACGGGCGACGAACGGCGAAGGGCTAGCGGTGGTGCGGCGACGACGAACGGCGAAGGGCTAGCGGTGGTGCTTCGACGGCGACAGCTACCTCAGGTATGCTCTCTCTCTCTCTCTCTCTCTGTATATATATATATATATATATATGTATGTATTAGGTGTTCAACAAATATATATATATACATGAATATAAATTATTTTTCATATATATGTATATATGCTGTCCAAAAAGTTTCATTATATATGAAAAATATGTATGAAAAACTTTAACATGTATGAAAAATATGTATGGTAATTACCCCGTATAGTATACTAGTTTATTTATCATACTAAGGATAGGTGTATTGTAATCTATATATAGATTAATATATAATATACCAATAATGATACTATTAGAATAATTATGGTTAATAATATATGGTTAATTAGGATAATCTGACTTACATGATATGGTTATTGATATCATATAATGGTTATGGATATCATATTATTTCCAATGATATTAAATAATATGATACTATTTCTTAATAGATATCAAATATGGTCATAATACACTATTTCTTTTTCTTATATTATGTAACCAATGTTAATTACTATCTAACATGTTAATTCATAGGTTAAACCTATTTCACCTACACTATATTCTAACTTGGTTATATCCGTAATAATTTAGTAGCATAACATATTACTGTGGTTAATTTAATAATTATATCATTTTTGCTAATAGTACAATGAACATACTTGTTAGTCCCGAATAAATATAATATAAATAATGGTTATGAAATATGTTATTCTAGTCTGATAATTTTATCTCATTAGTTTATAAACATATTATAGACTTAGTCACTTTAGAGTAGATTAATTGATAAGTACAAACTACTTAGCTCATTTAAACTATAATAATATGGTTATCATTGTGCTAATCATCGTTGAATGAGTAATGCTTAACTAAATCAATGCCAACTAGATTATAATTATATACCCCCTTTTATAGATTTGATATTAATATAGAATGATAATCAGTATATTATCAACTACTAATGGTAAAATGACTATTAATTGACTCTAGTCCAATTATCAATCCTTGATATTAGTATACCCATATCTTTTGGGAATATATACTATCAATAGTGTGAATTGGTATAGTTTAACATATTTCATAAACTCATACCTTGGTTAATAGTATACTAAAATAACCAAAGTAATATGTTAATATATGAACTTAGGACCATTTCTAATTTTATCAAAGTAAAAATTTGAAAATAACCAAAGTAAAAATTTGAAAATTCATTAACTTTGTTTTTCAAACTAACTTTGTTTTTCAAACTAACTTTGTTTAATCTTCCTTATTACAAATATATTTGCATACATATCCTGGCAAACATGTGTCTCGGGGACATAGATGAGTTTGAGTTAAAGAGCACAGATGAGTTTTGAGTATTTTTTAGACAAACTTAAGTAGATGAGTTTTGAGTATTTTTTTGAATAGGTTTGAGTTAAAGGTATTATATTTAGAGTTACTTTGATGAGATATTTTTGTGGATGTGTACAGATGATGGATAAGAGTTGGATTGATTTGCCAAATAGGATGTCCAGCGAATACATTAATGGGATTGATGAATTCCTTGTGTTTGCCTACACCAATAGGGTTGAAGGTGAGATGATCAGTTGTCCGTGTAGGAAGTGTGAGAATCGATACTATTTTGTACGAGAGGGTGTACGGGAGCATCTGATTTTGAATGGTTTTTTAAAAAAATACAAACATTGGATTAATCATGGGGAATCTTACGTATCTCTGCATGGTAATCGAGAGAATGAAACATTAGCTAATTTAGACATTGGGGATGATATGATTGGAATGATACAAGGGGCTATGGGAAATCCACATGCCGGTACAAGTGTTGAGGGTGATGAACCACAGGGGCCTGATCCCCATGCATCTGAACCCTAGCTCGATCCAAATGCAGAGACTGCAAAGTATTTCAAATTGCTTCAAGATGCACAAAGTGAATTGTATCCGGGTTGTCAGAAGTTCACACCTTTGTCATTCATTGTTCGACTTCTACATTTGAAGGTGCTTAATCAGTGGACAGATAAATCTGTTGACATGTTGCTTGAGTTATTGAATGAGGCGTTTCCGTTGGGTGTGAAACTCCCGGACTCATATTATAAAGCTCAAAAGGTCACAACAGATTTGGGCTTCACGTATGACACGTGGGATGCATGTCCCAACAGTTGCATGTTGTTTCGAAACGAGGACGCCAATCTTGATAAATGTGTCATATGCAACAGTTCTAGATGGAAATCAAATGGTGATGGTGGTTCAAATGGTCCTAACAAAGGTGGAAAACAAATAGCTGCAAAACAGATGAGGTATTTTCCTTTAAAGCCAAGGTTGTAGAGGTTGTTTATGTCATCCAAAACGGCCAAATTCATGAGATGGCATGCAGATGAACGAACTGATGATGGTGTCTTCAGGCATCCTGCTGACTCCCTTGCATGGAAAGATTTTGACCGTCGGCATATTGACTTTAGTAATGATTGCCGAAGTGTAAGGCTTGGCTTAGCATCTGATGGTTTTAACCCATTCAGGACGATGAACATAGTTCATAGCACTTGGCCTGTTGTGCTCATTCCATACAACTTGCCGCCATGGATGTGCATGAAGCAACCATTTCTAATTTTATCCGTGCTTATTGACGGGCCGAAAGGACCTGGTGACAAGATTGATGTGTATATGCAACCGTTGATTGAGGAGTTGAAAGAACTATGGAATGAGGGTGTGTCAACATTTGATGCATCAACAAATCAAATGTTTCAAATGCATGTAGCTTTACTGTGGACAATTAGTGATTTTCCTGCATACACAAACTTGTCAGGATGGAGCACTAAAGGCGAATATGCATGTCTTTGTTGCAATAAGGAAACTACATCGTGTTGGCTGAAGCATAGTAGGAAACAATCATACTTGGGTCATCGCAGATTTTTACCTATTGGCCATAAATTTCGGAAGGATAAAGTATCATTTGATGGTAGTCGGGAAGTCAGACTCAAACCAAAATTGTTGTCTGGAACTGAGATGTTGCTACAATTAGAATCTGAGGGATGACCTTAAGGAGAGGCATAGGAGACAGGTAGAGAAGGAGAAAGCTGGACATCGCACCCATAGTTGGAAGAAAAAAAGTATCTTTTATGAATTGCCATATTGGGAGCACAATCTAATAAGACACAACCTCGATGTGATGCATATAGAGAAGAATGTTTGTGACAATGTGTTGTGAACAATATTAGGGGTTGCAGGAAAATCGAAGGATGGTGTTAATGCTTGGCGTGATTTAGAAGATATGAATATTAGAAAACCCCTACATTTGCAGTTAAGAGGGTCGAATAAAGCCTATTTACCACCAGCACAATTCACGATGACCAAGGATGAGAAAGATTTGTTCTTGAAAGTGTTGAAGGAAGTAAGAGTTCCCGACGGGTATTCATCCAATATATCACGTCGTGTGCGCTTACATGATAGAAGCATTGGGGGTCTTAAGAGCCACGATAGTCATATTCTGATGCAACAACTTATTCCATTGGCTATTCGCAGATCATTACCGAAGAATATAATTGAACCCTTGATTGAATTGAGCAATTTCTTTAGACAATTGTGTTCGAAAGTGAATCGTGCGACGGATTTGCAATATATTAAAGATCGTATCGCTGTAACACTTTGTCATCTAGAGAAAATATTTCCTCCGAGTTTTTTTGATATAATGGAGCACTTGCCTATACATCTAGCTGATGAAGCCTTATTGGGTGGAGCGATTCAGTTTTGATGGATGTATCCAATTGAGAGGTATTTTCTTACTTTGAAGCAATACGTGCGTAATAAAGCTCGTCCTGAAGGATCAATTGCTAAAGGATATCTTATGGAAGAATGCATGAATTTTTGTGCACAATATCTCAATGATGTGGAAACCAAATCTAGTCGACCCGTGAGGAACTACAGTGGTGATGATAATTTAGGTCATGCTATTGGTGAAAACACAAGCTTTTATCTTGGTAATACTTCTTGGGTACAAGCTCATCGGTACATCTTATTCAATACAAGCGCAGTTCAACCATTCATAAAGTAGGTTAAGTCACTCACTCAATATTTTATTATGTTTTCTTGAATTTTCAACTAAATTTTTTGTATTGCTAAAATTTCAATCTACACAGAAAACACCTTGAAGTACTTAAGCTCAAAATGCCTCGTGTCGACGATCATCAACTTTGGCGTGAACATTTTGAAACTTTTCACATTTGGTTCAAGGAACATGTATGTATTTAACTCTATAGATTCTAGTTACTTAAGTCGATCTACATTTTAAATTTTACATTTTCGTGTTAAATAGGTCCAAACTTTGCGAAGGACTACTGATGTCATATTTTCTGAAGAGATTATTCTATTGGCAAATGGTCCTCATAACCTGACAAGGAGGTTCAACGGGTATATACTGAATGGGTTTTGGTATCGAGTAAAGGCCATGGATGATCGTCGAGCCACACAAAATTGTGGTGTAGCTTTGAAGGCAGATACCATAAGTTATGCTAGTCGAAAAGACAAGAATCCTCGTCTGGGGTCTGTGTACTATTATGGACAATTGACAGATATTGTTGAGATTCGATATTCCAATGAGAAGAAACATGTGTTGTTTAAGTGTGATTGGATTGACAACATTCACGGAAAGAAAGAAGATGTCTTCAATTTCACGTTGGTGAACTTCAATCATTTGTTGTACCGAGATGATCGAATTACCAATGAACCTTTCATCTTGGCATCCCAAGCAGAGCAAGTTTGGTATGTTGCAGACCCGTTACAACCAGACTGGCAAGTCGTGGTGAAGATGTCTCAAAGAGGTTTATTTGATATGAGTTCGACTGATCCACAAATCGAGCCATACATGAGCCAACAATTGGAAGAAAATATAATGCTTCGTGATGAAGAAGTTGGTTGGGTGAGGGAAGCCGCAGAAGGGGAAACAGTTGATGTTCAAATAGGCTGATATGTAATCAACATTAGTAATTCAATTAAGGCCAAGGCTGTAGTTAATCATCAATTTCTTAAGTGACTTTGTCTTTGTAATTGTATTAGTTCAATTAATGTCATATTATAGTTGATGACAAACCATTGTCTATGTTTCTAATGTCAATTAATGTTATATTGCTTGCAGATTATTATGGGAAGGAAGAGGAAGCCTGATAATCCCCGGCGCATGATGTCCGATGTGCTACATAACAGGACATCAGTAGCACCACCATCAGAGGAGGCATCACATCGGCCAGCATCGGAGGGGCCATTAGTGCCACCACCATCTGAGGGGCCATTACTACCACCGTATCGACCACCATCAGTGGCACCACAGCAGCTACCATGTACTCAGCCTCCACGCTTACCATCGGTGCGTCCACCATCAGTGGCACCACTGCAGCTATCATCATCAGCTTATGAGCCATCCACAGGTATATAAATTTTCTTTGATTTGTATGAAAATTATTTAGACATACATTTATTTATGCTCATTATATATAACTTGTTTATTCTCATTGTATTTTGCAGACCCTTCGACTTCTTCACAGCCCACCTCAGGTTTATTTGATATGATTTGTATTCACATTATTTAAATTTGTATTTGTTTATTACCATTGCATACTGTTTATTATTATTGTATATCGCAGGTCATGTTAGTTCTTCATCAACCTCAACTAGGCGTGGTAGAGGCTATGCCAAGGGCATTAAAGAGTGGGGTACTGGAAAAAAGCTGGACATACAATTTGATGGAAATTACTGCCCAATAGGGGATAACGTGGCCAAGTTAACTACTTAACTTGGCATTATTGTGCGGAATGGTAACATTGTTCCTCTTACTTTTCTTGACTGGAACAATGTGCCTGATGATATTGTTGATGCTATCTGGAAGGATGTGAAGGTAAAAGTATATTTTTGTCCACAAATTCGAATTCCAAATTTGTGTTATACTTAGCCTTAAACTTTGAAATTGTGTTTTATAGGACAATTTGAATATATGTCCAGAGGAGTACAAGCCAATATGCATGAAAAACTGCAACAGCATATGGAAGGATCACAAGAACAAGCTTAAGGCTAAGTATTTCAAGCCTAGAAGTTCTGATCCTAATCTGAAGGATGATGTTCCTATGAACGTTGTGCCAAGCCAGTGGGAACAACTTGTGGAGTATTGGCGTACTTCCGATGCTGAGGTATACAATTACGTTATATTTATGATATTTAAACATACAAATCATATTTACATACTTACATTTGTTGAACCTGTTATAGAAAATTGCAAGTAGGAACGCTAAAAATCGGCGAGCTCACGGCATAGCTCATACCACAGGACGTACTACTTTCTCTCAGATACGGCATGAGGTTTACATTTTATTGTTTTATTTTTGTATATAAACAAACATTGTATATTTGCAAATTATTTGGATTCTAATTTTCATATTTCTAAAAAAAATGTAGATGACCAGTAAGGGGGAGTCTACTGATAAGATGAATGTTTGGCTTATGACACGTAGAGTAGATGACCCAGAGGTTATCCAGACCTTGGTAGTTTCCAAACACCTTTGATTGTATTTAAAGTTTATTTTTTTTGTGTCAACCATCTTAATTTGGCATATACTTGTCTGTCTTATTCAATACAGGATGAGTTTAATCGTCAACTCTCTATGCTACCTGAGGATCGTCAGACTTTGGAGGCTAGGAATGCCATTTTCCAAGAGTTGATAGGTCATGACGGACATGGATATTATCGGACATACGGGAGAATTGTGCCTCGGAGAGCGGTGTATAAAGATGGTGCTGGGCCATCACAGTCAACACCCCAGCCATCGACTATTGATCAGATCACGCAGAAGGTTCGTGCAGAGCTAAGGGATGAGTTGAGGGAGGAGCTGCGAGCAGAGTTCTCTACACATTTAGAGCAGATGAGAGCTGAGATGATGGCCCTTGTGTCACAGGGGGCGAGTGTAGATCCCAACAGGCAGGTTCCATATAAATTAAATCGTTTGATAGTTCAATTTTCACTCAAGATTATGTATAAAATTCAAATATGATCAACACATTACGCATTGACTAACATAGGTTCCTGATGCATCGAGTGGCCACCGGGCATTTAGGGAATCTGCAGAAGATGAGAATCCATATACACCACCACCAGAAGATCAGGTATAAAATGTATCTTTGTATTCTAAGCTAAAATGTATCTTTGCATTCTTTACATTCTAAGTTAAGAGACTTGTGGGAGAAGACGGAGCTCGAATCGGGTTCCCGGTTTGGGAGTTAGAGCCGGATTTCAATTTAGGCAAACTAGTTCCTTAAGGAACTTGAATTCGAGGAGTTAATGTCCCAAATTCACCAAACCGCGTCGGTTGAGCACGAAACTTGGCACACACGACCTTCTAGGCATGAGAGACTTGTGGGAGAAGACGGGGCTCGAATCGGGTTCCCGGTTTGGGAGTTAGAGCCGGATTTTAATTTAGGCAAACTAGTTCCTTAAGGAACTTGAATTCGAGGAGTTAATGTCCCAAAATCACCAAACCGCATCGGTTCAGCACGAAACTTGGCACACACGACCTCCTAGGCACGAGAGACTTGTGGGAGAAGACGGGGCTCGAATCGGGTTCCCTGTTTGGGAGTTAGAGCCGGATTTCAATTTAGGCAAACTAGTTCCTTAAGGAACTTGAATTCGGAGAGTTAAGGCCCCAAATTCACCAAACCGCGTCGGTTGAGCACGAAACTTGGCACACACGACCTCCTAGGCACGAGAGACTTGTGGGAGAAGACGGGGCTCGAATCGGGTTCCCGGTTTGGGAGTTAGAGCCGGATTTCAATTTAGGCAAACTAGTTCCTTAAGGAACTTGAATTCGAGGAGTTAATGTCCCAAAATCACCAAACCGCGTCGGTTCAGCACGAAACTTAGCACACACGACCTCCTAGGCACGAGAGACTTGTGAGAGAAGACAGGGCTCGAATCAGGTTCCCGGTTTGGGAGTTAGAGCCAGATTTCACTTTAGGCAAACTAGTTCCTTAAGGAACTTGAATTCGAGGAGTTAATGCCCCAAAATCACCAAACGACGTTGGTTGAGCACGAAATTTGGCACACACGACCTCCTAGGCACGAGAGACTTGTGGGAGAAGACGGGGCTCGAATCGGGTTCCCGGTTTGGGAGTTAGAGTCGGATTTCACTTTAGGCACACTTGTTCCTTAAGGAACTTGAATTTGGAGAGTTAAGGCCCCAAATTCACCAATCGGCGTCGGTTGAGCACGAAACTTGGTACACACGACCTCCTAGGCACGAGAGACTTGTGAGAGAAGACGGGGCTCGAATCGGGTTCCCGGTTTGGGAGTTAGAGCGGATTTCGCTTTAGGGAAACTAGTTTCTTAAGAAACTTGAATTTGAGGCGTTAATGCCCCAAAATCACCAAACGACGTTGGTTTAGCACGAAATTTGGCGCACACGACCTCCTAGGCACGATAGACTTGTGGGAGAAGACGGGGCTCGAATCGGGTTCCCGGTTTGGGAGTTAGAGCCGGATTTCACTTTAGGCAAATTAGTTCCTTAAGAAACTTGAATTCGAGGAGTTAAGGCCCCAAAATCATCAAACCGCGTCGGTTTAGCACGAAACTTGGCACACACGACGTCCTAGGCACGAGAGACTTGTGGGAGAAGACGGGGCTTGAATTGGGTTCCCGGTTTGGAAGTTAGAGTCGGATTTCGGTCTAGTCAAAATTATTTACTATCTTTCTAATTATATAGTAGTCAATTTTTTTTTATATTTTTCTGTAATTAAAATATTAACAGCATTATATGGTTATTAATTATTTTTATCTTGTTTTTTTCAGATATTTCCTGAGTAGCAGTTTGCTTCTTGTAGAATGCGGGCATATAAAGATTATGTCCAACTTTTGTTTTTATAACCCACGCAAGAATCAAGATGAAACTTTTGCTTTTGATTTTGATTTTGATTTTGATTTATGTTATTTAAATTTGTGAACAACATTATGTATGTATTATGCGACATTATGTAATGCATAATTTTTATTGTTTTAAATTTTTATTTATGTAATATTATGAATGGAACAACATTATGAATTTTTATTATTTGTCAACTTTTGTTTATGTATGTATTTATATTATTATGTAATTTTTGGATTTTTTTGTAATTATTTTTCATTTAATACAGGTTTTTTTAATTTTTTTAATAATTTCGGAACAGTTTTTTTTTTTTTTTTGAGACGGCATAACAGCCGTCGCAAAAACAGGTGTAGGAAGCTTTTGCGACGGCAACGTACTGTCGCAAATGCTGTCGAAAGAAGTTGTGACATAGACCTTTAGCGACGGCTCACCCTGCCGTCGCCAATGGTTATATGCATAGGAGACTTTTAGCGACGGTTCTCTGCCGTCTCAACAAACCAATTTTAGCGACGGAAAAATTTTACCGTCGCAAAAACTTAGATTTTTTCCACTTATTGGTGACAGAAAACTACCGTCGCAAAAAAGGTACCCTCCCGTTGCAAACACTATTGGCGACGGCACGTACCGTCGCTAAAGACCTTTTGCAACCCCCTTTGTCGCGACCCCCACTTGCCGTCGCAAAAAATCAAATCACCATCGCAAAAGGTATTAGCGACGGCGTGCGGAGGTATTAGCGACGGCGTTTTGCCGTCGCAAAAAACTGTTTTTTTTGTTTGGGTTAGAATAGCAATGCCCATATGTATATATATATATTAATTAACATTAGTATGTGGAGATTTTTATATTAGGACCAAACATGTACCTAGAGCTCTTTTTATTCATTGCAGTGGCATTACTACAATTTATTTTCTTCCATCTATGCCAAATTTATTACAAGGTACTGAACAGCTAGCTTCCATGTCTGCTAATTTTTTTTCAGCATCCTAGCAGCGGAGATTATTACCAGGCGAAACGCCAAGTTGGTTGCAATAGTCAGTGTAGTACTTAACACGAGCATTGACTGCATCCGGTCTATTACCATTGCATTCACCACCGTTGATGGCTTGGATTGTTGCACCAAATCCAGAATTCATTTTAGAGTGAACATTGTTCATCCAAAACCACAAGGCAGTCTTGAACGACACGACTGGATCTTTTGCCACAGTTTCCGGGTTGTTTAGTCCATCGAACCCAATGCTTCTGCCGGCAGGACCGTAGTTGTAGTTCCATGACAGGTGAAGAGGACCTCTGCCATAGTATTGCTTGTTTTGTGCACATGGGTACTGTGTATTTGATCTGTCACAGTAGTTCCTAGAGGCACCATTTATCTCTTCAATATAGCAAAAATCTGCCAAATCAAAAAAATTTGTGTCAGTTATGTGTGATATTCATCTCACTCCTCCAGCGAACAGGCAGGGACCCAGAATTCTAAAAGGGACGGACATATCAATATGATCAATTAACTTGCTGATTCCTCCACCGTTTTTTCTTCTCTATACATTAACACTTGTAATTGACACTAGTTATGAGAAATTAGATGGACAACAACAAAAATTTAAAATAAAATAAAATAAAAACATACAGGGACAGCCACTTGAAATTTAAAAACAAAAATCTAGAAGGGGCGAAACCTGTATAATTTAGAAACAAAAAATAGTTAATAATATGAAATCATAAGTGTGGATTGGGAGAAAGGGATGTAGAAATCTTACGTCCAGTCTCATGCGTGGCATGTGCAAAGAAAGCAGCAATTTCGCGCTTAGAATCATCAGTAGTTCCAGTAGTGCCGAATGAAGGGTAGGAACCGATGGAGTTCAGAAATGCAGACCTGGTGAAGAAGCTTTCCTCTGCACATCCAGCAGAAGCTTGATTGATTATGTTGGAACAATCTTCTGTGTAAATAAAATAACTTGAAATAATTTTAAACAAAATAAATAAATAACATACCGGATTTATTTATCGAACCGAATTAAAATTAAGACCAAGTCGAGTGTGTGACACTCTGTCCTTAAGACAGATTTGCCCCGCTACAATACTTGCGGTTGAGTAGCGTCTATCTCCCAGGATACAATGATCTTTACAAATTGTAATAGCACTTCAAACAATTTATTCGGCGAACCAAACCTGTGATCTATACTCTCTTTAATTAATTCTAAAACTAAATATGAAGAATAAATGCACTAGAGAAAAATTGGACAGCAATGAGACAAAATAACAGACTGAATTTTCCTGACCCCTAGACTGCTGGAATCAGATTGTATTTATAGGCAAATTTCCAAAACCCCGAACAAGTACAAAGACAGCCGAACAGATGTGACAAAATTATGAACAGGTTTAGTTCAAATTTTTAACAAAACTACAACCTGTTATAATACAAACAATTCCAGACCGTTGCACAACCAACACATATTATTCAAACTTTGAAAAGTGAACTGTAGTGGACCAAGTCAAACCTGTAGGTAATTTATTATTTAAACTATTTTAAATATATATATTAAACTATAGAAATAGTTAAATAAATAAATGAAGAGGTTCAAATTTTAGAAAACTTCTTAGGAACCCAAAATTCGAATTTAGAATTAAATTAAATTCCCACAATTACAAACTTTAGGAAACAACTTAGGAACCCAAAATTTGAATTTAGAATTAAATTAAATTTCCACAATAATTTTTATTGAAAAAATTCAAATGAATTTTATCTAAATAAAAATTAATATTAGATCCGAAAACGATATCAACTTCCCATTCACTCATAAATGGTTTTGACGTTCCATCTTCACCGTGTGACTTACCACGCGGCAAGGGACATGTCACCTCTTCGGACCCACCCCAAAAGACGTTTGGGGCCCACTCAACTCGAGCTTAAAAATATGCCTATATTAAACCATTTTTCTAACAGATTATCCCATTGAAAAAGGACTCTGTCACAACAATATTGGAGACCGAAGCACCGTTGGAACCGGCACAAGGCCCTGATTGGCAGCCTGCACCACAGTAGGCATTGCCAGTGCCACAATCAGTGGCGGAGGCAGCCAAGGATGAGGGGGGGTCACGTGCCCCCCCTGAATTTTGGATTTTTTTTTTTTTTGCAAATATAAAGAAAGAGGGTGATTATTAATTTAATGGTTAAAACTTGATCTAATAACCTTAAGGTTATGGGTTTAAGTCTTGGGACCACCACTTTGTGTATTATGTCAAAGGTTAGGTGTGTATTCAATTTTTCTCTTCCCAAACACATATTAATGTGTACTAATTGTGCGTTGTTGTTGTTGTTGTTGTTGTTGTTGTTGTTGTTGTTGTTGTTTTGTTGCAAATATAAAGAAAATATTTTAAATAAAAAAAAATTACAAAAATATTATTAGAGTGAAATGTCAATGACATTTTAAAAATTATGAGAACAATAATGGTTCTTTTGAATGAAAATGAAGAGACTTTTATAAATCATATCATTTATGAAAATTTTATGATTTTTTTTTGAATGTAATGGTGGTGTCATTATTATTAACATGCAAGTATAACTAATCTCACTATAAAGATATGAAATTTATTGGATTGTTAGTTACATTTGACATGTGAGTTTCACTCTCTACGTGTTTATTTACTATTAGTTGGTGATATCACATACTAATGATGATGTGGTATTACCATTATATTGAATTTTTAATCAAATTTTGTATAAATTTTTTTTTTATCATTATATAATTTATTTTAAGACTTATATCCATATTTTTTTATATTGTCCATGATACACTAGTTATAAATAACATTATTTTTTTTTATGTTCCTCGAAATCAATCGTAAAAACTTGCGTTAAATATTTTTATAAAATTTTTCAATAATACAATTAATAAGTGCCCCCTCTAATTTGATTTTCTGGCTCCGCCACTGGCCACAATACCCATACTGGCTGCAGCAAAGGCCTGCTCCACAGTTCTGACCCCCTACAATTTCCGGTAGGATGGCATTGGCGAGTATTCCGGCCAGAATGATTGTCAGTAAGCTGTTTTTGATATTGAGGGTTACCATTTTGGAAGAGAAATGTGTGGATGGAAGAGTGCGTGTGCTGTGGGATGAAATTAAGGTGAGAGAGACATGTATTTATAATTGTGCATTGGAAAATGAGTGGAAAAATCAACATTCCTACTACACGATAAATGTTTCAAATTAAAATTTGAAAAAGTCTAAAAATAAATAAATGGATAACAAAATCAAACACAATCATCTTATGTAAGGTGGGTCTTATATTTTTATGAATCTTTTTTTTTTTTTTTTGTGAGTCCCATATTTATATGAAAAAGTAGTGCCAATACTCTATAATATTAAAGTATAGCTTGCTATTATTAAAAATTATGTAATTAATTATGTGTAAGATGAACAATGGTTGAAGCTTAGCATGCAATTTTCTAACAAGCGTGTAGACTTTGGTGTTTGTCTTGGCCTTGACTAATGTTAAAGTTTAGCTTGCAATTATTAAAAATTATGTAATTAATTATGTGTAAGTAGAACAATGGTTGCAGCTTAGCGTGCAATTTTCTAACAAGCGTGTAGAGTTTGGTCTCTGTCTTGACCTTGACTTGTGAGTCAATAAAGTGTGCTGATGATTTCTCACCATATGATCTTGTCTTTTTTTGTGGGGAGAAATTACGAATTAGTGGTGAGAGGGAAGATTCGCATGGCAGTACGGCCGAGCTAAGGCAACGTCGGATTTAACGAAGGGGCACGGCGCCGAGCTAACCCCGTTGACGCGACTGGCTTGCACGGTCGTTGACATTGACCGAGCAAATGCGAGTGTGCCCCGGCCAAGCCGTGTGCCGGGCAGAGGTCGGAATAGCGAGAGGTGACCGAGCTATAGGGCGACCCGGGCTGGGCCGAGGTTACAGCGAGGCCGGCAAGCCTCTGACCGGCCAGCCGGGATTGATAGCTCGTGTGACCGAGGAGTCAGATGGAATGGTTGGGGGCCGGCATGCCCCACAACCAGTTGGTTCTGGTGTGCCAGTCTGAAATAGCCCGGGCGGAGTGGTCTGCCTTTTACTCGCTCCAAAGGGATAGGTCGGCGATGTGGAGCTCAGTTGTGTACATGTAGTGGAGATCTTCCACCAAGTAATAGGCCGGTCGTGGTACCTCGGTCAAGGGTGCCACCTGGGCCAATGGTGTGGAGGAGAGGACATCTGCTCCACGAACGCCTCAATACCGTTAGACAGTTCTGTGTGTACTGGTGGAAGGACAAAACCTTTACACGCGTAAGGTGGTGAGAGGCGCACATTGCCACCTGTCCAGGGAAAGACAACAGAGGTAGTGCGCGCACGACCTTGAGGCTGCATGGCTAGCCTAGAAATAGGGGAAGAGGCGAACGTTTGAGGTATGCGAACTCATTCTCACAAACCTTCTCTCTTCATTGTCTTCTTCCTCAGTAAACTGACTTGATCGTCGGAGGGTCTTTCCGGCACGCCACCGCCGGGCAGCTCACCCTTTTTGTGTTGCAGAGACAGACGCCGTTACCAGAAGCTTGACGTTCAAGGCGTACGGAGAGCTAAGGATATCTCGCCCCCGTACAATTGGTGCTGTCTGTGGGAAATCTTTGACATTCAACCCTTGTTCTGTAAGCTTCTTCGACCATTCCCATGGCCAACAACGACGAAGTTCCGCTGTCCGTCGTCGATGGTGTCACTCCAGAGTACGTGCGGAGGAGAGAAGGCCCCCCTAATGTTCCAACCATGGCGGGACTGGAAACCACTTCGTGAGGAGCGCGCAACAAGCGGGGGAGGAGTTCAGATCGTTCACAAACTCCAGAGGGCCGCCGACGCCGAGGCGAGTCCCGTGAGGAGCGCCTGGAGCACAAACTCAAAGACCAAGAAGCCCTCATTCGTAGGATAGCGGCGGAGATGGAGCTTCTGAAGCGCCAAGTGAGGGGGAAGGGTGTTGCTGGAGAGGGCAACCTCAGTGAGCGCACCCCCTCCCCTCGCTCTAGCAGTCGCCGTCAGAGGAGGACTCATTCAATCTCCATCACCAAGAAATATGGGGTGGAGGACTCGGGCCAGCGAGAGGGCAAGTCCTGCACACGCGACAGCACTTACCGCCCCTCTCGCCCATCGTCGACGTCGCGATACTCAACCTCCGCCCGTTCCAGGGATCTCAAGGACGTGCTGGAGGAGAGGGCGCGCCTTTGGGAGGTTCAGAGGGTGCCAGCGCTCCAGAGACTGAGTGCCCCAGTTCGTTGCAGTGAAGAAGTGATGATGCCGGCGCCCAGAAACGTAGCCCCAGCACTGGTGGACAAAGAGCTGGCGAGGCTTACAGCCACGCTGTTGTCCCCAGAAATTGAGAGCACCCCACTCTCTGCCGGATTCCACCAGCCAAAATTTACTTTGTACGACGGCAAGACGGATCCGTACATGCATGTGAGTCATTACCGGCAAGTAATGGCTGGCCACCGCCGGAACGACGCCTTGATGTGCCTCATATTCCTAGCAAGCCTGGGAGAGCTGGGCTTGAAGTGGTTCGAGAGGCTCCCGGAGGGGAGTATCGAGGGGTGGCAACAATTAGCGGAAGCCTTCGTCACCAGATTCAAGACCAATACTCGAACGCCGAAGGAGGTCGACCACCTCCTGGGCGTCAAGATGGAGTCTGGGAGTTCACTGAAGGCATACAACGCGAAGTATTGGGAGACTTACAATGAGATCCTCGACTGTCCTACCAATCTGGCGATCACTCAATACAAGAGGGGTCTCCCAGTCGGACATAGGCTACGAGACTCACTCACGATGCATCAGCCCACCACCATGGAATCTTTGATGCAGCGCATCAACGAACACATTCGTGTGGAAGATGATGCTGCCTCTACGCCCAAGAAGGATAATCCGGTCGCGGTGGACAGAAGGGTAGTGGGGAAAGTTCATTCAGTCGGGCAGGAGGAAAACCGCCCTAGTGACCGACCAAAAGATCAGCATAGAGGGACCGGCCAAAATGACAAAAACAGAGGTCGCAGAAATGACCGGGCAGACGCACCCCGCGACGCAGCGGAGGATGCCAAAAGAAAGCTGAAGGCGCGGACAGGCATTACCACGGTCTTTAAAATTCCTATCTACCGCATTTTGAGCGAGATCCGAGGGGAGCCTTTTGTCCGTTGGCCGGCCAAGCTGGGGAGCGTGCAGCGGGGCTTTAATCCAAAGTATCGCTGCACCTTCCATGAAGAACGGGGGCACCGGACAGAGGATTGCTTGCCGCTCAAACAGCATTTGGAGGAGTTGGTAGCGGCAGGGCATCTTGACCAATATATTGATGGGGGAGTCAAGGCCGCGCCGACCGGACAAACCGAGCCGAACGGAATGGCCACCCTAGAGGCGCCCCCACAGGGTGTGATCAACGTCATCCACGGCATCATTGAACCAGCAAGGGTCTGCGAGCTGAGAGGGATGATCAAGAAGGCCGAGCACATGAGGGAAGTGCTCTCGGTCCAGCCCGTGGTAAAGAGGGGAAAAACCGAGGAAAAAGACGTCCTTTCATTCTCTACCAAAGACCTGGAAAGGGTGCAGATGCCGCACAATGACGCCTTGGTGGTGACCCTTCGCGTCAAAGGTTTCGATATCAAGAGAATATTGGTCGACCAGGGGAGTTCGGTCGAGATAATGTACTATGACGCGTTCAAACAAATGAAGTTGGAGGACAAGGATTTGGCTCCTGCAACATCTCCTTTGGTCGGCTTCAACTCGTAACCAGAATGGCCGATTGGAAAGATTATCTTGCCGGTCAAGGCGGGGTCGGTTGTGAAGCAAGTGGAATTCTGGGTGCTCAAAGTTCCATCGACTTACAATTTGATTCTGGGCAGAGGTTGGCTGCACGCCATGCAAGCGGTTGCTTCAACTTTCCATCAAGTCATGCGCTTTCCGGCGCCCAACGGGCAAATAGAGGAAGTCTGGGGAGACCAGGTGATGGCCAAACAGTGCTTCGTTGCGGTAAATTGCAGCCGAGCGGCCAAAGGGTTCGTTCAGATGATTGAGGGGCCCGAGGGAAAGGAAGTCCTCGAAGACGTGGGTAGAAAGGCCGAGGAAAAGTCAGTCGAAGATTTGGTGAAAGTGCGCATCGACGAGAAAGATCCGACTAAGTTCTTCCTCCTGGGATTGTCTTTGTCCAGCGCCGAACGGTCGGATTATGTCAACTTCTTGGTCGCCAACTTGGAGGCTTTCGCATGGACGCCTTACGATATGCCTGGCGTTGACCCAAGCTTCATCTGCCACCAGTTGAATGTCTTCCCCAACGCGCGGCTGATCATACAAAGGACGCGCCGTTCAGCCTTGCACCATGCTGAAGTGGTGGCAGAAGAAGTGAAAAACCTGTTGGAAGCCGGGGCCATAGAAGAGGTGCAATACCCTCGATGGATATCTAACACGGTAGTGGTTCCTAAGAAGAACGGCAAGTGGCGAGTCTGCGTAGATTACAAGACTGTCAACCGTGCGTGCCCAAAGGATAGCTTTCCTCTCCCTCGAATTGACCAGCTGGTGGACTTAACCGCTGGCCATCAGAGGTTTAGCTTCTTGGACGCATATCGAGGTTATCACCAAATAGCCATGTACAAACCGGACAGGGAGATTACGTCCTTCACCACCCCCAGAGGCTTATACTGCTACAAGGTCATGCCGTTCGGACTGAAGAACGCCGGGGCAACCTTTCAGCGGATGGTGACAAAGATGTTCGCTCCTCTCTTGGGCCGAACTATGGAAGCCTATATCGACGACATGGTGGTGAAAAGTAAGGAGAAGTCTCAGCACCTCGCCGACCTAGCAGAAATGTTTGCCATACTCAAGCGCCACAAGCTCCGCCTGAATGCCTCTAAGTGCGCCTTTGGGGTTGGCACTGGGAAATTCCTAGGTTTTCTGGTCACAAACCGGGGAATTGAGGCCGATCCATCGCAGATCAAGGCAATACAAGAGTTGGAGCGCCCTAATTCCACGAAAGACGTGCAACATCTTGCCGGGATGGCAGCCGCGCTGAACAGATTTATCAGCCGGTCTTCGGATCGTTGCAGGCCCTTCTTCAAAACTTTGAAATCCAAGTTCTTTTGGGATGAGGAGTGCGACCGTGCTTTGGCGGACTTGAAAGCGTATCTCTCTTCAGCACCTATTTTGGTTACGCCTCAGCCTGGTGATGAGTTATGTCTCTACTTGGCGGTCTCTCAACATGCGGTGAGCGCAGTTCTAGTCCGCGCTGAGGGGATTCAACACTTGCCCATTTTCTATGTGAGCAAGACCTTGCTCCCGACCGAAACGAGATATCTTCCCTTGGAAAAATTGGCGTTGGCTCTCATGATGGCGTCACGAAAGCTGGCACACTACTTTCATGCCCATACAATAGTGGTGTTAACCGAGTTCCCGCTCAAGGTGCTCTTCGAAAAAGCGGACTTCACTGGGAGGATTCTGAAATGGGCCGTGGAATTGGGTCAATACGACATTAAGTTCCGACCGCGCACCGCAATCAAAGCCCAAGCCCTTGCAGACTTTGTGGCGGAATTTGCCCCAGGAACACATCCAGTCTGTCCGGTTGATTTGGTTGATGCGGATTTAGCACAACCCAGGGTTCTGGCAACAGAGATATGTGATGACTCGCAAGCGGAAGAAGAACAAAGCTTGCCTGAAATAGCAAAGGCCGACAACTCATCGAAAGAAGAACCCCGCAAAGAAGTGCAAGGAGACCTGATTGAGCCTACCAAAGACTTGGAATTGAGAAGCTCCCAGAATCCTTCTGATTGCTGGAAGTTGTTTCTTGGCGAGATGTGGAAGTTGTTCGTTGATGGGGCGTCCAATAGGCATGGGGCTGGGCTGGGAATTGTGTTAACTTCGCCGTATGGGCTGGTTATTGAGCAAGCGATTACGCTCGGCTTCCCAGCATCCAACAACGAGGCGGAATATGAAGCCCTCCTCGCCGGTCTAAGAAGCGCGCTGAGGATGAAGGTCACAGCCCTTATGGTATTCAGTGACTCAAAGCTGGTAGTCAATCAAGTCTCAGGGGAGTATGAGGCCAAAGATGAAAGAATGGCCAAGTACCAGGCGCTGGTGCGAGCAGAAGTCAAAAAGTTCGATGCCATCAAGGGTCGAACAAATCAGCCGCGAAGAAAACAGTACAGCCGATGAATTGGCCGGTCTCGCTTCCATTCAGACAACCTTTCCCAATCCCTTGATGATTGAATTTTTACCCCGGCCAAGCATTGAGAAACTAGAAGCAACCGAGGTACTCTGCGCCGACTTGGGACCCTCCTGGATGGACCCCATCGTCGCCTTTTTGAAAGATCGAATTCTACCAGAAGAAAAGAAGGCGGCCCACAAGATCCGAGCAAAGTCAGAGCGGTTTTGGCTCTCACCTTCCGGAGCCTTGTACAAGAAATCTTTCACAGGGCCGTATTTGAAGTGTGTCCACCCCTCTAAGGTGGAAGCCTTCCTCTATGAGATCCACGAAGGCATCTGCGGTAGCCATACTGGGGGTAGATATTTAGCCTACCGAGCAATCTCGCAGGGTTATTGGTGGCCATGTATGCAGGCGGACGCGCAAAAATACGTTCGCCGATGTGAAAAATGCCAAAAATTTGCTCACCAGATCCACCAGCCAGCAAGGGAGTTGCTCTCACTCACAAGTCCTTGGCCGTTCGCACTCTGGGGATTGGATATTGTTGGACCACTCCCAGTCGCACCGGGCAATCGCAAGTTTTTCATCGCCGCCACGGATTATTTCACCAAGTGGGTGGAGGCCGAGCCACTGGCAACTATTAAGGAGAAAGACGTTAAGAAATTTGTTTGGCAAAATGTGATCACTCACTTCGGTATACCCAGGGCGCTCATCTCAGATAATGGCACTCAATTAGATGGGAAACTCTTTCGCGGATTTTGTGAAGAGTTGAAGATTGAGTTCTACAATTCAACCCTGGCTTATCCTCAGTCGAATGGTCAAGCAGAGGCCTCAAACAAGACCATCCTGGATGGGCTAAAGAAGCGGCTTGAGAAGGCAAAGGGAAAGTGGGTTGAAGAGCTTCCTAATGTGCTATGGGCATACCGCACTACGCCGAGACGGTCGACCGAAGAAACACCATTCGCTTTGGCTTATGGTATGGAGGCCGTCATCCCATTAGAGATTGGCATGCCAACCATCCGCTCAGAAAGTTTCCAACCAGACTTGAACGACGAGACCGTGGCACTAGAGCTGGACCTTGCTGAAGAAAGACGAGAACGCGTATTGATCCACATAGCGGCCTACCAGCAGGAACTATCCAAAAAATACAACAAGGCAGTGCACCCTAGGCTATTCAAGATTGGGGATTGGGTCCTCAGGAAGGTGCTTGGCAACACGGTGATCCCTGGCGAAGGCAAGCTTGGTGCAAATTGGGAAGGACCATACAAGGTGGTTGGTCTCGCTGGCAAGGGGGCATACCATCTGGAAGACTTAGACGGCAAGGCTGTCCCCAGACCATGGAATGCTGCAAACCTTAAGGTCTTTTACTTTTGAAATGTAATTTGTTTATGTTGCTTAGCTTTTTTAGACCTCTAGCCCTTTGGCATGTGATGTCAGAGATGGCAATGTTTTTATAATGAAAGTTAGTCCCATTTCGTTTGGTATTACATTTGTCCGATGATATCACAAGACACAAAAGGCAATTATGGATGCCAGGGGCAAGGACCGACCTGAAGGTGACCGAACTGTTTTCCTCGGAATAGGAGCAAACCGCACAAACAGTTGCGTATGGAACAATGCGCATTAGGGCCGAGTTGGTTTTGCTCACCCAGCGGGAATGTTGGCAGCATGACCAACCTAACTAAAACATTGGTGTTTTGCCCAATGTATGAGCCGAGCCGATTTAGCTCGGCCCATCTAGCATATTGGTGAGTTGCCCAGTATGAGAAACGAGCTGATTTTGCTCGGCGGATTTGGCAATGCTGGTGTCTTGCCCAGCAATTATAAGGCCGAGATGAATTTGCTCGGCCGAAAAGAAATATTGGCATATTAAACAGGCGAACAGTTTTTGCTCGGCCGAATAGGCGTTGTCAACCGAACAAGGCCAAGTGGATTTTTGCTCGGCCGAGTACAAAATATCATTTTATTTGGAAATCGAGGAATTACAAGGTTACATGAAGGCGACTATCTGTGCGGTCTCGCCGACCTGTCAGTTTAAGAACTTCGAAATTACACGAGCCGAACAGAAACAATACATGTACGGGCAAAAAGTTTGACATTTCATTAATAGAAGAAATCCAGTACAAGGTAGGGGCATTGCCCGGTTACATTGCCAAAAAAAAAGAGAGAGAGGAAAAGCAAGAAAAGCGAAAAGTGCAATCTTCAGTCCAAATCAAGGTTTTGGTCGGCCTCCTTCACCGTTAACTCGGCGCTCGGGACAGTTTGCTCGGGCAGGATTTCCTCGGCCTCGTTGTCAGTGCCTTCCACCGAGACGACCTCCCGATCAATCACTTCATCCTCAGCATTTTGGGATGCTTCAGGTGGAGTTTGCTCGGCTTCTTTCTCGGCGGCGGCCTCTTCCTCAGCCTCTTTCCTTGCCTCTGCTATCAGACGATTCTGTTCGGCCTTGGAGTAAGCTAGCATATAGACCGGGATATAAGCAGGGGGCGGATTGTTGAACATCTCAGAATCCTGGCCAAGGCTAACTTTTTCCACGGCGGCCTTCCAGCCGCACTAGAAAAAGATGCCCTTGGTCGCTTGGACCTGCCGCTCGTAGGTTGTTTCCCCCTGCTTGTATCCTCGGTCCTCCGCTTCTTCGACCGCCTTGTCCATCGCGTCCTTATGGGCGTCCCGCAGCTTTCTGAGCTCGGCGAGGTACCGAGCTTTAGCTTTCTTCGCGGCCTCCTTCTTGTCCGCATCAGCTCGGTCCACCTTCAGCTTCAACGCATCCCGCTCGGCCACAACCTCCTCTTGCACGGCCTTGAGCTTTGCTATGTCGGCCACGTGTGCCTTGTTTTCGGCGATAGCATCTCGGAGGCTCTGACGCAGCTTAATCATACGGTCGTGCGCCAAGTAGTTCTTTTGCGCGGCTTGAAAACAAGCACAAGATCAAGCATGAGAAAACCGAGCAAAAAAAAACCGAACAACAACTTGAAGAAAAAGGTGGAGAACTTACCAGCACGATGTCTTTCGCCGCCGAGCGAAGGACCTTGAGGTCAGATAGCTCGTCGTGCTTTTTCATATCGGCGGGCAGGATTAACCCCTTGGTCATATTAAAGCCAAGCGAGTGCTCCTTGTCCGCGTCGACCGAGTCTTCGGCAGAGACTGCTCGGCCCTGGTAGACAAACTCGGGCGCCCAGACCGGGGGGGCAGCAGGGCCCTTGCCCTTGGATTTGCGGGCAAGTGGCTGCTCGGTCTGGTCGCCCAGCTCGGCGGAGGCGACTTCTGTGGAATCTTCATCAACAAGGCTCTGGCCGGCCTTTTCCTTTCTTGGCCTCTTCCTTGCCCGGCCAGCCTGTTGCTCGCTGGCAAGGGTGAGCACCGCCCCTTCTTTTTGCCCGGCGGGGGTGGAAGATGTTCCCCCGGTGGTTTCTGGAGGTGGGGATTCGCCTTCGTCCCCAGTGATCATGGACTTGCTAGCTCGGATTTTCGCCATCTCTTGCTCGGCGGTGAGCGGAACCAATCTGATCGGCGGTAGATTTGGATCTGGCTCTGGAGATGGAGCGCGCAGAAAGTCAGTCACGCGACTTTTGCGCGGCGCTTGGTAGTGATATGTTTGCTCGAAGCCGAGCAGTTTTGACGCTTTTCTCTCTTCCTCGGGGACTTGGAGTAGAGCTCGGATTGCTTCAGGATCCGCCCGGTGATAGTCCGCTGCCAAATGTCTATCTGCAAGAAAAGACCAAGTGTTAGTCCGGCTAAATCAAATCATAATGAAGTGCAGAAAGAAGATTGCGCAGTCAGCCGGGCTACTTACCAGCGTGGCCAAAGTCTTTCCTAATGTACCACCCCGGTATGGGTGCCTCGGTGTCCTCATAATTACCGGACACCTAGAGGAAATCGTCATCATTTGTTTCTTTGTCCGGGTTGCCCTCTATGAGCTTTGCTCGGCCCTTCTTCACTTTGAGGTACCAACAGAGCCCGCTCTTATTCCTACTCAAGCTATACTGATGGAAAATTTCTGCGAGGCCGAGATTGAGACCGAGCCTGCTGTTCAGCTCGGCGACGCCGTTTATTATCTTGTATGTGTTATTAGAAACCTGGCTCGGGCAAAGCCTTGTCTGCCTTAAAAATTCGCAGAGCAAGGGCTGGACCGGGAAGCGGACGCCGCCCTCGACTATGGAAACAACCGTGAAGGGGCACCGGTCTAAGTCTCCCCACGGTGTGTCCCCCTTCTTGGCGAGCTCTAGAATCACGTCGTCAGGGACGTTGTACTCCTCTCTAAATTCCGCCATGGCACCGAGCGAACTAACCTTATAGCAGTATTTCCCCATCTATTGTATCTCGGTCTTATTGGCTATACGGTATCTCGGTCAAAAATGTGTAGTGGCTGCTCGGACTTTGAGCTCCACCAACAATAATGCTGGATTGGACGGTCCTACTTGTTTTGCATATTGAAAAATAAGTCCAAGGGTTAGCACGGCATATATTGCGCGGCCTATTGGAAATAGCTCAAAAAGGTTCTAGGTGTTTGGCCGGCCTTCACCTACCTCGGCCCATCAGGATGGCTGATTTAGCTTTCTTTTTTGGTGCTGGTTTTTACTCGTTCTAGAAGTTTTTGATCGGTTCGGTTCTAATGGAGGTTTTAGCTCGGTCAAGCCCGGACCAAGGTATTGGCTCATGATTTCAGGCCTTTAGCCCGGTTAAACCTATCTGCCGATCTAAGGTGTATATAGCTCGGTTGTGACTCAGTACGAAGCCACAAACAGTTTTTGCTCGGTATAAACCATTCCATCGGATCTAAATGAGCGTTTTGCTCGGTTTTTCCCAGTATTCATCATGTTCATCCTATTCATCCTAAGTTCAGGGCTCACTCGTTAAAACTAAATGGAACGAGGGGCACGAAGGCCCCCTCTAATGCTCCAGTTACAGTTTTGCCTAGGGTATATGAGGGAAATGCTAAGAGCAACGAAAGTATGAGCGAGAACAGTAGGGCTTCAAAATGGAAACAGAAAAAACGCAGTAAGGGGTTGTAGAAACTTACCAAAATCGAGGGAGGGCTTCGAGAACTTGAGCACAACGTCAGAAATGGCAAACAAGAGCAATGGCAGTGACTGCAATGAGACGAGGCAGTAGCAATGGAGGTGGGGAAATTTTGAATGCTAGGGTTTTTTGGAGCTCTGATGGAAAATGAAAGATGAAGGGTTTGGACCCTTCGAATAGGGTTTATTGATGGGGGGAAACCCCAAACGGCGCAGCCGTTTGAAATCATGCGCGTGCAGGACAGCTGGATGCACGACCCAATAAGGCGACAACACGTGGCACTGGCAACGCGGCTGTCAGTACGGCTGTACGACCTTTGATGGGACAGCAGTGATTGTCGCCAGCCAATTGGGACTGCTCGGCGGCGAAGGTGTTCCCAATTCAATCATTGCACAGCGGCAAAAGTTGCCCTATGCTAGCTCGGCCTGGCGAGGGTACAACTCGATCATAGCTCGGGCACGTTGGAAAACCCAATCACGATAGCTCGGATGGGTTTAAGGGGCAATTGAGAGGGAAGATTCGCATGACAGTACGGCCGAGCTAAGGCAACGTCGGATTTAACGAAGGGGCACGGTGCCGAGCTAACCCCGTTGACGCGACTGGCTTGCACGGTCGTTGACATTAACCGAGCAAATGCGAGTGTGCCCCGGCCAAGCCGTGTGCCGGGCAGAGGTCGGAATAGCGAGAGGTGACCGAGCTATAGGGCGACCCGGGCTGGGCCGAGGTTACAGCGAGGCCGGCAAGCCTCTGACCGACCAGCCGGGATAGATAGCTCGTGTGACCGAGGAGTCAGATGGAATGGTTGGGGGCCGGCATGCCCCGCAACCAGTTGGTTCTGGTGTGCCAGTCTGAAATAGCCCGGGCGGAGTGGTCTGCCTTTTACTCGCTCCAAAGGGATAGGTCGGCGATGTGGAGCTCAGTTGTGTACATGTAGTGGAGATCTTCCACCAAGTAGTAGGCCGGTCGTGGTACCTTGGTCAAGGGTGCCACCTGGGCCAATGGTGTGGAGGAGAGGACATCTGCTCCACGAACGCCTCAATACCGTTAGACAGTTCTGTGTGTATTGGTGGAAGGACAAAACCTTTACACGCGTAAGGTGGTGAGAGACGCACACTGCCACCTGTCCAGGGAAGGACAACAGAGGTAGTGCGCGCACGACCTTGAGGCTGCATGGCCAGCCTAGAAATAGGGGAAGAGGCGAACGTTTGAGGTATGCGAACTCATTCTCACAAACCTTCTCTCTTCATTGTCTTCTTCCTCAGTAAACTGACTTGATCGTCGAAGGGTCTTTCCGGCACGCCACCGCCGGGCAGCTCACCCTTTTTGTGTTGCAGAGACAGACGCCGTTACCAGAAGCTTGACGTTCAAGGCGTACGGAGAGCTAAGGATATTTCGCCCCCGTACAAGTGGGATAGTTAAAAAAATAATTGTAATAGATGAAATTTTTTTTAGTACAACTCTGACATATAAAAAAAGAAATTATACCAAATACAAAAAAAAATTTATACCATTCACATGAGACATTTATACCACTATAAAAATATAAATATTCTTTCACTATCTCATTAAATAAGTACACTTATTAATAAGTGCACTTATTTCAATCACATTATCTTTTTGATTTTTTGCACACCTTTAATAAAAAATAAAAAAACATATACTAAAAGCAAACGCCAAACAACCGCTCACAGAATGATTTAGTACCAAGGAATGTGCCAAGACATTTTCAATCGTCATGTTGATGGTCCCCACAATACCCAAAAAATTTCTTACCTTGCGGCGACCCGGCCTGGCCCGCAGCCCATCCACCCCACCCCCAAGCTCTCTGCCAATGGTCAGAAAATTAAAAAAAAAAACAAAAAAAAATTGAATTCAAATCAAACGGTCAAATGATCGTTTAACACCAAACGTGTCACGCCCCAAACCCACCCCGAGAAGTTTGGTGACGAGACCGGCCAGTAATCCCAGATTACCACAGGCCTGTCTATACATAACATAAATAAAAAGGGGCTCGCGGAAGCACATGCAAAAACTATAGTCCAAGAGCTGTGCATTTATATGAACAAGTGTATATACATGCCCAAAAATAATAAATACCCACTATGTTACATAACAAGATTCATAACATCACATAAGTACAAGTTACAAATAACAAAAGGACAAAACTCTCTTACGGCCTTCCAGGCCTAGCCCCAGCTCGGAGGCACGCAAAACTCCTGGTTAGGCTTCAAAACGGCGGCTCTGCTCGAGACTCCGCCTAGGCTTGGCTACCTGAATGCTCACCTATAATACATAAATACAAACAATGAGCTAAAGCTCAGCAAGTAACATTAAAGTAAAGGGTTAGTGAACGAATACCAACATTTAATATTTACAGTCATAAACAGTCAACAGTCATTAATGGCATAAACCACAGAACCTTTCATAACCTTTCATAACAGTCAATCCTTTAACAATCAAACAGTCTACGAGATCTCGTGACTGGCCATGGGCCTTCATCTTCATGCCCTAACCCATGACTGATCAGATCATGAGTCTGCATGTTCATGTCGCACCCATGACCTAACTATCCATGGACGCCATGCTAGATTTGCAAATAAGGACATTCGTTCACAGATTAAAATCACCTTTCAAACATATCATATCATAACATATCACTTTTAAACATAGTTCATAATAACATAACTTTACAGAAATGTTACTCACAGTGGGTTTCCAATATCGGTTGCACGGTCCTCGAGGTTTGTTCTGCAATTAACATTATAAAACATTCCTTAACATTCATTATCATCATACATTAAACCATTCGTGCCTTTCTTTCCTTTCCTTCACTTTAATTCATGCTATTACATTCGTTCTTTACTTCATTTCATGTTCATTACATGCTCAAGATGCTAAATGATACAATTAACATGGTAAAAACGAGTATGCAACTTCCCCAAAATTTCCTGGAAAAAGGCCTACCCGCTCGAGCACCACTTTGGCCGCTCGAGCGCACTGAAGAAAATGTCCAAAACTGCTGGGAGGGTGTTTTCTGCGCTCGAGCGGACACTGCGAAACTCTGAAATTCTGGAATTCCTTCAAGTTTGAACCCTAAGCTTTCTTCTTCCCTTGAACAATCCAATCCAAATACATAAAACCAAGTCCCAAAACCCTTGAAAAACAGTTTGAATTAACCATTACAACTTTAATCAAAACTCAAAATATTATGTAGAAGATCAATCCTTGATTTAAGATGATAACCCATAAACATATACATACAAGCTCACTATCTCTATATCCATGGAGGTTCTACCTCAAATCTTTTCAAAAATCATAAATTCATGCCATGTAAAGCCATATATACTCAAATTAAACATAGCTTCCCTTTCCATTCCATCTATTTGTCATAAAATCATGAAGGATTTAACTCTATTCCAAGAAATTAGAGATAGATTCTTACCTTAATCACTCTATTAAGCTTGATTTCTGTTTTCTTTCTTTTCTTTCCCCTTTGCTTTCTCTTCTTCTCTTGGTCTCTCTCTTTCCACGATTTTCTTCTCTCTCTCTCCTAGATATTTTCTCTTTCCTTTTGTTTTTGAGTCAACACAAGAGTCAAGCCTTATCTATATATATATCATAATAAACCATTTTGCTCCAACCACTTAGCCAAACAAGGCCCTTGTTCTTATAAATAGAATTGTGCCATAACACTTGAGACAAACGGGACTTAGCGAATCAGACGAAATTCAGTCTTCAATTTAGTCTCTCGAACAGTTCTAAAAATTCCCGGTGTCACATAGGCATGTTCAATTGCATTTTCTGATCCCATTACAGTCTTCAATTTCAGTCCCAAAGTTGTAGTTCAACAGATATTCTTCATTTAAATTATACTAACACATCATTAATTACCAATAATTAAATCATACAGTTCCGGGTCATTACAAAACGGGCAATTTTTTTTTTTAACAAATTACCCCCTCTTCCTAAACTCCTATAAATATTTCTCCTCTCTCATTTTATTTCTCACAAATAATTCTCTTTCTTAAACTCTCAATCTCTCTCAATTCTCAACTCTCTCAATTAATTTTGAAGTCTCATCCTTAAGTGACAATTATAATTGTGAAAGAAGAAATTTTTATTAGAAGAAACTAATTTTTGTATCGTATTCGCTAATCAATAACGTTAATTAGTTGAATTAAATTTATTAGTTAATCATTTTTTTACATTAATTATTTCTTAACAAATATTAGTTGTTATTGTTTACTTATTATTTAAATTAATTGTTAGTTCTTATATATTATTTTACTTACATTACTATGGATTCTAATATTCCTAATGTTTATGTCGATATTGATGCATATACTACACAACATGAATATGTGATTCTCTTTCTCATCTACCTAATATCCCTTTTTCAACAACTGGATCATCATATAGGGGCACAACTAGTAGTGTTTGGGAGCATTTCGAAGGAATCTCTGTATATAATCAAGTAGCATCAAAGCCAACTTTCGGGTAAGGAACTAAGTAGCATCAAAGCCTGCAACTCATCATCAAAAATAATTTTCATAGAAGCAAGTTGGTTAACAATACTCTTTATTTCATTCAGAAGTTCCGGAATAGAGCTGCTCTCTTTATATTTTAAATTAACCAACTTACGAAACAGAAAAGCTTTATTTGTGGCTGATTTTCTATCATAAAGACTCTCTAATTTTTTCCATAAATCATGTGCCGAAGTCTCAGTGGCAACATGATGAAACACACTGTCATCAATCCATTGACGGATAACACCAACGGCTTTTCAATTAAGCCTCTTTCACTCATCATCTTTCATATCAGCAGGTCTGCCACTATCACCCTCAATGGGTCCATACAATTCTTTACAAAATAATAGGTCCTCCATTTTAGTTTTCCAAGTTACCCAATTGCTTCCATTGAAGCTAGACATACGACCCACATTCCCCTCCATTGATTTACACAAATAAATAAACCCCAATAAACCGTAAGCTCTGATACCAGTTGTTAGGGAAAATCGATGATTCCCACAAGTAAATCAATCAATGGGAATAAAAACTAATGCGGAAAAATTAAATCAAAGGCAACACAAGAATTTTTACGTGGTTCCCTCAATGTGAGGTACGTCCACAGGATCGAAATCCGATTCCACTATCAACCAAATAAATTCCAAACGATTACAAACGAGACACTAATGGTCTCACAAAACCACCCTTAGGTGAATTCCAATAATCACAAATAAACAAGAGGAAAGATCTCACCAAATAGATGAACCAAAATCTTCAGAACCAGAGTTGAAGAAAACCCAAAATAACGAACCAAACACCAACCGAAGATGCCTCAAAAACCAAGCTTCAAAAACCAAAATTGAACCAATTTGATTCCATCAAATATCATGTAAACCTGCTGCTCATACACCAAAACCAAAGTCACCAAATAATCAAAGTTTGTGTCTATAGCAGCCGCCCCATTTTTGTTGGGAAAAATAACATCAATAATTATGTATTGTAAATCTAGGGTTTTGTAATCAAACCCTAATTGTTTCCAACTTGGATTGGGCCTCCACAAATATAATATATAAAAATATATTATACCTAAACCAAGCCAAATTAAAACTCTTTTTCAAAACCAATTGGGTCCCACACTCCAATAAGGAGGTACCCAACACTAAACTGGACTGCTTATGACTGATAATTGAACTAACTAAAGTACTGAACGGACTTATTGAAAACTGGAACTGAATTGACTGAGCATACCTATTGTTTTGCATTTTTATCTATTCGATCATTTGATTATCTGTTCGTGTTTTTATGTTTAAACTACAAACTGAAATTATGTGATTTAATGGTATATTTATCTAAAATGTGACTAGGTATGATTAAACTAGATTAATTTAAACCAATTAAAGAGTTTGTCGTAATTACACTTAGCCATCTAGTGGGGCCTTTGTTTATTATTATCCTTGAGCCTTATACACCCAAACAAAACAACTCTGCAGCCATTTTCTTGGCCCAAAACCGACCAAAGAAGAGAATTTGAGGGAGGGTGAGAGGATTAGACTCAATGTGGGGAATTAGCTTGAATCTTGAAGAATTGGAGTGTAAATTGGCATAATTGAGCTCCTAAACCATGAATACAAGACTAAGGTAGGACATTCATCTTCTTGTTGTTGTCATAGGGCTAATTCTTGCATGATTCATGCTTCATTTTAGAATTCAGTCATGTTGTAGCTCATACATGGTGAATTATACTAGAAATCATGCATGCATGTTTGAATTGATGAATTTTGAGCTGAGTTCATGACAAATTGTACATGCATGCTCATGTTTAAGCTTAGGTCCATGATTTCAACTTGTTCTTGGTATAAATGGCTCACTAGAACATCAAATTGGAGCTTTGAAATGGTTTAATTTCATACATGTTTGCATGTTCTTCACATTCTTGAAAATGGGTTTGAAAATGGTTTTAATTGACTCACCTTTGGGGCTTGAATTCACAAATTGAGCTTTGAAACTTGTTATACATTGAATTTAGGTGTGTTTTCCAGAATTTGGGCCCAAGAGGTCGAGTTTTGAGTGAAAGAATGCTTGGTTTGAGCTTAGGAGACAAATCTGGAAATTCCAGAATTTGGCTTCTTCGCTCGAGCGACCAACCTTTGTTCGAAGCTACGCTCGAGCGTAGAATTGGTGGCTCGAGCGTAAATTGCAAGCTTTTAGGTTTTTGGGTGCACGCAGACGCACGCTCGAGCGAGAGAACCTACGCTCGAGCGAAGCCTTTGATTTTGGGAGCTCGCTCGAGCGAAGGAAGGCTCGCTCGAGCGAAGCTCCTATTTTCAGCAAACTTTGCAAAATATTTTCTAAGTGTATTTTTGCATCCTCATTCCATTCTAGGCATTCTTAGGCCTAGTTTAAGGCATCTTAATGAGGATATAGATGTAGAACACACCAAGGCAAATTAGGGATTAAGTTATGATATTTCCCAACTGTGTAGCTTAGTGTGTGTTCAACCTGTGAACTGTGTAGGGTTGGCGACTGGGGAGACACGCTCTAGCATACTGTAGCCCAAACTTTGTGAGTAACAATTGTGTAAAGATATGTTCAACTGAGAATGTTTTCTGACTGATTAACTAAATTGTTTCCTGAATTGATTACTGTTAATTGACTGAATGTATGTCCTATATTCTGAAATGTACTGTGGCATCCTTAGCACCTACTGTTTACTGTCACTGTTATAGAGATCTCTGTCGGTTCCCTCGTGGAACCACTACTGTTTACTGACTGATGGCCATCATTACTGTTCGGTCTTTAAGACCTACTGTTTACTGCTATGCTAATGGATGTACCACATATGACTGAATAACTATTCTGACTGAAAGACTGAAATATTGTTTAATGAACTGTTTTCATTACTGTAAGGACATTTCATTCTTAACCTCTTTACGCATTATGTTATTCACTGGCCTTTAGCTCACTGTTTATATATATATGTAGGTGCTCAGCCACCAGATCAGAGCTAGGAGCGTGGGTTAGACTCCAGTTTTGTCAAGCCAGCCTTTGTGCCTCACTGCGAGGTTCCGAGTTGCCATGCTATGGCTTTGGGGCGTTTTGTTTTTCCCCCGTCTGTCTCCGTCCTGTTTTGGGTTACTGTATAGACTGTTATCTACTTTACTGTACTGTTATCAAGGGATTAGGTTCCTGTACTGAATACCTGTAAATGGTCGTATAGACTGTACTGTTCGGAAATATATGAATGCATGAAAAATCTTTTTGGCATACAGACTATCACAGCTCAATGGACATTATTTATTTACTGTATTGGCTTCCGCCAGGCCCTGAACTCTGTTTTACTGTACTACTGTTAAGCAGGCCTTCGGTAATCTCGGATTACTGGCCGGTTACGGTCCTAAACCCATAGGGCCGGGTTTGAATCGTGACAGAGTGGTATCAGAGCGATACTTAACCACGAGTTATACCCCACACACGTGTCCAAATGAGCTATAGGGTGTCCTAGAAAAGTGATTAGGGCATTTCATGAACTTGAAAAGTGTGTGGCTATGTTATGACTGAATACATGTTAATGTGATAACTGACTAAATATGCAACTGTTTATGTTATAATTGCTATAACTATTTATAGTGAAATGGACAATGCAAATGAACCTGAATCCTCATCTACTGAAGCAAGAATGGCAAGAATGGAAAGGATGATGGAACTGATAACTGCTAGACTTGAGCAACAACAGAACCAACAGCCCCCACCTCCTCCTCCTCCGGTACAGCCGGAACCCAATGCAAATGTGAATGATGGGGATATTATTGCTCTCACCCATAAATTCAGCAAGATGAAACCGCCATCCTTTCAGGGAGGCCTTAAACCGCTAAAGGCTGAAGCTTGGGTGCTTGAAACATAAAAACTATTTGAAGTGTTTCCGTGCTCAGAAGCGAATAAAGTACTGTTAGCTACCTTCACCCTACAAGAAGAAGCTAGAAGGTGGTGGATGTTGATCCGTGATACAAATACTGTTATGACTTGGGCTCAGTTCAAGGAGTCCTTCTTTGAAAAGTACTTCCCACAGTGCGTCAGGGATAGAAAAGTAACTGAATTTGAACAACTGAGACAGGGTACAATGTCTGTGGCTGAATATGAAGCAAGGTTCACTAAGCTTGCCAGATATGCACCACATATGGTGGACACTGACTACAAGAAGGCTAGAAAATTTGAGGGTGGCCTTAATGTTGCAATACTTGATCGAATAAGTGTTTTGAAACTACCGACTTTTGTGGGTGTTCTCGACCGGGCATTGATGGCCGAGTCGAACATTGCAGCAGTAAAACAATCTGAAACACCAACAACTGAATGGCATGGTAAAAGGCAGGGTTTCAAATTCAAGAAAGGCAAGCATAACCCGGCAAACAAGAAACAGAATACGGGGTCAACAACTAGCCCCAGCCAAGGGAGTGGGTTCATTCCACCCTGCTTTGTATATGGCAACAAGTACAAAGGGGTTTGTCACAAAATATCCGGAGCCTATTACAGATGTGGCAAGGTGGGCCACATGGTTACAGACTGTCCCTCTGCTCCGCAAACTAGTAGCAAAGCTACACCAAGCGTAGCAGCGTCAACTGCAGCACCAAAGCCTAACCCCAAAGCTACCGGGAAAGAGCCTATGAGACAGGGCCGAGTGTTTGCCCTAGTACCGGGAGACGTGCAAAATACTGAAACCGTTGTGTCAGGTATCCTCTCTATTTGTGCACAAAATGCATATGTATTGATTGATTCGGGATCTACACATTCTTATATGTCGCATGCTTTTTCACGGAAATTGAATAGACCCTTAGAACCCATGAATTATCTGCTAGCTGTATCATCACCTGTTGGGGGATTCATGACATGTGCATATATGTATCCTGCTAGTGAAATTATTGTTGGGGATATGCATCTGTTTATTGATTTACTGCCATTGAACATTGACCATTTTGATGTAATATTGGGGATGGACTAGTTACAAAAATATCATGCCCCTGAATTTTGCGAATATTGTCATGTTAGTCCAATAAATAACGGCGATTAAGTTTGATGAACGGAAAATCAAATAATATGTCAATTTGGTCCATGTAGTTTATAGGATGTGTCAATTTGGTCCGTGTAGTTTATAAGATGTATCAATTTGATTCCTGTAATTTATAGGAAAGTCAAAACAACAGGGACTAAATTGGCACATCATTTGATTTTCCGTGCATCAAACTTAACCGTCGTTATTTATTGGACTAATATGACACAATCCGTAAAATTTAGGGACAAAATTGATCAAATTGAAACAACATGGACCAAAATAATAAAATGGGTAAACTACAAGGACTACTGCTGTAATTTGCTCGAATGGAAACAACTGATCTGTGGTCAAATAATGGTTTAGAATATCAATGTATCACTACACATTTTATTAATAATGATTGGAAATTAAATAAAAGAAATATTTTATTTAGATTAGTTGAACTTCCATAAAATGGTCATTCGCTTGTGTAGAAATAAGAAATGTATTATATGAATGGATTTTGTAAAATAAAATATTTACTATTAGTTTAAATAATGCAACATATTACAATCAAACTGTTGCCCATTTGAAATCAACTTTACAATTACTTGTTGATGGTGATTTATTTCATATTTGTTGTTGTGTCCATATTTTAAACTTGATCGTTAAACCAGCTAAGCATGTATACGAGACTTTTGCACTAGTAATAAAAAAAAATGCAATTGTTACTATTATATCTTCTACTAATCAAATTTTGAAATACAGGAAAATTTATCAACGAGAAGGTATGCCATTTAAAAAATTAATTTTAGATATAGACAGCAAGCGGAATTCAACGTATAATATATTAAAGAGAGCTTGTAAACAAAGAAAAACAATAGATTTATGGGTAAATTATAAATACACCCCCTGATGTTTGTTTAAAATACGAATTGCCTGCAGTGATTTTGGAAATTACATTCCATCCCTTGAGGTTTCTAATTTCATAACAAATCACCCATTTTATTAATAAATTATAAAGTCAATTAACAGTTTTTAATGATGTTAGAAATATGTTTCAATTAATAATTTAGGTAATTTTATTAATGTATGGGAGAGCAATTATGAATTTCATTTTTTTTAGTTAATTCTGTTAAATAAAAAATTCAAACAATGGGGTATTTGTAAGTTTCTAAACTACAGGGGACAATTTGTACTTTAAGCAAACTTCAAAGGGTGTATTTGTAATTTACCCTTGATTTATTTTTTGCAACAACATTAATAGGAGTAGTACTGATTCTCACAAAATTTAATTGACGCTAAGTAACCTTATATAAAGATTTTCTAAAAGTTTTTTCATACTGCAACAAAATTATTTTCTTATATATATACTCATATTTCACCATTTGTTTTACATATATTAGCAAAAATAATGAAAGTTTTCATAAAATATATGGGTAATGAATATTATGTAACCATTATTGTTGCAATGAAAGAAAAATTTGATAAATATTTTGATCTCATCTTTTAGGTTTGGTCATAATAATTGATCTTAGGTGTAAGAAAATTGTTTTACAAGAATTTTTAAAACGTATTTTCGCTGATCAAAAACAATTTGCCCCTATTATGCGAATATGCAAAACATTATTTGAAGAATACATGGTTGTTGCACCTGTAAATACACATACACACTACACCAGCCTTATCTCGAGGCAAAAGATTAAGTATTTTTCAGTAATAAAAAGTAGAAGAATACCTCAATATACAAACGTAAGTAATTTTGAATTACAACTTTATTTGGAAAGCCCAATAGTAGATGATTTTGAAGATTTTGATATTTTGGATTAGTGGAAACAAAATGAAATTATGTAGCCTGTACTTTCATAGATGAGCCGTGATATATTAACCGTTCCTATTTCTACAGTTGCTTCAGAAATAGTTTTTAGTGTAGATAGACAGATGTTGAGAGATTATTGCAGCAGACTTTCGTCCCAAAATGGTTGAGGCACTAATGACATCTAGAGATCGTATGCATATGCTTATGAGAAGAGTAGATTATAGTGAAAATGAGATAATTCAAAGTGATTAGGATGAAATATCCTCGGGCAACGCGAGTAAATTGTCTGTCTCCTCCGATGATTGATCAACAATTTATTTTTCTCTATTTCATTTCATTATTTATTTTTATTTTTTTTGGTATTAAATTATTGAAGTGGAGTATATTACAAATGATTGGTAGGCTAGTAGGTGCTAACCTAGTTGGGATGTACTTGACCTATAGTGATGCAATTGCTCTACCATCATCAATAATCTACATATATTTTATTTAATGATATTAAATTTTGTAATATTTTATTTCATTTTGAAATAAAAATTATTCATTCAATAAAATGTTGTTTATTTAATGATTTTAATAGTGAAAGTTTCATTTTGATATATATAAAATTATTCATTTCAAAAGAAAAAAATTAAATAATTTCATACTTTTTTAGTCATAATCAAAAAAATATAAGTCACACATAATTAAATTAAATATCACTACACATAAAATATAACCAAACGTCTCATTAATCTTAACTAAAATAGTCTAGTACAAATTTTAATTTGTTTTTTTTATCCCTCACAAATAATCTATATACATAACATATTTAGGTGGTGTTTGGTTATCATGTTTGGCTAAATAATCACAAAAAGACAAAAAAAAAAAAAGGTCAAAAAATCACAAAAAGCCAAAAATCACAGAAAGACAAAAAAAATCCACTATTCTAAAGCTAAAAAGCCAATCAAGAATACCAAACGAACAAAAAAAGTCTCAGGCTAAAAAAGTCAAAAAAACCAACTAAAAAAGTCATTGACAAACGAAGGCTTATTGTTTATTTTTTGTTTAAAAAAAAAAAAAAAAACCGCCAGGTCTAGCCCATAGCCCAAGGCCCATGGCCAAAGCCCAGGCCCGCCGATCCGACCCTAGGCCATAATTTGAGTGGGCCTGGACTTGGACCCCACTTTTCAACCTGGTCCCAAAAAAAATAGGAGCTCGCATGGCATGTCATGGGCCAATCCCGAGTCCGGGTGGACTGGACCATATTTACACCCCTAGTTAGGAAGAGTTAATCAATCAAACATTTAATATTAATCTAATAAAACCATATTCTGTGCATGCAAAAAACCTTTTCTTTGTAAATGGATGCCCGATAAACACTGGGTCAAACAAAGTCTGGCCAAAGTTAAAAATAAGAGGATTGATATTTCGATTCAAAAGTTAGACTTACTTTATAAATTTAGTAATGTGTTAAGAAAATAATTGGTTGATAATTGAAAAATATTTAATTATCAACCAATTATCTTCTTAACATATCATTTGATCTAAAAAGTAAGTCTTAAAAGTAAGGGAGACTTATTTATAAGTCATTTTTCAGACACTTATTGTAGGTTAAGTCCTGTGTAATTTCTTATAGAGTCTCAAGTCCTATTTAGATAGGAATGTATGCCACAAGATCCTACATAAACATAACGTGACGTGACACTTACATAAACGTAACGTAACGTGACACCTATATAAACGTAACGTAACGTGACACATACATAAACGTAACGTGACACCTATATAAACGTAACGTAACGTGTCACGTTACGTTTCACAAACTTAATGAGTTTTTATTTTTTTAAATTGAATGTGAAAATGTTGTTGGTTTATATTGATATCACGTTACGTTTCATATAAATATAATCTATGGTAACATTCAATTTCCTATATAGGAAATTGAATGTTACCATAGATCATAGGTGTTACGTTACGTTTATATAGGTGTCACGTTACGTTACGTTTATGTATAGGAAATTGAATGTTGCCATAGATCATAGGTGTCACGTTACGTTACGTTTATGTAAATATGATTTATGGAAATTGCATAGGTGTCACGTTACGTTTATGTAGATGTCACGTTACATTATGTTTATATAGATATGATCTTTGGTAACATTCAATTTCCTATGTATGGTTTTATTATTATTTATGATATTAATAACTACTATTGAGGGTAAATGTGTCAACAAACTTTCCACAAGACTTATGGGAACATAAGTTTTTTAGTAGGACCATATGTAGCATAAGTCTCCCTAATAGGACTTATAAATAATTTTCTCTAAAAGTAAATGTATATATCATTTTTTAAATAATAATAATAATAATAATAATAATAATAATAATAAATTCTCGTACTGAAGTCTATGGCCCAACTTGATTTCAATCTACAAATTTGTTCCAAGTCCAATCTAGGACTTGGCCCAGGCTTGGGCGGGCCAATGTCAGGCTTTGCAGGCTCCCACCAAAATTCAAGCCGATCCATGAGCCAGAAAATTAGGCCTAAGGCAAGGGGCAATTCAGGCCTTGGGTAGGCCAGGCCTCGGCTTAGGCTTAGGCTTGGGTAGGGTTTGAATATTTTTTTTTTCCCCTATTTTTTCACCAAAATTTTATTTTTTTCAACCAAAAATGACACTAGGCCAAGGCCAGGCTTTGAGTGGGCCTTGAGCGGTCTACGAGTCGGCCCAGGTGGACCGGGCTGGCCTTGGGCCCATGCCTAATCGAGCAGGACCCACCCCGGGCCACGAGAGGGTTTCAGGCCGCTCACAAATCATGGGCTATATTTACACTCATACAATCTTAAAATGATATTCAATTTCGAGTCTACCCAGCAGCTTATATATTAAATAAATAAATATATATGCATTATAAAATTAACTATTAATAATTTAATGATTAATTTGGCACAATAGCTTAATATTTATTAGCCAGTATATTCTAAATAGTAAATATAAATTTAGGTAAATATATATTTCAATTGAAGTACATCTTTTTAATTTTACAAAATAAAATTAAGTAAATAATATAGGACGATTCTCTCCTGTCTAAAATCTGGACTGGAGAGGGTTGTTTAGGCTCGTGGAGCACTTGGTGTATTTTATTCATAAAAAAAATTAGGTCAATCCAATAATTACAATTTGTTCAATGTATAGTTCATTTTTTAAAAATACAATTATCATTCATTTTTTTAGTGAAAAATATGGTAAATTGAACAAATTACAACTATCGAATCGACCTAATTTTTTTTGTAAATGAAATATACAAAATGTCCAACAAAATAAACAATTTAAATCATCGAAACAAACCCGTGGTGAGTGCCACGGGCCCAAACAGCATATGCATATCCAAGAATACCTATCAGTTCGGTAGAAAACTGGACACGATGAGCTCAAATGTTGAAAGAAAACGTGTACACTGTTGCTATCTGAGGATGCTAAAATCCAAATAGTCTAATATCCAAAGTTAGGTAAAAGATTGACGATCCAAATTTGAACAAGGCTGGGAGGAAACAGCATTTTATGACCGCTAGATGCAGTAACTATTTCACCGGGCTTTGGCCCCCCTTGTCACAAAAAAAACAAAAACAAAAACAAAAAAACCGAAGTACCTAATTCACATTACAAGTCTAGACAAACCATTAGAGGAAGAGACAATTCTATACTAAGGGTGCGTTTGTTTGACGGACTGGATAAAGGGGGATTGTAATCCATCGGACTATTAATCCTTGGATACATTGTCCCGGGACTATTTGATTGGACTAAATTTGTATCCTATGTTTGTTTAGTCATGGGATTAGAGGTCTGGATTGGACTATTCTATTGAATCCCATGTTTGTTTGGGATATTATGAAGAATGATAAATGTTCAAAAGACTATTTTGTCCTTGTAATTTATAATTTTTATTTAATATATAATTTTAAATTTGTAATCTATAATTTATAATTTAACAACACTAAAAAAATTTAATTTATAAGGCCATAATTTTTAATTTATTATTTTCAATTAAATTAAATTTATAATTTATAATTTATATTTTTTATTTAATATATAATTTTAAATTAGCGACAATAAAAAAATAATTTTATTTAATATATAAATTAAATTTTCAACAACACTAAAAAAATTTAATTTATAAGGCCATAATTTATAATTTATTATTTTTAAATAAATTTAATTTATAATTTATATTTTTATTTAATATATAATTTTAAATTAACAACACTAAAAAAATAATTTTATTTAATATGTAAATTTAATTTTTTAACAACACTAAAAAAATTTAATTTATAAGGCCATAATTTTTAATTTATTATTTTTAATTAAATTCAATTTATAATTTATAATTTAAATTTTTTATTTAATATATAATTTTAAATTAACAACACTAAAAAAATAATTTATAAATGTTCAAAAGACTATTTTACCCTTTTCTAATTCTTTACTAAGTAATAGCATTGAGGGTAAAATGGACATTTCACAAAATAATCCCATAGGATACCAATCCCATGGTTTCTATCCCACAACCCCCCATGGGATAGGATAGTCTCATATTTGTGGGACTAATAGTCCAGAGGGACTATTAGTTCGGAGCAAAATTTTTGAAACAAACAATGGACTATTAGTCCGGTGAGACTAATAATTCAATCCCACACCCTTATCCCTCAAAACAAACATGCTCTAAGTGTGTTTGATTGGGGGGATAAAGGGGGGATTATTCACTATTAGGATTGTAATCCGGAGGAGGCTCTTTATCCGGCATTTGTTTTTTTTTTTTTAGTCCGTCGGACATGGAGTCCGGCCAGGCTCCTTATCCCCCATATGGGGGGGACTATTGTATCCTTGGAGGGGGGGTATGGGACAATTTTCAGGAGACTATCCACTGTTGGGATTAAGTGATGAAATGACCATTTTGACCCTTTACTATTTAATTATGTATTATATTTAGTAAAATTAAATAAAATTTAAATGTCTCAATTTAAAAATAAAATAATTTTGTTTAACTTTTTATTGATGTTTTATTTATTTAATTTTTTAAAATAATTTTTTATAGATATTTTATTAATGTTTTATTTTAAAATTTTCTTTATAATTTATTTAATTTCATTATGTAAATTTTAATAGATGTTTTATTTAATTTCATTATTTAATTATTATTTTTAAAAAAAATAAATTTATTTAAAATTTTAATTAAAAAAATAACATAAATTTTTATTGATATTTTATTTGTTTTATTTAAAAAAAATAAATTTATTTAATTGTGTAAAAAATAAAATAAAATAAGATTTTATTTAATCTAGCTAAAAAATTAAAATATTGAAGATATGTTTAATATTGCTATTACTTAGTAAACAATTAAAAAATGGTAAAATAGTCCTTTGTTCATTTATCCTATCCAGTCCGTCCAACCAAACGTTGGATTCACTAAAAATAGTCATTTCCAGACATCTAATCCCATGAAAAAACAAACATAGGATATATATGCAATCCAACCAAATAGTCCAAGGGATTTACAGTCCTAGGACTCAAATCCGATGGATTCTAATCTCCCCTTATCCAGTCCGTCCAATCAAATACACCCAGATTAACATGAGTCCCAAGCCCCCCCCAACACAAAAAAAAAATAATAATAAATAATAATAATAATAACATGAGTAGGATTATGCAAAATACCGCTCAATCTGCTAAAATTGACTAATGTGCACTGATTTACACTAATCCATCCACTAATCACGGATTAAATTTTAAAATTTATAATCTGCTTTCAAAACTGCTCCGCTTTACTATAGTTAGTATATATTGTTTGGCTTTGATTTTTTTTTAAAAATTGAATTTTGTATTTTTCGTATTTTTTATATCTTAAGTAAATTTTTTACTTTCTAAACACACATAATTTAGATGCACCTACAAAGTGAAAATTTGTGAAAAATTATTTAAAAAATTCAATAAATACACAAGAAAATGAAAATATACTAAAGTTTTGTATTTTTTTAAATTTTTTTATATTTGATGAATTTTTTCTATAAATATTATACTTTTTGAGCATATCTAGGTTAGGTGCATCTAAAAAATAAATAAAAAAAAAATTCTTAAAATATTAAATTTTATGACTTAAAAAAAAAATAACACAAAAAATAAAAAACTCAATTTTCTAAAAAGTTGGTTCAATTTTCTCAAACCAAACAAGGTGATTATTTTTTGAGGGTTTGGCTTTTCTCAAATTGATCATCTCAACTTAGGAGAGCGTTTGGACTTGGTAGGCCCATTTTGGGACTAATTTCAGTGATTCAAACCGTTCACTTTATAGGATTCATTGAATAGAATATTCATGCAAAACATCAAGATGATCGGATATCAATAGTTACATATTTGAATCAAATTTGAATTACAAAAAATGGATAGCTATTCTTAAAATTATATTTCTCTTATATTTTTGTAAAAAAAATATGATTCAAACATATAGCTACCGATATCCAATTATCTTGATTTTTTACTTGAACTTTTTACTCAACGAGTCCTAGAAACTAACGGCTTGGATTATCGAAATCAGTTCCAAAATGGGGCTACCAAAATATCAAAGTAAAAATGAGAGTAAGAGAGATTTAAGATGTGAAATTTGTTTCAAATTAGTAGTTGAGAAAATATCATTTTGCCTCCCTAACTATTACGCGATAATTAATTTCACCCAGACTTCGTTTTATTTTAATTTGACACCTAAACTTTTTAAAATTTGATCAATTTACCCCCCACCATTTGATTTCATCTACAATCAAACGAAATGTGCTAATGTGGCACCAAATTCCATTTGAAATTTCATTTTACTTCTAAACTATACCTTAAAAATCAATTAGCCTCCTAAATATTAAAAAAAGGTTAAATATTTAATAAATAATTTTTTTCTCAATAATGAAGAAATTAAATTGCAAATAATATACTATGCAAAAAAATAATTAAAAAATATATAAAAATCCTCATTTAGAATTGTCACTTTAAGTCTCAAATTATCTTGAGTTGATCCTGGAGAACTAATTGAGCTGAAAATTTCTTGGCTACTCTATGTGTTTGTGCACTCTCAATTGTAAGGAGTTTATTCCCCAAATTAATTTAAATAGAATTAATCAACTAATAATAATTTCAAAATTGAGTGAGTAAAAATTTAGACCACACTTATCATGAGAGTAACATCTTCTTTTGAAATTTGAAATTTTATATTGAACAATAAAAATGAATATGTCGAGATTTGCCTACAAAATTGAGATTACCTACTCAATCATATCATTGATTGAATGACAATTTAACACAAAAGTTAGCAATTACTATCTAAAGGATACTCAACATGACTAATACTCAATTTTTTTTTTTTATTTAGGGTGTGTTTGGTAATGTTTACATTTTCAGTTTATATTTATAAAAATTTTATAACCTAGTTTTTGTTTATTTTTTGTTTATTCTTAGAAAAACATAAACTACAAACGCGTTTGGTAATTGACAAAATGTTTTAAAAAATTTTAAAATATAAAAAAAGAGTGAGAAATGGCAAGTGATGGCGAGTGGCGGCAGAAGACGGTGGTGGAAAGTAGTGACGGTGGGTGGTGGGTAGCTGGTGGTGGCGAGTGGTGGTGGTGGTGGTGGTGGTGGGTAGGTGGGTGGGTGACGGTGGCGGGTGAGTGGTGGTGGTGGTGGTGGCAGGTGGGTGGTGGTGGCGGGTGGTGGTGGTAGGTGGATGGGTGACGGTGGCGGGCGGTGGATGGTAGTGAGAAGGTAGTGGTGGTGGCGGGTGGTAGTGGCAAGTGGGTGGCGGATGGCGGGTGGTGGTGGGTGGGTGGTGGGTGGTAGCGAATGGGTGGTAGTCGTGGTAGTGGCGGGTGATGGGTGGTGATGGCAGGTGGGTGGTGGATGGCGGGTGGTGGATGGTGGTTGTAGGTGGGTGGTGGATGGCTGGTGGTGGTGGGTGGTGGCGGGTGGTGGTGGTGGTGGTGAGTGGGTGACGGTGGCGGGTGGTAGGTGGTAACGAGTGGATGCTGATGGTGGTGGTAGTGGGTGGCGGTGGGAGGTGGGTGGTGGGTGGGTGGTGGTGATGGTGGTGGTGGGTGGGTGGGTGGTGGTGGTAACAGGTGGGTAGTGAGTGGTGCTGGCAAGCAGGTGGCGGGTGGTGGTAACGAGCGTTAGATGGTAGTGGCGGGTGGCGGGTGGATGGCAAGTGGGTGGTGGTGGTGAGAGGTGGGTAGTGGTGGCGAGTGGGTGGCAGGTGGGTGGTGGTGGTTGGTGGGTGGTGGATGGCGGGTGGTGGTGGGTGGTGGTGGTGGTGGGTGGGTGGGTGGGTGACGGTGGCGGGTGGTAGCTGGTAACGAGTGGGTGGTGATGGTGATGGTGGTGGTGGTGGATGGTGGATGGTGGTGGGAGGTGGATGGTGGGTGGGTAGTGGTGATAGTGGTAGTGGGTGGGTGGTGGTGGTGACAGGTGGGTGGTGAGTGGTGGTGGCAAGTAGGTGGCGGGTGGTGGTGGTGGGCCTTGGATGGTAGTGGCGGGTGGCAGGTGGCAAGTGGGTAGTGGGTGATGGTGGTGACAGGTGGGCGGTGAGTGGTGAGTGGTGGGTGGTGAGTGGTGGTGGCAAGTAGGTGGCGGGTGGTGGTGGTGGGCGTTGGATGGTAGTGGCGGGTGGCAGGTGGGTGATGAGTGGTGATGGTGAGGGGTGGGTGGTGGTGGCGAGTGGGTGGTGGGTGGCTGTGGCGGGTGGTGGGTGGCTGTGGCGGGTGGTGGGTGGTGGTGGCAGGTGGGTGGTGAGTGGTGCTGACAGGTGGTAGTGAGAGGTGGGTGGTAGGTGGTGGTGGTGGTGGTGGAAAATGGTGGCAGGTAGTGGCTACTGTTGGGTGGTAAAAAAAAAAAAATGAAAACTCAAAACGGAAACACATTTTTGTGTTTTCATTTTTTGGCCAAATTTATAAACTGAGACCACTAATTTATAAATCAAAAATTTTACCAAACAAGTTTTTATTTGAGTTTTTAAAATTTTTGTAAATATAAATAGAAAACTGAAAACGTAAACGACACCTTAAAATTTAATTTTTTTCTTTTTGAGATAAAAAATTATTAATTAAATATTTAAATTTATTTTGTTAATATTTTGGGGTGAATTGATTTTCAAGATAGAATTTGGGAGGTAAAATGAAATTTCAAATGAAATTGGGTGCCACGTAGGCACATTCTGTTTGATTGTAGATGGAATCAGACAGTGGGGGTAAATTGATCAAATTTCAAAAAGATTAGGTGTCAAATTAAAATAAGACGAAGTATAGGCGCCAAATTGATTATCGTGTAATAATTTGGGAAGCAAAACGATATTTTCTCATGAAAAATATTATGTAAAATTATTTTGTGTTATATATATATATATAAAATATTATCTAAATTAATATTATATGTTATTCAAATGCTTGATAATTGTTTAAGAATATTTTTCAATCAACTAACAAATTAAACGCATTCCAAACTACAATTTAATTACCACCAGGGTTGGTGGCCTGGTGGAGGATGCAGCAGGTTCCACAGCTGTGACCCAGGTTCGATTCCTGGGAGGGGGCTGTTTGTAATCTCAGTGGAGAGCTCGCCCTTTACTCCCCTCGTTCCTGGGCTCGACTGCGGCGCGTGTCTGCCCTCCATTGGTGCCCTAGTGGTGGGTCCCCCACTTGGTTGGGATTAATTCCTAGCTGGCAACTGGTTACCCCGGGGTTATGGCCCACGGGGGACGTGACCTCCACCGTTGATCCCCTTTCTTTTTCGTTCAAAAAAAAACTACAATTTAATTATTTACCAATCTATTATTTATAGTTTCACTTATAATTTTATATTTAAATCGTCTGAAACCCACCATCCACAACGCTAAGAGTCAGTTTTATTTCTTATTTTATTTATATTATCAGAAACGGTGCTACCGAAACAAAAACAAATTACAAAATGGAAGATAGACTGACTACTCACACCTGTATGTAGATTTTTTTTAGTTAAATTCTAGATTGCCATCTCACCTAGACTTCTCACAATTGACCAAGTCTGGAGCAATAATGGTTACAGTAAATGTGCGGGTGGAGATTGAAAGTATGTATGTACAGAAGAAATTTGAATCATATAGTATATATGTATAGAAAAAATTTGAATCATATATTAATGTTTATGTATAAAATTTATAGACTTATAAGTATTACTGAAAATGTTATCTATTATAATTTTTTTTTTAATGTATTATGAATTTTAATTTGAAACTTACTCTAAAAGTGTGATATGTGGTATAAATTTAAAGTTTGGGAGATATGAATTACATTCACAATAAATATTTTTTGGGTAAATTACAAATATACTTTCTGAGATTTGCTTAAAGTACAGATTGCCCCTATGATTTGGAAAATTACGAATACCCCCTTGTCAGAATTTTTTATTTAACAAAATTAATTGAAAAATGAAATTCATAATTGCTCTCCTATACAATAATAAAATTATCTAAATTATTAATTGAAACATATTTCTAACATTATTAAAAATTGTTAATTGACTTGATAATTTATTAATAGGGTAAATTACAAATGCACCCCCTAAGGTTTGCTTAAAGTATATATTGCCCCCTATAATTTGGAAAATTACAAATATCCTCTAGTCAGAATTTTTTATTTAACAGAATTAACGAAAAAAATGCAATTCATAATTGATCTTCTATACAATAATAAAATTACCTAAATTATTAATTGAAACATATTTCTAACATCATTAAAAATTGTTAATTGATTTCATGATTTATTAATAAAATGGGTGATTTGTTATGAAATTAGAAACTTCAGGGAATGGAATGTAATTTCTAGAATCACGAGGGTGATTCGTATTTTAATCAAACCTTAGGAGGTGTATTTGTAATTTACCCTTATTAATAAAACGGGCGATTTGTTATAAAATAAGAAATATCGGGGATAAAATGTAATTTTCAAAACTACAGGAGGCAATTCGTATTTTAGTCAAGCTTCAAGGGATGTATTTGTAATTTATCCATATTTTTTTTAGATCGGGAAGAAAATCTTCATGTCAAAATTGATAAAAGATCGGATCAATCTCTTACAGTGGTAGCAAAAAAATCTCATAAAGAAAAAACAAACTTCTGTAAGAGAAAGAATCCTAACCTTCATAGAGGAGGAGAAAAAACTTTCACAAAGGAGGGACACAACCTCTACACAGGAAGGATTATAACAGCAAACACTTAAAAAAAAAAAAAAAAAAACCAAATCCAAGTCGCCAAACGCATCCAAAATTCCCTTACACCACAACTTTCAACTTGAAATCTGAAGACCTGACCTTTGCTGATCAAGATAGAACATTGAGGTTGAGATGGTCGCCTAGCACGTGAAACAAATGCGTTAAACAGTGTAGGTCTTTGGATTGTGAGAGGATCTAAAACCAGATCTGAAAGTTTAGGGCGCGAGCATAAAAGTTTGGGTGCAAACCAAACATCATATCTGGAACATCGGAAAGAGGGAGAGGCGATGCCAACACCAGTGGCCAAAGAAAGATCTCGTGAAAGATGATCCATGGAGACAGGAAGGTGGCAGATCTAGTGACGGTATGGTAGTGGCGGTCCAAAAAAGGGTTAGAAGGACAAGCTTCCAATATTATGAAGCAAAATGACAAAGAAAGAGAAAAAAGAAGTGGAAGGAGAAGAGAGAAGGCCGGCGGCTAGAACCCCTACCTACCTCAAGTAGCACACCTAGCAGAATGCTTAGAGAGGGAGGCTTAGAGAAGACATTCACAATAAATACATGTAAATGTTAACATACATGTAACCATAATAATAATGCAGAATTGGACTTTACAGGATCTTGAATTCAATACAACTCAAGAATAAAACGAACATACCTTTGTCAGCTATTGAATTAGAGAAGTTGAGAAAATACCCTTAATAGTTGAACCTTGAATTCTTGGCTCACCTTCTTCTCTATGTCTCTCTTAATTAGGATGACTATAGAACTTAGAGTGATGGAAAAATACTTATCATATGAAAGGAAAGTCACCCATCCTTATATAGAGGAGAGAAGAGGGCCAGATAAGCTCTATTAAAAGAATTCCTATCCATCAAGGTTTCCTTCTTATCTTAGAAGAGTAATTATATTAAAATTATAATTATTGAACTTTATCTCAAATATTCTAATTAATATTATATTAAAATTCTAATTCCTCAAAGCATGCCACAAACTCAACCTCCATAGTAAATGAAGCAATAGTGGATTGCTTTGAGGCTACAAATCATGCTTTATGGTTGCGAAATTTCATCTCAGGACTTGGTGTTGTTGACTCAATTGCCAGGCCGCTGAAGATATATTGTGACAATACTGCAACAGTTTTCTTCTCTAAGAATAGAAAGTACTCTAGTGGTTCCAAACACATGGAAGTAAAGTGCTTAGTTGTTAGAGAAAGAGTCCAGAAACAACGAATGTTAATTGAAAACTTAAGCACCTCTCTTATGATTGCTGATCCATTCACAAAGGGATTGCCACCAAAGACACACAAAGAGCATGTTATCAGGATGGGTCTTTTAAGCAACCCATGATGTATATGGTTAATCTTGAGTGCTTATTTTTATTTGACACTATTTGCGCAATAAGTATTTTGTTTCTATTTTTCCTGTTTCTAAAAGTATGTATACACATTAATTTGAATATTGATAAACAAGAAATGTCTTAACAAGACAAATTACAGAGGCCTTTCAGGAAAATAATTACATATCCCGATAATGGACTGGGTTGGCGAAGGTTATTGATGGTGTGGTGCATAAAAGGAAATATGACATAAATGTTATATAACCACTATGACTCACATTGGTGATCTGAAATAATCATAGTATTATAATTTCTAATATATCTGAACTTATTGGCTATTTTTAAAATTCGTGATCACGTGTCAAAGTTTTTAGTGTGAAATCCAATGAGTCAAAAATTTTTATAAATTGCATATTTTTGGAAAAACTCATAATTGCATCATAATTAACTTAATGGGCCAAGTGGGAGAATGTTGGATTTATTTTCTAGTGTGGCCCAATAGCCTACATATTTTTTACATGTTTTATTTTATTTGGACTCCACAATTAGATAAAGCTAATATTTGAGATAAAGTTCAGTAATTAGATGAAGCATAGTGGACTGCTTCACACTTTTCCATGAAATTGCTCCACTAGCCAATAGAAAAACAAAACCTGATGTAGATTTTCTACTATCAAGGCAACTAGCAAAATCTGAGTCTGAGTATCTAGTCACTTCCAACTGTTCTGATCTCCTATAGGTGAGCATATAGTTCTTTGTCCCCTGAAGATATCTCATAACCTTCTTTAATGCTTTCCAATATTCCTTTCCAGTATTGCTTTAGAATCTTCCCAACATTCCAACTGCAAAACTAATATCTGGCCTGGTACATGTATAGCCATACATCAAGCTCCCTACTGCTGATGCATATGGAATGTCCTTTATTTGTTTTCTTTCCAAGTCATTCCTTGGATACTATTTTTTACTTAATTTATCACCCTTCATGATGGGTGCATTACCGGCTGAACAAAACTGCATATTGAATCTCTCCAAAACAAGATCAATATATCATTTTTGAGATAGTCCTAGCAATCCTTGAGATCGATCCCTAAAGATCTCTATGCTAATAACATAGTTTGCCTCACCTATATCGACCATTTTAAAGTTCTTGGAGAGATATTCCTTAGTTTCATGCAATAAGCCAAGGTCATTACTAGCTAACAAAATGTCATCTACATATAGCACCAAAATAATGAACTTACTCCTACTAACCTTCAGATATATGCACTGATCAATTGCATTTTCCTTAAATTCGAATGAGGTAATGGTATCATTATTAAACCTTAAATACCATTGATTGGAAGCTTGTTTAAGGCCATATATAGATTTCTTTGATTTGCAAGCTAAATGTTCTTTACCTTTCTTTGCAAATCCTTCTGGCTGCTCCATATAAATTTCTTCATCCAAATTCCCATTTAGAAAAGCAGTTTTCACATCCATTTGATACAACTCTAAGTCATAATGAGCTACCAATGCTAAGATGATTCTAAGCGAATCCTTCTTAGATACTGGAGATAAGGTCTCTTTATAGTCTATGCCTTCTTTTTTAGTAAAACCCTTGGCAACAAGTCTGGCTTTAAATCGTTCGATATTGCCATTTGCATCGCGCTTGGTCTTGAAGGCCCATTTACACCCGACCTTTTTACAATTATTAGGCAAATCGACGAGATCCCAAACACCATTTTGTTCCATGGATTTTAACTCTTCATTTATATCATTGACCCATTTAGTAGAATCATCACTATTCATGACTTGTGAAAATGGGATTGGATCTTTGTCAATCCTAATATCAAAATCAGATTTCTGTAGATACGCCATGTAATCATCTGGAATAGCAGGCTTTCTTTCCCTCTAAGATCTTCTTAGAACTGCTGGTTATGGTGGTTCTACAATATTTTCAATGGTGGTATCTTCATGAAGTGGTGAAACATGAGGTGGTGAAGGATTTTCATTATGTTGTCCGTTTCCCTCAGCCTGTGGAATAGTCTAAGGAACAACAATTTTTCGATGAGGGTCAAATGTTGGCACATCCACCATAATTTCCTCGAAATTCATCACTCGTGTTTTCTCACTCCCACTAATTTCACCATTCACTAAGAATCTAGCATTTCCAATCTCCACTATCCCCGTACTGTGATTAGGACAATAAAATTTGTACCCTTTAGACTTGTCTGGATAACCAATGAAATATCCAAATATTGTTTTTGAGTCCAACTTTTTCTCTTGTGGGTTGAAGATTCTTGCCTCTGTTGGACAACCACAAATATGTAAGTGTCTTAAACTAGGTTTCCTACCAGTCCACAACTCAAAAGGAGTTGTGGGGACCACCTTACTAGGAACCCTATTTAAGACATACATTGCAGTGTTTAAAGCTTCACCTCAAAGTGAAATGGGTACAATTGAGTAACTTAACATACTTCTAACCAAGCATTGTATATTGAGCATGAATGCCTTTCTTTTCTAAGAATTTGGCAAATGGGCCAGGATTTTGGCCTGATTCATCATATTTACCATAATACTCACCACCCCTGTCTGATCTCACTATCTTAACGTTTCTATCTAATTGTCTCTTGACTTCAGTTATGTACACCTCAAGGATGTCAACAGCTTGAGACTTTTCATGAATTAGATACACATATCCTTAACGTGAGAAATCATCTATAAATGTGATGAAATATTTTTCACCACTAAGATATGGGCTGTTGAGTGGCCTGCAAATATTTGTATGAATTATCTGAAGAAGCTCATTACTTCTTGTGACATCTTTCTTGGTGTGTTTGGTTTGCTTTCCTTTAATGCAACCCACACATGTCTCAAAATCAGTGAAGTCTAGGTTTTTCAAAATTTCATTCATTACCAATTTTTCAATTCTATTTCTAGAGATATGCCCCAACAGTCTATGACACAAGATTAAGGATTTTTCATTAATTAGACCACGTTTTAAACCAATATTCGAATGCAGAGTTACCAATGATTGTGCAAACTCATGATTTAAGGCAATTTTATATAAACCATCACATAAATTACCAGAACCAATCATTATTGAATTAAACATTAAATTGTGTTTTCCATAACTAAATAAAATTGAATATCCAACACGATCTAATTTAGATAACGAAACTAAAGAAATTGAAAGAACATAAAAAGTGTCTTCTAGATCCATCTGATGACCCGTCTCTAAGATCAGTCGATAGGTTCCTACAGCTACCACTTCAGCTTTGAGACGGTTTCCCATATCGACAAATCTTTCACTTTCCTCTGGTTTCCTGGTTGAGAGGTATCCCTGCATGTCATTTGTAATGTGGGTCATGGCCCAAAGTCAAACCACCAAGTATTAGAAGGTACTTCAACAAGATTTGATTCATAACAAACAAAAGAGAATTTCTTACATTTCTTTTGTCAAATTTAGTAATGTGGGTCGCGATCCTTGAATATTTTGTTAAATAATAATATTTTATGAGTTTTGATTTAAATTAAATCAGTCTCTTCTTATATAAAAAAAAATTTTAAAAAAAATAAGAGACTTCAAAATTTCTAGAACGTTTTTAACTTTTGACATTGTGGACCATCATGTGATCGGTAACTATTATTCACAAGTAAGGTGATTACCGAGTAAACTTTGTTGTATATATATTTTATAATTGTTAGAAATTTGATATTGAATATTAAATATTGAAGTGGTTAATTCATCTAGGTGTAATTCTTATTGACCATTATATGAGATATTCATGATTGTCATATTACATAATTTTATATATGTATATATATATATTCATGTTCATCTAGAGTTATTATTATTGGTAATAGCAATCACATAAAAGAAATTCTAGAAATCATAAAAATAGTGATTTCATTAAAATAGTGATTGAATTAATGATAATTAAATAACTCAAATTAATGAATAGAGAATATTGTTGGTTAGTTCCGTATTCATAAGGTTTACTAATTTAGTAGCTGCCAAAGTGGCCTAGATTTGTAAAACTTATGAATATAGAACTACATAAAAGAATTGTTAAAAGGGTAATATTAAGGTCGATAATATTCTCAATTGCAGGAGATTAAAACTAGCCCAAAGGACAGTCACTTTCAAATAATTATGAACTGGGTAGGGTAATGTAACTTATGTAATTTGACAGATTAAAATTGAATACCCAAAGGTAACATGACTAATTAAAAAGTTGCATAAATTACTTTAGACCTACGTAAGTGTTTCTTGACGAGTGGATAATAGATATACCTAAGTTTTGCCCAAAGGAAAGACTTATGTGATATCAATAGTTCATCATTACAATTCTCAAGGCTTTAATATGTATATTGTTCTATCTTATTTCAGTGATAGTTCCCATCTCATTGCACTCTCTTGCATCGGGCGTCCTTCTACTTACTGGCTCAAATTTTTCGGAATGGTATGAACATGTTCAGTTTACACTGGGTGTGTTGGACCTCGATATGGCATTGCTTGAAGATAAACCTGCACACATTAATGAATATAGTACTGCAGAACAAGTTGTTGCCCTTTCTGAATCTTGGGAAAAGTCCAACAAACTCAATTCGATGTTCATGAAGATGACCATTGCAAAAACATCAAGGCCTCCTTACCTCAAACTGTTAATGCATTGGAATACTTAAAGGCTGTTGAAGATCAATTTAGATCTACTGACAAGTCACTTGCTAGCATTATTATGGCTGAATTGACAACAATGAAATATGATGGCAACCGAGGAGTTCAGGATCGCATCCTCAATATGGCTAACAAAGCTGCAACGCTTAAAACTTTAGGGATTGCGATGTAGTGGTGTATAGGATCAAAAATTCAAATTAGTTTAAAATATTTGAAAAAATACTTTACAAGTAACCAAGAAGCAACAAACATAATGGAATAACGACTCACGATTAGCATAAAAGTTTTACTACGAAATTTTCATCAATAACATATCCAATTGATGATAATAAATATTAGATATTTAATATTCCAAGGTGTATTGATTCACAAAACTTGGCTCGGATACCACATGTAAATGTTAACATACATGTAACCATACTAATAATGTGGAATTAAACTTTACAGGATCTTGAATTCAATACAACTCAAGAATAAAACGAACATACATTTGTCGGCTATTGAATTAGAGAAGTTGAGAAAATACCCCTAATAGTTGAACCTTGAATTCTTGGCTCACATTCTTCTCTCTATCTCTTTTAATTAGGATGACTATATAACTTAGAGTGATGGAAAAATACTTATCATATGAAAGGGGAGTCACTCATCCTTATATAGAGGAGAGAAGAGAGCCACATAAACTCTATTAGAAGAATTCCTATCCATCAAGATTTCCTTCTTATCTTAGAAGAGTAATTATATTAAAATTCTAATTACTGAACTTTATCTCAAATATTGGCTTTATTTAATTGTGGAGTCCAAATAAAATAAAACATGTAAAAAATATGTAGGCTATTGAGCCACACTAGAAAATAAATCTAACAATACAGTCTATTAATTTATTTTTCTAAATAATTTCATAGATTTTTTTTTTTTTTAAATGTATAATATTGCTGTAATTTAGAACTCACACACACATACATGTGATATCATGGTCTAATTTTAAAATAGTACCCATAATCTGCGGTTTGTTCATCAAGATGGTTAGGGGTTCGGTACCAATGTCATACTTTATTTTTAATGACAGGGTGTTTGAGCAGTTTATGTGCAGCTCGATTAATCCCAATACCGATGTTGTACTTTGCATTCTTTTCCATCCAAAACTTGTCAATCTCCATAGCATCATCTCCCTCATCACCATGCTTCCTCTTCGCTCCCGTTACAACATCAATGTGTCGCCCGCCCCTTTCATGAGACCATATCATGCAATCAGGGGCGGAGGGAGCATGTGACCAGGGAGGTCACGTGCCCCCTCTGAATTTTGGGAATTTTTTTTTTTGGCAAACATAAAAAAAAAAATTTGAATAAAAAATTACAAAAATATTATTAGAGTGAAATGTCAATGACATTTTAAAAATTATGAAAACAATAATGGTTGTTTTGATTGAAAATGAAGAGACTATTATAAATAAACCATATTAGTTATGAAATTTTTTTAATGTAACAACGATGCCATTATTAGTGATATGCAAGTATAAGTAATCTCACTATAAAGATATGAAATTTATTAGATTGTTAGTTACATTTGACATGTGAGGTTCACTATTTATGCGTTTATTTACCATTAGTGGGTGATGTTACATACTAGTGATGACGTGGTATTACCATTATATTGAATTTTTAATCAAATTTTGTATCAAAAAATAATTTATCATTATATAATTTATTTTAAGGCCTATATCCATATTTTTTTTTTGTATTGTCCATGATACACTAGTTACAAATAATATTTTTTTTCTTGATGTTTCCTGAAATCAATCGTAAAAAATTTACTTGAAATATTTTTATAAAAATTATTATAATTAGTAAATGCCCCTTCTAAATTAATTTTCTAGCTCTGCCACTGCATGCAATGGCTCATAGATGGCTCAAAAGAGGCTGGTTGAGATTGGTATGTGGAGATTTTATATTAGGGTAGTGGTGATATTTCAAAACACAAAAATGGTAATAATGAACCAGAAACCCAAAAAAAAAAAAAAAAAACAATGGTCACAATCTATATATATATATATATAAATGATATGCAAGTTCATTTTTTAGATTCATTTTTTAGACTCAATGATGTGTAAAAGAAATGATTAACTAATATTAGAGAATATATCAGAGAAAATTACCTTTGATATCCTAATTGATTATCACATTATTAATCGGTTTAAAAAGTGAATATAATTTTTGAGTTAGGATTGCAGTGCCAATATATATATAAATATATTACTTAACATTGGTATGTGGAGATTTTTATATTAGGACCAAACATGTACCTAGAGCTCTTTTTATTCATTGCAGAAGCATTACTACAATTTATTTTTCTTCCATGTATGCCAAATTTATTACAAGGTACTGAAGAGCTAGCTTCCATGTCTGCTAATTCTTGTTAGCATCCTAGCAGCGGAGATTATTACCAGGCGAAACGCCAAATTGGTTGCAATAGTCAGTGTAGTACTTAACACGAGCACTGACTGCATTCGAGTTTTTACCATTGCACTCAAGGTCACCGTTAATGGCACGAATTGTTGCACCAAATCCAGAATTCATTTTAGAGTGAACATTGTTCATCCAAAACCACAAGGCGGTCTTGAATGACACAACTGGGTCTTTTGCCACAATTTCGGGGTCGTTTAGTCCATTGAACCCAATGCTTCTGCCTGCAGGACCATAGTTGTAGTTCCATGACAGCTGAAGAGGACCTCTTCCATAGTATTTCTTGTTTGGTGCACATCGGTATTGGGTATTTGAACTGTCACAGTAGTTCCTAGAGGCACCATTTATCTCTTCAATATAGCAAAAATCTGCCAATAATAAAAAAAAAAAAAAATTGTGTTAGTTATGTGTGATATTCATTTCACTCCTCCAGCAAACAGGGACGGACCCAGAATTCTAAAAGGGGCGGACATATCAATGTGATCAATTAACTTGCCGACTCTTCCATCGTTTTTTCTTCTCTATACATTAAGACTTGTAATTGACACTAGTTATGAGAAATTAGATAGACAACAACTTAAGTTTAAAAAATATATAAATATACAGGGGATGTCCACTTAAAAATTAAAAACAAAAATCTAGAAGGGGCGAAACCTGTATAATTTAGAAACAAAAAATAGTTAATACTATGAAATCATATGTGTGGATTGGGAGAAAGCGATGTAGAAATCTTACGTCCAGTCTCATGCGTGGCATGTGCAAAGAAAGCGGCAATTTCGCGCTTAGAATCATCAGTAGTTCCAGTAGTGCCGAATGAAGGGTAGGAACGGATGGCGTTAAGAAACGTAGACCGGGTGAAGAAGCTTTTCCCTGCACATCCAGCCGAAGCTTGATTGATTATCCCATTGAAAAAGGACTGTGTCACAATATTAGAGACCGAAGCACTGTTGGAACCGGTACAAGGCCCTGATCTGCAGCCTGCACCACGGTAGGCATTGCTAGTGCCACAATACCCATACTGGCTGCAGCAAAGACCTGCTGCACAACCACAGTTCTGACCGACTACGATTTCCGGTAGGATACCACCGGCGAGAATTCAGCCAGAATGATTGTCAGTAAGTAGGTTTTGAAATTGAATGATAACATTTTGGAATAAAGTGTGTGGATAGAAGAGAGGTGTACTATGGGATGAATTTAAGGTTGAGGGAGACATGTATCTATAGTTGCACAATGAAAAATTCTATGAAAATTCAAATAAAGGAAAAACTATTAATAATTATATTAATGACGGGGACGGTTGTGGTGGTGGAAGTAACGGGGTGAAGGCGGTGGTTGGTGGTAGTGGCGGCGGTGGAGATGATGACACTGGAAATGGGATGGTATATATAAATGGCAGTTGCAGTGTGGTGATAAATTTTAATTTAAAAAATTATTTATCTTTTAAACGTAAACAATATTTCCCTCAAATAATTTTTATACCTTTTCAAAGTAAAAATATTTTTCATTTAAATATGTTTATTATCCGTTAATCATAAAAAAATAAATTTTCTGTTCAAAAAAAATTTTGAAAATGATTTTTATTTTTATGGATTTTGATCTTTCATTAACCAAACATCAGAAAGTAAAAAAAATTTAAAACAAAATCTAAGAAATATTGTTTGCCGAACAAAATAGAATGGTTTTTAAATTACAGTTTAGCATGTAATTATCTGCAAGTATTTAGAATTATGAAGTATGAGTATTTCGAAAAACATGCCGTACTCGTATTGGATATTTACCGGTATATGGTATCTTGTATGATATTTCTGCATACGTATCGAGAACACGAAACACGTACTCAAATTTTTTCTTTTTAATTTTTGGCATATCCAAATATACCTGGTATATACCTAACCTGTATCGTACCTCAGTTGAAATAATATTTTCTTCTACTATAGAGATAAAACTCATTGGGTGAATTACACTAATGGTCCTATAGTTTGAACCTTGTGTCACTTTAGTCTCTGACTTTTCAATTGTGACACATTTGACCATGAAGTTTGAATCTTGTTCCAAATAAGGATAATTGAAGATACCATTGTTCAATTTCAAGGACAAAATCATCAATTTGATAAAATATAAACAAATTTGACAAAAATAAATGTCAGTAAAATATTTTTGAATCTTTAAAATTAATTTCTACCCACTAAAGATAAAATTATGTAAAATTAATAAATTTTTTAAACATTATTTATTTATTTATTTTACCAAATTAATTTTTATTATGTGCTTGGATGAAGATCATATAATGGATGGTTGTTTTTATTTTCATTAATTTAGTTTCTATTTTTCAAAAGTCAAATATGGCGATAACTTTGAATCATTATTAAACCAATTTATTAAATCAAAAATTTAAAAATTAAAAATATTTCATATATTAAATATATTGATCACACATTAAAAGCTTAGCAATCACTTATTATATCATCATCATGCAAACACATAATAAAAATTAATTTGATAAAAAATAAATAAATAAATAAATGTCTAAAAGATTTATCAATTTTATATAATTTTATCTTTGGTGGGCAGGAATTATTTTTAAAAATTTAAAAATATTTTTTTGATATTTATTTTTGTCAAATTAGTTTCTATTTTATCAAATTGACAACTTTGCCCTCAAATTGAGTAATGATATTTTCAGTTGTCCTTATTTAGAATAAGATTCAAAATTCAGGGTTAAATGTGTCATAATTGAAAAGTCAATGACCAAAGTAATACAAGCCCCAAACTATAGGAACTGTTAGTGTAATTCACCCAAACTCATTTCACTAGACTTATTTTTTATTTTTAGTTTTATACTTAGCATGATTTTAAAATTAAACTGTGGTTTGTAAGTTATTTAATATATTGAAATTTAATTTTGATTTGTACTTTTACTTTTGGCATTAAATGTTAATTACAGGTTGGATCTTAACAAATTAAATTATTTAATTAATTTTTGCAGTACTCTAAATTAAAAATAAATATTTTTTTACAAGCATATCAAGTTGTACCCGTATTCTACTTTTTTGGATTTTACTGTATCGACGTACATGTATCGTACTAGTACCAGTACTCGTATCCGTACCCGTGCTTCATAGATCTAGAACGCGTGTAGAAGTAAATTTTTTTTTTAGAACTCCTTAGTAGTGTGTTGAACTAATAACATACTAAACTAATATAGGGAGAATTATATATTTGTGGAAAGATAAATATATATATATATATATATGTGATAAATGTTAAAAATATTAATAATTAAAATCATAATTTTTTTTTAATTTTTTATTTTCTCCACTGATTTGTAATTCTCCATGAATATATGGCCTTAAAAAAAATCTCAACTATACGGTATAGTCCGACCTACTGGAAGTCTATTTGGGTCCATCTCACTAATCTAAACTGCTTATTTTATAAGACACTTTGAAAGATAATGCATACCAAAATCAGGTTAATTAAACATTAGGAACCACTCGATTGGATCACATTTATTTGAAAAATAATTAACATACTACATTTAAAATTTTATTATCTCTACAAAATAAATAGTTTGGATAATCGAGACAAACCCAAAATAGGTCTATAATAACTAATTGCGGAAGTAATGTAAGCAAAAGATGAGGGAGTTTTTGGGAATTTACAATGCTCTATTATATTGGCTTAAATGCTAATTTATAAAATACATTCGTAAATACAATCAATAAAAGTCTAAAAAGCTATTACTCTAGAAGTCAAAAAGCCTACACTTAGGCTTATTAATTTCTTTATACTTAAGTTTAAAGGCCTAGTCGTAGGCTTACACCAATTTTCTACACTAAGTATTTTCACAAACAAAAAAATCTTCAATATAATAAATACAAAGCTTAGTAAATACATATGCAGTCCCCCTCTCCCGTTTTTTGAAAAAGAGAAATTGTTTCGAATAAGATTTGGCTAATATTTATCTTTTTGTTGTTGTTGCAGATGCTACCAGGTGTGTTGGACAAGGATGCAGTCGATCCGGTATATCTGCAATATGTCTTCATGGGCCCACTATGCTTCCATCATATTGTCTAGATTGTGCATGAAGACACAATTTTCTAATAATGGAGAATCTTGTGGTAGACTCCATTATTGTGTTTTGAAAGCTTCCATTTCATCAGTTTGCATTGCCAAATCTAAAGGAAGATTTAGCAAATTTCTTTTTGCTAGATTGTTGAGAAAATCTTCTGCTTCACTATGTTCTGTAGCAGTTCTTATATATGAAATTGGCTCCATAGTAACAAATAGTCTTCTTCCATCAGTTACCATGAAAGGCAATTCACTGTAACTTTTATTCTTTGTGTCACTTGGGACAACAATATTAGGCTTTCTACCCAATAATATTCAGGACATAAGACATTAATTAGTTCATGAGGATTAACAACCTCTTTCTTTGAATTTATTAATGGTCCTACATGAGCTAATTTCAGTCTTTTTCAAGTAACAAATTTTATATGGTTGATAGAATTTTTCCCTTTCATGCCATCCAATGGTGTTGACAATCCAAAAAGTGAAATATTTTTTCAGTTGTAATTTTTTATTGCTTTTAAGAGCATTCCCTTGATCATTTATGGAAAATGTTTCCACTGTATATGGTAAGAACTTTGAAGAATAACTTGATTAGTTATTCCCCAGTCAATTTCTTCAGAGATCTTCCAATCATTATCCTCATAAAACCATTCTTGGGTATCTAATGTGGTTTTTGAAATATCATCTTGTAGATTAATATTATCAATTGATTTGGAAAGAATTTGTTTAATTCTTTCACAATGGTCTTCTACTTATCTTTAATGAGTCTAAAAAATTCACAGGGAAGAATTGTTCTTACTTTTTCAAAAAGACAAATTCTTCTAATTGTTTCAAAAGAGGGATCTGAATATTCATGGTTTATGAATTCAGAAATTTGGAGAATTTTATTTTTTCAAATTTAAAATCTTGATCTCAATTCATTTGTTTAATGAGTTGGAAACAAAGTTTTTGTAACTCATTTATTTTAATGGTTTGTTCCACTGATTGAAATGATAAATTAGACGTATGTAATCTAAAACCTTTTTTTGTTTTTAGAAATGTGGATTTTCCACACGCCATTTAAGTCATTATAAATTTTTCTAGGAATATCAGGATTAAAAAGTCTTTAATTTCATATTCATCTAGTTTAGATTTTTGAAATTCAATAGGGATTGGATTGGTTTGCTGCTACTGAAAAATAGGTATCAATAGAGCACTATAGAAAGCATTTTTAGCGTTTGCCAAACTATCATATGCTTGATAGCAAATTCTAGGGAATCCCACAACTTGCGCATTACAATCTTTTCAATTTGTGTAAATTCCATATTTTCTACCTAAAAAAACAACTTAAACTTTTTATGTTTTGGGGATTGCTTTTTTGGCAATTGTCACCCATTCTATGTCAGACTCAGCGGGTTGTTTACCCTTATTCATGGCTAAAAAGAGAAAACACTAGTTTAGTGATTTCTACTTAAAAAATTTGCAAGAAAATTATTAGTTTCTTTTAAATGTTCAACTTCAAAAGTATATGTAGCAATTTCATTATACCATCGAAGTCGGCGGCCTGCTTCAATATTTTTCTTGTTAACTAAAAAATCTTTTACTGCTTGATTGTCTGTTCTAACAATAAAGCATTAAAGAACAAGATATATACAGAATCTTTTTAAAGCAATTTTTATTGCTAATTTTTTTTTTCAAAAATAATATATCTTATTTCAACATATTTAAATTTACCAGAATTTTATCCACAAATTAATTCATGTTTCTGAGTTTTTATGGAAATATGTTTTTTTCCTACTTTTAATTTCATAACTATTTGTTTCTTTGGACTAGGTCCAAAATTGAGAAGGTATTGCTTTTAATGCACATCCCCAACATAAATCTGAGGCATCCGTTTCAAAAATAAGTTTATCTCATTTTTTAGGTAAATAAACTGTAGACATGACTATAGGCATTCGTTTCAAGAATAAGTTTATCTCATCAGTTTACAAATTTTTTTCCACACTCAACTACAGGCCCATTTGAGTTCTTTTCCGAACTTGTCCCTTTGTTCACTTATAAGTAATTTTTCCTCCACTTATCAATAAAGTGGGGACTAATGATTTCCCACCACAATATAATTACCTGGTACCAAAGGAAAAGAAATGTGCACAACCATTTGTTAGGTTTTTATAATTAGTAATTTTATTTAATAAAAAAAAATTAATTGTAATTTTATTTGCCTTTTAATTTCAGTGAGACTATGCATGTTTAGGTGCGAATCCAACCCGGATTGTGCTTATGCAGAGGAGTTTATGATCTTGATCCTTTCATGTTTGCCACTTCGCTGACTATGTACGGGGATCGAACTGCCCGGTCAGCTTGCAAGGGTCCAGGGGGCAGCGCTCCTTGGTGGGTCCAAGGTAGCGCCACAGTAAGGTCGAGGGGCAACGCCCCCAAACAAAAAGAAAAAATGTAGTCGAAGTTGTTTGACCGCTCAAGCGGTCATTTGTGCACTCGAGTGGAGTAAAGGATTATCCAGTACTTTTACAGAGCGCCTGAACTTTTACCGCTCAAGCTATGAAAGTTGTGCTCAAGTGATCGGCCTATATGTTTCGCACCGCCTTTACTCACACCACTCGAGCAGTGAAGTGTACGCTCGAGCAGTCTTCGTGGTTCTATTTTCTATAAAGTGTGTTGTTCGCTGTTTTAGGATTTAAGCTATCCAGAATCTTAGAGAGAAAGAAAAAGACAAAGTATTTTCTATTGGAGGCTGTTTTATATGAGTTTTCATGGTGTATAAAAGGTGATCGATTGATCAACGAACTACAGATTGTCTAATATCAAAGGTTGTTCTTATTATTTCATTCACAAAAGAGAGTGGCGTTCTTCAGTAGATTCCGGAGAATTGGAAGCTAAAGTTTTGGTGGATTTTGGAGTGGCTCATCATCATGGATTCGACATTAACTTTGTGGATTCAAGGTTGGGTATGACAATTCCAAGGTGAAGGCGGTACTAGAAGAGACACACTAGGTTTGGTTCAATTTGGGTACAGATTCGCTAGGTAATTGAGAGTATTCTTGTGTAATTTTTTTTTTGTCTTCTTAGTGGATTATTTTGTGACTTTGGCTCGTAGTTTTTTATTACAATTGGAAGCACCCTAATTGTGGTTTTTTTCACGTTAAATCGTTGTGCCGATTTATCTTGTTTGTTTGATTAGGATTGTTGTTTATTGTTTTAAATTAAAATATAATCACGAATCAATATCTCATGAATTTTTAACTTTTTCACCATTTTCAATATTCATGCTGATCGTTACTCTTCATGGTGTTAACTACTTGAATAAATCAGAGAATCAACACTCCGACATATGGAGGAAATTTTCTGTTTTGGAGTTACAAGCAAGGAACTCCATTCTATGGCCTCTACTAGAATAGAACTCATATTTTTGTTGGAGATCACCTCATGTGAGAGGTGATCATTTTCTCTATGTGAAAATGAGTTGGCCATGTGGAGAATGAAGACTGCCAACCAACAAAAGTGAAGAAACAAGCTGGCCATGTGCAAGGCCAGCCAACCTCTCCACCTTCTCTTAAGTGTATAAATAGAGATGGTGAAGAAAGAACAAGATACACACAGACAGGAGAGCAATACATGTGATATACAAGAATGTATATCTCTCTGAGAGTGAGAGCAATAAACCAGAGAGTGTAAGGCTGTCACGACCCAAACCCGGTCCTATGGGTTTAGCACCGTAACTGGCCAGTAATCCGAGATTACCGAAGGCCTGCTGAACAGTAATACAGTTAAACAGAGTACAGGGCCTAGCGGAAGCCAATACAGTAAATAACTAGTGTCCATTGAGCTGTGAAAAGCTGTATGCCAAAAACATTTTTCATGCATTCATACAGTTCAGAACAGTACAGTCTATACACAGTCTATTCAGTCATATACAACATTCAGTACGGGGACCTAATCCCTCGATAACAGTACAGTAAAACAGTAGACAGTCTATACAGTAGTACAAAACAGTGAGGAGACCGATGGGGGACACAAAAACACCCCAAGCCATAGCATGGCAACTCGGAACCTCGCAGTGAGGCACTTAGGCTGGCTTGACAAAACTGGGGACAAACCCACGCTCCTAGCTTCGGTCTGGCTGCTGAGAACCTACATATATATATAAACAGTGATCTAAAGCCCAGTGAATAACATAATGCGTAAAGGGGTTATGAATGAATGTCCTTACAGTAATGAAATCAGTTCATTAAACAGTATTTCAGTCTTTCAGTATTTCGGTCAATCAGTCATATGTGGTACATCCAATAGCCTATAAACAGTAGGTCCAAAAGGACCGAGTCTTAACATACCCAACAGTAATGATGGCCATCAATCAGTAAATAGTGTGGTTCCACAAGGGAACTGTCAGAGCTCTGTAACAGTAACAGTAAACAGTAAGTGCTAAGGATGCCACAATACAGTTCAGAATACAGGACATACATTCATTCAATAAATAATATCAGTTCCATAATCAGTTCAGTTCAGTATTCAAAAGATAACCATTTTGAACATATCTTTACACAATTGATACTCACAGAGATTGGGCTATAGCAGCTAGAGCGCGTCCCCGAGAGCCAACCCTAAACAGTTAACAAATAGAACACACACTAAGTTTCACAGTCGGGAAGGATGATAATTAAATCCCTAAAGTTCCTCGGTGTGGTTCTATGTCTAAATCCTCATTAAGATGTCTTAAACTAGGCCTAAGAATGCCTAGGATGAAATGAGAATGCAAAGATGTGCATAGGAAACAATTTCAACATTTTCAGTGAAACAGGGCCTCCGCTCGAGCACAGGTTTCCCCGCTCGAGCGGACAAGCAAACAGGGTTCCCCGCTCGAGCGTCAATATCCCCGCTCGAGCGTGTCACACAATATTCCGCTCGAGCGGACTGATGAACAGTGCAAGATGCTGGATGCTCGATTTTTCCGCTCGAGCGCGCATTTCTCCGCTCGAGCGGACTGTAAAACAAGTCGAAGGAAATGCTGGGAGCATGATTTCCCCGCTCGAGCGCTACTTCCCCTGCTCGAGCAGACAGCAAAAATCTGGAAAATCCAGGTTTGTGTTCCAAGTTCAAAACTCAAGTTTGATGCTGCCAACTCGATCCTCTTGGGCCCATTTTCTGGAAAACTCTTTCAAACACATAGAATAACACGTTTTAAAGCTCAATTTAAGAAATCAAGGCCCAAGGGTGTTTCAATTAAACTCAATTTCAAACTAATTTCAAGAACAATGTTCAAACATGACATGCATGCACTTTAAACAATTTTAAGCTTCAATACTAGCTCAAATGAGCTCAAATCCTTCAAGAACATGATGATAACATGAACTATACCAATATCATGAACATGCATGTAACAATTTGCCATGAAAACAACTTGAATTTCAACAATACAACCATGCATACATGAATTATGCTCTATTTCAACATACTAGAACTAATTCATGGCTCAATTCTTAACTTGACATAATCCATGCAAGAATCAAGCTCAAACCCATCAATAAAGGTTGAATTCCTTACCTAAAGCTTCAAATTCAAGGCAAGGGAGCTAAATAAGCAATCTACACTTCAATTTCCAAGCAATTCTTATGAACACAAGATGAAAACACTCTCACTCCCTAATCTCTCTCTCTCTAGTCGGTGGTGGACTCAAATGTGCTAATGAAGTGTTGCGTAATGCAAGACCAAGTCTTGGGCAAGGTGTGGTGTAGTGGCCCACTAGGTGGTAATTTGGTAAATAAGTTAAATTTGGCAATTAACTCCTTTTAATCTAATTTAATCATTCCTAATCAATTTTCAGATAAATATACCATTAAATCACAAATATTCTACTGATCCCAAAACTCTAAACGGTTTCTAATTCGGCCGCCGATAAGGCCTTCAATTAGCAGTTTAAACATATGAATTCAAACAGATAATCAATCAATCAAACAGATGCAATATGCAATTCAATAGATAAACTTATTCAATTTCAGTTTCGATTTCGATCAGTCCATTCAGTACTTCAGTTAATTCAATTATCAGTCATTATCAGTTCAGTTTTGCAGTAACCCGTAGCTAATTCAATAGTTTATCGATAATCAGTACGAGGGTTGTTACAGTCTCCCCTCCTTATAAGGAGTTTAGTCCTCTAAACTCGAGTAACCTTCAGTCTGGAAGAAAACAGGGTTTAGTGGAAACAGTTCTGGGTATCTTTTAGCCATGTCATCTTCTGTTTCCCAAGTGGCATACACACCACCATGGTTCTGCCAATCAACTTTTACTAGCGGGATCTCTTTGTTCCTCAGCTTCTTGATCCGTCTGTTCACAATCTGTATAGGCCGTTCCTCGTAAGTGTAGTCATCACTAAGCACTATCCGAGTAGGCTCAATCACATGAAAAGGATCCCGGAGATAATCTCTCAACATAGATATGTGGAAGACGTTATGCATATGCTCCATTTCAGGAGGAAGTGCAACTTGATACGCCACCGGATTGATTTTCTCAATAACCTGATACGGTCCGACATATCTTGGCGCTAACTTGCCTTTGACTCCAAAACGAGTCTGGCCTTTCATTGGTGTCACTTTTACAAACACGTGATCACCCACTTCATACTCTCTGTTCCGTCTTCTGACATCCGCATAACTTTTCAGTCTACTCTGTGCAGTTTTCAGTCTTTGTTGTATCAGTTTTATCTTTTCAGTTGTTTCATATACAATCTCGGGCCCAAGCAAAGGCCCATCTCCAACTTCTGCCCAACAAATTGGAGATCTACATTTTCTGCCATACAATGCCTCGAAAGGCACCATTCCAGTACTCGAATGGTAGCTGTTGTTGTAGGCGAATTCAGCCAACGGCAAATGACTTTCCCAGTTTCCCTGAAAATCAAGGACACACATTCTCAGTAGATCCTCTAAAGTCTGGATGGTCCTTTCTGACTGTCCATCTGTCTGAGGATGATAGGCACTACTCAGCCTCAATTCAGTACCCAATGCAGTCTGTAGGCTCTGCCAGAACCTCGATGTAAACTTCGAATCCCTGTTAGAAACAATAGATACAGGCACTCCATGCAATCTCACAATTTCGTCAATATAGATAACAGCCAATTTGTCTGTATTATAAATTGTCTTGACAGGTAAGAAGTGTGCAGATTTAGTCAATCTATCAACAATAACTCAAATAGAGTCCATACATTTCTTGGAGCGAGGTAATCCAACGATGAAATCCATCGTGATATGCTCCCATTTCCACTCTGGTATGGGTAAGGGTTGCAATAATCCGGCAGGTCGTTGATGTTCAGCTTTGACTTGTTGGCAATGAAGACACTTGGACACAAAGTCGGCAATTCCCTTCTTCATTCCCGGCCACCAGAAATTTTGTTTCAGATCTTGGTACATTTTCGTGTTCCCCGGGTGGATAGACAATTTTGAATTGTGGCCCTCTTGCAGTACTCTTCTTTTCAGTTCAGTGTCATTCGGCACACACAGTCTTTCTTGAAATTTCAATACATTGTTCTCAAATTTGAACACCGGTCTCGGTTTAGAATCTCTTTCTTCAATAACCTTTTTCAAGAAATCATCCAGTTGTTGTTTTTCTTTAATTTCCTCAATCAATGCTGGTTGAGCTGTAATGACAGCTATTGTTCCACCTTGTTCTCTCAAAACAATTTCAATTTCAAACTTTTCCAGATCATGAAGCAATTCTTTCTGCCCGGTAAGCAAACAAGCTAAGTTGGCAATTGACTTTCGGCTCAATGCATCGGCAACAGTGTTAGCTTTTCCCGGATGGTACAAAATCTGTAGGTCATAATCTTTGATCAGTTCCAGCCATCTCCGCTGTCTCATATTCAGTTCTTTCTGGTTGAAAAAGTACTTCAGGCTCTTGTGGTCAGTATACACTTCACATGTTGCTCTATATAAATAGTGACGCCAAATTTTCAGTGCAAACACTACTGCAGCAAGTTCTAAGTCATGGGTCGGGTAGTTCTTTTCATGTGGTCTCAACTGTCGGGAAGCATAAGCAATAACTCTCCCATTCTGTATTAAAACACACCCCAAACCCTTATGAGAAGCATCACTAAATACAGTATAACTATCCGTACCTGAAGGTAGAGTCAGAACCGGTGCAGTCACAAGTCGGGTCTTCAATTCTTGAAATGCTGATTCCCTTTGGTCAGTCCAGTCAAATGATGTCCCCTTCTGAGTCAACTGAGTTAGTGGTAAGGCAATTTTGGAGAAGTCTTTGACAAACCTTCTATAATATCCAGCCAATCCCAAAAAGCTTCGGACTTCAGTCACATTTGTTGGTCTAGGCCAGTTTACTACAGCTTCAATCTTCTGCGGATCAACAGAAATTCCATCTTTGCTAACAACATGCCCCAAAAACATAACATGATCAAGCCAAAATTCACATTTAGACAATTTAGCATACAGTTTCTGTTCTCTTAAGGTTTGCAGGGCAAGTCTCAGATGGTGTTCATGTTCTTCTCTAGTCTTAGAATAAATCAGGATGTCATCAATAAATACCACAATGAAATCATCAAGGTATGGTTTAAAAATTCTGTTCATGAGGTCCATAAATGCAGCAGGGGCGTTCGTAACTCCGAACGGCATAACTAAAAATTCATAATGGCCATACCTCGTTCTAAAAGCAGTTTTATCGATGTCTTCCGGTTTGACTTTCAGTTGATGATACCCCGATCTAAGATCAATCTTGGAAAACACTTGTGCACCCTGTAACTGGTCAAATAAATCATCAATACGCGGTAATGGATATTTATTCTTTACAGTTACCTTGTTTAGTTCGCGGTAATCAATATACGGTCTCAGTGAGCCGTCTTTCTTCTTTACAAACAAAACAGGTGCACCCCACGGTGAAGTACTGGGCCTGATCAACTTCTTGTCTAGCAATTCTTGCAATTGCACTTTCAATTCCTTCAGTTCAATTGGGGCCATTCTGTAAGGAGCTTTAGATATCGGCTGTGTACTCGGAATCACATCCACAGTAAATTCAATTTCCCTGTCAATCAAATCCCCTGGCAAATCATCTGGAAATACATCTGGGAATTCTCTGACTATAGGAATACAATTCACATCAGTTTTAACACTATCATTAGTAGGCACAGTCAGCACAGAACACAGATATCCTTTACACCCTTTTTTAATCAGTTTAACAGCTTTCACAGAAGAAATCAGATACGGAGGAGGTACTACTCCACTCCCATTAAACACAAACTCGAGCAAACCCGGTGGACGGAAAACTACTTGTTTTGTTACACAGTCTATAGTGGCATGATATTTTTGTAACCAATCCATCCCCAATATTACATCAAAGTGATCAATATTCAATGGCAGTAAATCAATAAATAGATGCATATCCCCAACAATAATCTCACAGGCAGGATACATATATGCACATGTCATGGATCCCCCAACAGGTGATGATACAGCTAGCAGATAGTTCATGGGTTCTAAGGGTCTATTCAATTTACGCGAAAAAGCATGCGACACATAAGAATGTGTAGACCCCGAATCAATCAATACATATGCATTTTGAGCACAGATAGAGAGGATACCTGACACAACAGTCTCAGTGTTCTGCACATCTCCCGGTACTAGGGCGAACACTCGGCCCTGCCTTATAGGCTCTTTCCCAGTAGCTTTGGGGTTCGATTTTGGTATTGCAGCTGATGCTGCTGCGCTTGGTGCAGCTTTACTACTGGCTTGCGGGGCAGAGGGACAGTCTTTAATTCTGTGGCCCACCTTGCCACACCTGAAACAAGCTCCAGAAATCTGGTAGCAAACCCCTTTGTGCTTATTGCCACATACGGAGCAGGGTGGAGTAAACCCACTCCCTTGGCTGGGGCTAGTCATCGACCCCGTATTCTGTTTCTTGGTTGCTGGGTTATGCTTGCCTTTCTTGAATTTGAAACCCTGCCTTTTACCTTGCCACTCAGTTGTTGGTGTTTCAGATTGTCTCACTGCTGCAATATTCGACTCGGCCATCAATGCCCGGTCGAGAACACCCACAAAAGTCGGTAGTTTCAAAACATTTATGCGGTCCAGTATAGCAACACTAAGGCCTCCTTCAAACCTTCTGGCCTTCTTATATTCGATGTCCACCATATGTGGTGCATACCTAGCAAGTTCGGTGAATTTCTTCTCATACTCGGCAACAGACATTTTGTCCTGTCTCAGTTGTTCAAACTCCGTTACTTTTCTGTCCCTGATGCACTGGGGAAAATACTTTTCAAAGAAGGACTCCTTGAACTGAGCCCAAGTCATAATAGTATTCGCATCGTGGGTCAACATCCACCACCTTCTTGCTTCTTCCTGGAGGGTGAAGGTTGCTAACAGTACTTTATTGGCTTCGGAGCACAGAAACATTTCAAACAATTTTTCTGTTTCAAGCACCCAAGCTTCAACCTTTAGCGGTTCAAGGCCTCCCTGAAAGGATGGCGGTTTCAGTTTGCTGAACTTATGGGTAAGGGCAATAATGTCCACCTCATTAGCATTCACATTCTGTACATTCTGTTCCGGTTGCACCGGAGGAGGAGGAGGAGGTGGGGGTTGTTGGTTCGGTTGTTGATCTAGTCTTTCAATTATCAGTCCCATCATTTGTTCAAGTCTGGCCATTCTGGCCTCAGAGGATGATGATTCAAGTTCATTTGCAGTGTTTGCGTTATCCATTTCACTATAAGCAGTTATAACAGTTATCATTATAACCAGTTGTACGATTACACAGTTTAGCATTCTAACATAACTTCAGTCAATCATAATCACACACTTTTCAAGTTCATGAGATGCTCTAATTGCTTTTCTAGGACACCCTATAGCTCATTTGGACACGTGTGTGCGGTATAACTCGTGGTTAAGTATCGCTCTGATACCACTCTGTCACGACCCAAACCCAGCCCTATGGGTTTAGCACCGTAACTGGCCAGTAATCCGAGATTACCAAAGGCCTGCTGAACAGTAATACAGTTAAACAGAGTACAGGGCCTGGCGGAAGCCAATACAATAAATAACTAGTGTCCATTGAGCTATGAAAAGCTGTATGCCAAAAACATTTTTCATGCATTCATACAGTTCAGAACAGTACCGTCTATACACAGTCTATTCAGTCATATACAACATTCAGTACAGGGACCTAATCCCTCGATAACAGTACAGTAAAACAGTAGACAGTCTATACAGTAGTACAAAACAGTGAGGAGACCGATGGGGGACACAAAAACACCCCAAGCCATAGCATGGCAACTCGGAACCTCGCAGTGAGGCACTTAGGCTGGCTTGACAAAACTGGGGACCAACCCACGCTCCTAGCTCCGGTCTGGCTGCTGAGAACCTACATATATATATAAACAGTGATCTAAAGCCCAGTGAATAACATAATGTGTAAAGGGGTTATGAATGAATGTCCTTACAGTAATGAAATCAGTTCATTAAACAGTATTTCAGTTTTTCAGTATTTCGGTCAATCAGTCATATGTGGTACATCCAATAGCCTATAAACAGTAGGTCCAAAAGGACCGGGTCTTAACAGACCCAACAGTAATGATGGCCATCAATCAGTAAATAGTGTGGTTCCACAAGGGAACTGACAGAGCTCTGTAACAGTAACAGTAAACAGTAAGTGCTAAGGATGCCACAATACAGTTCAGAATACAGGACATACATTCATTCAATAAATAATATCAGTTCCATAATCAGTTCAGTTCAGTATTCAAAAGATAACCATTTTGAACATATCTTTACACAATTGATACTCACAGAGATTGGGCTATAGTAGCTAGAGCGCGTCCCCGAGAGCCAACCCTAAACAGTTAACAAATAGAACACACACTAAGTTTCACAGTCGGGAAGGATGATAATTAAATCCCTAAAGTTCCTCGGTGTGGTTCTATGTCTAAATCCTCATTAAGATGTCTTAAACTAGGCCTAAGAATGCCTAGGATGAAATGAGGATGCAAAGATGTGCATAGGAAACAATTTCAAAATTTTCAGTGAAACAGGGCCTCCGCTCGAGCGCAGGTTTCCCCGCTCAAGCGGACAAGCAAACAGGGTTCCCCGCTCGAGCGTCAATATCCCCGCTCGAGCGTGTCACACAATATTCCGCTCGAGCGGACTGATGAACAGTGCAAGATGCTGGATGCTCGATTTTTCCGCTCGAGCGCGCATTTCTCCGCTCGAGCGGACTGTAAAACAAGTCGAAGGAAATGCTGGGAGCATGATTTCCCCGCTCGAGCGCTACTTCCCCCGCTCGAGCGGACAGCAAAAATCTGGAAAATCCAGGTTTGTGTTCCAAGTTCAAAACTCAAGTTTGATGCTGCCAACTCGATCCTCTTGGGCCCATTTTCTGGAAAACTCTTTCAAACACATAGAATAACACGTTTTAAAGCTCAATTTAAGAAATCAAGGCCCAAGGGTGTTTCAATTAAACTCAATTTCAAACTAATTTCAAGAACAATGTTCAAACATGACATGCATGCACTTTAAACAATTTTAAGCTTCAATACTAGCTCAAATGAGCTCAAATCCTTCAAGAACATGATGATAACATGAACTATACCAATATCATGAACATGCATGTAACAATTTGCCATGAAAACAACTTGAATTTCAACAATACAACCATGCATGCATGAATTATGCTCTATTTCAACATACTAGAACTAATTCATGGCTCAATTCTCAACTTGACATAATCCATGCAAGAATCAAGCTCAAACCCATCAATAAAGGTTGAATTCCTTACCTAAAGCTTCAAATTCAAGGCAAGGGAGCTAAATAAGCAATCTATACTTCAATTTCCAAGCAATTCTTATGAACAAAAGATGAAAACACTCTCACTCCCTAATCTCTCTCTCTCTAGTCGGTGGTGGACTCAAATGTGCTAATGAAGTGTTGCGTAATGCAAGACCAAGTCTTGGGCAAGGTGTGGTGTAGTGGCCCACTAGGTGGTAATTTGGTAAATAAGTTAAATTTGGCAATTAACTCCTTTTAATCTAATTTAATCATTCCTAATCAATTTTCAGATAAATATACCATTAAATCACAAATATTCTACTGATCCCAAAACTCTAAACGGTTTCTAATTCGGCCGTCGATAAGGCCTTCAATTAGCAGTTTAAACATATGAATTCAAACAGATAATCAATCAATCAAACAGATGCAATATGCAATTCAATAGATAAACTTATTGAATTTCAGTTTCGATTTCGATCAGTCCATTCAGTACTTCAGTTAATTCAATTATCAGTCATTATCAGTTCAGTTTTGCAGTAACCCGTAGCTAATTCAGTAGTTTATCGATAATCAGTACGAGGGTTGTTACAAAGGCAGTAGAGAGTATGTGAGTTGAGTAAGAGTGTCTCCTCCTCTATGTAATCTCTATTTGTTTGAATGGAAATCTCTAGTTTGCTCCGTAGACATAGGAGGCCAAACCACATAAATCTTGTGTCCATTATAGTATGTTTGATTTCTGGTAGTTCAGGTGGGGTGCCTTAAACCCCAACAATTAGTATCAAAGCCTCGTTGGTCATTTTCAGAACAAAAATTGGGTGTTTTTCGAAACTGTCCAGAAATGATGAGACAAGATTACACCTACTCTGATACCATGAAATAAATATTGAGAGAATGATTGAAAGAGCAAATAAGCTCTGTGATTCAATTCTTATTAAACCTTAAGAGAAGACTCCATTATATAGGAGAGCTTATACAACATCATTATGATAACCTGCTATACAACATTATGAAAGAAAACATATAAAACTAAAAAAAAAAGGACCGAAAGCAGCCGAAAGTATAAAGCTAAGCATCTGATGAGAAGAAGCACTAACTATACAACTAAGCATCTGATGAGGAGAAGCACTAACAGAGCACTATTCACCAGACATAATTATTTGCTCACATGAAAAAGAAGCTTGATTTCCAACACTCCCCCTCAAGCTACATTGTAGATGTTAATCATTCCCAATTTTTCCGTTAGATCTTCGAAGTTAACGCGAGCAAGAGCTTTTGTGAGAATGTCAGCCTTTTGACAGTTTGTTGGAGTGTAGCTAACTTGAAAAACTCCTTCTTCAATCTTTTCCTTGATAAAGTGTCGATCTATCTCCACGTGTTTAGTTCGATCATGATGAACTGGATTCTTAGCTATACTGATGGCGGCTTGGTTGTCGCAGTATAAAACCATGGGATGCTCAGATGGAACTCGTAATTCTTCTAACAGCCTGTTCAACCAGATTCCCTCACAGATACCTAGTGCCATAGCACGAAATTCTGCCTCAGCACTACTACGGGCTACCACTGACTGTTTCTTGCTTCGCCATGTACCCGCGTTCCCCCAAACAAACGAAGAATAGCCAGAAGTTGATCTTCGATCAGTCACTGAGCCTGCCCAATCTGCATCTGAAAAAATCTCAATTTTTCTATTTGTTGTTCTTTGGAAGAAGAGACCCTTTCCCGGTGTCTTTTTTAGGTACCTTAATATCCTGGTCACAGCAGTCATGTGTTTTTCGGTTGGATTATTCATGAATTGACTGACCACACTAACAGAGAAGCCGATGTCTGGTCTTGTATGAGAAAGATAAATGAGTTTTCCCACAAGACGTTGATATCTCCCTTTATCACTTGGTGCACTACCGTCACTTTCTTCCAGTTTGATAGTTGTGTCCATAGGTGTTTCTGTCGGCTTGCATCCTAGCATCCCAGTTTCATTCAGTAAGTCTAAAACGTATTTACGTTGTGAGACTGCTATACCTTTCTTTGACCTAGCAATCTCCATTCCAAGAAAGTACTTAAGGTTTCCAAGATCTTTAATCTCAAATTCCTTTGTTAGGAATTTTTTAAGTAAGCCAATTTCCTCTTCATGATCACCTGTTAGAATTATGTCATCCACATAAACAATGATAATTGCCAATTTCCCTTCTAGGGAGTGCTTCACAAATAATGTATGATCGGATTGACATTGAACAAAACCGTACCCTTTCACTGCCTTAGTGAACCGTTCAAACCAGGTCTTAGGAGATTGTTTGAGACCATACAAGGATTTTCGGAGTCTGCAGACTTTGTTGAAATTTGATGTTGTCTCAAGTCCAACAGGAATGTCCATGTAAACTTCTTCCTCTAAGTCACCATTGAGGAAGGCATTTTTCACATCAAGTTGGTGAAGTGACCAATCGAGATTAGCTGCCAAGGATAAAAGTACACGAACAGTGTTGAGCTTGGCAACTGGAGCAAAGGTTTCTTGATAGTCAATGCCATAGGATTGGGAGAATCCTTTGGCGACCAACCGAGCTTTATAACGTTCCACATTACCATCTGCCTTGTGCTTTACTGTGAAAATCCACTTACACCCAACTGGTTTCTTACCTCTTGGAAGATCAGTAATTGCCCAAGTACCATTCTTTTCCAGAGCCTGAACTTCCTCATTGATTGCCGCCTTCCACTTCGGATACTTGAAAGCTTCCTGAATATTCCGAGGAATGGGTATCTCCGTGATGCTAGAAGTGAAGGCACGAAATGAAGGTGATAGCTTATCATAAGAAATAAAGTTCCCAATGAGATGCTGAGTACATGATCTAACTCCTTTTCTCCAAGCTATGGGCATATTAAGAATACTATTTTCTAACTCATAATTAACAGTACTATCTGTGGTAGGAATATTGTTACCTGGAATGTTGCTTGGATTAGAACCTGGTTCAGCCTCATGGGATTGTTGAGAAAGTGCTATTTCCTCCGTTTCCTCTTAGATGTGCTCATTATCCCGCAAGTCAACAATGAACTCAGAATTTTCGGTAGGTAAAGATAGATTAAATGACTCTGGAGGTGTGTGATTTTTGGTGGTGATGGATGGCTCAGTAAATGACTCAAGGGTCCAAAATTGATATTCCTGGGTTGGAGTCTCCCCCTGAATAACGATTTTAGGATAGTAAGACTGGGTTTCAAAAAATGTGACATCCATGGAATTGTAGAATTTCCTTGTGACCGGAGAGTAACACTTATACCCTTTTTGATGTGACGAATACCCAATGAAGATACACTTGAGCGACCTAGGATCAAGTTTACTTCGATACTGTTGATGGATATGAACAAAGACAGAGCACCCGAAAATTTTGGGTAGGATGGTAGAGATGAAGCGAGTAGTTGGAAAGGATTTTAGGAGAAGTTGACAAGGGGTTTGGAATTGTAGTACCCTAGATGGCATCCTATTAATAAGGTAGGCTGCTGTAAGAACAACTTCCCCCCAGAAGAATTGTGGAACATTTGTGGAAAACATTAGCGATCTAGCAACATCTAACAAATGCCTATTTTTCCGTTCAGCGATGCCGTTTTGTTGTGGGGTTTCAACACATGAACTTAAGTGAACTATCCCTGCTTTTGCTAAAAATTCTCCTAGAATGGAGTTGAAATAGTCCCGAGCATTATCAGACTTTAGAATTTGTATTTTTGACTAGAATTGTGTCTAAATCATAATTTGAAAATTTTTGAAGATTTGGCTTGTTTCAAATTTGTCTTTCATGAGATAGACCTAGGTTAATCTAGTATGATCATCTATGAATGAGACAAACCACCTAGTACCAATTACATTTTTTATTCTTGATGGACCCCAGATATCACTATGAATTAGTGAGAATGGATGAGACGCTTTATAGGATTGAATGGGAAAATGGGACCGTACATGCTTAGAAAATTGACAGATTTCACAATCAAAAGGTTTTGGATTTTTATTAAATAATGAAGGAAATAAATGCTTGAGATACATAACACTAGGATGACCTAAGCAATAGTGCCACAACATAATTGCTCTATCGTTATTTTGACACGAAACCGAAAAAGAACTACCACGAATTGCCGTTTGAGGTTGTTCCTGTGGATAGTGGCGTTCCTTAAGGATGTAGAGTCCAGACCATTCCTCAGCATTGCCAATCGTCTTCCCCGAATCCAAATCCTGAAATTCACAATGAGTGGAGAAAAAATTAGTAACACACCTCTTTTCCTTAGTGAGTTTACTAATTGACAATAAATTACAGTCCAAGTCAAGAACAAGGAGAACAGAGTTGAGAATAAGATTCCTAGACAGCACAACTGAACCTGTACCGGCAACCTTTAATAGTGAACCATCTGCTATTCGGACTGTTAAATTATTTTGACATGAGCTATATGTGTCAAAGATTGTTGCATCTCCCGTCATATGATTAGATGCTCTTGAGTCCACAATCCAAGGTTTTTTATGTTTCTTACCAACAGTAAAGGCGTTCAAAGAGTTACCTTTGTGAGCCAAGGTTCTGGATCCAATGATGTGGTTGGAAGATGAACCAGATTGTGACAGTAGTTTCTGGAGCATCTCCATTTGCTCCTTGGTGAAAGGGCTTGCTTCAGGTTGTGGTGATAGTTCATTGGTACCTGCATGATTACCTCGTCCTTCTTTCTCAAGAGGCTGACGTGGCTTCCAATTTGCTGGCTTTCCATAAATCTTCCAGCAAGTTTCTCTCGAGTGACCCGACTTTCTGCAATGATCATACCAAGGCCTACCTCCTTTATTTTTCTGACGGTTGTCAATAGGAGAGAATTGAGTCTTAAGAGCCAAGCTTTCTGCCATATTCAGTTGTTGATGGGATCCCATCATGAGTTTTTTTCTGACTTTCTTCGCAACGGACTTCAGAGAATGCCTCTCTAAGGCTAGGTAGCGGTTTTACTCCCATAATTCTTCCTCTGATTTCATCCAGATTTGTGTTCAATTCTAACAAGAATTTAAACACACGCTTCCCTTCGGCAATCTTTTTATACAACAAACCATCAGCAACACACTGCCAGTTATGAACCTTAAACGTATCAAGTTGACGCCATAGACGAGTAAGGGTATTGAAATATGCAGTTACCGTAAGATTGTCTTGACGTAAATCGTGGAGGGAGCTTTCAAACTGGATGATTTCAAATGTGTTTTCCTTGTCCGAAAACGTTTCTTTTGCCATGTCCCAGATCTCTTTAGCAGTATCAAATGACAGAAAATTTTCGCCAATGTCAGTGGTCATAGAGTTGACAAGCCACGACATGACCATATTATTTTCAGCTATCCACCTTTTGTAGGTTGATGCTGTGGTTTCTGGTAGCACTGAAGCTCCGGTGATGTAGTCATCTTTCTCCTTTCACCGTATAAACATTAATATGGATTGAGACCATTGCAAATAATTTTGCCCATTCAGTTTATGGGTGGTGATCGGAAGATGAGAGGTTTCCATTTGATGAGAGGATGAAGATGATGAGATGATAATATCAGAAGAAGAGGAGGATGAGTCGATAGCCATTCCAAAAGTTGGACCGTATTTAGGCATGAAATAGAAGGATAGATTTGAGTAGAAGAGAGAGACAAAAAAAAAACTAAAACAGAAAACTCGAATACTGACTGAAGAGGCGAAAATGATGAGACAGGATTACACCTGCTCTGATACCATGAAATAAATATTGAGAGAATGATTGAAAGAGCAAATAAGCTCTGTGATTCAATTCTTATTAAACCTTAAGAGAAGACTCCATTATATAGGAGAGCTTATACAACATCATTATGATAACCTGCTATACAATATCATGAAAGAAAACATATAAAACTAAAAAAAAGGACCGAAAGCAGCCGAAAGTATAAAGCTAAGCATCTGATGAGAAGAAGCACTAACTATACAACTAAGCATCTAATGAGGAGAAGCACTAACAAAGCACTATTCACCAGACATAATTATTTGCTCACATGAAAAAGAAGCTTGATTTCCAGCAAGAGATGGTGAAGAAAGAACAAGATACACACAGACAGGAGAGCAGTACATGTGATATACAAGAATGTATATCTCTCTGAGAGTGAGAGCAATAAACCAGAGAGTGTAAGGCAGTAGAGAGTATGTGAGTTGAGTGAGAGTGTCTCCTCCTCTATGTAATCTCTATTGGTTTGAATGGAAATCTCTAGTTCGCTCCGTAGACGTAGGAGGCCAAACCACATAAATCTTGTGTCCATTATAGTGTGTTTGATTTCTGGTAGTTCAAGTGGGGTGCCTTAAACCCCAACAATTGGTATCAAAGCCTCGTTGGTCATTTTCAGAACAAAAATAGGGTGTTTTTCGAAACTGTCCAGAAATAAAGTTGCTCAAAATCAAATTTTGAGCATAGTAGGAGCAAGTTCTTGCTAAGAGGAGTCCAGAACTACAAAGCAAAGCCCTAGAAGACCTTCCACGTGCCCTCACACGCCGCCTGAAGAAAGCGTGTGAGACCCAGTCGCGGTCACGCCCATCACGCGTCGTTGCTGTCTCAGCAAGTGAAGTCAGTCGCTACCACGCACGGAGGGCATGGAGGCAGTTCGAAAGTGCACAAAACGGAGCCATTATAGCCAGTTTTAAAGAAAGCTTAGAGCAAAGAGACCAAGACAGCAAAGCACATCCCAGGGAAGAAAAGAGTTTCTTTTGCTCCTGAATTAGAGAAATATTGCGATCTCTCCAAGACTGCATGGAAGAGAGAGATGCAATCACAAAGAGTTGCAAACTAAGCTTTGCATGGCATCCTAGTGAGGGGTGCAGGGCACTCCAGGCAGGGGGTGCTATTGTGGATCACCTCACATGGGTTGAGGGGGTGATTTGTTGGAGATCACCCCATATGAGGGGTGATCATTTTCTCTATGTGAAAATGAGTTGGCCATGTGGAGAATGAAGGCTGCCAACCAACAAAAGTGAAGGAACAAGCTGGCCATGTGCAAGGCCAGCCAACCTCTCCACCTTCTCTTAAGTGTATAAATAGAGATGGTGAAGAGAAAGCAAGATACACACAGACAGGAGAGCAATACATGTGATATACAAAAGTGTATATCTCTGTGAGAGTGAGAGTAATAAACCAGAGAGTGTAAGGTAGTAGAGTGTGTGAGTTGAGTGGGAGTGTCTCCTCCTTTGTATAATCTCTATTTGTTTGAATGGAAATCTCTGGTTCGCTCCGTGGACGTAGGCATTGAGGCTGAACCACATAAATCTTGTATTCGTTATAGTGTGTTTGATTTCTGGTAGTTCAGGTGGGGTGCCTTAAACCCCAACAATTTTTTCATAATTAAAAGAAGAGTTTGATCTTAACACAAGATGAATACTAATATTGTGTTTAGATTATAAATTTTCTTTTCCAAATTCCTACTAAAATTAATAATCCAAACACAACTTACGGGAGGCTCACAATATTTATTTACTCCTTGCAAGTAAGAAATGAAATTGATGTCCCATTCGGAAAGATCACAAAAAAAGTCAAAAAATTTAAAAAGTCAAAATGTCACATCTTACGTATCAATCAAATTTATTTTATTTTTTTATAACCATCTATTCAACTTAAAAAATTATTCCAAACACCTCATTTATTTCATAAAAAATTAAGTTTTGGACTCTGAATATTACTTCAATTTTTTCTTAACGGCCTTCTCCTACTATCGTCTTCTACACCCTTACCTTGTCTCTTGCCCTGCATCATGGCAGAAGCCTCAAAATACACTCACTGGTGTTACAACAAATGTCTAAATCAATTGTCTCTTTTGTTATACCTCTATATACCTTCAAATCTTACTCATCTTATGTCAATTGTCTCTTGCCAATCAACTTCTTGTTGCCGCATTGCATCCACCAAAATAGAAAATCCGCACGCACCAAGGGCCTATTTTATTTCAGTATTGGAGCATAGGACTTAGATTGTTAAATTAGTTATATATATATTTCTATGTTTGGATGGCATAAATAATGGTAGACTTAGTAATACGTAGGACTTCTAATTTCATAGTTTGGCAAAGCCTACAATTGGGCTTTTTAGGCTAAAAACCACAAAAAGATAAAATAGGCTAAAATAGTCAATAAGACAAAATATCACATCAAATCCATAATCATTTCAATTTTTCTTTCACAAACATCACATCCAATTACAAAAAAATCCAACCATCTTCCCAAATACAAAAATTTTAGCCTACTAAAATAGCCAAAAACTAAAATAACCTACGAAAATAGCCAACTTCCAAACAAGACCAAAATCGAGGAATATTCAATACCTTCTAGAGGTAAGTATTAATAATCCCACACATTTATTCTACTAATTAAGTTGAACAATCAATCCTATAGATTATTAATCCTATCATTATTACTCTGACCAATCAAACAAGCCATAAATACCTTAGGCTGCTACTGCAATATAAACTTGTGCTCACACTGTATTGTATTGCCTATAAAAAGCATGCTATTTTTGTAATGAAATTTTATGAAGTAAATAGAGAAACAAATTTCTTCCCCATCCAGCAACATCGAAGTATTATTCAATTTAATAAGTGAAAAAAAAAAAGAAAAGAAAAGAAAAGAGAAGACATATATAGCCTTTGATGAAAGAATGAGTTGATACCAATTATTTCATCCTAGATCAAGTATCAAAACAAGTTCTCAAAAGCCCTTCAATATTGTGTTAGTTGTACTATTACATGCCAAATAAGTCAATGCTTGAATAAAGCCCTAACTTGGATGGTTCCCACTCTATATTACTTTTAAGAACATGTATCCATTTATTTTTAACAAAAAAATAAATTATAAATTTTTAACAATAAAGATTATCGCCAGGCGCAACGCCAAGTTGGTTGTAGTATTCTTGGTAGTACTCAACACGAGCATTGACTGTATTTGTGTTTCTACCATCGCATTCAAGTGCGCCGTTGATGGCTCGGATTGTTTCACCAAACCCTTGGCCAAAAACTATGATAGAGTGAACTTTGTTCATCCAATACCACAAGGTAGCCTTGAACGACACAGCTGCATCAGTCGCAACAATTTCTGGATTGTTGAGTCCATCAAAGCCAATAAAATTTTAAAGATTGCCAATAAAATTATATCACATCATTCGTTAATATACTAATTGATGTATCAATTAATACGTGTAGCTTTATTTAAAAAAATGTGGTACATATAGCTTTATGTCATTCAATTATTTCTATATTGATTGTGTGCTTAACAAATAATATGAGCTAAATGAATATATATAGTCTTAAATTAATATATAGTCTTATAATTTGAACCAATTAAATAATTTCTACCTTTTAGGAGAATATGGGAGGCATAAAATTCCATTTTTAAACACATCATTCATGAACCCCCATTTTGCATTTCTCCCTATTAATGATGTACAATGAGCAATAGCTATTAGGGCTAGCAAATAATACCAATTTTTAGTTGTAAATTTTTTTTTATTTTTTATTTTAATGGGGTTTGGGATGTGCTATATAAGTGCACTTTTTGACTTTTGGTTAAAAAAAGTAGAGAAAAAAATATGTATCTTTGGGATAACTTTTTGACTTTTTACGAAAAGATATGTAATAAAATATTGTAGTAAAATCAAAATAACCATTCTACCCTTGTTGACCTTTGACTTTTGGATAGTTGAATTCAAAGGGTAAAATAATAATTTTGCCCTCTAGGCTTCCCCCACAAGCTTCTCCCAAATAATATGAACTTTTTGGCTTTTCTGATACCCTTTTCTCCTATTATCCTCACTTAACAAAAAAATAAAAGTATAAGTTAATTTCACTAAGATTCCTTCAATTATAAATTCATACATATTAACCTCCTCAATTATGAAAATTATATAAGTACATTCTTTTTGAAAATGAGTTAAATGGATTTTTATAATTAAAATGACCAAAATATAAGAATTCATAAATAATAAAATAAAATAATATTTATTAATAATTTAAAAAGTCTTGAGGTAAATAATCCAAAAAATAGATAATGATGTACAAGAAATTTTATTATTATTATTATTATAGAGAAATCCTCACATTCTCCCATAAGTCTAAGGCAACACCTGAGTTGAGATCACTAAGGTGGTCTATTGTTTGCTACGGATTAGAGACTATAATCTGAGAGCTTACATCAATCCTTCAACACAAACTCCACTTAAATTAAGATTCATGCAGTGGAGGAGAACTGAACCAATACCAAATGACATGTATAGTAACAACTCAAATCCTTCTCCCAACCAAGTGCGTTGTGCCATGGGTACAAGAATCTAATTATACAATTTTCCAATTGTACGCGGTTGAAGCCTAGAACAAGGAAAAAACTTTAAGAAAAGGAAACAATGGAAAAGTGTAAAGTGATGACTGTGCAATAGGGTCTAATTAAGATCCCACATATTTTTCAATTCTACGTGATTGAAGGTTGAATGAAGACAACAATTTTAAAGTTGTGTTTGGTTAGGAGATTTAGAAAGAGATTAGAAAAGAGAAAGGAAAAAAATAAATAAAATATGAATAAAACATATTTATATTTCACCTAATTTCACACACTTTTTTCTTTTCATTTTCCAAATCTCCAACCAAAGCAATTTTAAGAAACTTTCCAATTGTATGCAGTTGAGAAGCGGATTTGGGGTGGTTGCTGTACGGGGGTGCACAGTAACCACTGTTGTGCAATCAAATGGGCCCATTTCAGAGCTCATTTCGATAATCCGAACCGTTCACATTTTAGAATACATTAAGTAGAACATCCAGTAAAAAACAAGTTAATCGGATATCGTTTACCATTTCATCCACTCACATTTGTATTCATTTCAATACTGTGAATACAAATGTAAGTGGATGAATGGGTAAACGATATCCGATTAACTTGATTTTTTGCATATATGTTCTACTTGATGTATTCTAAAATGTAAACGGTTCAGATTATCAAAATGAGCTCCGAAATGGCCCATTTGGTTGCACAGCAGTGGCTGTTGTGCCCCCGCACAACAGCCACACCAAATTCGGTTGAAGCCTAGAACAAGGCAACAACTTTAAGAAAAGGAAGCAGTGGAAAAGTGGAAAGTCATGACTGGACAATGAATAATGCTATATACATTAATTGATATATCAATTAGTATACTAACAGATAATACGACATAATTTTAGAAATTTTGAATTTTTGTAATAGGCGGAGTCATAATTTTAAAATAACAATATTATAACTATATTAATACACTAATTAATATATTAATTGGTACGTGTAACACTACTACTATACAATAGGGTCTAATTAAGACCCCACATATTATTTTTCAATTCTACGTGCCTGAAGGTTGAATCATAACAACAACTTTAAGAAAGCAATTTTAAGAAACTTTACATCAATAAACTTTGTTTTTGATGATTAAAAAAACAAAAAAACAACTTTAAGAAAAGCAAACTGTATGAGAGGGTTCAAGACTGTTGTCTAAAATATTTGAAGATCTTTAAAGAAAACTCGAATTCTCTAGAAATGATGAGAGGCTTAGATTCTTTAATAGTCACAACTAGAAACACAATAGCAAAGAGATGATGGAGAAAAGAGATTGGGTGAAAAAGAAAGCAAAGCAGTTACAGAGAGAATAATGGCAAGACTCTCCCATAGATCTCTCACTTTCACTCTTAAGGTAGATAATGGAAAGGGAAATTAGTTCTCTTCCAAGAATTGTCTCTCCAAAATCCATCCCTTGTAAAGCTATGGGTGGGTGCTATTTATAGGCACCTCATGATGTAGGACGGAACCCATGTGCAAAGCACGTGGAGAATATTCTCTCTTACTACCTTGTCCGATGAGGTGACCTCTCCGAGGATGAGGAAAATCCCGAAGAGGAAATCAACCTCTCTTCGAACCCTTCTTCTTAGCCACACCTAACCAATGATCCCCAATCATTCCAAGAGGGTCAGGGGTAGTCCTAGAGGGCGTTCTATCGCAGAAGCGTCAGGGGTAGTTCAAGAGAATGCCCTGTCGCAAATATTGTTGAGTCTCAAGGAGCCCCCTAGATCGTGCCACCTCGACTTGGGTATAGACCAGTTTAACCAAAGAGTGAATTTATCTCCACACACCGTTCTCGAGATCAGGTCCTTGGTTCGGACTCCTTACGCCCATGGTTTTGGTGTGTAGATCCTGAAAAGCTTCGAGCCTGCAAGTGTTCTGAGACTCATTAATGGAGCGATTTCTAGATTGCGTCTGAATCCATTCAAAGCCAAGCACTTCGGATCTCTAGGTTCGTGGATCCAAACCCTTTCAAGTTCGAGCTCAAATAGGTCTCTAAGTTCGTGGTTCCAAACCTTTCCAAGACTAAGCAAATACCTCGAAGAATAGATCTCCTCTGATGGTTTCATCTCTTCCGAAAGCAACAATTAACTTCCTCGAACACCCATATGATCTGGACCTCCTCGAGTGGGCTTGTTGGACTCTCTTTAAAGATATATGCTTGATGGATCTTCCTCGGCCCAATTTGTTGGCTTTCTTGTGGGCCTATTCAATAGATATCACTTGGCCTATTTGGCAATAATTTTTCCAAGCTCACCAATTTTTGAGCTTTCTGATTGGGCCTCAATCGGGCCCAATTAATTAGTTGGCTCAAGTTAACTCCTCTTACACAAACAATGAAAGGTAAGACAATCTCCAACCGTGCATCAAATTTATCATTAAATTTGAATTTGATAAAAAATGGTTCATTGTTTAACTCCAACGGTTTCATCAAATCGGTATCAAATCCAAGATTTCACTTTTTTTCATCAAATTGGGGACCAATGTGTTTTTCATCAAATCATTATTCATTGTTGTTAGATTTTCACCATCGGATGTCCCCAAATGTCCTCTCGAATGACCACCTCAAGGCAAAAGTTTGTGAAAAAATTACACTAGCCGGTCGACCCCCCGATCGTCCTTCCGGTCGACCCCCCGAATGACCACCTCAAGAAGAAAAATAGTGAAAAATTTGCACTGGCCGATCAACCGATCAGTCGTTCGCCCGGTCGACCGATGGTTTGACGAAGCCGCAAAACCCTCCGTTGGATCACTTAATATTAAAGAGAGTTTTTCCTCAAATTTTTACTCAAATTTAGTAAAAAAATTGATACACTGTTGGAGATGCCCTAAGACATGAATCGATATAGTTCATTATATTTTTTTTCTTAAAAATTCAAGGTCTAATGTTATGTTTGGATTTTAATTTAAATTGTGAAGAAAAAAAGGAAACCGAAAGAAAATGTGGGGAAAAATAGCTTTTTAAGTTTTTTACTTCCAATCAATGATGTATCAAAAAATTTAAAATGACTCATTTTTTTTAGTAATTGAAATAATGAATGACCAATTTAATATGGGATAAATTACAATAAATCCCTCTCAAGTTTGACTCGGTTTTGAATTGTCCCATGCAAATTAACCCCCTCTATGAATAAAGCATTTGACATTTAACATTTAACTCCTTCCGTCAAAGACCCCTTAGGAGTTCGATGAAATCTTGTCATGTGCCAGGGACATGACAAGGTAAACCAATTTTGATGGCGACAATACCCTTTGCAACCCATTTCTTCTCCCCTTCTCTCTCCCTCTCCCTCTCCCTCTCCCTCACTATCAAACAAAACCCTAAACCACCATCGACATTCACCTTCCTCCACCTACATCCATCCCTAAACCACCACTAAAACATCTGCCACCGAAATCCAAAGCCATGATTATTCAAGGTCCCAAGTCTACACCACTGACCACTCCACTAACCCAAAGCCATTAATCTTTTCTTGTCCAGTGGTAAAAGTAATGGCCAACCCACTATAATATCTAATCCTGCCATGTATTTCTTTTATTTATTTAATTAAATTTTTTTTTTTTAATTATATCCAAACAGTAGCAGTGTAACATACATTTTGTTGGAAGGGCAAAAATGCCAAATTACATATTCCGTTGATGGTGTTACTTGGCTTTGGGATCCATGCACTTAAATGACATGTTGGCAAGTTAAAAATGAGTTATAATTGAGGGGATTTACAGTAATTTATTCTTTAATATATTTTGTGATTTATTATTTGTCCAAAACATCATAAATAAATAAATAAATAATGTGACATAGCATTTTCAATCACTTAATAATTATCTTTAAAAAATGGAGTGCCTGTTCTCTTACCCCTTTTTCAGTGTTTCCTGTTGCTAAAGTAATTAGCATGATGAAGCTTTTAACTGTTTCCTTTTGTTAAAGTAACCGCCATGATGCAATTTTAAAATGCAATAATCACAGTTTAATCAAAAGAAACCCCACATTTTGATTTTTTTTATTTAAAAAAAATATTATGTCATTCAATAAATTCTATATTGAACGTGTGCTTAAGGAATAATAGGAGCTAAATGAACATATATTCTTAAATTAATAAATTAGAAAAGCATATCAGACATAAAAACGTGATAATTTGAACCAATTAAATAATTTATTCTTTTTAGGAGAATATTTAGAGAGGGAGGCGTAAAATTCCATTTTTAAACACATTTTGCATTTCTCCCTAATAATGATGTACAATGAGCAAGAGCTCTTAGGCCATCTCCAACCCTACACAAAATCCATCACCAAATTCAAATCTGATGAAAAAGTTCCTTTTTTTGTACTCCAATGGTTTCACCAAACCTGTGTCAAATTGAGAATGTCAAAAAAATTTCACCAAACTGAGGATCTAGGCTACCTTTCACCATTTTACTATGCATGACCGTTGAGGTGGGAGCAACTGGACGACTGGCTGGATGTCCCCCCGGTCATCCTCTTCCTCGAACAATTTCCACAAAAATAGGTAACACAGAGTGTTGGAAAAATTGTTTGTGCAACCATGACTTTTGGCTAACTTTGAGCCTAAATTAAGATGGGCTCCGGACACCGATTGAGGTGTGTTCGGGTGGAAACATGTTCTTTGTCAGGTGGTGATTCACTTCGTATATTTGGTTTCAAACCATTTTCTGAGTTAATGCAAAATTGACTTTGAAAGAGACATCGACAATATGGTAGTTGAACGAATTTAAATTGAATTCGTCTTTGGTTTCTTCATCAACAATGAGTTCACAAGCACTCAAATCTTCAAGATCAATCTTCATCAACAATGAACTCACATTCCCAGATTCAATCTTCACAACATGTGTTTGGATGCTGAGAATCTACAGAGTGGAAAACAAATGGCGATCTTTACTTTATTGCATGCTGATTTCTGATTACTTCTCTCTTTCATCCAATTAAAATTCTTGTGAGTTAAGTAATGCTATTTTAAAGGGTTCATATGTTTGTTATTTTGGAAGTTAATTGTATCTTCCATTAAATTAGTTTTTGACATTAATGAATATTTTGTTTTTGTTTTTGTTTTTGTTTTCTAAGTACATATGTTCTGTACGGGGGGCGAAATATCCTCTGCTTTCCGTACTCCTTGCACTCTCTTGACGGCGTCTAACCTGGCAACACAGAAACGGTGAGCTGCCCGACGGTGGCATGCTGGATAGACCCTCCGACGATCAAGTCAGGCCACTTGAGGAAGAAGAAGGCTAGAGAGAGAGTGTGTTCTGTTAGAGAAAGAAGTTGCATACCTCTAACGTTCACCTTCCTCCCCATTTCTAGGCTGGCCATGCAGCCTCAAGATCGTGCGCGCACTACCTCTGCTGTCCTTCCCTGGACAGGTGGCAGTGCTCGCCTCTCACCACCTTACACGTGTAAAGGCTTAGTCCTCCCACCAGTACACACAGAACTGCCCAACAGTATTAAGGCGTGCGTGGAGCAAATGTCCTCTCCCTCACGCCATTGGCCCAGGTGGCACACTTACCCGAGGTGCCACGACCGGCCTAACCCATGGGAGAATCGCCACCAGATAACACTGCCAAGCTATATATCGCCGACCTATAACTTGGAGTCAGGCGGAAGCCGGACCTTAGTGGCCGGGCTATTATTGAACGGGCCATTCTGGCTAACCGGTTGCGATGCGTGTCGGCCTCCTGTTGCCTTCAATCCCGGTTCTCTAGAGTCTGCCCATCTCGGCTAACCGGCCAAAGGCATGCCGGCCTTCGCCTCATCCTCAGTTTAGCCCGGGATACCGTAGCTCGGTCGTGCCTACCAAATGTCTGCGAGTCACAGCTCGGCCAGGCTTAGCTCATGCCTGGGCAGCCGTTCTCCTCAGCTGAGCAAAACAGACCCACCGGCCGTCTTAGCAGGGGAAGTAGTGTGGCGCCGTGATGTCTGTGACGACCTGCACTACCTTAGCTCGGTCGTACTAACGGTGCAAATCTCCCCTCTCATGTTCTTTAATTTACCAACTGTTGTACATTATTTAATTGATATTTGCAATCATTCTTTTAGGAATTTTGCATGAGCATTTTCTAGCCTGTCAACTACTTATTTATGTTGTGAATCACAGGAAGAAGCAAAAACGCTCTACAGATTCTCAAGACACTGAAAATGATTTTCATATAGAACATCAGAGGTGTGAATTCCACCATGGAAAGAGTATTGACAAGAAAAAGAAAGTATCTCTTAAAGGATGGAAGGGTAAAGGCTTGTGGTGACCCCCCCAATCAAGAATTGGGGCCAAACAATCACTAGCTAATATGCTTGTAAAGTGTAAAACTAATAAAACAAGTACCCTTGGAAGTGTCAGACCTCAGCTTCTCTCTTTCTCTCTCATTCCACCTCCTCCTCTGTTCAAGATTTGTGTTGGATTTCTCTTCAAATTGCCTTGCCAGTGGATCGGCTGGTGGTCCTCCTGGTCGATCATCATTTTACTGATAGACAAAAATACATTGTTGGAGAGCTGGATATCAGATAAAGGAATTCCTTAAATTTTTATTCAGATTTGATAAAATATTTGATACACCGTTGAAGATGCCCTTAGTACTATCAAATAATACCAATTTTTTAGTTGTAAATTGTTTAATATCCTTATTTGAATCCTTTTTGATATCCTTTTATCCTATTATCCTTACTTGACAAAAATAAAAATAAAAATAAAAATATGAGTTAATTTACATTAAGCCTCCTTCAATTATGAATTCATACATATTGATTGTCTTAATTATTAAAATTATACAAATACATTTCTTTTAGAGATGATTTAAAGGGAGTCAAAGAAATATATTTTTATAATTGAAAAGATTAAAAATATTCATAAAAAAATTAAAATAATATTTATTAATCATTAAAAAGTCTTAAGGTAAATAATCCTAAAAAAAAATAATGATGTACAATAGAATCTAATTAAGACCCCACATACAATTTTCCAATGGTAAGCGGTTTATATATATATATATATATTTTCCAACAACTTTAAGAAAAGGAAACAGTGGCAAGTGTAAAGTCATGACTGTACAATAGGGTCTGATTAGACGAATCAGGATCTCCTCCTTATATTTTCTACTTGTAAATTTATTGGGCTCACTTTTAGGCCCAATTTTGATAATTCGAACCGTTCATATTTTAATATTTGTTCAGTATATTATACCTGTAAAAAATCAAGTTGATCGGATATCAAAAAGCATGTGTTCGGAAAACTGTTTATTAGATTCTTTAAAAAAATAATTTTTAGTTCGAGTTTTCCAAACACATGCTTTTTGATATCCGATCAACTTGATTTTTTACAGATATGATATACTAAACAAATCTTAAAATATGAACGGTTCAGATTATTAAAATTGGGCCTAAAAGTAGGCCTAATGGACTTGCAAGTAGGAAATGCAAGGAAAAAATTGCAATGAGGGGATCCTGGTTCTTGATTAGACTCCACATATTATTATTTTTCGGATGAGGATTCCTTTCTGCCCACAATTTGAATTGGAGGAGATTGTTTGGATATGTGGAGTCCATTACGGATTTTATTTTGATTATTTAAATCGTTTATTTTGTTAGGTACTTTTTATATTTTATTTACAAAAAAAATTAGGTCGATTTGATAACTGAAACTTGTTTAAATTATTACTTTTGTCATTAAAAAAATGTATGTTTATTTTTAAAAATACAATTATCATCTATTTTTTTAGTGAAAAATATGGTAAATTGAACAAGTGTCAGTTATTAGATCAACCTATTTTTTTCTAAAATGAAATACACAAATTGTCAGACAAAATATCATTTATCAATATTTTGGGTTTCCTAACTAAAAAAAATAAATAAATAAAATTGCCTTGTACTAAATATCACATGAGGGAAGAGGAAGGAGGGTTAAATTGTGAGTTTTTGAAAAAACATTTAGAAAGTAGTTTTGTGAAGACAATACAACCCAAAAAAAAAAAAAATGTATATATTTTTTCTTTCATTTTTGCTTTGTGCTCATGGAAACAAATAATAATAATTATAAGAAGAAGAAGAAGTTCAAAGAAAACATCCTTGTATGAAAGTAATAGTTAAAGATTCAAAAACAACTTTGTGATGTTTAATTGTATCCATAAAATTTTGTTAAAAACAGCTTTTGGAAACAGTTAAGCAACCAAACATCTTGTGTTCAAAAGTACAATACAAACAGATTTTCATGAAGAAAAGAAATTGAACCCATTATACAGTGGCTCTCAATTAGCAAACAAAAACTACTTTCTAAATATTTTTCGAAAACTCATTATTTTCATCAACTAAAATAGTATTAAATGCAAAATTAAAATGATCCATTGTATGGAGGAGAGTTACATTTGTTTTGACACTTCTCTCTAAGAGTGGACTTAAAACTCTTTATTGGACTTAATTGACTAATAAATGAAAGGTAATTAAAATGGAGTAATAAAATTGGGGTTAAAATGAAGCAAGATAATAAAATGATTTTGGTTCAATCGGACGTCAATTGAACCTATTGAGTCTTGAGAGGGTAATTTGTGTACAAATTGGGCCGAGCTAGGTGGAGTCTCCTTTGGATGTTAGGCCACGTGTTGGCCGAGGAAATGGCAGGTGTAGCTCGGTTGACCGTGCAGGCATTGAGCCATGGCTTGAACCAGGCTGCCTAGATATAGTCCAGAAACGAACCGAGGTTTTTCCAATACATATAGCCTAACTGGAATCAGCTTGGTAGAATGTCATCTTGGTTCTGTCTAGCACAAAACCAGACCAAGCTAGCTCGGTTGACTATGCTACCAGCCAAGGTAACAGACTTGAACCATCTCACTTGGTTGTGAGAAGGGCGTGCTCATTATAGGCTTTATTCTTGGGAGTGTGATTCCTAAGAGGACTCTGCTAAGAAAAGTTGGAGTCCTACTAGGATTGTGCCGAGCAGAATCTATAAAAGCTCATGACAGGACCTAGGCACATGTATCACATTTCTTATTCTCAAATACACAGAGTTTCTGTGTCTATTGTCTATTTTGCTAATTTAGGCATCGAAGAGGTTTTCGACACACACCCACCGGCTAGCTCACGTTTATGTTTTCAAGTAGCAAAGTGACGACGTTTAGAGTGTAAGGCAATCTTCACTGTATTTAAAAGATATTAATTCTATTGTGTACAAAACAACAATTAGAATTAAAGAAATAAAGAAAATGAGAGAATATGTTTGATTACAAAAATCAAACTCGAAATAAAAAAATAAATAAATAAATAACAGATTTTATTTTGTTACAAAAAACAAAATTAAAATCTGATTAAATAAACAAATTAAAAAACAGAATAAAATTAAACAACTTACTTGGTTAATTTCTTTGAATTACTTTTCTGATCAAGTCCAGTGTTTAACACTGTGTCCTTAAGACAGATTCGTCCTCTCCACGGTGCTTTCAGAATTTGGACGTCTATCTCCCAAGATGAAATGATCTTACCACAAACAATAGCAGCACTACAAATTGTTTGCCTTACGAACACACTAAGTGTTTACACTCTTTCTTTCATAAATAAAATGCAACAAGATGAAGAATAGAATTAGCAGAGGTGAAATACAAAATTTCTGAATAAATTACATCAAATGAGGGTGGTCCTATTTATAGATGTTGAAGGTGACTCTTGGTTTTGAATTGAACAGGTATGATACCTGTTGGTTTTGAATTTGAATCTGTTTATAATTCAAACAGATAGCAAAAAAGGGGGAAGGGCCCTGTTTGGGTGTGCGTTAATACCAAACTAGTTTATTTCGGGAAGGGCCCTGTTTGGATGAACATTAAATCCAAACTAGTTTAATTCTGTTTGAAACCGGGAAGGGCCCTGTTTGGATGAACACTAAATCCAAACCAGTTTATTTGAATTAAATTTAAATGTTTTTGGCCCAAAAAGATTAGTATTGGGCCGAACAAGCCCAACCCAACCTCACACCATGCACCCGCGCCCAAGCCCAGCTCGCCCGACGACCAAACGGACAACGGCGGCGGCGCGCGCGCGCGTGTGGTGATTTTTGGGTCCAATGGGTCTAGCCCATTTTGCCCATAACCTCTCCCTCTAAAACACTTGGGTACCCCTTGGGGCACACCCCAAGTATCAAACCCATGCCTTATAAACCCTTTCAAAACCTCCCACCAAATCAATGTGGGACAAGCCTTATTCAAACCTTTAAGGAATTTCCACCAAAACTCCATTTCCATGGAGCATACTTTGGCTTCAATTTCCCATTCACTCAGTAATGGTTTTGAGCAACCAAATATACCACGTGAATCACAACGCGGCATAGAACGCGTTACCACTTTGACCCGTGTATAACGATGCACGGGGCCCACCTAAAAATTAGACCAAACTTAGGAAAAAATTCTGGTTTTACCCAGAATTTTATAACCATTTCCAACAATCCCCCATATGAATGGAATTTGATGACAACGGAAATGCAACAATATGCAGACTTAACGAAAGAGTATAAGTCGAAAATATCTTGCATCAGGATAGGTGTAGACATCCCCGAACGCCCCGGGAGGGTTAACTCCCGTTCCGTTCATATTGGGGTCACTACAGTTCGGACTCGATTGTGTCACGGTTCTAAATCTGAACCAAAGAGTCCAAATCCGGCAAATCGTTTTGAAGAAAAACAGATGTTTTGAAAAGTAGTGCCAAACATGGACTGCTTTGCCAGATTACAGAGTCGCCACCTAAATATTTTAAAATGGGAAATTTAGGAAACCCTAACTCGGTACCGAAGGCCACGTGTCCGTCATCACCAAATGTCTTGGCTCGGGAGCTAGGGTACGATTGGGGAAGGTCAGCTATGAGCACCCCCTTTCACCCGGTCCGAAGACCGGCCTCTACTAACCGTGATATCCGTTTTTGAAAACATCATGTGCTCTTATTCCGGTTATTAGCCTAGAATTACTATGTGATGCGCACAACACAAAAGTATAGACTAGATTGCCTAATTTGGAAATAAGCATTGCATATCCGTTTTGTCTCGAAAAACGTGTTGGTTTTTGCTACTCGCAAGTAGGCTAAAATACGGATTTCAATGAGTTGTTCCAATTTACGCAATCCAACCTCCACCCACAGGCATTCAAGCAGTTTATCACATAAGCACTTAGCCGCATGGCAGGCATACTGTCATGTTAACATTCACACGCATGCGACATGCTAAAGCATAAAACTTACATCGTACTCCGTGCCAAAAACAAGAAACTAGTTAGCAAACATGCATGACCTAGTTCATGCTAAAGCGTAAAATACTTACATCGTACTCCGTGCCAAAAACAAGAAACTAGTTAGCAAACATGCATGACCTAGTTCATGTTAAGTGGCTAATGCAACATAGGCATAGATGCAATCTAGAGTAGGCTCGGCTAACCCTAAACATGGCATGTGAAATGCGCGAGTAGCACGTATTCAATTTGGAATTGAAAATTGCAATGCAGTTTGTATGATGTACCGAGCCCGGTGCATGTCAACAAATGCATGGATGCACACATGCATTGCATAAGGTATGCTAAAATAAGTATGCCCTAATCTACCATCGAAAGCGGGTAAATAAAAGGGATAGAGAGAAATGGGGGTTTGGAAGACATACACCCACTCACACACACTTATTACAATTTTGCCCTCACTCAGAGGGACCGAAAGAATATACAAATTAATTAACTATGCAAGCTAATTAAAATATTACAAATCAACTAAATTAATTAAATAAAATAATTAATCTAAATAAATAGTAAACCGCCTCGGAATGAGGGCCAAATGCAGCACGCGCTCGGGACTGGCTCGGAATCGCACTGCCATGCATGATTTGCCTCTGTTTCCTTTGCTCTCCTCCTTAGAAAATTACCAAAGTCCCAGGAGTGCCTCTCAGGACACTAGGGATCACCACCGGCTGGGGTAGGACACCACCGGCTGAAGGAGGAGGCCACCGGCACAAAAAGAAGCCATCGGCTGTTAATTGACTGCCGGTCGGCACTAAATAGTGCCGGCCGGCACTTAACACCTGCAGAACCTGCAACCCACAGCAGCAGAGGACAACAACATGCATGGCAATGTGATTCAAGGTATTTATGCACTATACACACCCCTTATCATGTTATTGACTCAAAGGGGCATGTGCCTCGATTTCCGGACCACCAATCGCGCATTTCCATGCATGATGGCCCTAAGAACCAAGAATGCAACTTTGATTTCAAATGCATGCAATGCAAGCAAGCAAACAAGGGTGCTCAAACCTCTATCATGACTTGGTCAAGAGGCTTAGCATGCATGTCGATGCAATGAAGTCCTAAACATGTCAACTAGTATGCAATATGGCAATACAATGCAATCATGCAAGTAAGCATACAAGACAAGCATGCGAATCAATGGAAGGATGGTCTTATACATGAATTAGGCAACTCAAATAGTCCTAAAATCAGTGGCCAAAATGCTAAGTCAAGAGGGCCAAACACACATGCACACATGTATAAGTTAAGGCACCAACACTTAAGCATAATTAAGCAACTCTTAAACACATCTAAGAGGCACAAACATGGACTATTAGCATACATGAAAAGCTCTGAAATTATGCAAAACATGGTGCCAAACCAAGCTAAACAAGACCAAACAAAGCATGCAAATAGCCCGAGTGTTTGAAGCAAGGTAATGAGGCTTTGAACCACACTTGACAAGACCAATCATGGCAAGACTCGAGCAACCAAAAACAGGTTTTCAGCATGTGAAAATACACCCAAAACTCACACTCACGGCATCCTAAAAGCTCTAAACACACAAGCATGCACAAGGCACCCTTGAATGCATAAAAGGACACACCCTTAAAGCACGAAAGAGATGACAAAAATGAACAGGTGAGCATGGATTGGGGTCTGAAATAGCATTTAAGAGGGTTCCAAACCCTTGAAATCATGGAGGCAATGCATCCTACACATGCACCTACTTGAAGCATACAAGCTACAATGCAAAGGGGCTATACAAAGCATGCCAAGATTGACTGAAACAACCTAGGACAGACCTTATACATGGCAAAACAAGCACTTTTCCAGTTTATGACCAGCCACAAAAATAGAAGCAAGATAGGCTAACAAAGCATGCAAAATTACGGTAAATAGAAGAGATTATGAAACAAGTGCAAGATAGGGGTCCCAAACAGGGTTGATCCCTTCTTCAATGTTGAAGAAGGGCTCAAAATAAGCCTACTTACAGTTTATTACATGCTCAAAAACAGATTATACGCCAGCCAAATATACTATGCAAGAATCATGGCATACAAGGGGGTAAAGAGATAGGTGCTAGATGCTATCATCAAACAGCCAAATACCCTTCATGAGACATGAAGAGGGGGGAAAAATAAGCCACTTTTCAGGCCTGTCGAAGGCCCAAAAATGGAAGCATGGTAGGCTAAAGAAACATGCAACAAAATAAGGACCCAAGAGGGTATTGAAGCAAGTCATACATGGGGGTCCCAAACAGTGTTGAGCCCTTCTTCAATGTTGAAGAAGGGCTCAAAATAAGCCTCTTTGTAGTTTACATCGAAGCTCAAAAATTCATGCAAATAGGGCTAAACAATGAAGCTAAAAAATGCAAGTTTAAGGGAAATGGATGCTTACCCTTGAAGAGCAGCAAAACAGCACCCCTTGGTCCAAGTTTCTGAGCTCCTAACCTCTGCAAATGACCTCCAATGTGCTGGAATGGATGATAGAGGTGTTGTGCTAGGTGTTGTAGGGCAAATGATGCAAGAACCAAGGTGTTTGGAAGCTTGGATAAGATAGATATAGAGAGGGAGGTGGGATATATGTGTATATATCAGATATATCAGTATATCTTCTGGTTTTCTTGCTCAAAATCTCTAACCCTAGACAAAGGAGAAGAAAAGAGCTTATATAGGCCAAGTATAAGCTCTTAACTTAATGGCTAAGCAAATGGAAAGGGTCAAAGGGGCAAAGGGGGGGTGCAAGGCTTCTAGGAGAAGCTAATACAGCTGGCCAAGCTTCTCCAAGAAGCTTGGCCAAAGGGTTCAAGCTTCTAGAAGCTTTAAGGGGTTCAAAGGTGCAAAAGGGTGCAAAATAGGCATATGGATGCACGTGGATCTGGTTCTGTGCATCCCAGCTGTCACAGCTGGTATGCACCAGGCTTGGAGGGTGCAAAGGGTGCAAACCGGCCAGAAAATTTGATCATCGGCCAAAATAAAGTGCCGGTCGGCACTATTTTCTGCCGGTCGGCTAAATAGAGTGCCGATAGGTGATTCCTAGGTCAAAAAATGTCCTGTGGGTATGAAAATTGAAGCCCCGGAAGTTTTCTTTCCAATGGCGCAAACCTTGCATTAAAATTCCTCCTATGCAAAAAGTTATGCCCTTTTTGGTGAAGCCGCGCAGACTCGATCCAAACGGGATGGTGCCCAGCTTCAACCAATCATATCTCCTCCACCCGGACTTGGCTTTGGGAGATTCTTGAGTGCAAAATGAAGCCCCGGAAGTCTTCTTTCCAATGGTTATGGCCTCATAGCTTAACTCCAAGTGTATAGGTAGATAAGCTTGATTTAGCGATGACTGCTCGTCTTTCTCCCACCCGGATTCATCCTGAACTTCTTCTCCAACTCGTTTTCACCCCTCTTCTCCTCTTCTCTTCAACTTCAAACCCCGAAGTAAGGTGTTTTGAAAGATTTTTCAAAGATTTCATATCTCTTTCATTCATCTCCACTTTGTCCTTGCTCGGTTTACCGAAAAGCGCACTATTTACCGAAATGCGAGCGTCGGAACATCGTGGGAGTTTTATTTCAAAAATGTTTTGAAAGAGAGGGTTTTAAGGTCTAAAAACCATCCAAAATAGCTTTGATTCAAAAATGGGGTATGAAGTTGAGATTCGCCTCTCTCCTTGCCGAAGAAACTGAACCTGTGCACTGCATACCTCTCAACACCGAGCAAACCATCAGTAATGCCCAAGTCTTGAGGGCGGTCAAAAATGGGGTGTCTACAGTTGCCCCTCTTTGACAGAACTCGAAAGTCATAACAATGACGGGAGTGAATGTCAAAGCCCAGAGACGACCCATTTTTGATAGGGCCGAAGACTTGGACAAATAAACAAAATATAGATAGATAAATGGTTGTGCCCGCAGGCTGCCTACGTATCCCTTTGCAAGGAATCAAACCAGCGTAGTTCAGGGGCAAGATGCAAAATGATGCACAATGCAAGTGCATAACTTATGATCATGCAAATGATGCTGTGATGAAGCAATTATGCAAAATAAATGCAACATTTTAAACGAATGCTATGCAAGCAAGTAAACGTGAACCAACCTACATCTCATGCAGAAAAGATGTAAGAAAATTATGCAATTCTCACGGCGTCTTGCGCGGAGAAGGCTAAAAGTGACTACCGAGAGTACCCGGAGTCTCACACAGAACATCTCTCCGCGTATCACACACAGGAGGGGAAGAAGGTAAACCTTTCAGCGTATCACACGCAAGAGAGGAAAGGTAACTTTCTCAGCGTATCACACACAAGAGAATAAAGGTAAACCTCTCAGCATATCACATGCAAGAGAGGAGAAGATCATCTCTCAGCGTATCACACGCAAGAGAGGAAAAGGTAGATTTCTCAGCGTATCACACGCAAGAGAAGAAAGGCAGACCTCTTAGCATATCACATGCAAGAGAGGAAAAGATAGATTTCTCAGCGTATCACACGCAAGAGAAGAAAGGTAGATTTCTCAGCGTATCACACGCAAGAGAAGAAAGGTAGACCTCTTAGCATATCACATGCAAGAGAGGAAAAGATCATCTCTCAGCGTATCGCACGCAAGAGAGGAAAAGATAGATTTCTCAGCGTATCACACGCAAGAGAAAAAAGGTAGACCTCTCAGCATATCACATGCAAGAGAGGAAAAGATCATCTCTCAGCGTATCACACGCAAGAGAGGAAAAGATAGATTTCTCAGCGTATCACACGCAAGAGAGGAAAAGGTAGATTTCTCAGCGTATCACATGCAAGAGAAGAAAAGATCATCTCTCAGCGTATCATACGCAAGAGAAGAAAGGTAGACCTCTCAGCATATCACATGCAAGAGAGGAAAGATCAACAATGTAAGTAAAAAGGTGCATAACCATGCAGGTAGATGTGCATAACAATGCAAGTGAAAAAGGTGCATAACCATGCAGGTAGATGTGCATAACAATGCAAGTGAAAAAGGTGTATATCAATGCAACAAATGAGCATAACAATGCTAGATAGATGTGCATAACAATGCAACGAGTGAGCATAACAATGCCAGTGGATGTGCATGACAATGCAAGTGGAAAAAAGTGCATAACAATGCAGGTAGAGTGTGCATAACAATGCAAGTGAAAAAGGTGCATAACAATGTGAGATAGACGTGCATAACAATGCAACGAGTGAGCATAACAATGCCAGTGGATGTGCATAACAATGCAAGTGAAAAAGGTGTATAACAATGCAGTTGGAACATGCATCACAATGCATATTTGAAACAAAATGCTGAATAAGGGATTGCAAGCCTTAAGGAGACCAAACTCCAAACGCAACCTCCGATTTACCTCTTGGAGGGGTCACGATTCATCTCAAGAACAGGCACACCCTGTTCATATTAGAGAGAGATAATATCTGTTGCTGCTTTAATTGCCATTCTGACTTGAAGCAGGCTTACACTTGGAATAGAGACACGCTCATTCTTCGGAATACTGACAAGGTTTGAAGAGGTACATCCGGAATACAATCTCAGAATCCACTGAAGGTGAAACACTCTCAGATGCTTCGATTTTCCCTCTTTTCTTTTGCTTTGCAGTCTGGAACCCACATCGCTTTAGATAGGTCCTTGTTTTACTGTTCACACTTGTCGGGGGTGAACCCTGTAGTTTTTGAAAGAACAAATTCCTTTTTTGCACAAATGTGGAGAATGGCACAGCACTCTGAGCACACAACAAATCATTTTTGAAATTGAGGAAATGAGTTCTCGACCGGGTATTGAGCCTACAACTGAACACAGTAAAGACAACCCAACAACGGAAAATAAAGGTAAACAACCTAAACACATCTATTGACACTTGAAACGACTCAAAACAAGAATCGAGACAAACAAAACACAACGAAAGACTCAAATGCGCACAGGGAGCCTGTTTCACCGGGTATTATTTCCCACCCTTTCTCATTTGTGATTCTCACATCACTCGGCCCTCAAGCTCTGTTTTTCTGAAAAAGGCCCTTTTCTCACTTTTCTCTCAACGCACATCTCTCTATTCTTCAATCTCTCAATTTTTTATCCCTTCCCAGAGTGGTCGGTAGATAGACAAGAAGTTGCGGGCTCTTGCCCCTAGCATTCTGCTAGATTCTTTTTCTTCTGCATACAGTAGTGAACTTTCCCACAGAGAGGTTGTGCCACAACTGGGTGTGTAGCGAATCTGCAGCTAACATCGGTTGATGATGCCTTGCTGGGGAGTTTGGATGTGGTTAGATCTGTCCAGATGAGGAAGTGGAACATCTCGCCCCATTCCAATTTATGCTTCACGCATGGCTTGATACCTCGCTGCTTGGAGGACGAGAGAGCTTTCAGCCCTTTTTGCTAACTTCAGTTGTGCCCTATTCTAGCAGGTAGAGTGCCTCTCTTGGCAAGTATGTTGAAAATGGGGGAAAGACAGGAAGCCTGACTCAACTGTGCCCCTAGTTCATTATTTCGACCATTTTTTGTTTTAAACAATTTTGACCAACATGAAAGTTAGATTAACATGCTTATTCGATTTTTGATTTGAAATCATGCAAGTCAGGTTGTAAGCACTGAAAATTTTCTTTTTTTTGGGTCCAAGAAAATGGTCCAGTTTTTGAAAAATGGAATGATTTTTGAGAGAATAGTCAACCTCAGTAAAAGTTCTCAAAAACTGTTTTTGCAAACGGCCACCGCTCAACAAGCAGGGAACCAACTCTTTGAGATGCACAACCTCGGACCCATAGCAATGGAAAATTGCCCCTTGTCTGAAGGACACTGCATGGCAACGGAAAGTTGCCCCTTGTTTGAAGTGACACCGCGACGTTTTGAATGGCAACGGAAAGTTGCCCCTTGTTTGGATAGCATCGCAGTGTACTTGAAATCAATCCTTCAGAGCGACGATCACAACCGAACTCTCGGATACAGAGAAGGCAAAGATGATCAAAACCATTTCATGGACACAACTGAATTTGAAGTGTTTTAGGGCTGGACTTCAGAATGAAGTTGCCTACGTATCCCAAAGATGGGAATCAAGCCTTACGTAGTTCGGGGTTAAGGTACACTCGGGTATTTAACCTCTCCTTTTTATGCTCTAACTTTTGCCAAGGCGCCTGTTGCAGGTTTTCGACCTTGCAAGCTTCTTTTTCTTTTCTTTTTCTTCTTCCTTTGTTCTTCTTTTTTTTCTATATTTTTTTTTTCTTTTAGGCTCTAACTTTTGCCAAGGCGCCCGATGCGGGTTTTCGACCTTGCGAGCTTCTTTTTCTTTTCTTTTTCTTCTTCCTTTGTTCTTCTTTTTTTTCTGTATTTTTTTTCTTTTGTATGTATTTTTTGCTTGCTCTAACTTTTGCCTGGGTCGCCCTTCCGGGTTTTCGGCCCAACGAGCCTCTCAAAGGGTAAAAGTGTAACAAGTCCATGCCAAATGGTTTTGAGATTGAAGCCCTCTGTATCCAGGAGAGTGGTTGTTGTATTGATTTGCAGAAAAATCCACCTTTGGCTCTTCGAGCACATCGGATATTTTTTGCCCCTAGTTCGAGGGGTGCTTCCAATTTAACTTCGCAAGCCTCTCTTGACAACATCTGATCTTCTTGAATTGACTTTGGTGCCTCTTGGTCGAGGGTTGCTTCAAATCTGGCCACACAGGCCTTACATTGTGGTCAACCATTGAACATTCTGAATGCCAGTTCAAGGTTTGAAAGCAATGGGGTCGAGTCTCGAGGCTGAGAGTGATCCTAAGCTGCACAATCTCAAGAGCGATTCCACACATGTCTTCGCAGGACCGCGCAAAATATTTTTTGAAAGTTTTTAAGAAAGCGACAAATCGCTCGCGCTGAAGACAGTGTAAGACCAATCTGGATCAAAGCTAGGGTCCTTCTCAGTACTCACACTAACGAGCATGATTCCATTCATTAAGGGCTTAGCACACCTCTCTTTCTCTCAATTGATCAAAGTTTTGCAAATCCTGAGGAATTCCTCCCTCTTTGTTTTCACCGCAGTGTTCAAAAAGTTTTGAAAAACTCAGGTCATTACAATGATTTCAAGACACAGAAAGGACAGAGTTCTTAGTCAAATACTGTCACCTCATTTAGAGATTTTGGCACAACTGGCACATGGCAGAAGCAAGCACAAAGAGTGTAAAAATCACTGCTGTTTCATTCAAAATCTGTTGGCACAACTGGCTCCCTGGCAGAAACAGACTCAAAACAAAATGAAAAGACAGACGCAAAGCAAGCAAGTGATGTCCGAGGTAACACCCTCGAAATCACCCGACTCTGACAAAACAGGACTGACTCGATACAATAAGACAGATCCAACTGACTCAGTATGAAGAGACTGACACAATACAAAACGACCAGACTGACCCAATACCCAAGTCAGAAAGTACAAAAAAAAATTAGCGTTCGCAAATGCTCAAAACAGTGCATGCCACCCACCATATCTGGAGTAAACTGAGCGCTGCCCGCAGATAGTTCATCTCTTGATCACATCACGTTATCCCCCACAAGTTCACTGATCAAGTGCCGATAGACTTTGCGGGACCCGGTGCGGGGATGACTCTGTTGTCGATCAGATCTTGTATTTCGTGGCGAAGACGAAAGCACATGTCAGTGTCATGGCCAGCTCGCTGATGGAAGGCACAATAGTCAGCTGGGTTGTGTGAGAGATGGAGGTTCTTTGGTAGTGGCTGCGGCTCCAGGGGCTTCAGATGCCCTTTCTTGATCAAAACCCCTAAAGCTTTGGATAGGGGCATGTATAGTGGAGCAAACACCCTTTGGCCCTGAGGTGGGTTTTTGGCTATTTGTGAGCTAGCTCCGGACACACCGGTGAAGGAGGTGGCTGTTTTTTGTGTGGTGGTGGTAACCATGCCCACGTCTGAAGCTCGGGCATTTTCATCACTGCTTACGCCTGCATTTACATTGCGGTTGAAGGTCCTCCTAGGTTGCTCCCTATCACTGTCAATCAAGCCCTGTTTCATAGCATCCTCAATTTGTACCCCCATCTCATGCAAATCAGAAAAGGTAGGGAAGGGGAGCACGATCATTTTCTGCATTAGCTTGGGCTGGAGGTTGCACACAACCATCCGTATTTGATCCTTATCCGTTGGCCTAATGGTCATCATTGAGGCCTTGGCCCTCCAACGGGTTACAAAGTCAAAGAAGCCCTCTTTCGGCTCTTGCCTGGTTGTCTCAAGATCACGGGTTGTGATCTCGATCTGGGTATTGTATGAATATTGTGCGACGAAGGCCTCGGACATCTCCTCGCAGCTTCGTTTCACTGAGTCCTCTAATTTGGCGTACCAAATGGCTGCGATACCCGACAAGGTCCTGCTAAAGAGGGAGAGCTTCTGTAATCTTGTCAAGCCCATCGGGCGTAGAACATCTGAAAACAAACTCAGGTGGACCATGGGATCTCCTGACCCGTCAAAACGGTCGATTTGTGGCATCTTGAACCGATCTGGCAACGTCACAGCCGCGTCGGTATACCCATCCTCGATGTCCGGGATGGACTTTACCCCCTGGGATTTCTTAAACATTCTTTCCAACTTGTTCAGCTTCAGTGCTGTGGGGTCTGCTTCGAACTCAAAGGGAGAGTCCGGTACATTGATGGGCGTGGGCGCCTTGGATAGTTGTGGTAGAATCGGGGGCGGAGCTGGCTCGACTGGAATGTCCGTATTTGCCTGGACATTAGTTGTTTCCCCGAGCGTTGGAACTCTGGGTGGGGGAGGAGCTCGATGTGAAGTAGATACTCCAGTTTGCTGTTCTAACCTGGCAATTGTCTCTGCCTGTTGGGCTATGACCACAGCTTGTTGCTTGGTGAATTCTGCTTGATGGACAGTGTCTTGCTGCATGGCTTTCATACTATCCTGGAGTTGGCGCACCATCTCTTCCAGACTTGACATATTGCCCTGATCTAACTGAGCAATTGGTATATCTGTATCTGCAGTAGGCTCGGAGATCTCAACCCGACTGCTCAAAGATCACTGATCTGGTAGCTGTTATATTGATGGTTTGTGCCCGATTAGCCTTCTCTGGCCCTGATTACCCTTGAACTGAGTCTCTGACCTGACAAAGTCTATCGGCACAAATCCAATGTACCCGAGGGATAGTGGAGCCTTCTGAAGCTATAGTTCCAGGACTACCTAGCAAAAGAGAAAACAGACAGCATCTCAGCTCAACTTTACTGGAACAGATACGAGCAAAGCTGAACGACTGTATTCTATTACTGATCACTGTTCCCCGAAATCACTACCCCAAATCTGAATCTGATACCCGCAGATATAACTGATTCTCAAAAATACTAATACCGGTGCCCGCAGGCTGGATATCAAAACTCGCAAAATGATATGCGCATTCCCTGTAGAGATATACTCTAAAAGCACATAACATGTAAAAGAGAGCCAATACACCCCTATGTTGGGGTAGGGTTTCCCTGTCCTATTTTGTCAGGAGCTAGGGTTTCACTACGCACGCAGCGGTTTCAAACAACCTAACATCGGGTAAGCAACCTGTCCTAGTTTGGAATGGTCACTATGGATCCGAATATGCACTAGGTCGAATGGTCAAAAAAGGGTGCCCCGGTAAAAACCGGGTTTGTGTTCCCATACTGGTAGAGCCCGCAACCGGTCAGCCTTATGGTCATGCCTCGACAAGACAAGCCTCCAGCAAACCGCTCAGGAATAGCAGATGGCCAACACGGTGTCCTAGGCGCACCAATGCACATACAATGCAAAGAAACACATAAGTGTAGTCAAAACAGGATATCACGAGTTCGAGTTAAGCTCTCTAAAATCCCCAGCAAAGTCGCCAGAAACTGTAGACGTCCCCGAACGCCCCGGGAGGGTTAACTCCCGTTCCGTTCATAGTGGGGTCACTACAGTTCGGATTCGATTGTGTCACGGTTCTAAATCTGAACAGAAGAGTCCAAATCCGACAAATCGTTTTGAAGAAAAACAGATTTTTTGAAAAGTAGTGCCAAACATGGACTGCTTTGCCAGATTACAGAGTCGCCACCTAAATATTTTAAAATGGGAAATTTAGGAAACCCTGACTCGGTGCCGAAGGCCACGTGTCCGTCATCACCAAATGTCTTGGCTCGAGAGCTTGGGTACGATTGGGGAAGGTCAGCTATGAGCACCCCTTTTCGCCCGGTCCGAAGACCGGCCTCTACTAACCGTGATATCCGTTTTTGAAAACATCATGTGCTCTTATTCCGGTTATTAGCCTAGAATTACTATGTGATGCGCACAACACAAAAGTATAGACTAGATTGCCTAATTTGGAAATAAACATTGCATATCCGTTTTGTCTCGAAAAACGTGTTGGTTTTTGCTACTCGCAAGTAGGCTAAAATACGGATTTCAATGAGTTGTTCCAATTTACGCAATCCAACCTCCACCCACAGGCATTCAAGCAGTTTATCACATAAGCACTTAGCCGCATGGCAGGCATACTGTCATGTTAACATTCACACGCATGCGACATGCTAAAGCATAAAACTTACATCGTACTCCGTGCCAAAAACAAGAAACTAGTTAGCAAACATGCATGACCTAGTTCATGCTAAAGCGTAAAATACTTACATCGTACTCCGTGCCAAAAACAAGAAACTAGTTAGCAAACATGCATGACCTAGTTCATGTTAAGTGGCTAATGCAACACAGGCATAGATGCAATCTAGAGTAGGCTCGGCTAACCCTAAACATGGCATGTGAAATGCGCGAGTAGCACGTATTCAATTTGGAATTGAAAATTGCAATGCAGTTTGTATGATGTACCGAGCCCGGTGCATGTCAACAAATGCATGGATGCACACATGCATTGCATAAGGTATGCTAAAATAAGTATGCCCTAATCTACCATCGAAAGCGGGTAAATAAAAGGGATAGAGAGAAATGGGGGTTTGGAAGACATACACCCACTCACACACACTTATTACAATTTTGCCCTCACTCAGAGGGACCGAAAGAATATACAAATTAATTAACTACGCAAGCTAATTAAAATATTACAAATCAACTAAATTAATTAAATAAAATAATTAATCTAATTAAACAGTAAACCGCCTCGGGATGAGGGCCAAATGCAGCACGCGCTCGGGACTGGCTCGGAATCGCACTGCCATGCATGATTTGCCTCTGTTTCCTTTGCTCTCCTCCTTAGAAAATTACCAAAGTCCCAGGAGTGCCTCTCAGGACACTGGGGATCACCACCGGCTGGGGTAGGACACCACCGGCTGAAGGAGGAGGCCACCGGCACAAAAAGAAGCCATCGGCTGTTAATTGACTGCCGGTCGGCACTAAATAGTGCCGGCCGGCACTTAACACCTGCAGAACCTGCAACCCACAGCAGCAGAGGACAACAACATGCATGGCAATGTGATTCAAGGTATTTATGCACTATACACACCCCTTATCATGTTATTGACTCAAAGGGGCATGTGCCTCGATTCCCGGACCACCAATCGCGCATTTCCATGCATGATGGCCCTAAGAACCAAGAATGCAACTTTGATTTCAAATGCATGCAATGCAAGCAAGCAAACAAGGGTGCTCAAACCTCTATCATGACTTGGTCAAGAGGCTTAGCATGCATGTCGATGCAATGAAGTCCTAAACATGTCAACTAGTATGCAATATGGCAATACAATGCAATCATGCAAGTAAGCATACAAGACAAGCATGCGAATCAATGGAAGGATGGTCTTATACATGAATTAGGCAACTCAAATAGTCCTAAAATCAGTGGCCAAAATGCTAAGTCAAGAGGGCCAAACACACATGCACACATGTATAAGTTAAGGCACCAACACTTAAGCATAATTAAGCAACTCTTAAACACATCTAAGAGGCACAAACATGGACTATTAGCATACATGAAAAGCTCTGAAATTATGCAAAACATGGTGCCAAACCAAGCTAAACAAGACCAAACAAAGCATGCAAATAGCCCGAGTGCTTGAAGCAAGGTAATGAGGCTTTGAACCACACTTGACAAGACCAATCATGGCAAGACTCGAGCAACCAAAAATAGGTTTTCAGCATGTGAAAATACACCCAAAACTCACACTCACGGCATCCTAAAAGCTCTAAACACACACGCATGCACAAGGCACCCTTGATTGCATAAAAGGACACACCCTTAAAGCATGAAAGAGATGACAAAAATGAACAGGTGAGCATGGATTAGGGTCTGAAATAGCATGTAAGAGGGTTCCAAACCCTTGAAATCATGGAGGCAATGCATCCTACACATGCACCTACTTGAAGCATACAAGCTACAATGCAAAGGGGCTATACAAAGCATGCCAAGATTGACCCAAACAACCTAGGACAGACCTTATACATGGAAAAACAAGCACTTTTCCAGTTTATGACCAGCCACAAAAATAGAAGCAAGATAGGCTAACAAAGCATGCAAAATTACGGTAAATAGAAGAGATTATGAAACAAGTGCAAGATAGGGGTCCCAAAAAGGGTTGATCCCTTCTTCAATGTTGAAGAAGGGCTCAAAATAAGCCTACTTACAGTTTATTACATGCTCAAACACAGATTATACGCCAGCCAAATATACTATGCAAGAATCATGGCATACAAAGGGGTAAAGAGATAGGTGCTAGATGCTATCATCAAACAGCCAAATACCCTTCATGAGACATGAAGAGGGGGGAAAAATAAGCCACTTTTCAGGCCTGTCGAAGGCCCAAAAATGGAAGCATGGTAGGCTAAAGAAACATGCAACAAAATAAGGACCCAAGAGGGTATTGAAGCAAGTCATACATGGGGGTCCCAAACAGTGTTGAGCCCTTCTTCAATGTTGAAGAAGGGCTCAAAATAAGCCTCTTTGTAGTTTACATCGAAGCTCAAAAATTCATGCAAATAGGGCTAAACAATGAAGCTAAAAAATGCAAGTTTAAGGGAAATGGATGCTTACCCTTGAAGAGCAGCAAAACAGCACCCCTTGGTCTAAGTTTCTGAGCTCCTAACCTCTGCAAATGACCTCCAATGTGCTGGAATGGATGATAGAGGTGTTGTGCTAGGTGTTGTAGGGCAAATGATGCAAGAACCAAGGTGTTTGGAAGCTTGGATAAGATAGATATAGAGAGGGAGGTGGGATATATGTGTATATATCAGATATATCAGTATATCTTCTGGTTTTCTTGCTCAAAATCTCTAACCCTAGACAAAGGAGAAGAAAAGAGCTTATATAGGCGAAGTATAAGCTCTTAACATAATGGCTAAGCAAATGGAAAGGGTCAAAGGGGAAAAGGGGGGGTGCAAGGCTTCTAGGAGAAGCTAATACAGCTGGCCAAGCTTCTAGAAGCTTTAAGGGGTTCAAAGGTGCAAAAGGGTGCAAAATAGGCATATGGATGCACGTGGATCTGGTTCTGTGCATCCCAGCTGTCACAGCTGGTATGCACCAGGCTTGGAGGGTACAAAGGGTGCAAACCGGCCAGAAAATTTGATCATCGGCCAAAATAAAGTGCCGGTCGGCACTATTTTCTGCCGGTCGGCTAAATAGAGTGCCGATAGGTGATTCCTAGGTCAAAAAATGTCCTGTGGGTATGCAAATTGAAGCCCCGGAAGTTAGCTTTCCAATGGCGCAAACCTTGCATTAAAATTCCTCCTGTGCAAAAAGTTATGCCCTTTTTGGTGAAGCCGCGCAGACTCGATCCAAACGGGATGGTGCCCAGCTTCAACCAATCATATCTCCTCCACCCGGACTTGGCTTTGGGAGATTCTTGAGTGCAAAATGAAGCCCCGGAAGTCTTCTTTCCAATGGTTATGGCCTCATAGCTTAATTCCAAGTGTATAGGTAGATAAGCTTGATTTAGCGATGACTGCTCGTCTTTCTCCCACCCGGATTCATCCTGAACTTCTTCTCCAACTCGTTTTCACCCCTCTTCTCCTCTTCTCTTCAACTTCAAACCCCGAAGTAAGGTGTTTTGAAAGATTTTTCAAAGATTTCATCTCTCTTTCATTCATCTCCACTTTGTCCTTGCTCGGTTTACCGAAAAGCGCACTATTTACCGAAATGCGAGCGTCGGAACATCGTGGGAGTTTTATTTCAAAAATGTTTTGAAAGAGAGGGTTTTAAGGTCTAAAAACCATCCAAAATAGCTTTGATTCAAAAATGGGGTATGAAGTTGAGATTCGCCTCTCTCCTTGCCGAAGAAACTGAACCTGTGCACTGCACACCTCTCAACACCGAGCAAACCATCAGTAATGCCCAAGTCTTGAGGGCGGTCAAAAATGGGGTGTCTACAATAGGTAGTTTTCGGCCTTGAACCTTCCCTAGTGATAACCTATCGGACTTACTGGCTAACCAATGGACGTGATGCCTTGAATTGTTCAGCCGTTTGTGTAAGCCAAGACAATAGATTTCACACAAAATATCTTCTAACATATCGTGGTTCTCACTGTTGTGTTCATTTTGGCCTTGAACGCTCCTGGTTTTCATGAGTGTTTCTAGAGAATGTAGCCTCTTTCATTCTCATAGAACCGGCCCCAGTTCAACACTCATATAGGTGATTCTTATTGTAAGTATCTTCTTATACTCGTCTTGATTTTATGCCTTAATCAAGATATAAGTAATCATTAAAAGCAAAGCTTATCCTTATGCCCCTGCAGACTATGTTGCAGATATCACTCTCACCATAGGAATGAGTAGGGAATTTTAATCCCTTGGTGATTTCTGGCGAGCCATACATAACTTAGTTGTCCCTTTGAACTTAGTTCTTGGGATCTCCAGTCATATAAGTAAGGTTACCATTATGACGACTCTTATGTAATAGGCTTTAATCCCATTCCCTTTGATGAACTATACACTAGCTCTTTTGTCAAACCTTTTGTTAACGGATCCGCAATATTCTCTTTAGATTTTATATAATCTATTGAGATTATTCCGTTTGACAACAACTGCCTAACGGTATTATGTCGACGACGAATATGTCGTGACTTACCGTTATACATATGATTCTGTGCCCTGCCTATTGCAGATTAACTATCACAATGAATGCAAATAGCTGGCACAGGTTTTGGCCACATTGGAATGTCTTCTAAGAAGTGACGAAGCCATTCTGCTTCTTCTCCGGCTTTGTCTAAAGCAATGAACTCGGATTCCATTGTGGATCGTGCGATGCAAGTTTGTTTCGTGGACTTCCAAGAAATAGCAGCGCCTCCTAGAGTAAAGACATATCCACTAGTGGATTTTGAATCTTTAGTATCCGATATCCAATTGGCATCACAATAACCTTCGAGTACTGCTGGATATCGAGTAAAGTTCAAACCATGATCACGAGTAAATCTTAGATATCTAAGAACTCGAATGATCGCTTTCCAATGGTCTTCTCCAGGGTTACTAGTGTACCTACTCAATTTACTGATAGTATAAGCTATATCAGGACGAGTACAATTCATTAGGTACATTAGGCTTCCAATAATTTGGGAGTATTTTAACTGAGACACTGCATCACCTTTATTTTTCGATAAATAAAGACTGATGTCTACAGGTGTTCTAGCTAAATTCAAATCATTCTTGATAAATTTATCAAGTATTTTCTCAATATAATGAGATTGAGATAATGCATATCCGTCAGATGTTTTAGTAATTTTCATTCCTAATATAACATCTGCGACCCCCATATCTTTCATATCAAATCTTTTGTTAAGCATTTGCTTAGTTGATTTGATCATGTTTTGACTGCTTCCAATGATGAGCATGTCATCCACATAAAGACAAACTATGACATATCCTTGGTCAGTGTTTTTAACATAGACGCATTTGTCACATTCGTTTATCTTAAACCCATTAGTAAGCATTGCATGATCAAATTTTTCATGCCATTGCTTAGGTGCTTGTTTTAATCCATAAAGGGATTTTACAAGTCGACAAACTTTCTTTTCTTGCCCTGATACTACAAACCCTTCGGGTTGTTCCATATAGATCTCTTCATTTAGATCACCGTTTAAGAAAGCTGTCTTAACATCCATTTGATGTATTTCTAAATTAAACAACGCTGCTATAGCAATAAGCATGCGAATGGATGTTATTCTTGTCATAGGGGAATATGTGTCAAAATAGTCCAGACCTTCCTTTTGTCTGTAACCTTTAACTACAAGTCTTGCTTTATACTTGTCAATTGAACCATCTACTTTCATTTTTCTCTTGAATATCCATTTATATCCAAGAGGTTTAGAACCTGGTGAAAGATCCACCAATTCCCAAGTATGATTTTGCATAATGGATTCAATTTCATTATCAACAGCCTATTTTCACAAAGGTGCTTCAGGACCTGTCATTACTGCCTTAAAGCTTTGAGGTTCATTTTCTAACAAGTATGTCAGAAAATCTGGACCAAAGGATTTTGATGTTCTCGTTCTCTTACTTCTTCTTGGTTCATCATCAGTTAAATCCTGTTGGTTGAGACCATTACTAGTCTCTTGTGCTTGATTGTCATTAGTCTCTTGACTTTGTGTACAATCATAAGTTCTTTTCTGTGAACTTAATTCCTGTCCTTTCTTGTAAGGAAAGACATGTTCAAAAAACACAGCATTCCTTGACTCTATAATAATGTTCACATTTATATCAGGTATTTCTGATTTATAAATCAGAAACCAATATGCACTACTATTCTGAGCATAACCAATAAACACACAATCTACTGTTTTTGGTCCAATCTTAGTCTTTTTAGGAACAGGAACTTTAACTTTTGCCAAACACCCCCACACTTTCAAGTATTTGTAGGAAGGTGGTCAACCTTTCCACAATTCATAAGGAATGCTTTTGGTTTTCTTGTGAGGTATTCTATTAAGAACATAATTTGCAGACAATATTGCTTCCCCCCACAACTTCTGTGGTAAGCCTGAACTTAGTAACATGGCATTCATCATTTCTTTTAGAGTTCTATTCTTCCTTTCAGCAATTCCATTTTGCTGTGGAGAATAAGGGGTTGTAGTTTGGTGAATAATGCCATGTTGTGCACAAAATTCATTTAATGGTGCATCATATTCACCACCCCTATCACTTCTAACCATCTTAATGGTTTTACCAAGTTGATTTTCAACTTCTGTTTTGTAGAGTTTAAACATTTCTAAGGCTTCATCTTTACTTCTAAGTAAATAAACATAACAATATCTTGTGCAATCATCGATAAATGTTATGAAATACTTTTTGCCTCCTCTAGTTTGAATAAATTTTAGATCACATACATCAGTATGAATTAATTCTAGAAGTTCGGTTTTTCTTTCAACCGATTTAAATGGAGCCTTAGTTAGTTTTGCTTCTACACAAATTTCACATTTATGATTAGGATTAATTTCAAATTTTGGTATATAATCTAAACCAATTAATCTACGCAAAGCATCAAAATTCACATGTCCTAATCTACCATGCCATAAGTTTGACTCAAGAATATAAGCAAAAGATGTGTTATTCTCATTCATAGCAACTTTTGGTACAACTGTCATTACATTAAGTTTAAAGAGACCATCACTCATGTATCCCTTACCAACATACATACCACTCTTTGTTAATACAAACTTATCAGACTCAAAAACAAGCCTAAAACCATTTTTACTTAACAAAGAACCAGAAACTAAATTTTTCCGGATGTCAGGTACATGCAGTACGTTGTTGAGGGTCAGTTCTTTCCTTGATGTCATCTTCAAGATCACTTTCCCTTGTCCAGCCACAGTAGAAGTAGAAGAATTTCCCATAAAAAGTTGCTCACCATTTGCAGCCTCATTGTAGGTAGTGAACATCTTCTTGTCCGCACAAATGTGACGAGTTGCTTCAGTGTCAACCCACCACTCTTTGGGATTTCCAACCAAGTTAGCCTCAGACACCACAGTAGAGAGGTTGATGTCATTTACTCCATCAGAGATGCAATCCAATTCTGTTACATTGGCCTGATTAGTGGTCTTCTTACTTGTACTTCCATGATCCTTCTTAGGACGGCGGCAGTCAGAAGCTCGATGTCCAGTCTTGCCACAGTTATAGCATTTTCCTTTGAACTTCTTGTTGCCATTGTTGTTGCCTTGTTTAGGACCATCTCCAGTAAACTTCCTCTTTTTGTTATGTGGTTTTTGAACTTGTTCAACCACATTAGCCTTGGACTCAATGGGATTTTTCCCATGCCTCTTGTCAGCCTTTCGGTTATCTTCCTCAATTCTTAATCTTACAATTAACTCATCCATGGTCATCTCTTTGCGTTTATGTTTTAAATAATTTTTGAAATCTTTCCAAGCCGGTAGTAACTTTTCCACCAAAGCAGCGACTTTGAAAGATTCACTAAGAGACATACCTTCTGAATGAATATCATGCAAAATTATCTGAAAATTTTGAACTTGAGATATTACCGTTTGGGAGTCGACCATTACAAAATCTAGAAATTTACCGACGAAAAATTTCTTTGTACCGGCATCCTCTGTCATGTATTTCTTCTCCAAAGAATCCCACAATTCTTTTGCTGACTTCAGAGGACTGCATACATTATACAGCATATTGTCAAGGCCATTGAGGATGTAGTTTCTGCACAGAAAATCTGAATGTTTCCAAGCATCTACAGCGGCAACAACTTGCCGATCACTTTCACCCTCTTTAAGTGCTGGAGCCTCTTCATGGAAAAACCGGGCCAAATTAAGAGTTGTAAAATAGAACAGCATCTTCTGCTGCCATCTCTTAAACTCAGTACCGTTAAATTTTTTCAGTTTTTCCCCATGATTGATAGGTACATGAACATGGTTCTGGATAGGGACCGATGTTGGTGTAACAATAGGAGTACCACTGCCAGATGCAGTTTCAGTTGTAGTAGCCATAATCTCTGATTACAAAAATCAGAAAAAATTAAAACACAAATTAATTTTCTAGTTACTAAAACTAGAAAATAAATTATAACACAAAATAATTTTATTTTCCTTGTTACTAAAACAGGAAAAATAAAATAGCAAAATAATTTTCTGTAATACCAAATAATATTCTGAAATTGTTAATGACACCAGTATCGTACTACTAGTTGTCAAAGAAAAGAGACAGTATATTACTACTATCTGTCAAATAGCATAAATCACTATTTGTTTTTCCAACCAGAATATTACTTTGAAAAACAGAAAATTAAATACAATGAAGATACCAAAGAGGAAGATCTGTCTTAAGATCGTAAGGCAATCTTCACTGTATTTAAAAGATATTAATTCTATTTTGTACAAAACAACAATTAGAATTAAAGAAATAAAGAAAATGAGAGAATATGTTTGATTACAAAAATCAAACTCAAAATAAATAAATAAATAACAGATTTTATTTTGTTACAAAAAACAAAATTAAAATCTGATTAAATAAACAAATTAAAAAACAGAATAAAATTAAACAACTTACTTGGTTAATTTCTTTGAATTACTTTTCTGATCAAATCCAGTGTTTTACACTGTGTCCTTAAGACAGATTCGTCCTCTCCACGGTGCTTTCAGAATTTGGACGTCTATCTCCCAAGATGAAATGATCTTACCATAAACAATAGTAGCACTACAAATTGTTTGCCTTACGAACACACTAAGTGTTTACACTCTTTCTTTCAGAAATAAAATGCAGCAAGATGAAGAATAGAATTAGCAGAGGTGAAATACGAAATTTCTGAATTAATTACATCAAATGAGGGTGGTCCTATTTATAGATGTTGAAGGTGACTCTTGGTTTTGAATTGAACAGGTATGATACATGTTGGTTTTGAATTTGAATCTGTTTATAATTCAAACAAATAGCAAAAAAATGGGAAGGGCCCTGTTTGGATGAACACTAAATCCTAAATTCAAATGTTTTTGGCCCAAAAAGATTAGTATTGAGCCGAACAAGCCCAACCCCACACCACGCACCCCCGACCGACCGGACTACGGCGTGCGCGCGCGTGTGTGGTGATTTTTGGGTCCAATGGGTTTAGCCCATTTTGCCCATAACCTCTCCCTCTAAAACACTTGGGTACCCCTTGGGGCACACCCCAAGTACCAAACCCATGCCTTATAAACCCTTTCAAAACCTCCCACCAAATCAATGTGGGACAAGCCTTATTCAAACCTTTAAGGAATTTCCACCAAAACTCCATTTCCATGGAGCATACTTTGGCTTCAATTTCCCATTCACTCAGTAATGGTTTTGAGCAACCAAATATACCACGTGAATCACAACGCGGCATAGAACGCGTTACCACTTTGACCCGTGTATAACGATGCACGGGGTCCACCTAAAAATTAGACCAAACTTAAGAAAAAATTCTGGTTTTACCCAGAATTTTATAACCATTTCCAACATAGAGGAGTACAAACTTGATCAATAAAATTATACGAGGAGATTATTCTGTGCTCATACATTCATCAACTAAAATAGTATTAAATGCAAAATAAAATGATCTATTGTACGGAGGAGAGTTACAGAATTTGATGTGAAAATAAAAAGACATTTTAGAAGGAAAAAAACCAAGAGACATTTTAAATATAACACATGTCATATATTATAAGATGAACATGTGTCTCAGTTTTAAACTTGTCATGGTAAAGGACTCGGTAAAGTCATTACTTTACTTATGTTTTATATGATATGATATAGCAGCCTTTTTTAAAATTTTCTTAGCGAATGTTTATTAAGACCCTTGTTAACAAGACGATTTTAATTTTTTTAAAAGCTGACCTTGGAAAAGACCTCCACACCAAAAAAAAATAAAAAATAAAAAATTCTACTCACAAGCATAATACAAGTTCCACATAATTAGAAAATGCCTCTTTCAATAAAAAGTACCTATTTGATTTTTGAAAGGTTCACATCATTAAAAAGAAATTTATTGAAAAATATATCTATCTATAATTATAAAAAGACTGGCTTTAATACATAAAAAAAATTCCACCAACTTAGAATAGGTTGAAGTTTATTAGTTTTCAATTTATTTTCTACCTAGACTTCATTTTAAACGTGTAAGCGCTAATTACCGGATAATTTATAGCAATTTTCATTTCTTTTCGTTTTATAACCTTCATAAAAAAAATTAAAAAAACAAAACTTGCAAAATTAATAATATTATATGAATTTATATTTATATATTAAATTTAAAAGGCTCCCAATAATATTTCGCTTTAGGCCCTGTTAAGTGATAGGCCAGTCCTGAAGAAAATATTTTTATTTATATATATTTATTATATTATTTTTTACTTTTTATATTAATAGAAATTGATATTACAATCTATACTTTCTTTATTTTATTTTATTTTTTTGGGCCACTGTACATACTCACCACTCCTGTATTATTGAGGATGACTTTGGTGGGTCTTTTCTTCTAGATGCGTATGTGATTAATTAATGGGTTAGGTTAAGGATTCTAAATAATTTATCAATTTTTTTATCAAACCTTTCACATGAGTGTGGAACCCACACACATGTAAGTTTGTGTGGATCTCACATCCATGTGAGAAGTTTGGTAAAAAATTTAATAGATTATTTAGGGTTTATAACATTTTTCTTAATTAATTGTGAGAGCACATGGAGGGTTTTGCCTTCACAAGAATTTGAAAGGTTTTTTAAATGATGATGCAGAGAGAGCACAGTTAAGAGCATCTTTAATTTTTCATTAATGTTATTTTGAATTTAGGCCACAACTTCTTTTCCATTCGAAATCGGATTGAATTGGGCTATATTGGGCCCAATTATGGACCATCTCGATGACTCAGACCGTTCAATATGTAGAGTTCGCCTAATACATCATCTTTGTAAAAAATCACGTTAATCGGATTTCAACAACAATTATGATTTTTAAAATAAATCACAAACACAAATGCATGTTGATCAAGTGTCAATCAATGTCCAATTAACATGATTTTTTGCAAAGATGATGTACTTGGCAAGTTTTACACATTGACGGTTTGGATCATCAAGATGGGCCCAAAATCAGGCCCAACAGCACCATCCAGTCTGTTTCCAAACTGGGCAGGAGCTGGACCGTTAAATTTAAGGGACATTTACTCACAAGTCCTAATTTATGAACTTATACTCCACAAAGTCCTAACTAAGATTTTTAGACTTTCAAGTCCCATTAAATTTTTAATAGTCGGAATTACCCTTCAAACAATGATTGTTCATCATTTATAATTATCCCTAAAGGAACATGATAATTTGACATTTATTTTGATTTTCAAAACTTTAAAACATCAACTTTCAAATTGAAAAAATTTTAAAAAAAAAATTATGTGTTTTTTGAAAAAATTGAATTTTGTTTCTATAAAAGGGTATGATGATGAAACATTGATGTGCAAAACTAAAAAAAAAAAAAAACTTTAAAAATGAAAAAACTGTAATGTTTTCAATTTTAAAACTAAAAAAAAAAAAAAAAAAACCGATAATGTTCTTTGTTTTATTGAATAGTTGAATCAAACCAATAAGTAGAAGAGCAAAAATGTTTAATCTCATACTCTGTTTTTTTCCCATCAAATAGTGAAACAATTATATGGAACATTAGTTTGCAAAATTGATAATGTTCTTAGTTTTAAAAATTGAGAAAAACTGATAATGTTTTCAGTTTTACTAAATATGACTTAAAGGTTCAAAAAATTTTAGATAGGACATGAGTTACCATAACATTTGTAAATAGGACTTTTAGATAATTAATTCTAAATTTAAATAAGGGTCTTGCTAATAAGTGACTCTAGGGCACAACTAAAAGAAAAAATATTTGCAAAACACAATACATTTTTATTGAAATCAATACAGTTTTTAATATTTTTATATATTTTCAAGACACTTTTTACACACTTTCCAACATTAAACAATGCCTATGGGGCACTTGTTAGCATTTGCCTTGAAGTAAGGAAAATGTTATAGGTCCTAAATTTTGTACTAAACAAATGACTAAATGTCTCACATGGGTGTGAGGTCCACAAAATTGCGGACCCAACACCTATATGAGACATTTGGTTATTTGTTTGGTAGAAAATTTGGTATCCTTAACATTAATCAGTAAGTAAAACGTTTGATTTTATATGAATTATTTTAATTATTTTATTGAATTTTTATCAATTTTTTTAAAATAAAAAAATCATATCTTATTTCAAACTTTTCTTTTCGTCAAATTTTATGGGGAAAAAAAGTCATATTTAATTCTTATTTTTTAAAAATTTTATCATATTTAAATTGAAAAAATTAGTCTAAGGTCCCTCTCCCGTTTTTATAATGGAAGAGATTCACAATATTATTTTATGATATCTAACGTTCCTCAACTTCACACTCATATATCACAGAGAAATCGGAGTGTTGCAAATTGAATCTCATTTCTCTCTCTCTCTCTCTCTCTGACCTTTTAGCCTTCTTATTGTTTCTTTCATTTGATGAGAACAATGAGAATAAAGCAAAAAGGAAATAAAAGAGAATGCGTTGTGAAGTTCCTGGAACAACTCTCTACCAAATTAGAATTTAAAACAGGTGATCGTTACCCATAAAAACTCTCTGATCAATTAGTGCATCAGAATGAATAACATATTATATAAAGGACAATTAATACTGGGAACATGGATTTAGCGAAGAAGGTGTTTGATGAAATACCAAGAAGAGAATTTTTGTCTAGAGAAATTTAGTGTGGGTTACGTGTAAAATTTCTCTGTGATGTATCTAGAAAAATTTGAAATTTTCTCTGTGATGTGTTCAGAGAAATTTGGAATCACAGATAAATTTGGAATTTTCTTTGTGATATGTCCAGAGAAATTTAAAATTTTCTCTGTGCTTTGTGTAGAGAAATTCTCTGGATCTATGTTGAGAGACCTTAGACATTATGAAAATATTGAGTGTCTTTTATGCTATAAAATCTTAATATTAGGGACCTTAAAAAAAAAATCTCCTATTCTAAATATAAATTTAGGTAAATATATATTTCAATTGAAGTACATCTTTTTCTTTTCTTTAAATAAAATTAAGTAATTATATATGCATACTAATATCCAAGAATACATATGATCCACGACAGTTCGGTAGAAAACTGTGCTTGATGAGCTCAAATGTCGAAAGAAAACGTGTACATTGGAGCTAGCCGAGGCTGCTCTGCCAAGTAGTCAAATCCAATTTTTTTTAGATTGAACCTAAAATCCAAAGTTAGTTACAAGATTTTTCATTTTATTGACGGATGCTATTCAGTGTATTTGATTTCAATTTTTTGAATTTCATTTTTTAAAAATTAAGTTTTTTTATTTTTTGTTTTTAGTGAATATTTTTAAAATTTTAAGCAATTTTTTTTACTTTTTTAAATGCACCTTACTTAGATGTATTTAAAAAGTAAAATATTTATAAAAATATTTTAAAAAATAATAAATACACAAGTATACAAAAAATGTACTGAATTTTCATATTTTTTTATTTTTCATTTTTAGTATTTAGTGAATTTTTTATAGATTTTTTTTTATAAATATTATACTTTTAAGTATATTTATGTTAGGTGTATCTAAAAATTTAAGAAATTACTTAAAATATTTTAAAAATTCAATAAAAATAACAAAATACGAAAAATAAAAAATTTTAATTTTATCAAAAATAAATCCTGAATATGAAAACAAACAAGCTGATTAATTTTTAGTGTCGAAATTTCTGATATATTTGACCCTTTTAACACTTCAATCAATTGATGAACCAAATTTGAACAAGAAGGCTTGGTGGAAACAGCGTTTTATGACTGCCACACAACACATTAATGCTTCACAAGTCTCTCTATTTTTTTATTTTTTTTTCCCGCCAAAGTTAGATTTTATTGATAGATAGAAATACATACGTCAAGAGTGATTATTCCCATTTCTAGAAGGATTATAGCCAAGGTTCAGTATTCCAAACACGAACACTCAACAGCCAACAACCATAGCCCACAACACACTGCGACCACCAACTAACAACCATAACCACAACATATTGCGGCCACTAACCAATGACCATACTCACAACATATTGCAGCCAACAACAACAAAGACAAACCAAAATCTCCATGGAGGAAGAAAAGCTTCCACAAAGGAGTGAAAAAACAAGAAAACATAAACACACAAAAAAAAAAAAAAATCAAAAAACTAGATTCACACGATCCATAGAGCAGGACTGACAAGCAACTCTAGTGTTGACTTCAAATCTACAGCCCACGGAGGCCGTGAAAGCCTGAATGATAGAAAGCCTCAGATCAGAGAGTAAAAGACCAGATCTAAGAAAAAACAAATCACCTGCGTACAGTGACGGAGCCAGGAAATTAAAGCAGAGGGGGCACTTATTAATTATAATATTAAATTTTTTTATAAAAATATTTAACATAAATTTTTACCATTAACTTCAAGAAAGTTAAAAAAAAAAATTAATCAGTGTGTTTGGTTTTAATTTTCTGAATTTAGTTTTTTGAAAACTAAATTTTTTTATTTTCGTATTTTTTTTTGGTTTTAGTGGATATTTTTTAAATTTTAAACAATTTTTTTTACTTTTTTAGATGCACATTACTTAGATATGTATCCAAATAGTAAAATATTTGTGAAAAAATATTTTTTTTAAAAATTAATAAATACACAAAAATATTTAAAATGTATTGAATTTTCATATTATTTTTAAATTTTTTGGTATTTAGTGTATTTTTTAAAAAAAAAATTCACAAATATTATAATTTTTAGGTATATTAATATTAGGTATGTCTAAAAATTTTAAAAAATTGCTTAAAATATTAAAAAAATTATTGAAAACATTAAAATACGGAAAATAAAAATATAGAATTTTTTGAAAACTGTTTTCTGAAAACTAGAACTAAATAAGCTAAATATTATTTGTAATTAGTGCATCGTGGACAATATTAAAAAAAGTCATGGATATAAAGTTTTAAAATAAATAATATAATGATAAAGTAATTTTTTTAATACAAAATATGCATAAAAATTTAATATAATAGTTATACTATGTCATCATTAACATGTGATATCACCAATCAATAGTAAAAAAACACATAGAGAATGAACGCTACATGTCAAATGTAACTAATAATTCAATAAATTCTATATTTTCATTAAGATTAATTATGTTTGCATGTCAATAGTGATAGACATCACCATTACATTGAAATTTTTATAGATAATAATATCGTAATCACTTTATTTTCAATCAAAATAATCATTATTATTATTATTATTTTAAAAATGTCATTGACATTCAAAATAATATTTTTATAATTTTTTTTATTTAAAATATTTTCTTTATATTTGCTTGAAAAAAAAAAATTGCAAAACCCGAGGGGGGGCCACGTGACCCCCCTGGCCCCATAATAGCTCCGCCCCTGCCTGCGTAGACATAAAGGAAAGGGAAAGGGAAAGGGGGATCGAATGTCACTGCCCCCACTCCCCAAGGTACAACTTGGGCTTGGGGTTGTGCTCCATCCAAATTTTAAGTTCAATTTGTACTAAGTGCTATCAACTCTTTAGAGTAACGCTTGTAGGCTCTGTCTGAGATTTGTCTAATATACGTGGAAGGAGCATTTTGCATGAGAAAGAGAAAATGTGTGTGAAACATAGGTGAAACGGAATTATATTTCATTCACATTTCATTTATTTTTTTCCTTTTCCTTTCTAAATCTCTCCCCAAATCTATGAATTAAATACAACCTTAAGATGCAAATGAGTAGTGATGGAACTACAACAAGACCGTGAGGGGCCGTGGCCCCCAAACCCCCCCCCCCCCCCCCCCCCCCCCCCCCCTCCCCGGGGCTCATGAGAAACAATTGGGTGTGTGATACTTGATAAATATGCTTACCATTTGATAGATATATTGGCCCCTAAACTACTACACAGTTGAAATCAAGGCCCATTTTATATCTTGACATTTTATAGACATTTTGTTTATAATTGGGTAGTTTTTTGATTTAATGAATTAAAGGTATAATGGAATGATTATTAGAATGTTGATTTGTACATTTGATTTATTAAAAATAAAAAAAAAATACATGACAAATAAAATTATCATTTATCATTATAAGTGAATTGCCAGTTCAAATGGAGGTTAACCAACGAGTAATCTCATTTCATTTCACTCTTATTCTAATGAACCAAAAATGACATTAGGACTAATTTAATTATTTTAAGAGGTTAAGGGTTTTACTCTTGTCACAAGTAAAAAAAAAATTTCTTCAAAGTGTAGTCTCCAATGTACACATAATAATAATAATAATAAAATGATTTTATTGAGTTAACCAAATAATATAAAGAAAAAAATTTACGAATGTAGAATTTATACAGAATTTTATACCCGTTTAATGTGGCAATAAATTTTTTTTTATTTTTTTATTTAAATTAGTCATGCCACATCTCGCCCCCTGAACGCAAGATTCTAGTTCCATCCCTAAGATTCTAGTTCTGTCCCTGCAAATGAGATTGCAATGGGGTTTTCTCTGTCAAATTGCTTTATTTGAATGCAGAGCATCTCTCTGTATTGTTGGGTATACTTTTTTATTGGAGTGTGAGACCCGATTGATTTTTGGAAAAAGAGTTTAATTTGGTTTAGTATTAATTATAATATATTTTTTTATATATTATATTTAATTTGAGGAGACCTAATCTAATTTAGAAACAACTAAGGTTCGATAAAAAATAAAAAAAAAAAAAAATCCTAGATTCAATATATTATTTGTATTGTTTTTCCCTAAGAAATCAGAGGTGAGCGGCAGCAACACTCTTTTCGGCAACAGTGCCTTGGTGGTTTCAATTGGTAGAGATTGGTGCTTTGGATTTGACTTAGTCAATTAAAGAATTGGTGTCTTGGTTTTGCTACTCTGCTTTGAAGCGGTTGGTTTGATTTTCGGTGTTGATTTGGGTCGTTATTTTGTATCTTCTACAACTCTGGTTCTGAAGATTTTGGTTCATCTATTTGGTGAGGTCTTTCCTCTTTGTTTATTTGTGATTATTTGGAATTCACCTAAGGGTGGTTTTGTGAGACTATTAGTGTCTCGTTTGTAATCGTTTGGAACTTATTTGGTTGATAGTAGAATCGGATTTCGATCTCGTGGACGTACCTCACATTGAGGGAACCACGTAAAAATTCTTGTGTTGCTTCTGATTTAATTTTTCCACATTAGTTTTTATTCCCATTGATTGATTTACTTGTGGGGAATCACATCAATTTTCCCTAACAACTGGTATCAGAGCTTACGGTTTATTTGAATCTATTTATTTGTGTAAATCAATGGAGGGGAATGTGGGTCGTATGTCTAGCTTCAATGGAAGCAATTGGGTAACTTAGAAAACTAAAATGGAGGACCTATTATTTTGTAAAGATTTGTATAGACCCATTGAGGGTGATAGTGGCAAACCCGAGGGTATGAAAGATGATGAATGGAATAGGCTTAATCGAAAAGCCATTGGTGTTATCCGTCAATGGATTGATGACAGTGTGTTTCATCATGTTGCTACTGAAACTTCAGCACATGATTTATGGAAAAAAATTAGAAGGCCTTTATGATAGGAAATCAGCCACAAATAAAGCTTTTCTGTTTCGTAAGTCGGTTAATTTAAAATATAAAGAGGACAGTCCTATTTCGGAACATCTGAATGAAATAAAGAGTATTGTTAACCAACTTGCTTCTATGAAAATTGTTTTTGATAATGAGTTGCAGGCTTTGATGCTACTTAGTTCTTTGCCCGAAAGTTGGGAGACTTTGGTTGTGATAGTTAGTAATTCGGCGTCCAATGGAGTTGTCACAATGGGCCAAGTCACCAGTAGTTTGTTGAATGAAGAAACTAGAAGAAAATCAGCGGGTTCCTCTCATTCAGAAGCATTTGTTGTGAGAGGCCAAAGCAAAACAAGGGGGAGAAGTAAGACTCCTCATGGTCGTGATCAAAGCCGTGACAAATCAAAAGATAGTTCTTTTTCAAAGAAAGACATTGAATGCTACTATTTCCATGAGAAAGGGCACATGAAGAGGGAATGCCGAAAGCTCAAGAACAAGGAGAAAAGGCATGACAAAAGTGTGGATAAGAAACAAGAAGACACAACGGCAGTTACTACCGATGATCTCATGGTCGTTTGTGAAGATAATTGTATCAATTTTGTGGGCCAAGAGAGTAATTGGGTGATTGATTCCGGTGCTTCTTTTCATGTGACTTCTCGAGTTGATTTCTTCACTACCTATACCAAAGGAGATTATGGTTCTGTTCGAATGGGTAATGAAGGTTTGTCCAAGATTATTGGCATGGGTGATGTTGGCTTGGAAACAAATTTGGGCTGTAAGTTGTTGCTTAAAGATGTGAGGTATGTTCCCGACATTTGCCTTAATTTGATCTCTACTGGAAAGTTAGATGATGAAGGTTACAACAACAAATTTGGTGATGGAGTATGGAAGCTCACAAAGGGTTCTTTGGTGGTGGCTAAGTGTAAGAAGACTCATACACTTTATTCGATGCAAGGAAAAATTTGTAAAGGTGTTGTCAATGCACTTGAAGATGATACTTCTACCGAATTGTGGCACAAGCGGCTTGGCCACATGAGTGAAAAGGGGCTGCAAGTATTGTTCAAGAAAGAGCTTCTACCCGGTTTGAAAGGTACACATCTTAAAACTTGTGTTCTTGTTTGGCGGGTAAACAACATAGAGTTTCTTTTCATAAAAATGTTGCTTCTAGAAAAGCAAATGTTTTGTAGTTGATTCATTCGGATGTTTGTGGTCCTTTAAAAGTTAAAACACATGGTGGTGCACTTTATTTTGTTACTTTCATTGATGATTATTCAAGGAAAGTTTGGGCTTTTCTACTAAAAACTAAAGATCAAGTTCTAGAAGTATTTAAGCATTTTCAGGCCATGGTTGAAAGAGAAACAGGACAGAAATTGAAGTGCATCCGATCAGAAAATGGTGGTGAATACACTGGGCCATTTGATGAGTATTGTAGCAGCCAAGGTATTCGGCACCAAAAGACAGTTAAGAAGACTCCTCAACAAAATGACGTTGCCGAGAGGATGAACCGCACCATTGTGGAAAGAACAAGGTGTTTGCTTTCACAAGCTAAATTGCCAAGATCCTTTTGGGGTGAGGCAATGAGTACAGTGGTTGACGTGATCAATTTATCTCCTTGTTATCCTTTGAATGGTGATGTTCCTGAAAGAGTTTGGACTGGCAAAGATGTGTCTTATGAGCACTTGAGAGTGTTTGGTTGCCAAGCTTTTGTTCACATTCCAAAGGATGAGAGGTCCAAACTTGATAGTAATTCAAGACAATGTATTTTTCTTGGTTATGGGCGTGATGAATTTGGGTATAGATTGTGGGATCCGGTCAACAAGAAAGTCATTCGAAGTCGTGATGTTGTGTTTCTTGAAGACCAAACAATTGAAGACTTTGGCAAAGGTGATCAACCGGAGCCAAAAACTAGTGATCTCATTGATATGGATCCATCTCCTTCATCTTCAGTTGATGATGAAAATGGGAGAGATGTGCAGCCACCTATTGAAGAAGTGGAGGATGATGCTAATCCTAATGAAGTTGAGCCAGAAATTGAGGAAAAGCATCCAACTCAAGAACCGCCACCACAACTTGAGTTAAGAAAATCTACAAGGGACCGACAACCTTCAAGAAAGTATCCTCCCAATGAGTTTGTGTTGATTTCCGATCAAAGGGAGCTGGAGAGCTACCAAGAAGCAATTGAGCATGCAAAGAAAGGTAATTGGAAAAAGGCCATGGAAGAGGAGATGAACTCCTTACTTGAAAATCGCACCTATGACTTAATGAAGTTGCTTAAGGGGAGGAAAATTCTGAAAAATAAGTGGGTTTTCAAATTGAAGAATGATGGCAAGAATCTGAGGTACAAGCCACGTCTTGTTGTGAAAGGCTTTGGGCAAAAGAAAGGTATTGACTTTGATGAGATTTTCTCGCCAGTTGTGAAGATGTCTTCTATTCGGGTTGTACTTGGCATGGCTACAAGTATGAACCTTGAAGTTGAGCAACTTGATGTGAAGACCGCATTTCTTCATGGTGATCTTGAAGAAGAAATTTACATGGAGCAACCAGAAGGTTTTGTGGAGAAAGGAAAAGAGAAATTTGTTTGCAAATTGAAGAAAAGTTTGTATGGCCTCAAGCAAGCCCCGCGGCAATGGTACAAAAAATTTGACTCTTTCATGATGAATAATGGTTTTTCTAAAACCACTTCGGACCATTGTGTGTTTGTGAAAAAAATTTCAGATGGAAAATGTCACGACCCAAACCCGCCCCGAAAGGGTTGGCATCGTAACCGGCCAGTAATCCTTGATTACCACAGGCCTTCCCATACAGAACATAAATAATCGGGGCTCGCGGAAGCGAAATAAAGAAACTAATAGTCCAAAGAGCTATGCATAAATATGAACATACATTACATGCCAAAAATATGTTAATTTACCCACTATCTATACATACATGTGATCAAAAATTCATATACAAAATATATAGGCACAAGCCACCAAATTCAACTGAAACAAAACTCATACGGCCTTCCAGGCCTAGCCCCAGCTCGGAGGCACTCAAAACATCTGGCTAGGCTTCAAAACGGCGCTCGACAAGACCCCGCCTAGGCTTGACTCCCTGAATGCTCACCTATAAATACATAAATACAAACAATGAGCTAGAGCTCAGCAAGTAACATTAAAGTAAAGGGGTTAGTGAACGAACTCCAACATTTCATGTAAATCCATAAAACATAACATTCATATACATAATCATAATCATCATGGAACATACATAATGGCATACTCCATAGAACATAACATGTGTCGACTAACGACTAGAGTAACCGGTCCCGGACACCGATTAAACACATACCGAGATCTCGTAAACTGGTCATGGGTTTGTCCTTCCATGCCGTCCCCCATGACTAAAGCGCATGGGCCTACATGTTCTCGCCCCCACGACTGAACTATCTATGGATGCCATACTAGATTCGCAAATCGGGACATTCGTTCACAGAAAACATTATCATTCAATCATATCATATCATAACGTAACCTTTTCAGAACATACTTTATATGAACATAACTTTACAGAAACGTTACTTACAGTGGGTTTCCAAAACCGAGGGCACGGTCTTCACTTCTTGACCTGCAAATCATCAACAGTATAATACATTTCTTATCATTCATCATCAATACATCACATAAGTCATGCCATTTCACATTCATTGCATGCTCACTCTAATCCTTCTTTACTTTAATTCATGCTCATGAGATGCTAAAGAATGCCATTAACATGTTAGAATCACGTAATTCAACTTTCCAAAATTTCTGAAAATAAACCCCTCCGCTCGAGCTCCCACTTGTCCGCTCGAGCGGACTGCACATTTTCCCAAAATTGCTGAGAGGCCGATTTCTACGCTCGAGCGGGCTCTCCTCCGCTCGAGCGGACCCTGCGAAAGTCTGAAATTCTGGTTCTTCTTCTACACTTCATCCTTTCTTTGAAACATTAACTTCAAATTTTGAAATCAAAGCTCAAAACTATTGATCAACAACATGATTTAATCATCAAACCTCATCACAAAGCCCATATAGATCATAGCTAGGATTAAATCCATAAACTAAGATGAAAACCATGAACATATACATACAAGCTTCATATCTCCATATCCATGGAGGTTCCATCTCAAATTGACCAAATATAAACATGAATCATCAATTTATGCCATGCATGCTCAATTTAAACATAAATCCCCTTCAATCCTCTTATTTAACATGAGATCACACATGATTCAACCTTAATTGAAGGAAATAGGGAGGAATTCTTACCTTGATTGCTAAGTTGAAGAGACTAAGCTTGATTCTTCTTCTTTTCTCTTGGTTTCCTCTCTTCTCCCCCGAATTCTCTCTTCTCTCTTTCTTTTCTAGGTTTTTCTTTCCCTTTTGTTGAGTCAAATGAGGTCAAAGCCTCATCTTTATCCATATATATCATATAAACCCAATTAAGCCAAAAACATAAGCCAAACGGGACTTAACGATTCAGACAAAATTCAGTCTTCCATTTATTTTCCCAAATGGTTCTAAAAATTCCCGGTAGCACATAGGCATGTTCAATTTCGTTTTCTGAAGCCATTACGGTTGTCAATTTAAGTCCCAAAGTCGTAATTCCAACAGATATTTTACTAATTCAAACAGATATTTGCCAATTAATTCATATAAATACGTAATTAAACATAGATAATCATGACATACATTTCGGGGTCATTACAGAAAATTTATTATTCTTTTACTTTATGTTGATGACATGTTAATTATGGGTCAAGATTCTACCATGATTAACAAGTTGAAGTTAGAGTTGAGTAAATCTTTTGCTATGAAAGATTTGGGATCGGCAAAGCAAATACTTGGTATGAAAATTGTTCGTGATCGCAAAAGGGGCTGATTTGGTTGTCTCAAGAGAGCTACAGTGAGAAAGTTCTTGAGAGGTTCAACATGGATAAAGCAAAGCCGGTTGGTTGTCCATTTGCGGGTCACTTCAAACTTAGTTCGAATCAATGTCCTACAAGTGAGAAAGACAAAGAAGAGATGTTGAAAGTTCCTTATGTTTCAGCAGTTGGTTCTTTGATGTACGCCATGGTTTGTACTAGGCCGGATATTGCTCACGCCATTGGTGTGGTGAGTCGTTTTCTCTATAATCCGGGTAAAGAACATTGGGCAGCGGTAAAATGGATTCTAAGGTATCTTCGAGGGATTTCGAATGTGTGTTTGTGTTTTGGAGATGGTAAGCCGATGCTTGATGGGTTCACAGATTCTGACATGGCCGGTGATGTTGATTCTAGGAAATCTACTTCGGGGTATTTGATGACTTTTGCAGGGGGAGCTATGGCATGGCAATCTAAATTACAAAAATGTATTGCTCTCTCAACTACCGAAGCTGAATTTATTGCCATTACAGAAGCTTGCAAAAAAGAGTTATGGTTGAAATTTTTTTTGCAAGAGTTGGGTTTAAAACAAGAAAAGTATGTGCTTTATTGTGATAGTCAAAGTGCTATTCACTTGAGTAAAAATTCTACTTTTCATTCGAGATCGAAACACATTGATGTGAGATACCATTGAATTCGTGATGTGCTAGATTTGAAATTGTTACAACTCAAAAAGGTTCACACAGATGATAATATTTCAGATATGTTGACAAAGACTTTGTCGAGAGACAAACATTTAAAGTGTCGAACTTTGGCAGATATGGTTGATGTCTCCACCTAAGTCGGTAAGGAGAGAATTGTTGGGTATACCTCCTTATTGGAGTGTGAGACCCAATTGGTTTTGGAAAAAGAGTTTAATTTGGTTTAGTATTAATTATAATATATTTTTTTATATATTATATTTAATTTGAGGAGACCTAATCTAATTTGGAAACAACTAAGGTTTGATAAAAAAAAAACCCTAGATTCAATATATTATTTGTATTGTTTTTTCCTAAGAAATCAGAGGTGAGCGGCAGCAACACTCTTTTCGGCAACAGTGCCTTGGTGGTTTCAATTGGTATAGATTGGTGCTTTGGATTTGACTTGGTCAATTAATGAATTGGTGTCTTGGTTTTGCTACTCTGCTTTGAAGTGGTTGGTTTGGTTTTCAGTGTTGATTTGGTTCGTTATTTTGTATCTTCTACAACTCTAATTCTGAAGATTTTGGTTCATCTATTTGGTGAGGTCTTTTCTCTTTGTTTATTTGTGATTATTTGGAATTCACCTAAGGGTGGTTTTGTGAGACCATTAGTGTCTCGTTTGTAATCGTTTGGAACTTATTTGGTTGATAGTAGAATCGGATTTCGATCCCGTGGACGTACCTCACATTGAGGGAACCACGTAAAAATTCTTGTGTTGCTTCTGATTTAATTTTTCTGCATTAATTTTTATTCCCATTGATTGATTTACTTGTGGGGAATCACATCTATTTTCCCTAACATGTATGACTTTGATCATAACAAGTCCATTATTTATTGTATTCGGAAAAATCTCTATTCATTTCGTGTTCAAGTTTTTTTACTGGCAAGTTTTCTATTGACTTTTGTTTTACATTGTATCAAACATCAGAAAATGTGGAAAACATTTTCCAGAAAGTGTTTTCTGCCGACACAAATGGAGCATGAGTTTCAGAACAGGGTGTTTTTGATAGTTCTCTCTGTTGGGGGGTTTAGTAGTTGGCACCTTATTAACTACTGGTCTACTGGGTTTTTCTGCAATCTTTTTTTTTTTTTTTTTTTTTTTTTTTTTTTTGGGTTTTCTTGTTGCTCCTGTCTGGATCTTCTTTGTACTCTCTTTTATATTGATTGTAATTTTTATCATTACTATCAAAATATATTCCTTCTCTGCGGATAAAATGACTGATAATAACAAATTTATTTTATTTTATTTTATTTTTTTGCGAAAAAATATATATTTTGAACAACGATATGAAAGCAAAATTTATCAATTAATTGTTGAAGAAACCAAGATTGTTTAGCAGCAACTGAACAATACATTTGAATCTTTACTAGTAATTCCCTCCATATCATGACCAAACATGTACATAGCTAGAGCTCTTTTTATTCATTGCAGTGGTATTACTGCAAAACTTTAAAAACAATAATACTAATATTTATTTTCTTCCTTGTATATCGAATTTATTGCAAGGTACTGAAGAGGAGCTAGCTTCCATGTCGGCTAAATTTTTTTAGTGTCCTAGCATTGGAGATTATCACCAGGCGCAACCCCAAGTTGGTTGCAATAGTCAGTGTAGTACTTAACACGAGCATTGACTGCATTCGGGTTATTACCGTTGCACTCGATACTGTTGATGGCTCGGATTGTTGCACCGAATCCAGAATTTATGACATTGTGAACGTTGTTCATCCAAAACCACAAGGCGGTCTTGAACGACACCACTGAATCTGTTGCCACAATTTCCGGATTGTTTAGTCCATCGAACCCAATGCTTTGCCCAGCAGGCCCATAGTTGTAGTTCCATGACAGTTGAAGAGGACCTCTGCCGTAGTAATTCTTGTTTGGTGCACATGGGTATTGAGTATTTGAAGGATCACAGTAGTTCTTAGAGGCACCATCTATCTCTTCAATATTGCAAAAAACTGCCAAATCAGAAAGTTTTGTGTTAGAAATATGTTGGTAAAATAGAACATTTTTTATTGTATGTGATATTTATTTACAACCACCGTGGGCCCATGGGAGGAAGGCTTGGATGAAAAGCCAAAAGCAATTGACGGTCCAGAACAAGTTCCTGAATCGGGAAAGGTGCCAACTAAATACATCCATAAGTACAAAATCCCCGATCATTGAATAACAAGAATAAAATAAAACAATAGATCATGTTGACGATCAATTCCTCTTTGTCATTTTAAAGAAAGCATTATATTGACTAGACCGTTAGAACTGCTTTCACATTGGCTAAATTGTGCAAAATTTTCTAGTATATAAATATGTACATGCATAAAGTTTTTCAAATTTGTGCAGATTTTAGCAATTTACGTGTGGATTGGAGGAAAGTGAAGTTGAAAACTTACATCCAGTCTCATGCGTGGCATGTGCGAAGAAAGCAGCAATTTCGCGCTTAGAATCGTCAGCAGTTCCAGTGGTGCCAAACGAAGGGTAGGAGCCGACGGCATTAAGAAATGCAGAGCGGGTGAAGAAGCTTTTCCCTACACATCCAGCAGGAGCTTGATTGATTATGCCATCGAAAAATGCTTGTGTGACTATATCAGGGACCGAGTTCTGACCCAATACGATTTTTGGTACAAAACCGGTGAGAATTCCGACCAGAATGATTGTCAGTAAGCTGTTTTTGATATTGAGGGATACCATTTTGGAAGAGAAATGTGTGGATGGAAGAGTGTGTATGTGGGATGAAATTAAGGTGAGCGAGACATGTATTTATAGTTGTGCTATGGAAAAAGTGTGGAAAAATCAACATTCCTACTATACGATAAACGTTTTCAAATTGAAGTTTGAAAAAGTCCTTAAAAAAAATAAATTTTGATAACAAAATTAGACACAATCATCTTATATAAGGCGAGTCTTATATTTTTATGAATCTTATCTTTTTGTGAGTCCCACATTTATATGAAAAAATTGTGTCAAACTCTATAAAAATAGAACAAGTATTAAAGTTTAGCTTGCAATTATTAAAAATTATGTAGGTAGAACAATGGTTGAAACTAGGGGTGAGCAGCGGATATTTCGATCCGTCCAAACCAAACCAAACCAATCCGTTGTATTTTGGATTGATGTGTGATGACGAGCGAATGATTGGGGTTTGAATTTTTTCAATCCGCCTAGTTTTGGACAGATGACGAATTTGATATTTATTTGGCTGCAACCGAATCTCCAAACCGCGAGTACCTCTAGTAATTTGTAAGACTCTTTATTTTTAAGTTGTTTAGATATTCTATTTGTATTTTTTATTGAAAAAGAGTTTAGATATTCTATTTTGTTTTCAATTTGAAAATCTTTTTATTAAATGGGAAGTGTTATTTTTGGTATTTTTGTGTAGAAAATAGAAGTTTAAATTTTTAAAAAAATCAAATTAAATAGTTTTTGAATAAAAAAAGTAATGAAATAGTTTTGATAATGCATGATTTTTTTTATACGTATTTATTATTGCTATTTGACAATTAGCTTGATAATTTTTTGATTATGTTGAGTTGAATTGTTATAAAAAAAAAAATGTTAATAAGTTGTACTATGTTTAAAATTTGTAAAAGTTAAAGCCACTAAACCAATTCGCAGCCATCTGCCAACCCACTCAATCTGCATCCATTAATTTGGCAAATAAATACGAATTAATTTTTTCTAATCTGCTAATCTAGCAGATATATGATGAATTAAAGATTTTTCGGCGGCAACCGAACTGTGAACACCCTAGTTAAAGCTTAGCATGCAAGTTTCTGGCTTGACCTTCAGTAAAGTGGACTGATTCTCACCATATGATCTTGTTTTTTTCTTTTTTCTTTTTTTTTTTTTTAAAATTACAAATTAGTGAAATAGTTGATAATAATTATACTTTAAATGAATTTTTTTTGATATAAACACACAGAAATGAATTGTACCAAATACGAGAACAACTTGCACCATTTACATAGGACATTAATACCACTATAAAAATACAAATATTCTTACTATACGATAAAGATTTTAAATTTGAACTTTGAAAAAGTCTAAAAATTAATAAATCGACAACAAAATCAGGTACAATCATCTTATATAAAAGGGGTAGTTACGTGTAAATCCTAATAAGTGAACTTATTATCTAATAAGTCCTATGAAAAAATTTTGTTATAAAAAAAGTCACTAATCGTAAATTTTAGCGACAATTTATAAAAATTATGACCGAAAAAGTCACTAATTATCAATTTTTAGTGACGTATGTAAAAGATTGTCACAAAAAAATTATTTTTAGTGACAATTTTATCAAGAATTATTTTCAATAAGACTTGATAAAAATTAAGTCTAACTATTATGACCTATTAATAGTTTACCCAAGATTGGATGGGGATAAATTACACTTACACTTTCTGAGATTTAGGTTTAATATATATTATCCTTAATGTTTGGAAAATTACACTAACTCTATTGTTATTGTAATTATTTATACGGAGTGAAAATATTGAACGCATGCACTTTCTCTTTTCTTACTTTGCTTTACTTTCTTTTTTTTTTAATGTAATTTCTTCTGTTTTTCTGTTAGGAGTTATTACTTTTTATATAAGTAGAGAGATTTGTGAAATAAAACTATTAATCACAAGGGTAAGAATGTAATTTTCATACCGTTAGAGGGTAGGATGTAATTGGGTCAATCCTCAGAGGGTATCAATGTAATGTACCCAATTTTTTTTTTGGTACAATTTTAACACACAAGAAGGAATTGTACCAAATACAAAAAAAAATTGCACAATTCACAAAGGATATTTATACCATTATAAAAATGTAAATATTCTTTCACTGTCTCATTAAATAAATGTATTTATTTAAATTACATCATTTATTTACTTTTCTACATACATTTTCATAAAAAAAAATTTTAAAAATATCCTAAATAAGTAAATTCCAAATAACCCGTCACAATATGATTTAGTACCAAGGAATGTGCCAGGACATTTTCAATCGTCATGTTGATGGTCCCCACAATACCCATTTACAATTTAGGATAAATTATTAATAAGTTATCAATAGCTTATAAAGCACTGTTAAAAATAAGTCTTAATAAAATTATTGTTAAAAATAATTTTGTGTGAAATTTTTTTACATATGTTTGTAAAAATTAACAATTAGTGACTTTTTCTTAATCACAATTTTTATAAATTGTCATTAAAATTTACAATTAGTGACTTTTTTATGTAACGAAATTTTTAAACTGTTGCTAAAATTTATAATTAGTGATATTTTTTGTGACAAAATTTTTAAATCATCACTGAAAATTAACAATCAGTGACATTTTTTAATAGTGTTTAATGAAAAACGTCATTAATTATCATAAAACTTACTGAATAATAAATCCACCTATTAAGAAAATTCCTCCTTTTATTTTACTCATTTGGATTTGGTTAGGAAGAGTTAATCAATGAAACAACCAACTGTTTTAATGATTCTAACGGTTAATATTAATCTAATAAAACCATATTGTGCATGCAAAAAAACCTTCTCTTTGTAAATGGATGCCCGATCTTTGCGGATGGACAAACACTGGTCAAACAGAGTTACAAAGATGCCCGATCTTTGCGGATGGACAAACACCGGGTCAAACAGAGTCAGGACTAAGTTAAAAAAAATTCTCGTACTAAACTCTATGGACCGACTTGATTTCAGTCTAGAAATTTGTTCCAAGTCCAATATTAAAATGTTGCTTCGTTTGGGAATAGGTTAATCTAGTAATTTTTGATTTTTTAATTAAAATATGAGATAAAAAAATTTATATATTTGGGTTGATTTTTTATTTTCTTACAAAAAGATATGTAAAAAGTAAAGAGAATAGAGAATATTTGACTTTTTTATATAATTTGTCAGATTTTTGACTTTTTTTAATGATTTTTTAATTTTTAAGCTAAAATGCGATGTTGCCAAACGAGACCTCGAGTCTACCCAACAATTTATATATTAAATAAATAAATATATATATATATATATATGTGCATTATAAAATTAATTATTAATAATTTTAGAAAAAATTAGTCTAAAGTCCTTCTTCCATTTTTAATAATAGAAGAGATCCACAATATTATTTTTTGATATCTAAGGTCCTCAATCCCACGCACATCTATCACAGAGAAATTTGATATATCTCACGCTCTCCATCTCTCTCTCTCTCTCTCCCGCTGCTCTTCTCTCTCTCTCTCTCATTGATCTCAACAACGATCTCCTCCCTTAGATCTATCTCTCTTCTACTCTTCTCCTATCTTCGGCTTCTCACTTCCCCCACCGTCCCCATCATCGCCTCAGATCGCCACCACCATTATCGCCTCAGATTGCAATCGCCGTCACCATCTCCATCCTCGTCTCCTCTTCTTTCTCCAGCCACCATCAGCATCCCTCATTGCCACTGTCGTTATTGCAGCAACTCCGCCTTTGTTGCCAACAAAGAAGCAAGGGAGTGGTGGTGGGAACAACTATTCTAGCTACCGAATCATCAGACGAAAACCCGATTATACCACCACCAGACTTTGCAATTACTATCACCAGATCTCGCCTCGACTGCTTTCTGACCACTGGATCGACTTATCGTCAAGCTAGACGAACCTCTCTCAGCTATGTTTACGTCAATTTGGCTCTGCCCAAGATGTTTAGACTTTGATTCCCATTTTCAATTTTTTATTTTTTATTTTTTTTATGATTTGTTTGTTTGTTTGATTGCTTGATCAGTTAAATTTTTATTCATATTGATCTTAGTAAAACATTAGATACATACTTGAAATGTCCTTGGATTGAATTTTTTTGGTTTGGACCAGAGAAATTCCCTGGTTTGGATTGAATTTTCTCTAGTTTGGACCAGAGAAACTCTCTGGTTTTTTAAATGGAGCACAGTGAATTGCTTTGTATTTGTAAAGTCTAGTTTCAAAAATTGACAATTTTGTTTAGAGAAATTTCAATTTTTTCTGGTTTGATTCCTTAGTAATTCTCTTTGCACGTAATGAGACAAAGGAATTTCTCTGATTTGAAGAGACTTTGTCTAGTTTGGAGATAATTTCTCTATGAAGTCTAGATAAAATTATACTAGAGGAATTCTTTGTGAACCAGAATTTCTCTATGAATTTCTCTAGTTTGTATCTATGATTATTTGTTGCATTGATTGGATTGAATTTTTGATTGGCTGTCAATTGTGTCTGAACCCTTCCAAGTGTTGATTTTTCTTGTTAGATTTATTTAGGTTAGTGTTTATTGGATGATGGGTTTCTGGTTATTAGAGTTTCTTATTGATTGAGTAATAATGTTACTGGATTTGGTTTCTTCAATTGGTCATAATAGCATTAATTTCTCTGGTTTAGAATTTATTTGGGTGAAAAATTTCTCTGGAAACTCTCTAGATCGAATTTTCTCTGAATCCATGTTGAGGGACCTTAGACATTATAAAAATATTTATGTCTTTTATACTATTTGGCCACTACATGCTAAATATAAATTTAGGTAAATATATATTTCAATTGAAGTACATCTTTTTATTTTAAAAAAATAAAATTAAGTAAATAATATATATGCATACTAACATCCAAGAATACCTATGATCCACGACAGTTCGGTAGAAAACTGTACACGATGAGCTCAAACGTTGAAAGAAAACGCGTACATCAGAGCTAGCTGAGGTTGCTAAGCCAAATAGTCTACCATCCAAAGTTAGGTACAAGATTTTTGATTTTATTGATGGATGCTATTAATTTTTGGTGTCGAAATTTCTGATATATTTGGCCCTTAAACACTTCAATCAATTGACGAACCAAATTTGAACAAGGCTTGGAGGAAACAGATTTTTATGACCGCCACATGAAGCACTACCGAATTCACATTACAAGTCTAGACAAACCATTAGAGAAAGAGACAATTCTATACGTTAATATTAACACGGGTCCCAAGCCCCACACACAGAGGAGGGAAAAGAAGGAAAAAAAAAAAAAAAAAAAAAGACTATCATGAATATGAGTCTGCAAAATATTGCTTAATCTGTTAAAATCGTTCAATTCGTACTAATTTATACTAATCCATCTATTAACCACGGATTAAATTTTAAAATTTATAATAAGTCTTCAACATTGCTTCGCTTTACTATAGTTAATACATATAGTTTGATTTTGATTGATTTTTTTAAAAAATAAAAAATAAAATTTTTCTTGTTTTTTGGTTTTTAGTAATTTTTTAATATCTTAAGTAAATTTTTTACTTTCTAAATGTACATAACTTAGATAAACGTAAAAACACAAAATATTTTAAAAATTCAATAAATATGAAAATATACTGAATTTTTATATATTTTTAATATTTTTTTTATATTTGATGAATTTTTATTTTTTATTTTTTCGTAAGTATTATACTTTTTAAATGTATTTAGGTTAGGTGCATCTAAAAAATAAATAAAAAAAAAATTCTTAACTTATTAAAATTTTTGACTAAAAAAAAAGCACGAAAAATAAAAAAACTCAATTTTTTGAAAGTGGATTAGTTTTCTAAAACTAAACAATGTGATTGTTTTTTTAAGGTTTGGCTTCTCTGAAGTCGAGATCAACTTGAGAGAGCATTTGGGCTTAGTAGGCCGATTTTAAGACTAATTTTAGCGATTTGAACAACTTGAGAGAGCATTTGGGCTTAGTAGGCCGATTTTAAGACTAATTTTAATGATTTGAACCGTTCACTTTATAGAACTCATCAAGTAAAATATTAATGCAAAAAATTAAAATGTTTAGATATCAATAGTTTTATGTTTGAATCAAATTTGTATTACAAAATATGGATACCTATTCTTGAAATTATATTTGTCGTCTATTTTTGTAAAGGAAATATGATTCAAACATATAGCTACTGATATCTAATCATCTTAATTTTTTTACATGAATATTCTACTCAACGAGTCCTAAAAGATGAACGGCTTAGATCACCGAAATCAATTTCGAAATGAGTCTATCAAAATATCAAAGTAAAAATAAATATGAAAAAAATTTAAGATGTGAAATTTGTTACAAATTAGCCAAGTTGAAAATAATATATCTATACTATTATATATATGAGCACATAACTTGGTATCTAATAGTGTAGTAACCTCTCCTTTGTCACGTGGCAAATTTTTCTATCTTAAAATAAAAAAAATATTATTCAAAAGTATGAGCAAGATTTGAACCCAAGACCTTGAATTTCATTAAGAACACTCCTATCATTTAGACAACATACATATTATGATATTAATTTCTTTATTATTTGTTTTTATACGTACTTATCTGAATTGTACACGCACTGCGTGTGCCACCCACTAATATACATATATAATCGATAAAACTGTCAATGATATATATACACCATCCATAGCTATACACAATACTCAAGTTATGAGCTATGTGTTATTTGATAACAGGTGCTGTGCAGCTCATGATCAATCAACTCAAGATCAATCAAGTGGCCATGCTTCTCAATAGTTACATGCTTCTCAAATAGTTATAAGGCAGAGTAGTCAGTTGCAGAGCAATTGCAATATGCAATATTATATCAGATTTAGTCGTGTGTATAGGTTAAGAGTTACTGGTGCATCTTAGTATTAGTTAAGTGTATGTTAGCAAAACCTTGTAACTCTATTCTATTAGTTTGTTAATCAGTTCTGTTAGTTTGTTGAGATGTGTCTATATAACTATAGGTTTGTAATTGTAAAGATTAGATTGAAGTTTTATGAAATATAATCTTTCTCTGATATATTCAAGTTGTTCTCTCTTTCTCTTCATGGTATCAGAGCCCTAGAGCTCTCACGAGCAACAATGGTGGTTCAAACGGAGAAGCAATTGCCTGCAAATGTTCTCCTTCTCGTCTCCAATCTAAACTCTTTGATTACAGTTAAACTTGAATCTTCAAACTATTCCATTTGGAGAAGTCAGATTCAAAATTTCTTTGAAGCTACAGAATTATTTGGTTTTCTTGATGGATCTGATGTCTGTCCATCTGCTACAACTCTCGATGCTGCTAATAATACAATTTCCAATCCTGAGTTTCTGCAGTGGAAGTTGACTGATTCTTGTCTTCTCAGTTGCATAATTGCAACTCTTAATCCTTCAATTTTTTCTTCCGTTCTTCATCTGAAGACTTGCTGTGATGTTTGGTCAGCTCTCGAGAAACGATTCACATCACTTTCTCGCTCTCATATTCATCAGATCAAGAACCGTTTGAGCACTACTACGAAGAAATCCAAATCGATGGAAACCTATCTTCAAGAAATCAAAGATCTGGCTAATCAACTTGCTTTAGCATCTTCTCCAGTCTGTGATGAAGATCTCATTCTTCTGATACTCAATGGCTTGCCTGAGGAATATAATGCTTTCAAAACTACTATTCGAGCCAAGTCAGAAATACTTACGATGGATGAACTCTGTTCTCTCTTGTGTTCTGAAGCCATACATGTTGAAAATAGTCACAAGCATGGTACTTCTGAGCTCACCGTGGCTTTCTCTGCTACTCATCCTCATTCAATCACAGATAATACTTCTGGTACATCATCAGGTCCATCTCCTCATAATCAGCCATATTTTGGACAATCTTCTTCTTCTTCTCGTAATTTCTCTTTGCACAACAGAGGAGGTTCTCGATCTCCAGGTCAGTATAGAGGTGGTGGTAGGTACAGCAGTCACCAAGGCAGAAGAGGAGGAAGACCTCAGAATTATGGCTTGATCTGTCAAATCTGTGGCAAAGGAAATCACTCTGCATTAGAGTGTAGACATCGTCTGAATACTTCTTATCAACCTGTGTTTCCCTCCTACACCATGGGACCTTCACAAATGCCTGCTTTTACTCCTAGAGCTTTTTCTGCACAAACTCATTCTCCTACTATGCAGGCCACTTCAGCCCCATGGTATGTTGATTCTGCTACAACTTCTCATCTCACAAATGATCTGAACAATCTTCAGCTTTATCAACCCTACCAAGGCCATGATCAAGTCATGATTGGGGATGGAAATACTCTTCCAATTCATAACTCTGGCACTGGTATATTGTCCTCTCCTTCTTTTCAATTTAGACTTAACAATCTTCTTCATGTTCCACAAATTTCTTCCAATTTGCTATCTGTTCATCAACTTACCTCAGATAATAATTGTAGTATCACTTTTGACAATGAGTCCTTTGTGATCCAGGACAAGCTCACCAACAAGGTGCTCTGTAGAGGACATCATCAAAATGGCCTCTACCAGTTTCCTTCTTCATTTCTTCCTAAAGCTTTTTTCTGGTACTAGTTCTCTTGCTACTGTTTGGCATAAGAGACTAGGGCATCCTTCTTCTGCTGTATTTCATACTATTGCAAATAAAAGTGGCTTGTCTCTTAGTCATCAAGACTGTAATTTTTTTTGTCATTCTTGCTGTGTGTCTAAGAGTCATAGACTTCCTTTTGTTCTTTCAACTAATAAAACTCATGCTCCTTTCACTCTGATTCACTCAGATGTTTGGGGTCCTTTTACTCAAGTGCAGTCTTCTTTTACTTATTATGTTGTTTTCATTGATGATTTTAGTCATTTTACCTGGCTTTATCCACTGTCTTATAAAAGTGAAGTATATTCTAAGTTCTTAGAATTTAAAACCTATGCTGAAAATCAGTTTTCCACTTTTCTTAAAATTTTAAGAACTGATGGAGGAGGAGAATATACTAGTCATCAATTTGAGAATCTTCTTAAATCTTCTGGCATTGTTCATCAGCTTAGTTGCCCACATACTCCAGCTCAAAATGGAGTTGCTGAGCACAAGCACAGACATATCATTGAGACAACCATTACCCTGCTTGATCAATCTTCTGTACCTCTGAAATTTTGGTTTGAGGCTCTTGCAACTGCTGTATATTTGATTAATAGAATGCCTTCTCCTACACTGGACAATCACAATCCCTATGAGGTGCTATTTCAGCAGCTTCCAGATTATAATTTTCTTAAAGTGTTTGGATGCAGATGTTATCCATGGTTGAGACCTTATACTTGTCACAAGTTGCAACCAAGATCTATGGCCTGTGTCTTTATTGGCTATCATTCAAGTTATAAGGGCTACAGATGCTTGGATCCTCTTTCTGGTCGAATTTATATTTCTAGACATGTTATATTTGATGAATATTCTTTTCCTTTTGCTTCTACTGATGCTTCCTCACCTCCACTTCTTTCTTCCAAATCTGCTATAAAGTCTTTTTTTTGGGGTACTACTCCTTTGTCTTCTTCTCAGGTTTCTACTCCATCTCATTCTGTTCAGATTCCTACTCCATCTCATTCGGTGTCAGCATCTTCTTCTAATTCCTACTCCTCTTCTCATCCAACAAATGTTTTCGCTTCACCTCTTGTCTCACACAATTCTGATGTTATCTCTTCCCCTTTATCTTCTTCTTCACCTGGAATTCATCTTACTATACCCATTAGACCTCGTCCTTCTTCTTACACTCTCAATTCTCACCCTATGCTCACTCGAAGTAAAACAGCTAAATCTGGCTTGGTTGCTGCTCTTCTTGATACTGAACCTCGAACCTATAAAGAAGCCTTGCAATGTCCTCATTGGCATAACTCTATGCTTGATGAGTTTCAAGCCCTTCAGACTCAACAGACCTGGTCTCTTGTTCTTTCTTCTGCAAATCAAAATATTGTTGGCTGTAAATGGGTCTTTCGAATAAAAAAGAATTCCGATGGCTCTATTGCTCGGTATAAATCTCGACTTGTTGCCAAAGGTTATCTTCAAGAAGCTGGTGTTGATTTCTTAGGTACTTTTAGCCCAGTTGCCAAGCAACCTACTATCAGAGTCTTCCTTTGTGTTGCTCTTCACTTTCATTGGTCTATTAAACAGTTGGATGTGTCTAACGCCTTTCTTCATGGCAAGCTTGAAGAAGAGGTCTTCATGGCTCAACCACCAGGTTTTGAGGATTCTCAGTTTCCTACTCATGTGTGTAAATTGAACAAGGCTCTTTATGGTCTTAAACAAGCTCCCAGAGCTTGGTTTTCTACTTTCTCATCTTTTCTGCTTCAAATTGGTTTTGTTCCTAGTCCTTGTGATAATTCCTTGTTTGTTCACTCTACCTCTACCACTCTTACTTATCTCTTGGTCTATGTTGATGACATTCTTGTCACTGGTAACTCTTCTTCTTATATTCAGTCCTTAATTTCTCAGCTTCATTCTGCTTTTTCTCTCAAAGATCTCGGTTCTCTTTCTTTCTTTTTGGGTATTTCTGTTACTACTTCTTCTTCTGGTTCATTCTTGTCTCAATCTCATTATGCCTCTAAGTTGCTTCACAAGGCTGGCATGTCTAATTGTAAGCCTGCCCCGTCACCTCTTAGTCCTTCTTCTTCCTCTTCTCTATCTTCCACTTCTTCTTTCTCTGCTTTTTCCAATCCTTCACTCTACCGAAGCCTCGTTGGTGGTTTACAATATTTGACAATCACACGTCCGGATTTGGCCTTTGCTGTGAATCAGGTTTGTCAACATATGCAATCACCCTCTCAAGATGATTTTGCTAAGGTTAAACGTCTGCTCCGATATGTTCAAGGAACCCTGCACCATGGTTTACATTTTTCCCGCAGTTCATTTGATATTCATGCCTTCTCTGATGCTGACTGGGCTGGTAATCCTTGTGATAGGCGATCTACCTCTGGTTTCTGTCTTTATCTGGGCTCTAATTTGGTTTCGTGGATAGCCAAGAAGCAGTCCACTGTGGCTCGCTCTTCTACGGAAGCTGAATATCGGTCCATGGCTCAAGCTGCGGCTGAGGTGTCTTGGCTTCAAATGTTGTTACATGATATGCATCTTCCTTCCTCTGTTCCTGTTCTTTGGTGTGACAATCTGTCTGCCTTATCCTTGGCCTCTAATCCTGTTTTTCATGCACGGACTAAACATATTGAAATCGATTATCATTTTGTTCGTGAAAAGGTCTCTGACAAGCAGCTGCTTATTCGGCATGTTGGTTCTTCTGATCAGATTGCTGATGTATTTACTAAAGCTCTCCCTGTTAGCCGTTTTTTGTTTCTTAAATCCAAGCTTCTTGTTGCTCTTCCCACCTTCAGCTTGCCAGGAGATGATAACAGGTGCTGTGCAGCTCATGATCAATCAACTCAAGATCAATCAAGTGGCCATCCTTCTCAAATAGTTATAAGGCAGAGCAGTCAGTTGCAGAGCAGTTGCAATATGCAATATTATATCAGATTTAGTCGTGTGTATAGGTTAAGTGTTACTGGTGCATCTTAGTATTAGTTAAGTGTATGTTAGCAAAACCTTGTAACTCTATTCTGTTAGTTTGTTAATCAGTTCTGTTAGTTTGTTGAGATGTGTCTATATAACTATAGGTTTGTAATTGTAAAGATTAGATTGAAGTTTTATGAAATATAATCTTTCTCTGATATATTCAAGTTGTTCTCTCTTTCTCTTCAATTTTTGTGGGTAAATTACACTGACACTTTTGAAATTTTTATTTAATATAGATCTTTTTTACATTTGAAAAATTATATTCTCCTCTCTGATATTTGTAATCTCATTACAAATTGCTCTATGAATTATTTATGTCATACTTTAAAATTTTCTAAATGACCATCTTGTCTTTTTTCATACCATTTCTTCTTGCTATCATCATGACTACATTCTACAATTTTTTAACATTAAATTTTATCTAAATATATTCTTATTGAGTGATGATATATAAATATAAATTTTATATAGAAGTTTTAAATACAATGATATAACTTAATAGTTACCTTTCACTTTAAAATAAAACACACATAAATAGGCATGACCTTTAGATTTTCAGGGCCCAAAGCCGATAATTAACTAATAAATATCACTAGATCATTTAGGACCCATCATATAATTTTTTTTTATTTAACGAAATTTTTTTTTGAAGATAAAGGACAAGATTTGTGTCAAAATCACATAAAATACTTAGCATTATATCACAATAACTAATAAGTATCACTTGATTCTTGTTTTTGCATTTTTAGAAGCAAATAAATCAATCATACTTGCATAATCTAATTTTTTCCTTTTTGCAAATCCAGATGGATAATTTCTTTTAAGAGTCATGATGAGCTGAGATCAAAACACCTTTTTAGATCAAAATAAGTACAAGAGCACCACCATCACTTAACAAAACACAAAACTTTAAATTATGTGATGTGAACTATTAAACTTCTAATGTTATAATAGCACATGAACCAAAGATTAATTCTTCTTAATGATTCAGATTTATATAAATACCAATATTATAATAACAAATTGAGTAAAAGACAAGACAAATATTTAATTAATTGAATAGAAAAAAAGACCTACATGTGTTGTGTTGCTACTCTGAATTCTTGAGGAATTCGTTAGCATTATGTTGTGCAGCTTCTTTCAAATTTTTGGAAAAATTGAATTAAGAGTTAAGGTTAGGAATTAGATATGGAGAGAGAATGAGTCCTTTTAATTTTGAATGTGCCCTTTTAATTTTGTAATGAGTCAATTTATTTTAAGTTAGTTTGGGCTTTCTTTAATTTTTTTTTGAACTTAAAACATACTCAATATATTATACTAAACTATAATAAGAGGGGCCCCTTTTTGGGTCTATTTTGAGGTACCCTAAGCCATGGCCTAGTGGGCCTATGCCTAGGGCCGACCCTGCTCATAAACATGATTTATATTTATAACAATATCACTATCACAATATTTTTGTGATATTTTTTTTATAAATTTTTATATATGAATATACTTTTTCATTTTTATTTCTACCATTATATCTGTATTAGATCAATTTAATTTAGATATATTTAAAAAGTATAAAATTTGTACAAAAGAGTTTTTAAAAAAAAAAATTTGAATACAACAAAATAAGATAATGTATTGAATTTGTGTATTTTTTTATATTTGGTGAATTTTAAAAAATATATAATATTATACTTCTTAAATATATGTAGATTTGGTATATCGAAAAAATAAAATAAAAAATTGCTTAAAATATTTAAAAAAATCACGAAAAATTAAAAAAAAAAAACTCATTTTTTTTTGTGTAAGTTAAATTAAAGAAAATGATTGTTATTTCTTTTGAAATGACATGAATAAAACATCTGTATTATTTTATTATTTTATATGCATACAGGTTAAGGGGTAAATATGTTATTTTAATCTGATAGAGAGTAAATATAATTTTTTAAATGTAAGAGAGATCTGTATTAAATAAAAATCTCAGGGATGTCAATGTAATTTGCCCAATTTTTGTCAATTACAACCTAAACTGCTATCTATTTTATTTCTCTTTATATTTTTTTCTTTGATTTTTGTCCAACCACTGTATTGGACTATCCAAATGGTTCTATATCAAATACTTCACTAAAAGTCCCTCCCTGCCATCAGACCATGTTTTTCGACATTACATTGTCGGTGTTTTGTTTTGTCCATGTAGGGCTCTTAAAATATAGTTATTTTTATTTTATTTTTAAATTGTTAATTTTATTTATTTAGTTTTTTAGGCCTCGTTTGGCAATTACATATTTGAGCTAAAAAATTAAAAAATCACTATAAATTATCACATCACTCTTTACTTTTTTATATATTTTTTTTACAAAAAGTCAAAAAATTATTAAAATAATTTGTTCTAAACGAGACCTTAATATTATAATTTCAACTAACATAATCTAATTGGAGATCATTAACCAAATTAGTATCCGTTAAAATCTAATTTGATGCTAAAATAACATTTTTTTAATCACTATTTTGAAATGAGAGGCATAAAAAAAAGTATGGGTAAATTACAAATACACTTCTTGAGGTTTATTTAAAGTACAGATTGCCCCTGTGATTTGAAAAATTATAAATATCCCCTTGTTAGAATTTTTTATGTAACAAAATCAACTAAAAAGGAATAAAATTCATAATTGCTCTCCTATACATTAATAAAATTAACTAAATTACTAATTGAAATATATTTCTAATATCATTAAAAATTATTAATTGACTTGATGATTTATTAATAAAAAGGGCAATGTGTTATGAAATTAGAAATTTCATGGGATAGAATGTAATTTCCAAAATCACAATGGGCGATTCATATTTTAATTAAATCTCAGGAGGTGTATTTATAATTTATCCAAAAAAAAAAAACAAAAAATGAATGGTTGTAGGGTGAGTTGCCTAATGTAATGGCATGAATGTTTGGTGGTATATTTAACTTGTTCAAATTGTGAAACTACCTTTTGACCCATTAAGTTAGGTTTCCATCATTATTGATTTGAGCTGATTGTCTCTAATTGGATTATAGAAACTGAAATTAAAATTTTGCAGAACTAAATAAATGAAATTAATAATTTAAGATTAAAATAGAAAAAATGACGTAATTTAAGAGATAAAAATGAGAGTAAACAATTCGTTTTTTTTTTTTTTTAAATTGTTAATACTAATAGGAGAACCAAAAGATGCAGCAACGGTCTCAAAATGCATTTTTTTTCTCTCATTCTAAAACACTTTCAATTATGTCTCGAGATTCTTGTGACTTGATATTATCACATGTTGCAACCGATAAGAGTGTTTGGAATTAAAATAAAAAATAAAAAATAAAAAATCAACTTGATAAATTATTAAAATATATTTTTGTTAATAGTAAATATGATTTGAAAAATAAGTTGTTAAAAAAAATGCGTTCTGATTAAGGGACTATTGATATCCAATCAACATGATTTTTTACAAAGATGAAATACTCGACGAGTTCTACACATTGAAAGTTCAAATTATCAAAACGGGACTAATGATAAATTCCATGAATCCAACAATATGTTCCAATCTACTTCGTGAATTGTAGAGAAGCCCATCTCAAAAAGAAAAAAAGTATAGACAAACCATTAGAGGGAGAGGCTAACCAATTCCATACGTTAAAGATTAGGAAAATGATTGGTGACCCTAAAAACTGTGGCTCAAATGGCTCAAATTTCCTTTTTTAGATAAATTTATTTTTTTTTTCTTTTTTTTTTACCTTATTTTTTTTTTATTTCCTTATATGGAAATTTCAGGGCATTCGAGCCCCAAAATTTCGGGCTCTATATCACCCCTCTAAAGATTAACATGAGTTCCAAGCCACCGAAAGAAAAATCCTAACATGAGTTAGAGAAATGTCAGCTTTATTTTATATTTTATTTATATTATCAGAAACAGTGCTACCGACACAAAAGCAAATTACAAAATGGAAGATAGACTGACTACTGACTCTGTTTGTAGAGTTTTTTAAAATGATAAACTATCAATAGGTCTTATTTTGGAGACTTATTATTCAATAGGTCCTACTTTAGAGATTTATTATCCATTAAGTCCTATTTGATAAATTTATTAAGTGATAAAGATAAATTTATCAGTCTTTTATTTTTATGAATAAATTTATAGTGATAAATTTATCAGTCTCTTTGTTTTTATGAATAAATTTTTAGTGATAAATTTATCACTCTCTTATTTTTATAGTGTTAAATTTATTAGTTAAGACCTATAGGTAAATAAGTCTAATTAATAGAACTAATTGGTAAGTACCCCTTTTTAAAAATTTTAGGTTGCCATCTCACCTAAACTACTCATAATTGACCAAGTCTGGCGCAAAAATATTAAGGATAAGTGTGTGCTTGAGATTGAAAGTGTGTATGTGTAGAAGAAATATGAATTATATATTAATATTTCTCAATAAAATTTATGGATTTATAGTATTACTAAAAGTGTTATGTATTATAAAATTTTATTTTTTTATGAATTATGAATTTTTATTTTAAAACTTATTATGAAAATGACATGTGGTATTGTGAGAGAATTTTCTCAGCGAGACCGGGAAAATCCTCTCACATGAATTGTAGAGATCCAACGAAGAGATGAGTTTTGCCTCTATAGATCTGCAAAGATGAGCATAGTCGGTGCCACCCAACCAAGGTTGCTGGCCAGAGATACTCTGATGATAAAGTTAGTCACTAGATCTAGAGGAAGAAGATGAAGGAAATAAAGAGTGTCTGTGTGCTGAGTGGGGCAAAGAGATCGTACCTATACTCCATGAGGTGCCTTTCCATTATAGATGGGGAATGGGCCGAATAAGCTCAATAGTTGGCCCCTTGGTAGGCTTTATTTGGGTTAGCCCAATAAACTGATATATATTTTTTCTGACTCCCACAATTGTCCCAAAACTTTCATTGTCTTGGTAGAAGGAATGAGAGTTTTTATTGCCGAGTTATGCTGTTCAAATAGGTTGGCAGTTGCATTTTGCTCTTCGATATCACTTGGTCGGCCATTAGAGATGGTGGAGTACTGAACTCTATATCTTTAAACATCTTCTAGCAAGGCATAATATTTTTAATTAAATTGAAGGTGACGTGTACAAACCCACAAAGGCCATGAACCACTATAAACAACCCAAGCCCATCAATCGGAGCCCAATACATAACCCAGGTGGTGAAGTCCAGAACAGCTGGAATCCAACATGGCATAAAGAGCCAATGGCATTCAGACACATGGTAGGTGAAGGACGAGCCACATCAGCAAACAAAGATCTGCAAAGTTATTGCCACTGCACATTACCATTAATGTAGCCTATCACAACATTTATTACGACAACACCTCCCCGTCGGAATAGGACCCCCTTACCCTGAACAAGGTAAGCTACAGCATAGACTTTCGGCGAAGAGGGCAGGTCGGAAGAGACAGCGAAATGATTACCAAAGGATATAAGCAAACGTTGAAGACAAGAAAAAGGTTAAGCTTTTCTATCTCTAAACTCTCCCTACATCTTACTTCTCCTTCTAACTTGCTCGTCGAAGGGTCCACTGGGGGACTACCCCGTTCCTCGTTGGACTTGTTCGCAGGTTATCCGGTGGGCTTGATCGTTTGAACGTGGGCATTGAGGAGCTTGGACTTGTTTGGCCCATTCACTGGAACAAACTGTATCATCAGTTGGCGCTGTCTGTGGAAAAGTCTTTGCTCCGCGCGCCAGTTGTGCTCATTGTCACCGGAGACCCAATCCCAACAACCTTTTTGTCACGACCCAAACCCGTCCCTATGGGTTTAGCACCGTAACCGGCCAGTAATCTGAGATTACCGAAGGCCTGCTTAACAGTAAGACAGTATAACAGAGTACAAGGGCATGGCGGAAGCCAATACAATAAATAAACAATGTCCAATGAGCTGTGACAGTCTGTATGCAAAAAGATTTTTCATACATATACATATATACAGTATAGAACAGTATGCACAATATTTACAATCATACAAACCAGGGGCCTAATCCCCATTAGACAGTACAGTAACAGTCTATACAGTCACTACAAAACAGAACAGAAGGGGGGAAAACTAAAACACCCCATAGCCTTAGCTAGACAGGCTCGGAACCTCGCAGTAAGGCACAGTGGTTGGCTGGACAAAACTGAGAGTCTACCCCGACGCTCCTAGCTCCGGTCTGGTGCCTGTTCACCTACATATATATATATGCAGTGAGCTAAAGCCCAGTGAATAACATAATGTGTAAAGGGGTTTAGAATGAATGTCCTTACAGTAATGAAAACAGTTCATTTCAATCAGTATATCAGTTGTTCAGTACAGCAAACAGTCATATGTGGTACATCCATTAGCATAACAGTAAATAGTAAGTCTTAAAAGACCGAACAATAAATGATGGCCATCAATTAGTAAACAGTAGTGGTTCCAACGAGGGAACCGACAGAGATCTCTGTAACAGTAATAGTCAGTAATAATAGTTGCTAAGGATGCCACAATACAGTTCAGAATATAGGACATACATTTATTCGGTTAACAGTAGCAGTTCAGAAAACAATACAGTTCAGTATTCAAAAAATAAATCATTTTAAACATATCTTTACACAATTGTTACTCACAGAGTTCTGGGCTACAGTAGGCTAGAGCGTCTCCTCGGAAAGCCAACCCTACATAGTTACAGATTGAACACACACTAAGCTACACAGTTGGGAAAGATAATAACTTAATCCCTAATTGCCTCGGTGTGTTCTACATATATATCCTCATTAAGATGTCTTAAACTAGGCCTAAGAATGCCTAGGATGGGATGAGGATGCAAAGATGTATTCAGAAAATATTTTCAAAATTTCCAGTGAAACAGGGTCCCGTTCGAGCGTAGATTTCCCTGCTCGAGCGGACATGCAGACAATGGTTCCAGCTCGAGCGTTAACTTACTCGCTTGAGCGGACCAAAAAGTACTGGATAGGTGAAATTCACGCTCAATCGGGCACTCGATAGCCGCTCGAGCGTAAGACACAAGGTCCTGCTCAAGCGTCAATCCTTCCGCTCGAGCGGACTTCAACACAGTGAAAAGTACTGGATGCTCGAATTCCCCGCTCGAGCGCTACCTTCCCCGCTCGAGCGGGAGTGCAAAATCTGGAAAACCCAGATTGCACCTTCAAGCCAAAAACCAAGTTTAAATGCACTAAATTCGATCCTCTTGGGCCAAATTTCTAGAAAACATGTGTAAACACATAGAATAACATGATTCAAAGATCAATTTGATAAATCAAAGCGCAAGGGTGTTTCAATTAAATCCAATTTCAACCCAATTTTCATGAACATGATTTCAAATGAACATACATGAACTTCAAACAATTTGCAAGCTACAAAACATGCTCTAATGAGCCAATTCTTTCCAAAACATGATGAAATCATGGTCTATAATACAAACATGAACATGCATGTAACCTTTTGCCATGAAAACAACTCAAAACTCTTCGATATACACATGCATGCATGGGATGAGTTTCAATTCAACAAGCTAGAACTAAATCATGCCTTAGCTTTATAATTTGACATGAATCATGCAAAAATTAACTCAAAACATAAACAAGAAGGCAATGAATCTACCTTAAGTCTTGAATTAAAGGTGTAGGAGCTTAATTATAAAATCAACCTTCAATTTTTTTAAGATCACCAAGCAATATCAAGCAAAAGTGAGATGAAAACAACTCTTCTAGTTTCTCTCTCTCTATATTTCGGTGGGGAACATGAAATGAGCTGAAGAAAATGTTTTGCTTAAGTGTGAGGAGGCTCAATGTGTTTAGGATAGTGGGCCACTAGGATGGCAAAGTTGTAATTAAGCCAACAATGCAATTCAACTTATTTTAATCTAATTTAATCATACTAAATCACATTTCAATTAAGTATATCATAAAATCATATGAATTTTAACGAACACAGAACATCAATCGATTTCAGATTCGGCCGCCGATAAGGCCTTCAATTTGCAGTTTAAACACAAAAACATGAATAGATAATCAAACGATCAACAGATAGAATGCAATTCAAATAGGTACACTCAATCAATTCGGTTTCAGTTTCCAGTCAATCAGTTCAGTATTTCAATCACTTTAATTATCAGTCATAATCAGTCTTAGTTTAACAGTATTCGGTAGTTTATCGGTAAACGGTGGTGAGGGTTATTACACTTTTCCTCATACCCATCAAAGTGTATGGTCACGACTAGATCCATGGCTTCTCATAATAATACTGCCGACCATCAGGCCGAACCCCCCATCCAAACAACCCCCCGCAGTATTTTATCGAGCTTACCAACAGCATTAAATCTACCACCTCCAACCTGGAAGGCTTGAAACCTCCTCCTCCTCCACATATAAATTTACCACCTCCACCCCTACGCCTGTCAGTCGTGGTACTAGCCCCTGAAGGGGAAGCCAGCAGCGTCCCGCCCCCATTGACTGACCATGGTGACAACATTCCCCTCTGGGACGCTGAACTCTGAGCTATGAAGCTCCAACTCCAAGGGGTCATGCAGAACATTCAGCATAAACCCTCTACCACGGCAAACTCACCATTTGTTACCTCCATCCGGGACAAACCTCTGCCCGCCAAGTTCAAGATGCCCACTATTGACTCTTTTGACGGTACGATGGACCCAGTCGACCATCTGGAGACCTACCGCACCCTCATGATCCTCCATGCCTTCCCTGACGAGATCATGTGTCGGGCTTTTCCCGTGACATTGAAGGGGTCAGCTCGACTGTGGTTCAGTCCGTTACCAGTAGACTCTATTTTCACTTTCTAGCACCTCAGCGACTCCTTCCTTAGCCATTTCATTGGAGCCCAGCGCCAACGCCACCCGGAAACCCAACTCCTCAACATCCGTTAGATTGAGGGGGAGTCGCTGCGCAGTTTCGTTACCTGCTTCAACACCGAAGCCTTGCAAGTAGCGAAAAACGATGACAAGGTCATCCTCACGGCTTTCATGGCTGGGTTATGATCGTCCGATTTCCTCTTTTCCCTCTCCAAAAAGCCCCCAACCTTTATGGCAGCCCTACTCTCCAAAGCCCAGAAGTACATGAATGCTGAAGATTCACTAGCCGCTCGGCAGGATCCACTAGCCAAAAGCCCGACCCTCAGGAAAAAGAGAAAAGACCCAGAACCTAGAAACACCCAGTATAATAGCCAAACACCCCACTATACAAACTGACCCCCCCGCGCAGACCGGTCGGCACCAGCCTGACCACCCGGTCGGTTCAAGCGGTACACCCCCCTTAATTCTCCCATGAAACAAGTACTCAACCAGATCCAACGGGACTACCCTCTCAAACGGCCCCTACCCTCACGGACCCCTTCCAATAAGAAAGATCAGTCCAAATATTGCTGTTTCCACCAGGACCATGGCCATAACACTGATGACTGCATCAACCTCAAGGATCAGGTCGAGGCCCTAATACGTCAGGGGCGTCTTAGCCGCTTCACGGACACCCGTCCACAGAAGAGGCAAAGAACCGAGCCCCCCAAAAACAACCGGCGGCGCACCCCATCCAGGCAGCTAGCTCAACCTAACCAAGGCCATGATCGCCCTCCACAACAGCCCTGACCGCCAGGTAATCCCCCTCCGCTAGTTGGTGAAATCCGGGTCATTTCAGGTGGCCTTGCTTGTGGGGGGCCATCAAGGCTTTTAGTGCTCGGTAATCCCCCTACTGTTGTCTTGCTCAGTTGTTGTATTTTCTTTTTGTTACATAATGTAAAACTCGGATCGATTGGATTACACTGTCCATGACAACAATTCTATACTTTAGCTATCTGTGTGTTGTCTCAATAACATTCTCATTTGCAGCACTTATTACAAAAGCCTCAGCCAGACTGAGCACTAAAAGCCTCAGCCAGACTGAGCACTGCAAGAGCCTCAGCCAGACTGAGCAAAAAAAAAAAAAAAAAAAAAAAAAAAAAAAAAACCTCGGCCAAACCGAGCACTAAGAGCCTCTGCCAGATCGAGCATGTAGCACTCGGCTTGCCTAACAAGTCTTAGCCAGACCGAGCGCCACAGTTTCATGGTCAGACATAGGTTATTTTCTTCTCAATCAAACTCTCACCAGTTAGCCCTCTCCACCTCACAAACCAAGCCTCACTCCATAAACTACTAACTTACTTGAGCAGTGTGGCAAACACAAATTTGTAATTTTACTACATTTTAAATTTCACTCTGCCTTGAGGAGTTCCTAACTTTACTCTGCATTGAGTTTTTATTACAAAGTTTAACTTTACTTTGCATTGAGTTTTTATTACAAGTTTAACTTTACTCTGTATTGAGTTTTTATTACAAGTTTAACTTTACTCTGCATTGAGTTTTTATTACCAGTCCAATTTCACTCTGCATTAAGGAGTCCTTAACTTTACTCTCCACTCAGTTCTTATTACAATTTCAATCCCACTCTGTCTTGAGAAATTCCTAAATTCAGTTTTTATCACAAGTTTTCATCCATTTCAGACGCACAAGCAAAAACAGTCAAATGCAAAACACAACTAAAATTTTATTTATTCACAACTTTGTACATAAGTTCATTACAACAATTCAAAAAAAAAAAAAAAGAAAAAAAAAAAACAAACAAAACAACAACAACAACAATGTCTATGCACAGTCTCCTTCTCATTCTTCTCCAGTTACTCCTCCTCACTGGAGATGAGGTTTTCTTCTTCTAGACCCTCATCCAAGGGGGTTTGGGCCACATCGTCCTCACCAATTGTTACACTACTGAGGTCTAAGTCTGGGAATAGTTCTTCAGCTCTACGTTTGAACATCTTCTAGCCACTGTCCCAGAACTCAGCCATTTCGTGTTTATAAAAGTCTAACTGCTGGAAGCTCTCAATCACTTCTACTTCAGTTCTGCCTCCAGCAGTCGTCCTTGATGGGCCCGCCTCCCCAGATTCTTGCCTAGCCAAGTTGCTGGCGACGGCGGCATCAACTACCATCTGAAACTCAGTAGACCCTTTGAATTGCTCCACTGCTGCGACGCACAGATCAGGATAAGCCGCCCTCTCAGAGGCTGCCTTTGCCCTCTCTTCGTCCAGCTCCTTCTGCAGGGCCGCCCTTTTAGACGCAGTCTTTGCCCTTTCCTTCTCTAATTCCTTCTTCAGGCTCTTCTTCTCCGCCGTCGCCTTCGCTCTCTCTGTCTCCAACTCCTTTTGCAACCTCCCCCTTTCCCCCACTGCCTTGGCAAGCTTGCCCTCCAGTTCCTTCTGCAAATTGCCAATCTTGACATATGCCTCATCTTTCTGCCTGACCAGCTCTTCATTGCTGCTCATTGATTCTTCATGGCGCTCAATTGCGACTGCACAGGCTTTTTGGGCCTCATCCACCCTCTTTCGCTCGCCAGCCAGTTGGAACTCGAGCGACACAACCTGGCGGCGTGTGTTCTATAGCTCCACCTTAACTGCTTGCAGATCAGCGTGGGTAGTCTCCCAGCTTGCACTCTCCTTCTTCAACTTGGCCAGCTGAGCCTTGGTGTCATCAGCTTTAAGTTTGGCAGCCCGCTTTCCTCAGCAGAGCCCCTGCTAAGGTGGTTACCTCCATTTGGGCGGAGCATAACCCCCTCAGTAGTTCAGCTTCATTGAATCTGGATGCCGAGTGCAAGGCTGCCTCTTCTACAATTCCCACAAAGCGGTCTGCCCTTGCTCTAGCTGGGCCTTCTTCTCCCTCCAGCCTCCCCGCGCACCGCCCGAGCGTGGTAGATCGCTGTGGTCAGACTGACTCTCCCTCCTTAGGGTGCAGGTCCCCCCTGGGGCTGTTCTTCCCTTATTTACCTAGGGCCACTTGCCCCATCTTCTACTTGCCCTTTAGGGACGACCCTCACGACCCCTGCGGCGATCGCCGCCACCACTGGCACCACCTCCATGCCCTCTGAGGCAACGTCCACCACTTCTGGGCCACTTACCCTTCCTAGGGTCTCCTCCACTTCTCCCCCCTCAACCCCTCTGGCAGTACTGGTTTCTTTTACACTTGTCTCCCTCCTCCTCTTCTCGGCAAGCTCTTCTTCACTCCGTCTCACCCTCTTCTTCTTCTTTACCATCCCCAATGCCTCCATCTCCTTCAGTGACCTCTCCTTCAAATGGTCTGTTGGGGGTGGTCGTGGCACAAATTCGCCTAAGTTTTTCTCTCCCAAGGGTTTGGGGCGAGGGCGAATCCTCTCTTTGGCAACCAGTTTCGGGGGACGGTCGGCCTGGGACTCTTTGAATTTTTGGGCTTTGGCAAGGATAGTCTGATCTTCCGCCTCTTGAGCCCTTCTCCTCGCCTCCAACTCCGCTCGGTCGAGGTCCCTACCGCTTGGCTGTGGACCCAACCATGCCTCAAACAATGCAAACGGCTGAACGAGCTCGTCCTATTTGGCCCCTTCTTTCTCCCTCCACTCTTTTACCCTCTTCACCCTCTCCTTTGCCGCTGCTCCCAGCTTTGGCTCCATCGACTTGGTGGGCACCTTCCAAATGGTGTGCACTCCAACTCCTCCACTGGCAGACACGTAGAACCACTGTGGTCTCCACCCTTTGATTGACGACGGCAGCCCCGCTGCCAGCCCTTTCCCTGCTGCTGCCTACAGGGTGACCCAGGTCTCTTGTTGCTCTGAGGCCTTGTAGCATGCGAAGAATTCGTCCACTGTCATGGCCGCCCCTTCGTTCGCCTTCAGCCAAACACTTGCACAGGACAGCAAGATCTTCCATGCATTGGACATCAGTTGGCCCGGCCCCACCTCCAAGTGATTTAGGACATCTACTACGACCTATGGCAAGGGCAGCCTTGGTTCTCCTTTCAACGCCTCCTCATAAAGGGCAAACTACCCTGGCCTGGCATCAGATGGCCTCTCCGTCGACGTTGGCAATGACAACTCTACTTCGGCAGGCACTTGATATTTTTCGCGAATAGCCTCCAAATCTGCTACAGTAACCGTCGATTTATTTGCCTTTGTATGCCAGTGGGTTCTGCCTGGCTGATAGGCTTGGGAGCGGCTATCATGGTGGGCCCATAGGATCATACAATCGACTCCCCTACCCTCTCCATTCTGTATTGTTAAGCTAACTCCACAACATCATCATCGCCAAGTGGATCTACCCTGACATTCACAGTTTCTTCTTGGGCCATTTCTAAGGTATATCTGCGAATCACTTCAGAGGCAGGTACAAGGAGATTGAAAAAGTGTTGCAGAGGTGTATCGTGAGCAAGAAAGGAATTCACACTTGAAATATTTTGATTTTTCATAAACAAGTAGGTGAATTGAATAATGCCAAAAGCCCACGGTTTACCCGTGTTCCAAGGATCCCAATTAATTTTCGCCAGCTTGAAAACTTTTCAAATCATCCGCCAAAACTGTCTTTTCAACACCCATAGTGACCTAACGTTTCATTTCTGATCCAACGCCTAATCTTCCCCCATCACGGGGTATTGCCACGTGTATAACCACGATCCACTGACTCCTGCCCTTACCCTGTCTTTTCCACCTCAAATCACCACGTGACACGCCGCCTCTTGAGCCCCACGCCCCTCCACCTCACCCTTCGCAGTCGGTCCTCCTCCTGGTCGACCCTCCTGCCCAGCCAACCTTTTCGGTCGCTCCTCTTCGCGGTCGCCCGCTTCATGGTCCTCTTTCTCGCTCGGCCAACCCTCACGGTCGCCGCTTCATGGTCGGCCCTCCCGCTCAGCCAACCCTCATGGTCACCCCTCCTCGTGGTCGACCTTCCCACTCGGCTAACATTCGCGGTCGGCCCTTCCACTCGGTCACCTTGAACGGTCGGACCACCTCCCGATCGGTTCACCCGCTCGGTCACTCCCGCCAGCCGACCTCCATATTACCATTCCCTGACAACCTCACCCTCTTCATTACTATTCCCTTCGTTGGACTAAAGCTGCACTCGGGAATGGGGGACTACTGACGTGTACAAGCCCACAAAGGCCATGAACCACTATAAACAACCCAAGCCCATCAATCGGAGCCCAATACATAACCCAGCTGGTGAAGTCCAGAACAGCTGGAATCCAACATGGCATAAAGAGCCAATGGCATTTAGACACATGGCAGGTGAAGGACGAGCCACATCAGTAGACAAAGATCTGCAAAGTTATTGCCACTGTACATCACCATTAATGCAGCCCATCACAGCATTTATTACGACAACACCTCCCCGTCGGAACAGGACCCCCTTACCCTGAACAAGATAAGCTACAGCATAGACTTTCAGCGAGAGGGGCAGGTCAGAAGAGACAGCGAAATGATTACCAAAGGATATAAGCAAACGTTGAAGACAAGAAGAAGGTTAAGCTTTTCTATCTCTAAACTCTCCCTACATCTTACTTCTCCTTCTAACTTGCTCGTCGGAGGGTCCACTAGGGGACTACCCCGTTCCTCGTTGGACTTGTTCGTAGGTTATTCGGTAGGCTTGATCGTTTGAACGTGGGCATTGAGGAGCTTGGACCTGTCTGGCCCATTCACTGGAACAAACTGTATCATTAGAAGGTTATAAACATATATATATATAGAAATCATACTGAAGACAATAGTTATTCAAAGAGAAAAGAATAGAGGTTCCATTTTAGAAACGAGATTCCCTTGGATCACGCTTGTGCAGTGTGTTGTCATTCGTGCATGTGCTTATTAAAAAAGGCAATGTGGATGTCTGAGCGTTGTTTTGGCAATTGACAATGGTTATTATTTTTCGAACTTCGTACTGATTTTGGCAGTAGTTTGCTGAGGAGTAGCTTGGCTTGGCCAAGATGGTTAATTTTGATGCTGAACTAAACTGCTGAGCAATGAAGCCGAAGTGCTAATGCTATACTAAGGAGTAGTGCCGAGCTTTGTGGTGTTGGTCTCTATGAAGTGCCGAACTCTCTGTGTATAAGGCCGATGATAGAGCTTTCAAACCTCTTTTATAGACAACTCCAAAAATTATTTGGGCAAAAAGTGTAATGCCCCAAATTTTGGGAACATCAAGGCAACATAATACGACAATACACCAGGGTTTAACTAGCATATACACAACATTATACAAGGAATTAAGTACAAAATATAAGTAATTACACTAAAAGGAAATATTAATAATAGTTACAGATAAAATTCTTCGAGTCATTAAATACAGATCAGTTCCTTAATACAAAAAGATTATCCAAAACACAAGAAATATAAAATCTACTCTCCAAGGCAACCATGGTTTCTCAAAAATTCTAAGGATTCTGTTCTTGGTGTAAAACTCTTCTCTTCTTGCCATAAAATGCCATGAGCTTGGAATGCCTAATAAACATACACACTCCAACCCTTTTCCCATTCCAAATACACAAGTAACATAACAAGCAATAATTAAGCAGATCTTATAATTAAATTTTGGTTCTCAAGAATATCAGTCACTTAAGTTAGTCCTAGGCAACTCCCCGTGGGATGTCGTTCCTACCCAACCATTAACACTAGCCACGGGCAATTCTGACTTCCCCTTGGTTAATACAATACCAATGCGTCGCTTACCACATAACCACCAGTGCGTCGCTTACCGTACAATTACCAATGATGCCCACGCACCTAGGTTACATACTTGAGTGGTGACATCACGGTCTGCCCCAAGAGAACGGACTTCCAGGGATACTCTCCTGGTGTGAGACCCTCACTGCCACCTTTATACCTCTCATTTTCGTTAAGCAGCCAGAATACCACCCATTCCCGACTTCGTTATCCATGGTTGTTGCCTGCCGATAACATGCGTATTTGCTCCCGAGCGCTCTTATCGATTTTCGACTAGTTGGGGACATTCAAACCTCCTGTGCCCTATCTGTTGACAATGATAGCACTAGATCAACCTAGTTGGTCTTGCCTGAAAACTCTCCTTCAGATTTTGCTGCTATGACTGTTAGGGTTGTTGGGGTTCCCTAGAATATGGCTTCTGTGCTGCATGCCTTCGACTATTCTTTTCCGGTCCCACATTGGATTGGCTGTTTTCTTTCCTCAAACTCCAAATCCTTTTGGAATCTGCCACCTCCCGTTCTGAATCAAGTGTTGTGTCAACCACATCTGCAAAAGTGGGAAATCACATAGGCAAAACCCTTCCTCGAATTGTAGGGTCTAGACCCCGTTCAAATTTTCTTGCTTTGTCTTCATCGTTTGCTACGTATCGAGTCGCATAACGTACCACACGTATTAGCTCACTGTCATCTTGCCTTGTTCTAGGTTCTAAAATTCACGGATTCTTTCTTGTTTGATTGTGTTCAGGAAGTACTTCCTCAAAAATAACTCCTTAAACTACACCCATGTCATTATGGTGATGTCCCTAGATTCTAGAATCAGAGCCCACCAATGATCTACTTTCCCTTCTAGTTGGTAAACTGCTAGAGCAATCCTATCACTGTGTTCAGTTATTCACATTGTATTGAACATTTTTTTAATTTATTGGATCCAGTTTTCAGCAATTTTAGGATCGGTTTCACTAGTGAAGATTGGCGGTCTCTGTTTGCGAAACTCGGAGAATAGATGTGTCCTCTCATTATGACTTGTTCTCCTTAGCCTTCCTCATTCTTCCAAAATTTGATTTCTTACATTCTCGAGTAAGTCGGTAGCAGGTGCAGGGGCGTGATCATGATTGTTGAGCCCAGGTGCCCCATTCCTGTTTATATTGGAGTCATCGTTGTGGTTGGCGGCATTGTTGTTGCCTACGTATTTGTTTTCTCTTGTATGGTTCACAATCTACCGAATGCATAGCACAAAGAAAGGCTAGAAACCGAGTGAAAACGACGTTATCAAGAATTAAGATTTTAACGTAATTAATCTATAATTACAGGGTCTAATGATTAATACTAGGGTTTTAAATGTGATTATTAATCTACTGGGGTCGATTAGGGTTTACTCAGATTAATCCACGATGCTTCCCGATTCTAGGGTTTAAAACGCAATTAAGTAAAAATTCAAGGGCTTTATTGAAAGAAACTCAAGGTCAGCGATTTAAAGGTAATTACAAAAAATAGGGTCTCTACAAAAGTCATGCCAAAGAGAGTGAATCAGTCAAATACAACATGTGTTCACATAATCGCAAGAAGTAAACTACTTAAAAGTAAATTGAACCAAAGAGAAAGAAAGAAATTACTAGGCCAACACATTAGCTGAATAGCAAAAATGTATGCGTAACGGCATATACACCACCAAACTTGGCCTCCGAATCATGGAAATGTTAATAGCTTTGCAACCTTAATTAAGAACATATCTTAAATGTGGAGTTTCTAATTAGCTTCATATATAGCCGATCAAAACATTACCATAAATTACTAAAATAACTCATGGTCTAACTTTGTCAATATCTCTTGGTGAGAATTTTTCTAGAGAGAGAATGAAGACCCAGCCGTGGGTTTAACGGTAAGATCTAGTTTTGGAGCCAAACAAGGCTGTCAAGCTATTTAGGACATCTTGTATATAAACATATAAATGCAAATATTTATTATCTTGCAACAAATATTTATTTTTGCAAATATTTATTATCTTGCAACAAATATTATTTTTCATGCTCATGATCAACAAGTTCTGAACAATGTTTGTGCAAATTCAACAAGTTGGTAGCTATTCGGTATGATCGTGGCATTGCCGAATGACCAATGTGCTGCCAAGGGCAATGAGTTGGGATCTACTAGGGTTTTGTGTTTGCTTTTTCAATTTCCAAGAACACTTATAGAGAGAGAAAATCAAGCCTCAATTGTAGATCCATTACCTTCGTCATTTGACAAAATCTATGAGCATACATATATAGACATATACATACATACATATACATAGATATCAAAGTTGAACTTGAATCAGAAATATAATCAAAAAGGAAGAAGACAAAGACCCAATTGTGGGTCTATTTTTCCCAGAAAGAGATTGGTTAAAACTTGATTTTGCATATAGTGAGATTACTAATCTTGGTGTTCAGATCATATCTACTTACAGTACACTAGTTCGAGCACCTTAAGGGTGGTGTTTGCTCTTCTCTTCATTGAAATTCTTAGCTCTTTCCCACAGACGGCACCAATTGTGAGACCAGAAAAATCCTTTCACATGGATTGTAGAGATCCAATGAAGAGATGAGCTTTGCCCCTATAGATCTGTAAAGATGAGTATGGTCGGCGCCACCCAACCGGGGTTGTCGGCCGGAGACACTCTGATGATAAAGTTAGTCAGTAGATCTAGAGAAAGAATATGAAGGAAATAAAGAGTGTCTGTGTGTTGTGTGGAGTAAAGAGATCATACCTACACGTCATGAGGTGCCTTCATTTTATAGATGGGGAATGGGCCGAACAAGCCCAATAGTTGGCCTCTTGGCAGGCCTTATTTGGGTTAGCCTAATAAACTGATATATGTTTTTTCTAGCTCTCACAGGTATAAATTTAAAATTTGTGAGACGTGGAAAATTATAGAGACACTCACAATAAATATAGTCTACTAATTTATTTTTCTAAATAATTTTTTAGATAATTTTTCTTTTAAATATGTAATATTGTTGTAATTTAGAGTTCACATGTGCATGCATGTGGTATTATAATCTAATTCTGAAATAGTACCTCACTATCTGTATTTTTTTTTTTTTTTTTTTTGATAACGGAATGTTCCGAGTCAATTTATGCGCACCTTGATTAATCCTAAATCTTGAAGTTATCTGTGATTTGTTCATCAAATTTAGGGGTTCCTATCGATGTCGTACTTTGCCTTAAATTCCCATAGCATCATGTCGCTCTTCATCACCATGCTTCCTCTTCCTCCTAGGGCTGCAAACGAGCCGAGTTGAACCGAGTTTTAGTATGTTTAGACTTCTTTATTAAGATTTTAACGAACTCAAGCTCGAACTCAATAAAAATTTAACGAACTGAACTCGAGCTAAGTTGGCTTAGGCTTGACTCGAGCTCGAGTTTGTTCACGAGCCTTAACAAGCCAAAAAATATATAAATTCATACTTGCGTATGAGACTAAAGTTACAATTAAAACTTTGATTATACAATTATATATATATATATATAAAGACATTCTTAAAAAAAAGTCAATATTTTACCAAAATAATAATATCTACTACCACTATTATATAAATGTACTACCTATAGTTAATTGTTATTTATATTTATATTTATATTTTTTAAATATATAAATAACATATTTATCTTATTTTTTATACATATTTTTATATTATTTAATATATAAATAATAAATATTAAACGAGTTAGCTAACGAACTGAGTTTCAGAATATTCGGGCTTATTCATTAAAAATTTAACAAACTCGACCTCAAGCTCGAACGTAAAAAAAATTTAACAAATTGAGTTCTAATGAGTTCTTACCGAGCCAAGTTAAATGTACTATCTATAGTTAACTGTTATTTATATTTATATTTTTTAAATATATAAATAACATATTTATCTTATTTTTTATACATATTTTTATATTAGTTAATATATAAATAATAAATATTAAACGAGTCAGCTAACGAGCTGAGCTTTAGAATATTTGGGCTTATTTATTAAAAATTTAACAAATTCAACCTCAAGCTCGAACTTAAAAAAAATTTAACGAATCGAGTTTTAATGAGTTCTTACTGAGCCAAGCTCAAGCTTATTCACTAACGGTTCTATCATTTGCAGCCCTACTTCCCCCCTTGTTACTAGGAATGGCAACGAGGTGGGACGGGGCCGGGGATCACACTCCTCGCCCCCGATCCCCGATGGTAAAATTTTCCTGTTTCCGGCCTCGATCCTCGACGGGGAACCTATCACTGTTCCGATCCCCGCCCCCTAATGGGGATCTGGGTTTCCCTGACCTTGAAAACTCCTCGGCCCAAATCTGTTTCAACAACATCATAAACAACAACTTTCAACATCAACAAAATCATCAACAACATCACCAACAAAATCATCAACAACAACAAATCAACTACCAAAAAAAAAAGGGGGAGGGGACAAGTAGAGACACACACACATACATGTATACATACACATCAACACAGATCTGAGTGTGCATCACCAACACAGATCTGAGATCAGCGGTGCTGATTGTGACGAACGAAGAAGAATATCGGCAACGATGGACGACGGTGACTGTGATGAACGACAGAGGAGGACGGTGAAGATGAGAGGAGGGGACGGAGGAGGTGGTGGTGACAGGAAAAGAGAGAGGGCAGCGACAGAGGTGGAGCGAATGACAAAGTCGATGGAGGTGAAACGGTGCTGTGAGGTGGACGGCGACTCCGGCGTTGCAGACAGAGGCGGTGGCGCTGAAGAGGAGGAGAGGTGCGAGAGTAAGAGAGAGTATAGGGAAGAGAGAGAGAGAGAGAGAGAGAGAGGTCATAACTTAATAGAGGGATATATATAGTAATTTTACTTCGGAGGGTAATGGGGATGGGGTCGAGGCCAGGAAACATATCACCGTCCTTGGCCCAAAAATCATCGGGGATTCATTTTTGAATACCACCTCTTGCCCGTCAGGGCTATTTTTCAGGGAAAAACCGCTCTAATCGGGGTCAATGGCGGGTCCCCATCAGGCCGAGTTCAAATTTCCATCCCTACTTGTTACAACATCAATACGTGTCGCCCGCCCTTTTCATGAGACCACAACGGCTCGTAGATGGCGCAAAAAAGGGTGGTGGAGATTGGTATGTGTAGATTTTATATTAAGGCCCAACATTGGTATGTAGAGATTTTATATTTTCATTACTAGTGGTGATATTTCAAAACACCCACAAAAAAAAGAAAAAGAAAAAAACAATGGTCACAATCTATATATATATACATAAAAGAAAATGATATACAAGCTTATTTTTTAAACTTACTTTTTAAATTCAGTGATGTGTAAAAGAGATGATTGACTAATAATTAGATAATATATTAAAGAGAGAGTTGTCATAAATATTGTAATTAACAACAATGATTCATCCCACTAAAAACACCACCACTAATAGCACTAATGCATTAAAAAAGTAAAAAAAAAAAAATACAACTCCAAGACCAAAACATCACATCATTATTGGCGGGATCCACTGCCACCTAATTAGTGGGAGTACTAATTAGTGCTCCCAAGCATTTTTCTTGTAATTAATTACCAGATCATTCAATTTGAAAAAAGAGTCTAGTTTTTGGGTTAGAATAGCAATGCCCATATATATATATATTTTACTTAACGTTAGTATGTGGAGATTTTTATATTAGGACCAAACATGTACCTAGAGCTCTTTTTATTCATTGCAGTGGCATTACTACAATTTATTTTTCTTCCATCTATGCCAAATTTATCACAAGGTACTGAAGCTTCCATGTCTGCTAATTTTTTTTTTAGCATCTGAGAGGGTAATTTATGTTTAAATTGGGCTGAGCTAGGATAGTGGGCCGGTCTATGGTCCGTATTGAAGAGGCTGAGGAAATGGGCCCGGACAAGTGTTAGTCCGGTCCAAAGTAAAGGATTTTCACCAGAGTAAGTACTTGAGTATTAGTTCGGTTGCACTTTGTTTGAGTTAGCTCGGTCATGTTGTTCAGAACCGAGGTACATTGGGCTTGCTTTAGGACCTGAGTAAATGGTAGCTCGGCTTGATTCTTCTGTGGATAGCTCGGCCTTTGCATGTAAGGCCGAGGTAGGAGAAAGGAAAGCAGAATCGGGGTAACAGAGTTCGGTCCTCATTGGATAGTTCGGTCGTAGTACATGTGAACCGAGGTGTGCTAAGTCCCTGAGAGGCCTTAGTTCGGCAGATAGTTCGGCTCATCTCTCTTATGGTTAGCTTGGTCTTGGTATGGAAAAGCCGAGGTAAGAGAGAGGAAAGTTAGGGCCGAACTAGTGGTTACTTCGGTCATATTGGAATTTGGCCATGATAAAACCATCTCACTTGGTTTAAACTGTGAGGGGGGTGTTGGAGGATAAGCATTATCTTCCAGGAGTGTGAGTCCTAGGAGGACTCTACATGGAAGAGTAAGAGTCCTACCAGGATTGTGCTACGCGAAACCTATATAAGCTCACCAATATCACCTTTGGGAGGTAATGCAATTTTGGCTTCCTGAATACACAGAGCTTTTGCCTATTTGATTATCTTTCTGACTTGGGCATCGGAGAGGTTTCCGGCACCCACCCGCCAGCTAGCTCACGTTTGTGTTTTCAGGTGATAAAGCGACGTCGTACAGAGAAACGCAGACTTGATCAACAGGATTATACGAGAAGGTATAGAAGGTATATTTCTTCCCCGTACAGCATCCTAGTAGCGGAGATTATCACCAGGCGAAACGCCAAGTTGGTTGCAATAGTCAGTGTAGTACTTAACACGAGCATTGACTGCATCCGGTCTATTACCATTGCATTCACCACCGTTGATGGCTTGGATTGTTGCACCAAATCCAGAATTCATGACATTGTGAACATTGTTCATCCAAAACCACAAGGCGGTCTTGAACGACACAACTGGGTCTTTTGCCACAATTTCTGGGTTGTTTAGTCCATCGAACCCAATGCTTCTGCCGGCAGGACCGTAGTTGTAGTTCCATGACAGCTGAAGAGGACCTCTGCCATAGTATTGCTTGTTTGGTGCACATGGGTACTGTGTATTTGATCTGTTACAGTAGTTCCTAGAGGCACCATTTATCTCTTCAATATAGCAAAAATCTGCCAAATCAAAAAAATTTGTGTCAGTTATGTGTGATATTTATCTCACTCCTCCAGCAAACAGGAGGGATCCAGAATTCTAAAAGGGACGGACATATCAATATGATCAATTAACTTGCTGATTCCTCCACCGTGTTTTCTTCTCTATACATTAAGACTTGTAAAGTTGTAATTGACACTAGTTATGAGAAATTAGATGGACAACAACAAAAAAAAAAAAAAATACAGGGACTGCCACTTGAAATTTAAAAACAAAAATCTAGAAGGGGCGAAACCTGTATAATTTAGAGATTGTTAATAGTTAATACTATGAAATCATGAGTGTGGATTGGGAGAAAGGGATGTAGAAATCTTACGTCCAGTCTCATGCGTGGCATGTGCAAAGAAAGCAGCAATTTCGCGCTTAGAATCATCAGTAGTTCCAGTAGTGCCGAATGAAGGGTAGGAACCGATGGCGTTAAGAAACGCAGACCTGGTGTAGAAGCTTTTCCCTGCACATCCAGCAGAAGCTTGATTGATTATCCCATTGAAAAAGGACTGTGTCACAATATTAGAGACCGAAGCACCGTTGGAACCGGTACAAGGCCCTGATTGGCAGCCTGCACCACAGTAGGCATTGCCAGTGCCACAATACCCATACTGGCTGCAGCAAAGACCTGCTGCACAACCACAGTTCTGACCCACTACGATTTCCGGTAGGATGGCACCGGCGAGTATTCCAGCCAGAATGATTGTCAGAAAGCTGTTTTTGATATTGAGGGTTACCATTTTGGAAGAGAAATGTGTGGATGGCAGAGTGTGTGTACCGCGGGATGAAATTAAGGTGAGAGAGACATGTATTTATAGTTGCACAATGGAAAATGTGTGGAAAAATCAACATTCCTACTTATACGATAAATGTTTTCAAATTAAAATTTGAAAAAGTCAAAAAAAAAAAAAAAAAAAAAAATCAATAACAAAATCAAACACAATCATCTTATATAAGGTGAGTCTTATATTTTTATGAATTCTTTTTTTTTTTTTTTTTTTTTTGTGAGTCCCATGTTTATATAAAAAAGTTGTGCCAAAACTCTATAATATTAAAGTATAGCTTGCTATTATTAAAAATTATGTGTAACAGAACAATGGTTGAAGCTTAGCATGCAATTTTCTAACAAGCGTGTAGACTTTGGTGTTTGTCTTGGCCTTGACTAATATTAAAGTTTAGGTTGCAATTATTAAAAATTATGTAATTAATTATGTGTTAGTAGAACAAGAGTAATGTTAGGGATCATGAAAAATATATCATGAAATATATCATGAAAATTTTTCATCCCTTGATTAGTCTTGATTAGTGTGTGGTGTTTTATTGTATGGGTACTCCAAAAGTTGAGAATCTTTCATAATAATATTCATGATATATTTTTCATGATCCCTAGCATTACTGGTAAAACAATGGTTGAAGCTTAGTGTGCAATTTTCTAACAAGCGTGTAGACTTTGGTCTGTGTCTTGACCTTGACTTATGAGTCAATAAAGTGCCCTGATGATTTCTCACCATATTTGGGAACTTGGTTCCCAAATTTTTTTCTCATTTTTTTCATTAAAAGATAAAAATTTTGCAAAATTAAAAAAAATAAATCCAAACAAAATATCACATCCAACTTCATAATCATTTTACTTTTTTTCTCACAAACATCACATCCAATCACAAAAAAACCCAGCTATCTTCCCAAACACTAAAATTTTTTTATTCAATAATATCCTACAACTAAAAAAACCTACATAAAAACTCACTTCCCAATCACCCATCTTTTCTTTTGTTTTTTTGGGAGAAATTACAAATTAGTGGGATTGTTAAAAAATAATTGTAATAGACGAATTTTTTTTTCGTACAACTCTAATACGCACAAAAAAAAAAAAAAAAAATCAAATACAAAAAGAATTTACATTATTCACACAAGATATTTATACCACTATGAAAATGTAAATATTCTTTCACTATCTCATTAAGGCTAAGTTTGACATGATTAAAAAAAGACAAAAAGTCAAAAAGTCACTATCTTATTTAAGTCAAATCATCTTATTTAAGTCACATCACATCTCTAACACATCACTTCAAACTCAACCCAAACCCAACTCATATTTTATAAAAAGTCAAAAAGTACACTTATTTAGTCTTCCCAAACTAAGCCTAAATAAGTACACCTTGAGATACGTACACTTATTTAATAAATGCAATTATTTAAACCACATCATTTTTTTTTAATTTTTTGCACACATTTAATAAATAAAAAAAATACTAAGGGTGTTTTGGAAACAAAATAAAAAGCTAATTTTTTAGCTTTTAGCTTTTTTAGCACAAAAAAGTCATAAAAAGCTATTTTTTTAGCCAAAAAAGTCACAAAAAGTCAAAAAAATCAAAAAATTAATTTTTAATCAACTTCTCAAAACTCCCCTCAATAAGCAAATGCCAAACAACCGCTCACAATATGATTTAGGGCTTGTTTGGGATAAACTAAAAAAATTAAAAAGTCAAAAAATTACTAAAAAAGTCAAAAAGTTCATACTATTCGGGGAAAGCCTAAAAGGAAAAATTATTATTTTTGCCATTTGAATTCAACTATCCAAAAGTTAAAAGTCAAAAAGGGTAGAATGATTATTTTAATTTTACTACAATATTTTATTATACATCTTTTCGTAAAAAGTCAAAAAATTATTCTAAACATACATCTTTCTTCTCTATTTTTTTAGTCAAAAAATTAAAAAATCTATATAATAAGGAAGAGTGGTTTTTGAATTTTGATGGAATTGTTGTCCCTGTGTCAAAATGTGAACCGTTAGATTGAATGAATCCAACGGCTGAGAAATGTCCAAGAGGACATTATATTTCAATGGTGGATTTACAATGGTGATTCAATCCTACGGTGTTCAAGAAAAGAGTTTCTTTGTTTTGAGATCTCATTCAAGAGCAGATCTCTTCTTCCCTTCCATCTCCCTCTCTCTCTCTCTCTCTCTTTCTCTCTCTCTCTCTCTCTCTCTCTCTCTCATTCAAGAGCAGATCGGCGACTTCGGTAGCCTTGCTAGATCGGTAGGTCCAAATCGGCATCATTGCGGCAACAAATCGGTGAGGTTCACTATATTCAAAAAGGTCAGTTGAATGGCATCATCAAACGAGAGACGAGGCGGAAGAGAGATGTCATGACCCGAACCCGTCCCTAAGGGTTAAGGACATAACCGGCCAGTAATCCTGAGATTACCTACGGCCTCCATACAAATCAGATATAACTCATCAGAGTAAAGGGGCCAAACGGAAGTAAAAATTCAAAACTTTGTCCATAGAGTTGGGTTTATATGCACACCCAAACAAACCAAACTCATATATGTTAATAACCCACATCATAGGTGCAGTAGCATAAACTCCTTTACAGACAGGATCATCTAGACTGAGTCAACCCATAGCAAACTATATACAATATACACAAGATCCTTGCCAACAAGACAGAATATAAACATGTAACAAAAAGGGCAAGGTTTGGCCTCGTGCGTGAGACCCTAGGCTGACTCTCCCAAAACTCCTGCTGTTCCTGGCTGGCTTCACTAGGACTGGGGTTGGTCCTCACTTGGCTCACCTACAATGACATGAATGAGCGTGAGCGAATGCCCAGTGAATAATATCAAATAAACAAGTACACAAGCAATTATTGGAACAGTTTAACAAACGGCCTTCGGCCCAATCATTCATATCAATCGGCCTTTGGCCCAATTATTCAATTCAATCGGTCTCAGGCCCAATTATTCAATTCCATCGGCCTCAGGCCCAATTATTCAATTCCATCGGCCTCAGGCCCAATTATTCATTTCCATCGGCCTCAGGCCCAATTATTCAATTCCATCGGCCTCGGGCCCAATTATTCAATTCCATCGGCCTCAGGCCCAATTATTCATTGAATTGCAAAACTTACACAAAAGTAACAATTAAACAATGACATACTATAAATATCTTGTCAAGATATTACTCACAGTGATCGGTTGATTGGTTCGCCCTGGAACTCGACCCTATACATGCTATGAACATAAAAGGGTCATTAACAATTCAATCCGTTCAAAATTCACATTTCCCTCTTTAGGCTTCATTCTTATCTCATTAACTCATTTACAATGCTTAACATATGCCTAAGAGTGCTTACAAGTGAAAGAGAACGGAAAACCGAACACAAGATGCAAGAACAGAATTTCTGGAAACAGGGTCCCCGCTCGAGCGGACCCTTAAGTCTGCAGAAGTACTGGTTGCCCCAATTCCCCGCTCGAGCGCGGAATCGGCCGCTCGAGCGGACCTCCTGCCTACATAGCTCCCCGCTCGAGCGTCAACTTCCCCGCTCGAGCGGGAGCCATGTCTGCAGAAAAATGCTGGGAGCCCGTTTTCTCCGCTCGAGCAGCAGTCTCCCCGCTCGAGCGGGACTCAAATTTCTGGAAAATCCAGAATGTGTTCTTGAGCTTCAAACCAATTTCCCAGCTACTATTCTTTCATGCAAGGCCCAAATCTCAAATATAATCATGCTAACATGGTTCCCTTACAAGATTACACCATTAGAAAGCTCAATTTCAAGGATCAAACACATGCATGTCTCAAATTGACACCAAACTCAATTCTATCATACACATTCATGCATTCAAAGCTCCTATCCTCATAGATTGTACATGCATGTGATGTATTACTTTCATTTCCATCTTAGATGACAAAATTGGTGATAATAACATGAGCTTTACTCAAAACTCACATAAATCATGTGTTTGAAACTCAAACATGCAAATTCAAAACAATTTCTTACATGCATGTACATAAGGGCTATTACATCAACAAAACCAACTCATCTCATGTTCTTGATCTTCAAACACACTTGAATCTACACATTTACAACAAAAATTCATGAGTTCACTTACCTAGAAGCTCTGATCTTCACAATCTATAATCAAAACTTGAATAATCTTCAAGGTTCCCAAGCTTTGAGCTAAGTTTGCTCAATTCTCTTCTCTTCCTCTCTCTACAGCCGACTCTCTCTTCCTCTCCACAGTCTAACTCAGATTTTGAGTTCAAAAAGGAGTAGAGAGAGTATATGGCCATAAGTAAAAAGTCCCTCCAACAATTATTTTAATATAAAATAATATGGTACTTAATTAATCAATTTAATCAGTTTAAATTGGCCATAATCAATTTTCAATTAAATTTCACCGTAGGCTCTAAAATTTTTGCTAATCACAATGGCGTAATCAATTTTGGGTTCTATGGCCGATAAGGCCCTCAATTAAATTTTCAAAGCAGATTACTCAACAGATATTCCTACGGTGAACAGATAAAAATCCAAAATCACATATATTCTCATAATGGCACATAAAATCATGCCAAACACATAATCATACTCAAATTAAGGGCCAATTTAACATATTACAGAACAGGGGTATCACAGTCTTCCCCCCTTTAGGAAGTTTGGTCCTCCAAACTTAATTTACCTTCGTCGGGAAACAAATGCGGGTAGCTCAGTCGCATTTCCTCCTCTTTTTCCCATGTAGCATCCGTCCCATAGTGTTCTTTCCATTCTACTTTCACCATGGGGATGGACTTACTTCTCAACTGTTTCACTTGCCTGTCTACAATCCGTTCCGGCCATTCAGCATATTCCATATTTTCATCAATAGCAACCCGGTGATAATCAATCACATGAAACGGGTCTCGGAGGTAACCCCTCAACATCGACACATGAAACACATTATGGATTTGCTCGAATCCCGGTGGCAAGGCAACTCTATAAGCAACTGGGCCAAATCTCTCCAGGATCTGGAACGGCCCGATGTAGCGGGGTGACAACTTGCCATTTTTCCCAAATCTGACTTGGCCTTTCATCGGAGAAACACAGATGAACACATGGTCACCAACCTCATACTCAAGAGGTCTTCTCCGAACGTCTGCATAATTCTTTTTTCGGTCCTGAGCTGTTTTGAGCCTTTGGCGAATAGTCTTGATTTTCTCAGAAGTGTCTTGCACAATTTCTGGCCCAAGTAAGGCTCTATCCCCGACCTCTGTCCAACAAATTGGTGATCTGCACCTCCTACCATACAAAGCCTCATATGGTGCCATACCGATGCTGGAGTGGAAGCTGTTATTATAGGCAAATTCTGCAAGCGGCAAATAATCTTCCCAGCTCCCCTGAAAATCCAAAGCACACATGCGAAGCATATCTTCCAAAGTTTGTATCGTTCTTTCTGATTGCCCATCTGTCTGCGGGTGGAATGCAGTACTGAACCTTAGTTCTATTCCCATAGCTTCCTGCAAACCCTTCCATAATCTAGATACGAATTTCGGATCTCTATCTGACACAATAGACACTGGGACTCCGTGTAAACGGACAATCTCATCAACATAAATGGTAACCAATCTATAAGCAGTAAATGTGGTTTTGACAGGCAGAAAATGTGCGGATTTAGTTAGTCTATCAACTACAACCCAAACAGAATCCATACCTCGTGAAGTCCGAGGTAGGCCAACAACGAAGTCCATAGTCACGTGTTCCCACTTCCATTCAGGAATAGGAAGAGATTGAAGTAGACCGCCTGGTTTCTGACGTTCAGCCTTAACTTGCTGACACTGAAGGCATTTGGACACATATTCCGCGATCTCTTTCTTCATTTTAGGCCACCAGTAAGTTTGTTTCAAATCCCGATACATTTTATTGTTGCCCGGATGCATAGCGAATACAGATCTGTGGGCTTCACCTAGAATCCTCTTCTTTAGTTCCGGGATATCGGGGACGCATATTCGGTTTCGGAATTTCAATATCTCATTCTCAACACTGAATTCTCCTCTCAGGCTTGCCTCAAATCCATCAATCACTTTCTTGAGGAGCTCATCCTCTTTCTGTCTCTGCTTGATTTCATCAATGATCGCCGGCTCAACTGTAATAGCGGCTATCAATCCGCCGTATTCACATACCACCACTTCAATTTCAGACTTCTCAAAGTCTTGTAAAATCTCCTTCTATTCCGTAAGCAAACAAGCCATACCCCCTGTTGATTTTCTGCTCAAGGCATCTGCAACTGTATTAGCTTTCCCGGGATGGTACTGAATCTCAAGATCATAGTCTTTTATCAATTCTAGCCATCTTCTCTGACGCATATTCAGCTCTTTCTGCGTGAAGAAGTATTTTAAGCTCTTATGATCCGTGTAGACTTCGCATCTTGCCCCATACAAATAATGCCGCCAGATTTTCAAGGCAAAAACAACTGCGGCCAATTCCAGGTCATGCGTCGGATAATTCTTCTCATGTGGCCTCAATTGTCGGGAGGCGTAAGCAATAACCTTCCCGTTCTGCATTAACACACAACCCAAACCCTTGTAAGATGCGTCACTGAAAATTACAAAATTTTCCGTACCTAAAGGTAGTGTGAAAATTGGTGCGGCACCTAAAGGTAGTGTCAAAATTGGTGCGGTGGTCAATCTTGCTTTCAGCTCTTGAAAAGCAGATTCTCTTTCATCATTCCATTCAAACGGTTGCCCTTTACATGTCAATTGGGTAAGAGGTACCGCTAGTTTCGAAAAATATTTCACAAACCTTCTGTAGTACCCTGCTAAGCCCATGAAGCTACCGACCTCTGTCACATTAGTTGGTGTAGGCCAATTCACAATTGCCTCTATTTTCTGCGGGTCCACTGAAATTCCTTCCTTGTTGATCACATGCCCTAAGAAAACAATCTCATCCAACCAAAACTCACATTTCTTTAGTTTAGCAAATAATTTCCTTTCCCGAAGTATTTGTAAAACAGCCCTCAAATGTTGTTCATGTTCAAGTCTATCTTTAGAATATATCAAGATATCGTCGATAAAAACTACCATAAACTCATTGAGGTAGGTTTTGAATATTCTATTCATCAAGTCCATAAATGCTGCCGGAGCGTTAGTTACTCCAAATGGCATAACAAGGAACTCAAAATGACCATACCTCATTCTGAATGCTGTTTTCTCAACATCCTCTGCCTTAACCTTCAACTGATGATACCTGGATCTCAAATCAATCTTAGAAAACACCTATGATCCCTGCAACTGATCGAATAAATCATCAATACGAGGTAAGGGATACTTATTCTTTATCGTTACCTTGTTCAACTCCCGATAATCGATGCACAGGCGCAAAGTGCCATCCTTCTTTTTCACAAATAACACCGGTGCACCCCAAGGCGAAGTGCTAGGTCGGATAAACCCTTTATTAAGAAGATCTTGCAACTGTTCCTTTAATTCTTTCATTTCGGCGGTAGCCATCCTATAGGGAGTTTTAGAAATAGGCTGGGTGCCTGGCACAGTCGCAATAGTAAACTCTATCTCCCTGTCTACCAATTCCCCTGGTAATTCATTTGGAAATACATCTGGAAATTCTCTAACAATGGGAATATCATTCAATTCAACATTCACGGATTGTTCAGTCAATACATAACACAAATAACCCTGGCACCCCTTCCTGATCAATTTACATGCTTTCATTGCAGATATCAAATATGGTGGAGGCACTACCCCATTTCCCACAAATACAATTTCTTTCTGTTCCGGTAGTTTAAACACAACCCTCTTTGTCACACAATCTATGGTGGTACAATATTTGGTCAACTAATCCATGCCCAAAATTACATCGAAGTGTCTAAAGTTTAAGGGCAACAAATCTACATATAGGGTAGTATCCTCAATATGCATGTCACAAAACCGATATATATAGTCACATAACATAGATTCCCCCGATGGAGCAGACACACATAACAAATATGGTAACAATTCTAGGGGTCTTTTCAGTCTAGACGCAAATGCATATGTCACAAATGAGTGTGTCGATCCAGAATCAATTAATACAAAAGCATCCTGATTACATATTGAGATAGTACCTGAGACAACGGCATTGGCATTCCGTGCATCACCCGGAACAAGTGCAAAAACTCTCCCTTGTCTCACGGTATTTCCGGTGGAGGTAGGTCCCACAACATTTCCCGGCCTTGGGACTGATGCTGTTGAGCTAGCAGCAAATTTTCCGCGGTTCTGGTTGCAGTCTCTGGCCATATGCCCTTGCTTACCACAATTGAAACAAGCTCCTGTCACACGGTAGCAAACCCCACGATGCTTATTACCACAAGTGGCACACAACGGGGTTGTGTCTCGGAAAGAATTGGAGGTATTCAAGGAGCCCGTGTTTTGCTTCTTTGAAAACTTTTTCTTCGAAAAGAAACGTTGCCTTTTGTTACCCTTCCATTTTGTTGTTGGCTTAGCTTGTCTAGCTATATTCGCCTCTGAGATAATGGCCCTGTCTAGCACTCCTATGTATGTCTCCAACTTCAAGACGTTCACCCTTTCTAGAATTTCATCTCGGAGCCCACCTTCGAAATGTCGCGCCTTCTTATAATCGGTGTCAATCACGTGTGGCGCAAACCTGGCCAATTCGGCGAATTTGGCCTCATATTCAACTACGGTCATGCTGCCTTGTTTTAGTTCGATAAATTCCGCCACTTTTCTATCCCGAACACACTGCGGAAAGTACTTGTCATAAAAGATTTCTAAAAACTTTGCCCAATCAGCATCTTTGTAACTCTCCCGCATCAACATCCACCATCTTCTCGCTTCATCCTCTAGCATAAAGGTGGCTAGAAGCACTTTCTGTGCCTCTGAACATGGGAATACTTCAAACAGTTTTTCGATGCCGAGGACCCAAGCTTCAGCTTTCAGAGGATCTAACCCACCATGGAACTGGGGTGGTTTCATTTTCTTGAACTCTTTGGTGAGGGCTATGATTCGGTCATCGTTCTGATTATCTGGCACAGGAGGTGCCGGTAGTGGAGGTGGTGGATGTGGTTGCTGCCACTGTTGTTGCCACTCCTGTTGCTGTCTCAAGGCTTCGGCCATTTCCTGTAGCAATCTTTCCATCCTGTCTATTCTGGCTGTAGAGGATTCCTCCAACTCATCGCCTCTTGTTCTCACCATCTGATTAGACTTGCATTATATTTCATACAGGATATACACAAGTATGCACGTAACAGGGAATATACATATCCAGATAATTTGCAATGCAAATAGGTCACAACTTATAGCACACAATTACACAAATCAAAATAATTAAGCATGTTCATGATGTCTTCAAAGTTCGTATCAAAGCATTTAAGCATACCGTCAATGCTTCCAATTTCATATCTATCATATGAATGCATCCTAGATCTTATCTAGACGCCTATTGCTCTTTTGGACAAGTGTGTGAGTTATTAACTCGTGCTCTGATACCACTCTGTCATGACCCGAACCCGCCCTAAGGGTTAAGGACATAACCGGCCAGTAATCCTGAGATTACCTACGGCCTCCATACAAATCAGACATAACTCATCAGAGTAAAGGGGCCAAACGGAAGTAAAAATTCAAAACTTTGTCCATGGAGCTGGGTTTATATGTACACCCAAACAAACCAAACTCATATATGTTAATAACCCACATCATAGGTGCAGTAGCATAAACTCCTTTATAGACAGGATCATCTAGACTGAGTCAACCCATAGCAAACTATATACAATATACACAAGATCCTTGCCAACAAGACAGAATATAAACATGTAACAAAAAGGGCAAGGTTTGGCCTCGTGCGTGAGACCCTAGGCCGACTCTCCCAAAACTCCTGTTGTTCCTGGCTGGCTTCACTGGGACTGGGGTTGGTCCTCACTTGGCTCACCTACAATGACATGAATGAGCGTGAGCGAATGCCCAGTGAATAATATCAAATAAACAAGTACACAAGCCATTATTGGAACAGTTTAGCAAACGGCCTTCGGCCCAATCATTCATATTAATCGGCCTTTGGCCCAATTATTCAATTCCATCGGTCTCAGGCCCAATTATTCAATTCCATCGGCCTCAGGCCCAATTATTCAATTCCATCGGCCTCAGGCCCAATTATTCAATTCCATCGGCCTCAGGCCCAATTATTCATTTCCATCGGCCTCAGGCCCAATTATTCAATTCCATTGGCCTCAGGCCCAATTATTCATTTCCATCGGCCTCAGGCCCAATTATTCAATTCCATCGGCCTCAGGCCCAATTATTCATTGAATTGCAAAACTTACATAGAAGTAACAATTAAACAATGACATACTATAAATATCTTGTCAAGATATTACTCACAGTGATCGGTTGATTGGTTCGCCCTGGAACTCGACCCTACACATGCCATGAACATAAAAGGGTCATTAACAATTCAATCCGTTCAAAATTCACATTTCCCTCTTTAGGCTTCATTCTTATCTCATTAACTCATTTACAATGCTTAACATATGCCTAAGAGTGCTTACAAGTGAAAGAGAACGGAAAACCGAACACAAGATGCAAGAACAGAATTTTTGGAAACAGGGTCCCCGCTCGAGCGTGGGATTCCCCGCTCGAACGGACCCTTAAGTCTGCAGAAGTACTGGTTGCCTTAATTCCCCGCTCAAGCGCGAAATCGGCCGCTCGAGCGGACCTCCTGCCTACATAGCTCCCCGCTCGAGCGTCAACTTCCCCACTCGAGCGGGAGCCATGTCTGCAGAAAAATGCTGGGAGCCCGTTTTCTCCGCTCGAGCGGCAGTCTCCCCGCTCGAGTGGGACTCAAATTTCTGGAAAATCCAGAATGTGTTCTTGAGCTTCAAACCAATTTCCCAGTTACCATTCTTGCATGCAAGGCCCAAATCTCAAATATAATCATGTTAACATGGTTCCCTTACAAGATTACACCATTAGGAAGCTCAATTTCAAGGATCAAACACATGCATGTCTCAAATTGACACCAAACTCAATTCTATCATACACATTCATGCATTCAAAGCTCCTATCCTCATAGATTATACATGCATGTGATGTATTACTTTCATTTCCATCTTAGATGACAAAATTGGTGATAATAACATGAGCTTTACTCAAAACTCACATAAATCATGTGTTTGAAACTCAAACATGCAAATTCAAAACAATTTCTTACATGCATGTGCATAAGGGCTATTACATCAACAAAACCAACTCATCTCATGTTCTTGATCTTCAAACACACTTGAATCTACACATTTACAACAAAAATTCATGAGTTCACTTACCTAGAAGCTCTGATCTTCACAATCTATAATCAAAACTTGAATAATCTTCAAGGTTCCCAAGCTTTGAGCTAAGTTTGCTCAATTCTCTTCTCTTCCTCTCTCTACAGCCGACTCTCTCTTCCTCTCCACAGTCTAACTCAGATTTTGAGTTCAAAAAGGAGTAGAGAGAGTATATGGTCATAAGTAAAAAGTCCCTCCAACAATTATTTTAATATAAAATAATATGGTACTTAATTAATCAATTTAATCAGTTTAAATTGGCCAGAATCAATTTTCAATTAAATTTCACCGTAGGCTCTAAAATTTTTGCTAATCACAATGGCGTAATCAATTTTGGGTTCTATGGCCGATAAGGCCCTCAATTAAATTTTCAAAGCAGATTACTCAACAGATATTCCTACGGTGAACAGATAAAAATCCAAAATCACATATATTCTCATAATGGCACATAAAATCATGCCAAACACATAATCATACTCAAATTAAGGGCCAATTTAACATATTACAGAACAGGGGTATCACAAGAGAGCACAGAGTAGTGACGATTTGGCTTCTATTTCATCAAGGGTGAGATTTTTTTTTCTCTATCTCTCATAGTTTGTGTTTTTTTGGTTAATTAATTAGTGTGTTTGGTTGATTTGAAAGTTATATCTAATTTAGGAAAGGATGATGAGAATGAAATCTGTTTGGTAGGAATGAAATCTGCAGGAAATGAATTGGTTCCCACTATTGGTTCCTTGGTGGAGCTAGGAATTGCATCTCAAGTATTACTAATTGCTTTTACACTTGGACATTATTGTATTAAAAGTAGTTATGCTCTCCTTTTCTTTTATCAAATCCTTTTTATAGAGTAGATTATTCCATGTGTATGTGTTCATTCATTGCTTCCATCAAAGGTAGTTAAGTACTTCACAGATCCAAATACCATTGAACCACCAGCTATGCAGATTTTATTCCCATTTGTGGAGTCTGCTCTGCCCCTGGTATGATCTCCCCTCATTTTTATCATTTCTGATAAACAAAAGACAAAAAATGAAATTGGGTTGAGCTCCTCATTTTACCATCCAGATTGAATGATACAAATATTTTATTCTGCAAAATCCACTGAAAAGAGTATCCAATGAAGTAGTTTATTAAGTTTATTGAACAATGAAATTCATATAATTGGATTACATTTATCTTATAAAATAAATAAATAAATTACCTATATTAAAAATTATATTATTCGTTCAATTTTCTTTGATCAAATTAATCAAAAATTTTATACGAACTATTTTGTGAACAAACCCTACAAATGAATGGTTGTTTCAAACACTAGGTGAGCCTCATAGTGGGCATGTTAATTAAATAAACCAACCTCCTGCCCATGTTTGGAAAAATTGTGATTTTAATTTTTTTTTTTTTTAAAGGTATTGTTTGAGTAGTATAAAATGTGATTGTTATAATAGGGACCAAATTATCTTCAATTATTGTGATTGTTATAAAATGTGATTGTTTGAGTAGTATAAAATGTGATTGTTATAATAGGGACCAAATTATCGTGCAAACATCAGAGACTATTTATATAATTTATCTTCAATTATTTTTTATTTTTTATTTGGACCGGAAACTGATAGTTTTTTATTTTTTTATTTTTTATAAATAGCTGTTGGAGTCAATTTATATGGTGAAGTTAACTACTAGGCAAATCATAATGAGTCTTCAAAGAGTAAGATGAATAAATCTGTTTAATAATTCTTTGGCTATTTAATTCTGTAATTTTGAGTTTTCTTTATGTACATCAAATATGTTTCAATGTTACTATTTATTTTTCATTATGAGTATTCTAAGTCTCTTAGGTTTCTACTTTTCTGTTTTGTGTGCTTTTGTATATACTTACTACTTACTAAATAATAATAGAGTTTGTCCTGTTTGGTATGTTTCTATTTGGTATTTTTTTCACTTACTTTTTATTTTATTTTTGTTTCTCCTATTCAATTTTTTGGTTTGGCATAGGTGTGGAGATCTGTCACGATCCAAGAGGATATGTTAATTAAGTAAACCAACTTCCCTACCCATGTTGTTGTTTTTTTTAAGGTATTATTTGAGTAGTGAAAATTGCAATTGTTGATTGACATATGGTGGGTAGGCTTACCAACCATAAAACCCATAATTCAGTTTTAAAAAACTTTTGGGCTTTTTGGGGCTTTTTCCCATAATTCAGGGTCATGAAGATATGTATTTTTGTATTTTTTATTTTTTGTAATACTGTTAATTATACTTTTGGTAATACTAAATATTCCAACTAAATCAAACATTATTTTGTGTTGTATTTTTTGGTGTAATAATGTAATTTTTGTGCACGTTACTTTATGACTTTGTGTTGTTCAAAATAAACTTCTCGGGTGATTCTTTATCTACACTTATCTACTTTGACTATAAGTATTCTAGACTTATTGATGGATTATTGTAGAGTTTTTTTTTTTTTTTTTTTTGTTTCCCCAATTTAGAGTTGAGTATGCTTTATTTGAGATAATGAAGAAATATATGAGAATCTATATAATATGGAAGAAAAGTTTTTGAAAATGTCCCAAATGTATCAGAGATACATTTGGTTTTAACGGCCAAGATGAATCCTAAGTTCAAATACATTTAGATCAACGGTCTATATACATTTAGTTCCCACCCGTTTCCCCAGCTCCCTCTCTCTCACGTTCTCTGTCACATTGTCTCTCATCACCACAGCCATTGAAGACCCTTCGAACCCTTCGATACCCACCCTCCCTCTTCGCTACGCTACTCCTCCTTCCCTTACAACCTTTCGAACTCGGCTCCCTTCACTGTCCACGCTACCAACGCTGCTCTCGCAAGGTAAGATTGAGCCTTTTCACTCGATTTCTGCCTCTCCCCTTCTCTCTCTGTTTTTCCCTTATTGCCATTTGGCTTGCTGCAGTTCCAACCCCACTCTCTGTTCTTTGGGTTTGATTGGTGTGATTTATTTTTTACCCTTCTCTCTCTGTTCTTTTCCTTCTTTTCCTTCATTTGATTGGTGTGATTTAAAGTTTTGTTTATTAATTACATGTTTTGTATTGAATTTTACAGATTGATTTACGGTTTCCTGGTTATGTTTTGCCAAAATTGCTTTTTGTGTTTGTTTTTAAGTACCATATTTTCATGAATCAGTCAATACATGGATTTCAGATTTGGGGTTATTTATAGATGTTATAAATATGGTTGGTTGGCGAGAATTTTTGTTTTGTTTAATTTCATATTTTCAGATTGGCTCTGTTTTGTTTAATTTCTGTTTGGTTGGCGAGAATTTCTGTTTGGTTGGCGAAGAAAGGCTTTGTATTCACACTTTTCTTAACCTAAGGATGGTTTGAATCAGTAAAAATTGTGGATGTTGAATAAAAGTTGCATTCATCTTTGTTGGAATTCGGTTTTTAAATTCTAAAAAATCTAATATGTGTTTTCAAGACACACTTTTGAGCTATCATTTGTCATATTTATTAGGGCATTCATGGTTCTTTATTTTTGCCATAGGAAGTTACTGTGAAATGGGAGTTTGGGTAATGTGGTGATGTAATGATGGTAATCCTGCTTGCATTTTAAGGTGTATTATTATTGGAAATGAATTCTGTGTGTCATGGGGTTTGGGATTCTTATCGATGTACACATAAAGATTGTTGGAAATGAATTCTTGAATTTCTATGCTCTGAAACACTTTTATCGATGTACACATAAAGATTACCTTCCTTTTTGGGATGCTTAGTGTGTTATGATCATCACATGTATTTCTTTCCCCTGATGATTCATATTTCTCTGATAAATCAGCCAATGTAGATTGTTGATAACTTGGCACAGACCTTGAAATGTCATAATGTTTCATCAAGAAGGACTCTCAGGTGCCCTTTTCTTCTCACATTGGCTAATCTAGTTTTGTAAGTATATCTTCACCTATACATCTACCTTTACAACTATGCATTTTTATTTTTCTATTCAAATAATAACAACAAAAAATAAACAAATAGAAAACTTAATGCATTATGTTTTTCAACATCAGGTTTCACTAGAGCATCAAACCATAGCAACCCATAAAACCCCAAGCCTAAGATATACTGTCGTTAACCAGATATGGTATATCACTAATTTAGTGAAGAGATACCTAGAAAGCAAAGGCAATAATCTGAAAACATTTGATAGAAAAAAATGGGGGTAAATTACACTAACCTCCCTTGAGATTTGGAAAATAATACAACAAATTTCACAATTTTAACATAATTACGAAGACATTCCTTCTAGAATCTAAAACCAATGGAGTACTTGGGTTTCAGATTCACAATGGAGTACTTGGGTTTTTTTAACTACTTTCATGTTGTTGCTCTGTAAAATATTCTCACTCATTATGAAAGACGTGAATATCACAAAGAGCTTAACATTCTGTTTGGCTTTGTTTTTTTAATTCTGTTTGGTTGGCGAGAATTTATGTTTAATTTATGTTTGGTTGGCAAAGAAAGGCTTTGTATTCACACTTTTCTTAACCTAAGGATGGTTTGAATCAGTAAAAATTGCGAAGTAAATTTTAAATTTTCTACTTTTTTCTACAGTATGTACTATGAAAATATGTCATATTCCTAAGTACTCTCCTATTTAGACTTTATGTTCCTAAATAATTTTTTGAAATATGTCACGTTCCTAAGTACTTTTGCTTTTTTGATCTTCTTCCTTATTCATGCTAAATACTCTACCACTATTGGTTGGATATGAATCTATAGGAATTGGATGAGATGAAGAAGCTTTTGAAAGATTCAGGGGTTGTTCATTGATAGAAGGAAACAAACCAATGGCACCCTTGAACTCTCCAATTAAGGTAATCTCTTCAAACTTCTATGTTGTATGATTTATTTTTTATTTTTTATTTTTTATAGAGAAAAGATTCAACCATTTAAGTTGTTTATATGGGAGTGCCTTTAGGCACGAGTGATATGCTAGCAATTCATATTAGACATTTTTTTTCTCTGAATAACATTCCTTTAATCCATTTGATTTGATTTGATTTTTTTTTATTTATTTCATATATAGTTACTAAAATGACTATTGGACCATTTTAAAGTCCTTTTATTATAGTTATTTTTTAATGCAACAATTTCAATTTTAAAATTGTCGTAGTTGATGTAATTAATGACTTCCAAATTAATCATCTGTGTAATTTCTCTTATTTAAAGTACTTTTTCATTTACATGATTAGTTTAGTCACATTAGGACATTATATGAATGCAATGATTTTGTAAATTCAGCCAATGGACTCTTAACAGAATTATAGAATTAATGAGTTAATTTGTTTTAAAGCTATAAAGCTGAGTTCGAGTTTTTATTTACTAAGATTCAAATTCATGGTCAAGTGCATGGCTTCTTTGTGTTAATGATTAGGATTTGAATTTTTCAATTAATTGATTTTGAAATTAATATCTTAATTGGTTTGAATTTGTAGCATCATACTTTTCAAACTTTCATTAGCAAAAGTCTTCTCATTTTTTTAGAATTTCTTATTGGTTGTTGAGAATTTCATTATGCTATTTGAGTCATTTAGAATGTTTCAAATTTTAAGCAATTTGTTAAGTTTTATATATTCCAGACCTTCTATCTTTAAAGCTTCGTCTTAAGTATTTCGATTTTCGTCTAGACACTTCTAATAAATGATTTGGTAATTGATTTCGTATAGATTTTATTTGGATATAGATTGCATAGATTTTTTATTTATATATAGATTTTTTACAAAGAATCTGGATATAGATTTTTTATAAATTTTTTCCAAACATTACAAACAATTGTATAGATTTTTTATATTATCTTTGTGAAGAAGAAAAGGAGGCCACGAAAGTATGAATCAAATGGTAACTTGAGACTACCATCTATATCATCACCACCACCAGGTTTTTCTTTCTCACCTCCTTTTCCTTCTTCTTCTTCTTCTTCTTCTTCTGAGTCCTCTTCTTCCAAAAGGGGTCGTGGCAGACCACTTGATTCTGGTAATTGCCAGCTGCTTGCTTCTTTGGGTGAGTTCAAATCAAGCCTTTAAATCAACCTCTTCCTTTGAGATTGATAATTTAGTTGTGAACAACCTTTTCCTTTGCTGCAATTCAAGACTTCCTCCATCAAACACATTGAAAACAGTAGATATGGTTTAACTTAATTTTTATTTTTTTTGAAGTACATTAGTTAGTGTGATTTGTAGGTTGTGGATGAAGTCTTAACGAGGCGGAAAGAGACTGAATGGTGAGTTTTTTGATAAGTGTATAGGTAGTGTTATTGCACGTGGTTAAATTTGAATGCAAGTGTTTATTCATTCTCTTCATGGGTTTTAGGTTCATTGAAGGAGACTTTGATGCGTATGTGGAAAGAATTCGAAAACCCTATGTATGGGGTGAAGAGCTTGAGTTGCTGATGGCATCCCATCTTCTCAAGTGAATTCTATTCACTGTTTCAGTGAAGCATTTATGTTGTCCGTATGAAGCAATTTATGGGCAAAAAATAATATCATAGTGTCCATCAAAGTGTTTTTGCATATTGGCTCATATACAATGGTACTTGTCTATTTATTAGTTTGACAGAAGGGTTTGTTTGCCTCATCAAAGTGTTTTTATACTAAATTTATAATCTATATAATAAGATTGAAGGGTTGGGATTGCAATTATATTCTAATTCCAATATTATTTATACTGTGCCTTCAGGCACGGGCATACGCTAGTACACTTATATAACATATCCCAAACAAATACTTAGGCCTCGTTTGGCAAGTGACTTTTTTAGCTAAAAAGCTAAAAAGTCACTAAAAAAATCAAAAAGCCAACAACTCATACAAAAAAGTCAAAGATTCATTTTTCTCTCTACTTTTTGCACATCTTTTCATAAAAAGTCAAAAAGTCATCCCAAACATACTAATTTTTTTACATCATATTTTAATTAAAAAGTCAAAAAATTATTTAAAAAGTCTGTTCCCAAACGAGACCTTAGTACTTAGGAATGTGCCAAGACATTTTCAATCGTCATGATTGTAACAACCCTCATACTGTTCACCAATTAATGACTGATTAATTACCGATTACTGCTAAATTAAGACTGATTAAGACTGATAATTGAATTGATCGAAATACTGAACTGATTGACTGAGATCGGAACTGAATTGATTGCCTGTATCTGTTGGAATTGCATTTTATCTGTTTGATTGTTTAATTATCTGCTTAGTTTTCATGTTTAAACCATTAATTGAAGGCCTTATCGGCGGCCAAATCAGGAATGGATTGAAGTTTTATGATCATTAGAATTTATGTGATTTTAGGGTGTAATTATTTGAAAACTGATTTGATATGATTAAATATTGATGAATTACATAAGTTAGAGTTATTTACAACTTTGCCATCTAGTGGCCACCATCCTAGTACATATTGAGCCTTGTACACACTTTGACAAAGTATTTCCTCAGCCCATTCCTTGCTCTTGCCGACTAGAGAGAGAGAGAGAGAGAACTAGGAGAGTTGATTTCATCTTGCTTTGGCTTAAGAGCTTGGTAGAACTGGAGTGTAGATTGTCAATTGAGCCTCCATACCTCTAATTCAAGACTTAGGTAAGGATTTCACCTTCTCATTGTTGTGTTTAAGCTTCATTCTTGCATGGCTCATACTAGATTAAAGAGCTAAGGCATGTTTTAGCCTAATAATGTTGAATTGGAGCTCAATTGTTGCATGCATGTGCATATTGTAGAGTTTTGAGTTTGATTTCATGGAAATCTTACATGCATATCCATCTTTTGACCATAATCCATGATGTCCCCATGTTTTTAAAGAAAAGAGCTCAAATGAGCCAGCTTTGAAGCTTTAGTGTGGTTTGAAATTCATGCATGTCATGTTTGAAGATTGTTCATCAAAAATGGGTTTGAAATTGATGTTTGAAACACCCTTGGGCCTTGATTTCTCAAATTGACCTTTGAATCATGTCATTCTATGAGTTTACTAATGTTTTCCAGAAAATGGGCCCAGGAGGTTCGGATTTGATGCATTTAAACTTGATTTTGAGCTTGGGACTCGAATTTGGAATTTTCAGATTTTAGTCGTCCGCTCGAGCGGGGAAAGTGACACTCGAGCGGGAAAATCAAGCTCCCAGCATTTTGCACTGTGCATCAGTCCACTCGAGCGGGAGGGATTGAGCGCTCGAGCGGAGGATTGGGTGACACGCTCGAGCAAGCGTCGAGCGGAGATTTCACCTATCCAGTACTTTTTGGTCCGCTCGAGCGGGTATTTTGCCGCTCGAGCGGGTACCTTTGTTCGCCTTCACGCTCGAGCGGGGAAATCTGCGCTCGAGCGGGGATCTGTTTCACTGAAAATTCTGGAAATGTTTTCTGAGTACATCTTTGCATCCTCATCCCATCCTAAGCATTCTTAGGCCCAGTTTAAGACATCTTAATGAGGATATAGATGTAGAACACACCGAGGCATTTAGGGACTAAATTATCTTTATCCTTCCCAACTGTGCAGCTTAGAGTGTGTTCAATCTGTTAACTATATAGGGTTGGCATTCCAAGGAGACGCTCTAGCCACAGATAGCCCAGAACTCTATGAGTAACAATTGTGTAAAGATATGTTCAACTGATTATCCTTTGAATACTGAACTGAACTGGTATTATTTACTGAATGAATGTATGTCCTTTATTTCTGAACTGTACTGTGGCATCCTTAGCACCTACTGTTTACTGTTACTGTTACTGTTACTGTTACTGTTACAGAGATCTCTGTCGGTTCCTTCGTTGGAACCACTACTGTTTACTGATTGATGGCCATCATTACTGTTCGGTCGTTAAGACCTACTGCTTGCTGTACTGTTATGCTAATGGATGTACCACATATGACTGATTGACTGAAAAACTGAAAGACTGAAATACTGATTTAATGAACTGTTTTCATTACTGTAAGGACATTCATTTTAAACCCCTTTACGCATCATGTTATTCACTGGGCTTTAGCTCACTGCTCATATATATATATATATGGAGGTGCACAGGCATCAGACCGCGGCTAGGAGCATCAGGGTTACTCCAGTTTTGTCAAGCCAGCCTATGTGCCTCACTGCGAGGTTCCGAGCCTATCATGCTAAGGCTTAGGGGTGTTTTAGTATTTCCCCCTCCTACACTGTCTTACTGCTTTGTAATAACCGAATGGATTGTATAGACTGAATGTTTACTGTACTGTTGAGTAGGGATTAAGTCCCTGTTTTGAATGATTATATATATGTACATACTGTTTTGTCACTGGTTACATATATGTATGAAGAAAGTCTTTTTGCATACAGACTGTTGCAGCTCATTGGACATTATTTATTTACTGTACTGGCTTCCGCCAGGCCCTGTACTCTGTTCTACTGTATTACTGTTAAGCAGGCCTTTGGTAATCTCGGATTACTGGCCGGTTACGGTGCTAAACCCATAGGGCTGGGTTTGGGTCGTGACAGAGTGGTATCAGAGCGATACTTACCACGAGTTATACCACACACACGTGTCCAAATGAGCTATAGGGTGTCCTAGAAAAGTAATTAGGGCATCTCATGAACATGATAAGTGTGTGGTTATGATATGACTGAATATATGCTAATGTGTTAAACTGTTACACGAATGACTGCCTATGTTGATAACTATTATAACTGCTTATAGTGAAATGGATAACGCAAACACTGCAAATGAAACTGAACCTGAACCATCTGAGGCCAGAATGGCCAGACTGGAAAGAATGATGGAACTGATAACTGTGAGACTAGATCAACAACTGAATCAACAGCCCCCACCTCCTCCGCCGGCTGTACCGGAACAGAATGTACTGAATGTAAATGCTAATGATGGGGACATAATTGCTCTCACCCATAAGTTCAGCAAGATGAAACTACCATCCTTTCAGGGAGGCCTTGAACCGTTGAAAGCTGAAGCTTGGGTACTTGAGACTGAAAAGTTATTTGAGGTGTTTCCGTGCTCTGAAGCACACAAGGTACTGTTAGCCACCTTTACATTGCAAGAAGAAGCTAGAAGGTGGTGGATGGATGCTCATCCGTGATGAAAATACCGTTATGACCTGGGCTCAATTCAAGGGAGCCTTCTTTGAAAAATACTTCCCTCAGTGTGTCAGGGACAGAAAAGTGACTGAGTTTGAACAGCTGAGACAGGGCACAATGTCTGTTGCCGAATATGAAACGAAGTTCACCGAGCTTGCTAGATATGCACCGCATATGGTGGACACTAATTACAAGAAGGCCAGAAAATTTGAAGGCAGCCTAAATGTTGCAATCCTGGACAGAATTAATGTGTTGAAGCTACCGAATTACATGAATGTTCTTGACCGAGCTTTGATGGCTGAATCGAACATCGAAGCACTGAAAACTGAAACACCAGCGTCCGAGTGGCATGGTAAAAGGTAGGGTTTTAAGTTCAGGAAAGGTAAGCATAACTCATCAAATAAGAAACAGAATACGGGGTCAACAATTAGCTCCAGCCAAGGGAGTGGTTCCATACCACCCTGTTCTGTCTGTAGTAAGAACCATAAGGGAATTTGTTATAAAATTTCTGGTGCTTGTTACAGGTGTGGCAAGGTGGGCCACGTGGTGAAAGATTGCCCTTCCACTACTCCGGGCAATAGTAAAGCTGCAGGCAGCGCCGCAGCATCAACCGTAGCCCCAAAGCCTAACCCCAAAGCTACCGGGAAAGAGCCTATGAGGCAGGGCCGAGTGTTCGCCCTAGTACCGAGAGACATGCAAAATACTGAAACCGTCGTGTTAGGTATCCTCTCTATTTGTGCTCAAAATGCATATGTACTGATTGATTCGGGGTCTACACATTCTTATGTGTCACATGCTTTTTCACGTAAATTGAATAGACCCTTAGAACTTATGAATTATCTGCTAGCCGTATCATCACCTGTTGGGGGATCTATGACCTGTGCATACATGTACCCTGCTTGTGAAATCATTGTTGGGGATATGCATCTGTTTATTGATTTACTGCCACTGAATATTGATCACTTTGATGTAATATTGGGGATGGACTGGTTACAAAAATATCATGCTACCATTGATTGTGTGACAAAGCAAGTTGTTTTTCGTCCACCTGGTTTTCCTGAATTTGTGTTTAATGGGGTTGGAGTGGTACCTCCTCCGTATTTGATTTCATCTGTGAAAGCCGTTAAATTGATTAGAAAGGGTTGTAAAGGATATCTGTGTTCTGTACTAACTGTATCTACTGATGATAATGTTAAAACTGATGTGAACTGTATTCCTATAGTCAGAGAATTTCCAAATGTATTTCCAGATGATCTGCTAGGGGATTTAATTGACAGGGAAATTGAATTTACTGTGGATGTGATTCCGGGTACACAGCCTATATCGAAAACTCCTTACAGAATGGCTTCAACTGAACTGAAAGAATTGAAAGTGCAACTGCAAGAACTGTTAGACAAGAAGTTCATCAGGCCTAGTACTTCACCGTGGGGCGCACTGGTTTTGTTTGTAAAGAAGAAAGACGGCTCACTGAGATTGTGCATCGATTACCGTGAATTGAACAAGGTAACTGTGAAAAATAAATACCTATTACCACGCATTGATGATTTGTTTGACCAGTTACAGGGTGCCCAAGTGTTTTCCAAGATTGATCTTCAATCGGGGTACCATCAACTGAAGGTTAAACCAGAAGACATTGATAAAACTGCTTTTAGAACGAGGTATGGACACTACGAATTTTTAGTTATGCCTTTTGGAGTTACCAATGCACCTGCTGCCTTTATGGACCTCATGAATAGAATCTTTAAACCGTACCTCGATGACTTTATTGTTGTATTTATTGATGACATACTGATTTACTCCAAAAGTGTAGATGAGCATGAACATCATCTGAGACTTGCCCTGCAGACCCTAAGAGAACAGAAACTGTATGCTAAACTGTCTAAATGTGAGTTTTGGCTTGATCATGTTATGTTTTTGGGGCATGTTGTTAGCAAAGATGGAATTTCTGTTGATCCGCAGAAAATTGAAGCTGTAGTGAACTAGCCTAGACCAACAAATGTGACAGAAGTCCGAAGCTTTTTGGGATTGGCTGGATATTACAGACGATTTGTCAAAGATTTCTCCAAAATTGCCTTACCATTGACTCAATTGACACAGAAGGGGATATCATTTGACTGGACTGACCAGAGGGAATCAGCATTTCAAGAGTTGAAGACTCGACTTGTGACTGCACCGGTTCTGACTTTACCCTCAGGTACGGATGGTTATACTGTATTTAGTGATGCTTCTTATAAGGGTTTGGGGTGTGTTTTAATGCAGAATGGAAGAGTTATTGCTTATGCTTCCCGACAACTGAGACCACATGAGAAGAACTACCCGACCCATGATCTGGAACTTGCTGCAGTAGTGTTTGCACTAAAAATCTGGCGTCAATACCTCTATGGGGCGACATGTGAAGTATACACTGACCACAAGAGTTTAAAATACTTCTTCACCCAGAAAGAACCGAATATGAGGCAGCGGAGATGGCTAGAATTGATCAGAAATTATGACCTACAGATTCTGTATCACCCGGGAAAAGCCAATACCGTTGCCGATGCACTGAGCCGGAAGTCGATTGCAAATTTAGCTTGTTTGCTCACTGGACAGAAAGAGTTGCTTTGTGACCTTGAAAAATCTGAAATTGAGATTGTTTTGAAAGAACAAGGCGGGACAATAGCTGCTATTTCTGCTCAGTCGGCACTGATCGAAAAAATTAAAGAGAAACAGCAACATGATGATTTCTTGAAGAAGATCATCGAAGAAAGGGAATCTAAACCAAGACCGGGATTCAAATTTGAAAACGATGTACTGAAATTTCAAGAAAGACTGTGTGTACCGAATGATCCGGAATTGAAAAGAAGAGTTCTGCAAGAGGGCCACAATTCAAAATTTTCCATTCACCCGGGGAATACGAAAATGTATCAAGATCTGAAACAGAACTTCTGGTGGCCCGGAATGAAGACAGAAATTGCCGACTTTGTGTCAAAATGTCTTCATTGCCAACAAGTCAAGGCTGAACATCAGCGACCTGCGGGCTTGTTGCAACCCTTACCCATACTGGAGTGGAAATGGGAGCATATCACGATGGATTTTATCGTTGGATTGCCTCGCTTCAGCAAAGGTATGGACTCAATCTGGGTTATTGTTGATAGACTGACCAAATCTGCTCACTTTTTACCTGTCAAGACAATTTATAATGCGGACAAGTTGGCTATAATTTATATTGATGAAATTGTTAGACTGCATGGAGTGCCTGTGTCCATTGTTTCTGACAGGGATTCGAAGTTTACATCGAGATTCTGGTAAAGCCTACAGACTGCATTGGGTACTGAACTGAGACTGAGTAGTGCCTACCATCCTCAGACAGATGGACAGTCAGAAAGGACCATCCAGACTCTGGAGGATTTATTGAGAATGTGTGTCCTTGATTTTCAGGGAAATTGGGAAAGTCATTTGCCATTGGCTGAATTCGCCTACAACAACAGCTACCATTCAAGTATTGGCATGGCGCCTTTCAAGGCATTGTATGGCAGAACATGTAGATCTCCGATCTGCTGGGCAGAAGTTGGAGACGGGCCTTTGCTTGGGCCCGAGATTGTTTATGAAACAACTGAGAAAGTAAAACTGATACAGCAGCGACTGAAAACGGCACAGAGCAAACAGAAAAGTTATGCAGATATCCAAAGACGAGACAGAGAATATGAAGTGGGTGATCACGTTTTTGTGAAAAGTGACACCGATGAAAGGCCAGACTCGTTTTGGAGTCAAAGGCAAGTTAGCGCCGAGATATGTCGGACCGTATGAGATTATTGAGAAAATCAATCCGGTGGCGTATCAAGTAGCGCTTCCTCTTGAAATGGAGCATATGCACAACATCTTCCACATCTCTATGCTGAGAGATTATCTCCGGGATCCTTTCCATGTGATTGAGCCTACTCAGGTAGTGTTGAGTGATGACTACACTTACGAGGAACGGCCTATACAGATTGTAAACAGACGGATCAAGAAACTGAGAAACAAGGAGATCCCGTTAGTGAAAGTTGACTGGCAAAACCATGGTGGCGTGTACGCCACTTGGGAAAGGGAAGATGACATGGCTAAAAGATATCCTGAACTGTTTCCACTGAACCCTGCTTTCTTCCAGACTGAAGGTAACTCGAGTTTAGAGGACTAAACTCTTTATAAGGAGGGGAGACTATAACAACTCTCATACTGTTCACCAATTAATGACTGATTAATTACCGATTACTACTAAATTAAGACTGATTAAGACTGATAATTGAATTGATCGAAATACTGAATTGATTGACTGAGATCGGAACTGAATTGATTTCCTATATCTGTTGGAATTGCATTTTATCTGTTTGATTGTTTAATTATCTGCTTAGTTTTCATGTTTAAACCATTAATTGAAGGCCTTATCGGCGGCCAAATCAGGAATGGATTGAAGTTTTATGATCATTAGAATTTATGTGATTTTAGGGTGTAATTATTTGAAAACTGATTTGGTATGATTAAATATTGATGAATTACATAAGTTAGAGTTATTTACAACTTTGCCATCTAATGGCCACCATCCTAGCACATATTGAGCCTTGTACACACTTTGACAAAGTATTTCCTCAGCCCATTCCTTGCTCTTGCCGACTAGAGAGAGAGAGAGAGAAAACTAGGAGAGTTGATTTCATCTTGCTTTGGCTTAAGAGCTTGGTAGAATTGGAGTGTAGATTGTCAATTGAGCCTCCATACCTCTAATTCAAGACTTAGGTAAGGATTTCACCTTCTCATTGTTGTGTTTAAGCTTCATTCTTGCATGGCTCATACTAGATTAAAGAGCTAAGGCATGTTTTAGCCTAATAATGTTGAATTGGAGCTCAATTGTTGCATGTATGTGCATATTGTAGAGTTTTGAGTTTGATTTCATGGAAATCTTACATGCATGTCCATCTTTTGACCATAATCCATGATGTCACCATGTTTTTTAAGAAATGAGTTCAAATGAGCCAGCTTTGAAGCTTTAGTGTGGTTTGAAATTCATACATGTCATGTTTGAAGATTGTTCATCAAAAATGGGTTTGAAATTGATGTTTGAAACACCCTTGGGCCTTGATTTCTCAAATTGACCTTTGAATCATGTCATTCTATGAGTTTACTAATGTTTTCCAGAAAATGGGCCCAGGAGGTTCGGATTTGATGCATTTAAACTTGATTTTGAGCTTGGGACTCGAATCTGGAATTTCCAGATTTTAGTCGTCCGCTCGAGCGGGAAAGTGACGCTCGAGCGGGAAAATCGAGCTCCCAGCATTTTGCACTGTGCATCAGTCCGCTTGAGCGGGGAGGATTGAGCGCTCGAGCGAAGGATTGGGTGACACGCTCGAGCAGGCGTCGAATGGAGATTTCACCTATCCAATACTTTTTGGTCCGCTCGAGCGGGTATTTTGCCGCTCGAGCGGGTACCTTTGTTCGCCTTCACGCTCGAGCGGGGAAATCTGCGCTCGAGCGGGGATCTATTTCACTGAAAATTCTGGAAATGTTTTCTGAGTACATCTTTGCATCCTCATCCCATCCTAGGCATTCTTAGGCCCAGTTTAAGACATCTTAATGAGGATATAGATGTAGAACACACCAAGGCATTTAGGGACTAAATTACCTTTATCCTTCCCAACTGTGTAGCTTAGAGTGTGTTCAATCTGTTAACTGTATAGGGTTGGCATTCCAAGGAGACGCTCTAGCCACAGATAGCCCAGAACTCTGTGAGTAACAATTGTGTAAAGATATGTTCAACTGATTATCCTTTGAATACTGAACTGAACTGGTGTTATTTACTGAATGAATGTATGTCCTTTATTTCTGAACTGTACTGTGGCATCCTTAGCACCTACTGTTTACTGTTACTGTTACTGTTACTGTTACAGAGATCTTTGTCGGTTCCTTCATTGGAACCACTACTGTTTACTGATTGATGGCCATCATTACTGTTCGGTCGTTAAGACCTACTGCTTGCTGTACTGTTATGCTAATGGATGTACCACATATGATTGATTGACTGAAATACTGAAAGACTGAAATACTGATTTAATGAACTGTTTTCATTACTGTAAGGACATTCATTTTAAACCCCTTTACGCATCATGTTATTCACTAGGCTTTAGCTCACTGCTCATATATATATATATGGAGGTGCACAGGCATCAGACCGCGGCTAGGAGCGTCAGGGTTACTCCAGTTTTGTCAAGCCAGCCTATGTGCCTCACTGCAAGGTTCCGAGCCTATCATGCTAAGGCTTAGGGGTGTTTTAGTATTTCCCCCTCCTGCACTGTCTTACTGCTTTGTAATAACCGAATGGATTGTATAGACTGAATGTTTACTGTACTGTTGAGTAGGGATTAAGTCCCTGTTTTGAATGATTGTATATATGTACATACTGTTTTGTCACTGGTTGCATATATGTATGAAGAAAGTCTTTTTGCATACAGACTGTCGCAGCTCATTGGACATTATTTATTTACTATACTGGCTTCCGCCAGGCCCTGTACTCTGTTCTACTATATTACTGTTAAGCAGGCCTTCGGTAATCTCGGATTACTGGCCGGTTACGGTGCTAAACCCATAGGGCCGAGTTTGGGTCGAGACAATGATGGTCCCCACAATACCCGATCCAAAACATTTCGCGCCTTGCGGCAACCCTGCCTAGCCCGCAGCCCAAGGCTCTCTGCCAATGGTCAGAAAATTCAAAAAAAAAAAAATACAAATTTTGAATTCAATTCAAACGGTCAAATGATAGTGTAACACCAAACGGCCAAAAATTTTTTTATTTTATTTTACAAATTAACTCCCTCCTTCCAAACTCCTATAAGGCTTGGTTTAGGGAGTGGGTTGATTTTTTAATTTTTTGATTTTTTTTAATTATTTTAGTCTAGGACTAAAAAGTCTTGTTTGAGAAGGGTTTTTAACTTTTTTGTGAAAGAAAGAATGTAATGATTATGGGTTAGATGTGATGTTTTGTCTTATTGGACTAAAAAATCTATTTTGTTTTTTGTGGCTATTTTAACCTCAAACCCACTTCCCAAACAACACATAAATATTTTCACTTTCTCATTTATTTCTCACAAACAATTTTCTTTCTTAAACTCTCAAAAATAACTCCTTAAGCTACGCCCATCTCATTGTGGTGATGTCCCTAGATTCCCGAATCAGGGCCCACCAATGATTTGCTTCCCCTTCTAGTTGGTAAATTGCTAGAGCAATCCTATCAATGTGTTTAGTTATTCCCATCGTATTGAACATCTTTTCAATTTATTGGATCTAATTTTCAGCAATTTTAGCATTAGTTTCACCAGTGAAGATCGGCAGTCTCTGTTTGCGAAACTCAGAGAATAGATGTGTCCTCTCATTCTGACGTGTTCTCCTCAACCTTCTTCATTCTTCCAAAATTTGATTTCCGACGTTCTCGAGTAAGTCGGTAGCGAGTGCAGGGGCGTGATTGTGATTGTTGACCCTAAATGCCCCATTCCTGTTTATATTGGTGTCATCGTTGTGGTTGGTGGCATTATTGTTGCCTACGTATTTGTTTGCTCTTGTAAGGTTCACCATTTGCCAAATGCGCAACGCAAAGAAAGGCAAAAAACCAAGTGAAAACGACGTTATCGGGAATTAAGATTTTAACGTAATTAATCTATAATTATAGGGTCTAATGATTAATACTAGGGTTTTAAAGGTGATTATTAATCTACTGGGGTCGATTATGGTTTACTTGGATTAATCCACGATGCTTCCCGATTCTAGGGTTTAAAACGCAATTAAGTAAAAATTCAAGGGCTTTATTGAAAAAAACTCAAGGTCAGGGATTTAAAGGTAATTACAAAAATTCGGGTCTCTACAAAAAGTCATGCCAAAGAGAGTGAATCAGTCAAATACAACATGTGTTTGCATAATCGCAAGAAGTAAACTACTTAAAAGTAAATTGAACCAAAGAGAAAGAAAGATATTACTAGGCCAACACATTAGCCGAATAGTACAAATGTATGTGTAACGGCATATACACCACCAAACTTGGCCTCCGAATCATGAAAATGTTAATAGCTCTGCAAACTTAATCAAGAACATATCTTAAATGTGGAGTTTCTAATTAGCTTCATATATAGCCGATCAAAACATTACCATAAATTACTATAATAACTCATGGTCCAACTTTGTCAATATCTCTTGGTGAGAATTTTTCTAAAGAGAGAATGAAGACCCAGCCATGGGTTTAACGGTAAGATCTAGTTTTGGAGCCAAACAAGTTTGTCAAGTTATTTAGGACATCTTGTACATAAACATATAAATGCAAATATTTATTATTTTGCAACAAATATTATTTTTCATGCTCATGATCAACAAGTTTTGAACAACGTTTGTGCGAATTCAACAAGTTGGTAGCTATTCAGCATGACCGTGGCATTGTCAAATGACCAATGTGTTGCCAAGGGCAATGAGTTGGGATCTGCTACTGTTTTGTGTTTGCTTTTTGGATTTCGAAGAACACTTGTAGAGAGAGAAAATCAAGCCTCAATTGTAGATCCATTACCTTCGTCATTTGACAAAATCTGTGAGCATACATAAATAGACATATACATACATACATATACATAGATATCAAAGTTGAACTTGAATCAGAAATATAATCAAAAATGAAGAAGACAAAGACCCAATTGTGGGCCTGTTTTTCCTAGAAAGAGATTTCTTAAAACTTGATTTTGTATATAGTGAGATTACTAATCTTGGTGTTTAGATCATATTTACTTACAGTACACTAGTCTGAGCACCTTAAGGGTGGTGTTTGCTTTTCTCTTCATTGAAATTCTTAGCTCTTTCCCACAGACGGCGCTAATTGTGAGATCGAAAAAATCTTTTCACATGGATTGTAGAGATCTAATGAATAGATAAGCTTTGCCCCTATAGATTTGCAAAGATGAGCATGGTCGGCGCCACCCAACCAGGGTTGCTAGCTAGAGACACTCCGATGATAAAGTTAGTCACTAGATCCAGAGAAAGAAGATGAAGGAAATAAAGAGTATCTGCGTGCTGTGTGGAGCAAAGAGATCATACCTACACTCCATGAGGTGCCTTTCTTTTATAGATGGGGAATGGGCCGAATAAGCCCAATAGTTGGCCGCCCTTAGCAGGCCTTATTTGGGTTAGTCCAATAAACTTATATATGTTTTTTCTGGCTCCCATAGGTATAAATTTAAAATTTGTTAGACATGGAAAATTATAGAGACACAATAAATATAGTCTACTAATTTATTTTTCTAAATAATTTTTTAGATAATTTTTGTTTTAAATATATAGTATTGTTGTAATTTAGAGTTCACATGCGCATGCATGTGGTATTATAATCTAATTCTAAAATAGTACCTCGCTATCTGTATTTTTTTTTTTTTTGTGTGTGATAACGGAATGTTTCGAGCCAATTTATGTGCACCTTGATTAATCCTGAACCCTGAAGTTATCAATGATTTGTTCATCAAAATTAGGGGTTCCTACTGATGTCGTACTTTGCTTTAAATTCCCATAGCATCATCTCCCTCTTCATCACCATGCTTCCTCTTCCTCCTAAGGCTGCAAATGAGCCGAGTCGAGCTGAGCTTTAGTATGTTTGGACTTGTTTATTAAGATTTTAACAAAGTTGAGCTCGAGCTCAATCAAAATTTAACGAACTGAACTCGAGCCGAGTTGGCTTGGGCTTGACTCGAGCTTGAGCTTGTTCACGAGCCTTAAGAAGTCAAAAAATTTATAAATTCATACTTGCGTATGAGACTAAAGTTACAATTAAAATTTTGTTTTTACAATTATATATACAATATATATATAAACATTCTTAAAAAAAAAAAGTTAATATTTTACCAAAATAATAATATCTACTACCTCTATTATATAAATGTACTATCTATAGTTAACTATCTATAAATGTATCAGAGCCCGGTTGTGTTGTATCCTGTTTCTAACTGTTTAGTTTCTTCCAATTAATCGTTTCCATTGTTTATTCAATTAATCTAGTTTTCGGTTCCATCTTAATCACCCACGAGATCAGTCTGTTATCCACCTGGTTTCAGTCACCCACTTCCATTTCTTGTCCGGAGTAAGTCCTTAGAGTTAGGCAGTGTGGACATTTAGGATAGGGTCTGTGCTAAACCATTCTGGTCTGTGGTAACTTGACAAGAATAGGGTATGTATTAAGATATCTGTAAAACTGATTAATTAGAAAGAACAATGAGTCGATTATTTAAAAGTAACTCATCAGTCAGTTCTAGGTCAACAACTTTACCCTCCATACCTAATCAAGGATTAGTCATTAATGAAGAAGATGTTGAAATACAAAATGATCAATTTAATAGAGATTGGAATATACCAAAATTACAAATCAAAGAAATTTATAAAACAACATTTCTACAGAATGTTTTTAAAGTTGCATTACATGTTAAAACAATTGAACAAGTTTATGCTTTAGAAAAACCTCGAGAAACTTGTCAGTTATTTGATACCAAATTAATTAAAAGACACAAAGATAATGGTTACAATTTTATTCACATTGGTCTAATTCAAGTTGGTCTTAATCCACTTACACCTGTTGGAAAAAATACTTCTGTTTTATTATGCTTAAGAGATGCTCGTTTTCTTAATTATAATGATAGTTTAATGGGAATGATGGAAACTGGTCTTCATAAAGGTCCAGTACATTTTAATTGTTTTCCTGATTTTACGCTCAGTTTAAGTGATCCAAATATTTTACATGCTTTAACATTAAATATTCAACTACATGGTTTAAGACACATAATATTGCTTTAATTTATCGTGTTCACTATAAATGTATGCAAACTAATTTAAATGTTCATGCTCTGCATAAATCACTTAAAGATAAAACTTTACTTATTCAAAGTAGTAGTCATAATGAATCCCATATTAATATTCCTAAAATGATTGAATGGAAAGATATTGATTTACCTGATGAATGGATTACTGTTAATGAAAATTACAAACATAATCAGCAACAATCCTCAGAACAAGATATTAAAGATATCAGACAATTTAATGATGGTTCTGTTCATATTAAATTTAACCGTAGTCAATCCTCTAGACATAGTACATCTAGTGTCCCTAGCGAAATAGAAACTGAAGATGAAATACTTACCACCCCTCTATTTAGAAAAAATAGTCAACTTAATATCGGTCCAACCATAGGTCCTACAATCAATCCAAAATTAAAAGGAATTGATAATTCCTCAACTTCTCAAATTAGTGAACCTGTTTATTCTACACATACTCATTTCCTTGATGAAGAAGTTCATTCAACTAACTCTCCGACTCAAACTGATATGGAAGAATTTACACCACCTGTCAATCCACAATTATTGACAATTAAAAAGGAATTTACTCCCAATCTTGATAAATTACTTATTGATTTTAAATCTAAAGCTAATCGCACCCAGCGCCATGCTTATTATGCTAAATATACTTCTGCTCAAATGTCTCAAATCTCCCAAGAATGGTATACTTTTATGGTTCGATATGGTTTTGAATTACCCTTACTAGAATATGAAGAAAAATATTATAAAACACTTACTACAATTACTAAACATAAATGGAAAACTTCTGCTACCACTACAATTAGTTCTAGTCATCCTCTCTTAGAGAAAATTATTCTTAATCAACAAGGTTCTGAAATTCCTGCCTCTCCTTTTAAATTACCTGGCGATGATAATGAACTCAAAAAAGTTATTGAACAAAATAATTATACTAACCAGTGTTTAAATACAATTGGTAAACAATTAGACAAAATAGAAACTAATTTAGAATCTGTTCACACTTCATCATCTAAACAACCTTTAGATGCACCTTTACTTAACCTACCTAGTAAACGTTCTAGCCTAGTTACAAATGATCAATCATCTACGGTCCAAGCCATTGAAAAATTATTTACCAAATTAGCAGTACCCGATACTCCCTCACCTTCTAAAGATAAAGGTATTACTGTCTTAAATCAACAATTTGATATTAACCCAAATTCTACTTCCTCTGATACTGACAATGAAATTAATAACTTAGCTCAACAATTCCAAGTTGCGAAAATACACTATCCTAAAATTAATCCTCAAACTACCAAGAATTGGTATACTAAGCCTACTCCTGTCGATTTACAATTTGAAGAAAATAATGTTAATAATCAATTTTCTGTCTCTGCTAAAAAATTATACGAATGGAATATTGATGGTCTTAGTGAAGATCAACTCCTCCAAAAATTAAATCATTTATCTATGGTCTCGAACAGTTATCTCTCTAATTATCCCCAATATACACAACCTGAAATTGTAAATTTAATTACTACTGGCTTTACTGGTCAGCTCAAATCTTGGTGGGAAAAATATTTAACTGACACCCAACGCGACTCTATCATCTATGCTAACCAAACTGATGATCAAGGATTACCTATATTTGATGAAAATTTAGGATGTTGCCAACCTGATGGTATTAACCAATTAATTTATACAATTATTAGACATTTTATTGGTACCCCAACTAATATATATTCTCGCATACATGATCAACTCAGTAATCTTACTTGTCCAACCTTAAGTGATTTTAGATGGTATAAAGACGTTTTTACCTCTAGAGTTATGTTAAGAGAAGACTGTACTAAATCATTCTGGAAAGAAAAATTTATTAATGGATTACCTAGTTTATTTGCTCACAAAATTAGAGATGTTCTTAGTCAAACTACTGGTGTTATTGAATATGATAATTTAACATATGGTGATATAATTAGCACTATTCAAAAAGAAGGCCTAAAAATGTGTATTGATTTAAAACTTAGTCAAAAGGCTACAAAAGATAAACATAAAGCTAAATATGAATTAGGAAATTTCTGTGAACAATATGGACTACCTCCTATTGCACCCTCTCGTAGGAAATCACACAAACATTCAAAACATAAATCCAAATATTATCATAAATACAAAAAGCCTTATTCACCCTCCAAATCTAATGACAAATTTTATACTAAACCCAAAAAGAAATATCATAAATCTAAATCACATCCGAGATCAAAATCTAATAAAGATATTACGTGTTATAACTGTGGGCAAAAAGGCCACTATGCTAATAAATGCAAAGAGAAACAAAAGCTCAAAGACAGAGTCAATCAACTCCAAATTAATGATGAATCCAAAATTCAGTTATTTGAAATCATCCAATTAAATCAATCTGATAATGGTTCCTCTTCTGAACTTCCATCTACATCCAATTCCCCATCTAATAATGATAATTCTGATTCTGATAATCAAATTACCTTAGGATGTAATGATGTCTGTTGTAAACCTGTTAAACAAATTTCTGTTCTTACTAAACATAGTCAAGAAGAATCTGCTTTAATTGATTTAATTAGTAAATTAGATGATCCTCAATTAAAACAACAATATATTGATAAGCTCAAAGGTCTAATGCTTCAAACAGAAACTAAACCTAAGTTTAATAAACCCATCATTAGTTTATCTAAAACTTTAGAAAAATTTAAAAATAAAACTAAAGAAGTTACACTTCAAGACTTACAATTTGAAATCAATCAAATCAAACAAACAATAAGAGATCTTCAAAATAAAGATAATAAATTAGAAAATGAAATCATTAATCTTAAACTTAAACAAAACTTAAATGATTTCCAACCTAATGCACAATCACCTCATGAATCTGAACATAATTCTGATCATGATTCTGATCATACTGATCCAACTAAACTCATATTTGATAATCGATCTCAAGCTACTAACCTTGAAGATAAACGATTAAATTTACTTAATAAAATTTATATGCAAAAATGGTATTCAAGAATTAAAATCATTGTTGAAGATTTTGAATTAGAATTAGTTGCATTAATCGATACTGGTGCTGATTTAAATTGCATTCAAGAAGGATTACTTCCTACTAAATATTATCACAAATGTCAAGAGAAATTAACTTCTGCTAATGGTAGTAAAATGCATATTCGATATAAATTACCTAAAGTACATGTTTGTCAAAATAATGTTTGCTTTAAAACTACATTTGTTTTAGTCAAAAATATGACTGATCGGATTATTTTAGGTACACCATTTATATCTTTACTATATCCATTTACTACTTCTACTGAAGGAATTACTACTCATGTTTTAGGACATCCTGTTACATTTACATTCTTATTTCCACCTGAACAATTAGAGTTAAATCAATTACAAGATTGTTCTATTACCCACACTATTAAACGACTAGCTCGACATATTAATTTTCTTAAAGAAGAAATTAATTACAAACGAATAGATCAACAGTTAACTGATCCCGTCCTCATCTCTCAAATTAATGATTTCAAATTAAAACTTGAATCAACTGTTTGTTCAACTTTACCTACTGCATTCTGGCATAGGAAAAAGCATGTAGTTACTTTACCATATATTAAAGGTTTTAATGAACGACAAATACCTACTAAATCCCGGCCTATTCAAATGAATCATGAATTGTTAGAAATGTGTAAAAAGGAAATTAATGAATTGTTAAAAAATAGAATTATTAGTCCCAGCAAATCACCATGGTCTTGTCCTGCTTTTTATGTTAATAAAAATGCTGAATTAGAACGAGGTGTTCCTCGCCTAGTTATTAATTATAAACCATTAAATGCTGTTCTTGAATGGATTAGATATCCTATTCCTAATAAAAAAGACCTAATTAAAAGACTTAATCAAGCTGTTATTTTTAGTAAATTTGATTTAAAAAGTGGTTTCTGGCAAATTCAAATTCATCCTAAAGATCGATATAAAACTGCTTTTAATACACCTTTTGGCCAATATGAATGGAATGTCATGCCATTTGGATTAAAAAATGCTCCTAGTGAATTTCAAAATATAATGAATGATATCTTTAACCCATTTAGTCATTTTTCTATTGTTTACATTGATGACATATTAATCTTTTCTAAATCAATTAGTGAACATTGGAAACATTTAACTGCATTCTTTTATACTATTAAAAGTCATGGTCTAGTCATATCCGCTCCTAAGATTAAATTATTTCAGACTAAAGTTAGGTTTTTAGGTTATGATATTCATCATAATACTATTCTCCCAATTAGTCGCTCTATTGAGTTTGCGTCTAAATTTCCTGATGAAATTCTTGATAAAACTCAATTACAAAGGTTTTTAGGTTCCCTCAATTACATTGCTGAATTTTATAAAGACCTTAGGCAAATCTGTCAACCATTGTTCGATCGGTTAAAGGATAATCCTCCTCCTTGGTCTTCTACTCATACTGCTGTTGTTCAACAAGTTAAACAATATGTCAAGTCTCTTCCTTGTCTTGGTATTCCTACTGAGAACTCATTCAAAATTATTCAAACTGATGCTTCTGATATTGGTTATGGTGGCATTCTCCTTCAGAAAGTCACTCCCCAGTCATCTGAACAAATTGTTCGTTTTCATTCTGGTGTCTGGAATAAAGCACAATTAAATTATAGTACTATTAAAAAAGAAATTTTATCTACTGTTTTATGTATTCAAAAATTTCAAGATGATATTTTAAATCAAAAATTTTTACTTCGTGTCGATTGCAAATCTGCTAAATATGTTTTGGAAAAAGATGTTCAAAATCTTGCTAGTAAACAGATTTTTGCCCGTTGGCAATCTATTTTAAGTATTTTTGATTTTGATATTACCTATATACCTGGTTGTCAAAATTCCCTACCTGATTTTCTTACCCGAGAATTTTTACAGGGGGGTAAGGGATGAGTGCTACTCCACATATTTCCTATGTTAAAACCCTAATTATCCATTCCCAAACCCTGATCAAACAAGTTAACCGTCGGATTAACCGTCTTAAGTCAACTAGGCCAACTACTAAAAGAGCCCAATACATCAATCACCAACAGTTACAAGCTCGCCGTGTTTTACGACATAATTATTACAATGATTTACATTATTACCAGAATTACTTAGATCTTCTTTCTGGTTGCTAATCTTTGTTTCCTATTCAACAGATGTCTCGCCCAAGGCCTCCTTCTAAGGCTTTGGTCCCCTCCTCCAGTAAACCTAATCAACTCATAGTTCCTCCTCCTCTGGAGTCAATTAAACCATCCTCTTCCATTGACATAATTAATAGATACCATACTCTTGGTACTATTCACCGTCCTGATTACTCATCTGCATTGGCTAATGATCCCTTTGCCTCTAGCCAATCAGTTTCAGTTACTCCACTTCCAATTAACCAAGTTCGACCCTCTCGAACTGAGTACACCAAATCACATGTTGCTAACTTGTTCTACAAAGAACCTAGTCACCCCAGAAGTCAAACCATTAATGAAATTGCTCAATTCCATTTTGGCTCTGGATGTCATTTCATTTCTTCACCTCCAGAGAAAAATCTCTCTTATTACAAAGATATTCTGCTCAACCATCGTTCCATTTTGATCAAACCAATTCAGGATCGTGTCTATGCTTACAAGATCCTATACCATTCACTTTACATTCACAACATTGTCTCTCTTGCAGAATGGGGCAATCCTAATCTGCTTCGAGATTTGCCTGGTCATTCTATTCAATATAATTATCATGATTATATTGATGCTTGGTTCAAATTGTTCTTGTACCAAAATGAGTCATTTAGTCACTCCTGGTTCATCTCCTTTGATCAAAAATTCAAATCTGAATTACCCACCTGGTTTCTTCGATGGTGGACTCATTATGGCCCCATTTCAGATATTCTTCCCAGTTCACTCAATGAAACAATTGCCTATTTTGCTGCTGTTTACCCATTTACTACTCATCAAAAACAATTTCCTATCCTGCTCAATTTTATATCCAAGTACAAAATCCCATGGATATTCAAATGGCATTATGGGATTAATGACAACATCATTATTCGCCAACACTCTGTTAAATGGTGGGCTAAGTTCAATGTGCCCAGAATTATTGAAATTGTTTATGAGGAATTTCCTCCTGATTCATGTGCTCCAACACCTGCAATAGTCAAAACCCAGCAAGCCCAGCAGACCCCAACTGCTGTAATCAGCCAAGGAAGTCAGCCCAGTCTTCCTCCAGTCAATCTTGGCAGTCCCTCATCTAGTGGCTCCAAGCCCAAATCATCAAAGATCAAATCCAATGGAAAGTCCAAAGTCCCAAGGGTTCCGGACCAACCCAAGTCAAAGTCCAAATCACAGGCTCAGTCCAGTATTCAACCTCCTGCTCAGCCCATTGTTCAACCTGGATCCACCAGTGATCAATTGCTTCAAATGGCCCGTCTCCTAGTAGACCAAGCCCAAGCCCAATTAAAAAGTGAACAATCTCCTGCACCGGCCCAACAGTCTAGTTCAGAAGATAGTTCAGACAGTTCAGAAGGATCCACCAATCAACCTGGTTATGATCGTCCTGAGTTTCATGATGCTCAGGACCCATTTGCTTGAAAAAATCAACATAGGATTCTTTATAAATATAAAATTGACTTCAATCACTACTCTTTTGAGAAAAGCTGTCAATTTATATTTATTCTGATTCCTTTATTCACATGCTGAATAGTTAATCAATCAGTCGAACGTAACCGACAGCCCTGCTCAGTCCTCAATGCTGCCAGCTGCTTTCATCATTTAGCCAACTCACATGCTGAATAGTTAATTTCAATCAATCAGCCGAAAGTAACCGACAGTCCTCAATGCTGCCAGCTGCTTTCATCATTTAGTCAACTCACATGCTGCATAGTTAATTTGGTTTTCTATATATTTGTAATCTATTGTAATCGTTTGGCAGATTCCAATTTTCTTGAACCTTTTAGTTTGTAAAGAAAAGAGTGTTCTGCTGAGTAAGGTTTACCTTGTTCTGTTCTTCTATTCAGGATCCTTGCAGATTACAACAATTGTAAGTGCAAGTTATTTTCTGTAATGAATTAAAATTATGTTTTAATTAAATATGTTTTAATTAAATATTTTGATTTGAATTATACTATCTATAGTTAACTATTATTTACATTTATATTTTTTAAGTATATAAATGACATATTTATCTTATTTTTTATACATACTTTTATATTATTTAATATATAAATAATAAATATTAAACAAGTCAGCTAACGAGCCAAGATTTAGAATATTTGGGCTTATTTATTAAAAATTTAACAAACTCGAGCTCGAGCTCGAACGCAAAAAAAATTTAACGAATCGAGTTCTAATGAGTTTTTACCGAGCCGAGCTCAAACTTATTCATGAACGGTTCTGTCATTTGCAGCCCTACTTCCTCCCTTGTTGCTAGGAATGGCAACGAGGTGGGGCGGGCCGGGGATCACTCCCCATCCCCGATCCTCGATGGTAAAAATTTTCCCGTCTCCGGCCCCGATTCTCAACGGGAAACCTATCACCGTTTCCATCCCCACCCCCCTAACGGGGATCAGGTTTTCCCAACTCCAAAAATTTCCTAGCCCAATTTTGTTTCAACAACAACTTTCAACATCAACAAAATCATAACCAATAGATCAGCTACCAAAAAAAAAAAAAAGGACAGATAAAGACACACACACATACATGTATACATACATATCAACACAGATTTGAGTGTGCATCATAAACACAGATCTAAGATCGGCAATGGTGACTGCAACGAACAAATGAGGAGATCGGCGGCGATGGACGACGGAGGTAGACGATGGTGACTGCAACGAACGATAGAGGAGGACAGTGAAGATGAGAGGAGGGGGCGGAGGAGATGGAGGCGATAGGAAGAGAGAGAGGGCAACGACGGAGGTGGAATGGACGACAAAGTCGACGGAGTTGAAGCGATGCTGCGAGTTGGACGATGACTTCAGCGTCGCGAACAAAGGCGGTGGCGCTAAAGAGGATGAGAAGTGCGAGAGTGAGAAAGAGTAGAGGGAAGAGAGAGAGAGAGAGAGAGAGAGAGGGGGGTCATAACGTAATAGAGGGGTATATATAGTAATTTTACTTCAGGGGGTAACGGGGATGGGGTCGAGGTTGGGGCCAAGAAACATATCACCGTCCCCGGCCTGAAAATCATTGGGGATTCATTTTTGAATACCATCCTCTGCCCGTCGGCGCTATTTTTTAGGAAAAAACCGCTCTAATCGGGGTCGATAGGGCAGGTCTCCATTAGGCCGGGTTTAAATTGCCATGCCTACTTGTTACAACATCAATACATGTCGCTCACCCTTTTCATGACACCATATCATGCAACGGCTCGTAGATGGCCCAAAAGAGGGTGGTGGAGATTGGTATTGTGTAGATTTTATATTAAGGCCCAACATTGGTATGTAGAGATATTTTCATTACTAATGGTGATATTTCAAAACACCCACCAAAAAAAATAAAAAAATTGTAATAATGAACCAGAAACCCAAAAAAAGAAAAAAAGAAAAAACAATGGTCACAATCTATATATATATAAAAGAAAATGATATATAAGTTTATTTTTTACACTCACTTTTTAGATTCGGTGATGTGAAAGAGATGATTGGCTAATAATTAGATAATATATTAAAGAGAGAGTTGTCATGAATATTGTAATTGATTATTACATCATTCAATTTGAAAAGTGAGTCTAGTTTTTGGGTTAGAATAGCAATGCCCATATTTCTCTCTCTATATATATATATTACTTAACATTAGTACGGGGAGATTTTTATATTAAGACCAAACATGTACCTAGAGCTCTTTTTATTCATTGCAGTGGTATTACTACAATTTATTTTTCTTCCATCTATGCCAAATTTATTACATGGTACTGAAGAGCTAGTTTCCATGTCTGCTAATTTTTTTTAGCATCCTAGCAGCGGAGATTATTACCAGGCGAAACGCCAAGTTGGTTGCAATAGTCAGTGTAGTACTTAACACGAGCATTGACTGCATCCGGTCTATTACCATTGCATTCACCACCGTTGATGGCTTGGATTGTTGCACCAAATCCAGAATTCATTTTAGAGTGAACATTGTTCATCCAAAACCACAAGGCAGTCTTGAACGATACGACTGGATCTTTTGCCACAGTTTCCGGGTTGTTTAGTCCATCGAACCCAATGCTTCTGCCGGCAGGACCATAGTTGTAGTTCCATGACAGCTGAAGAGGACCTCTGCCATAGTATTGCTTGTTTGGTGCACATGGGTACTGTGTATTTGATCTGTCACAGTAGTTCCTAGAGGCACCATTTATCTCTTCAATATAGCAAAAATCTGCCAAATCAAAAAAATTTGTGTCAGTTATGTGTGATATTCATCTCACTCCTCCAGCAAACAGGGAGGGACCCAGAATTCTAGAAGGGACGGACATATCAATATGATCAATTAACTTGCTGATTCCTCCACGGTTTTTTCTTCTCTATTAACACTTGTAATTGACACTAGTTATGAGAAATTAGATGGACAACAACAAAAATTTTTTAAAAAAAAAAAAAAACATACAGGGACGGCCACTTGAAATTTAAAAACAAAAATCTAGAAGGGGCGAAACCTGAATAATTTAGAGATTGTTAATAGTTAATACTATGAAATAATAAGTGTGGATTGGGAGAAAGGGATGTAGAAATCTTACGTCCAGTCTCATGTGTGGCATGTGCGAAGAAAGCAGCAATTTCGCGCTTAGAATCATCAGTAGTTCCAGTAGTGCCGAATGAAGGGTAGGAACCGATGGCGTTAAGAAATGCAGACCTGGTGAAGAAGCTTTTCCCTGCACATCCAGCAGAAGCTTGATTGATTATCCCATTGAAAAAGGACTCTGTCACAATATTAGAGACCGAAGCACCGTTGGAACGGGTACAAGGCCCTGATTGGCAGCCTGCACCACAGTAGGCATTGCCAGTGCCACAATACCCATACTGGCTGCAGCAAAGGCCTGCTGCACAACCACAGTTCTGACCCACTACGATTTCCGGTAGGATGGCACCGGCAAGTATTCCGGCCAGAATGATTGTCAGTAAGCTGTTTTTGATATTGAGGGTAACCATTTTGGAAGAGAAATGTGTGGATGGAAGAGTGCGTGTGCTGTGGGATGAAATTAAGGTGAGAGAGACATGTATTTATAATTGTACAATGGAAAATGAGTGGAAAAATCGACATTCCTACTGCATGATAAATGTTTCAAATTAAAATTTGAAAAAGTCTAAAAATAAATAAATCGATAACAAAATCAAACACAATTATCTTATGTAAGGTGGGTCTTATATTTTTATGAATCTTTTTTTTTTTTTTTTTGGTGAGTCCCACATTTATATGAAAAAGTTGTGCCAATACTCTATAATATTAAAGTATAGCTTGCTATTATAATTAATTATGCATAAGAAGAACAATAGTTGAAGCTTAGCATGCAATTTTCTAACAAGCGTGTAGACTTTGGTGTTTGTCTTGGCCTTGACTAATATTAAAGTCTAGCTCGCAATTATTAAAAATTATTATTATGTGTAAGTAGAACAATGGTTGAAGCTTAGCGTGCAATTTTCTAACAAGCGTGTAGACTTTGGTCTCTGTCTGGACCTTGACTTGTGAGTCAACAAAAGTGTCCTGATGATTTCTCACCATATTATCTTGTCTTTTGATTTTTTGGGGGAAGGGGCATTTTGGGAAGAGATTAAAGAAGTTAGTGTTTTGGCTTTTTAGCCTTTTTTTTAGTCAAAGAAGTCAGCTTTTTTTAGCCAAAGAAGTCAACTTTTTTGCTAAAAAAGTAAAAAAATCAAAAAGTCAATTTTTTATCAACTTCTAAAACACCACTACAAATTAGTAGGATAGTTAAAAAATAATTGTAATAGATGAATTTTTTTTTGGTACAACTCCAACCCACACAAAAAAAAAAATACCAAATACAAAAAGAATTTACACCATTCACACAAGACATTTATACCACTATAAAAATGTAAATATTCTTTCACTATCTCATTAAATAAGTGCACTTATTTAATAAGTGTACTTATTTGAACCATATCATTTTTTTAATTTTTTGCACACATTAAATAAAAAATAAAAAAGAATACTAAGGGGTGTTTTGGGAGCAAAATAAAAAAGTAATTTTTTAACTTTTTTAGCACAAAAAGTCACAAAAAAGTTAGCTTTTTTAGCTAAAAAGTCACAAAAAATCAAAAAAATTAAAAAAATTAACTTTTAACCAACTTTCCTAAACTCTCCTAAATAAGCAAATGCCAAACAACCGCTCACAATATGATTTAGGGCTTATTTGGGATAAACTAAAAAAATTAAAAAGTTAAAAAATTATTAAAAAAATTTAAAAAATCCATACAATTTGGGAAAAGCTTAGAAGGCAAAATTATTATTTTACCCTTTGAATTCAACTACTCAAAAATTAAAAAGTTAAAAGTCAAAAAAGGTAGAATGATCATTTTAATTTTACTATAATATTTTATTCTACATTTTTTCGTAAAAATTCAAAAAATTATGGTATACATCTTTTTTCCTCTATTTTTTAATCAAAAAATTAAAAAATACACATATATAGCAAATGTCAAACAATCATTATACCAAGGAATGTGCCAAGACATTTTCAATCGTCGTGATGGTCCCCACAATACCCGATCCAAAAATTTCGTGCCTTGCGGCGACCCGGCCTGGCCCGCAGCTCAAGGCTCTCTGCCAATGGTCAGAAAATTCAAAAAAAAAAAAAAAAAAACCCAAAATTTTGAATTCAATTCAAACGGTCAACTGATAGTGTAACACCAAACGGCCATTTTTTATTTTTTTTTTATAAATTAACCCCCTCCTCCCAAACTTCTATAAGGCTTAATGTGGAAAGTGGGTTGACTTTTTATCTTTTTGAATTTTTTAATTATTTTAACCTAGAATTAAAAAGCTTGATTTTGAAAAGATTTTTGACTTTTTTATGAAAGAAAGAAGGTAATGATTATGGGTTGAATGTGATGTTTTGTCTTATTGAACTAAAAAGTCTATTTTATTTTTTGTAACTATTTTAGCCCCAAACCCACTTCCCAAACAATACCTAAGGCTTCGTTTGGAAAGCCAAAAGCCAGGTTTTTTTTGGCTATTTTAGACAAAAAACAAAATAGGCTTTTTGGCCCAATACGACAAAACATCACATCCAACCCATAATCATTACATTCTTTCTCTCACAAAAAAATTAAAAAAGCCAAAAGTCCTTCCCAAACCAGGCTTTTTAGTCTCAGGCTAAAATAACCAAAAAAGCCAAAAAAACTAAAAAGTCAATCCACTTCTCAAACGAACCCTAAATATCCTGACTCTCATTTTATTTCTCACAAACAATTTTCTTTCTTATACTCTTAATCTCTCTCAACTCCCAACTCTCTCAATTAATTTTGAAATCTCATTCCTAAGTAACAATTGTAATTGTGCAAGAAGAAATTTTTATCAGAAAAAACTAATTTTTGTATCGTATTCGATAATCAATTACATTAATTAGTTGAATTAAATTTATTAGTTAATTATTTTTTTATATTAAGAAATAATTAATTATTTTTTTATATTAATTATTTCTTAACATATATTAGTTGTTATTGTTTATTCATTATTTAAATTAATTGTTAGTTTTTGTATATTATTTTACGTATTACTATGGATTCTAATATTCCTAATGTTTATGTCGATATTGATGTATATACTACACAACATGAATATGTCGATTCTCTTTCTCATCTACCTAATATCCCTTTTCAACAACTGGATCATCATATAGGGACACAACTAGTAGTGTTTGAGAGCATTTCGAAGGAATATCTGTAAATAATCCTAATGGTATAATTACAATTAAAGCAAAATGTAAATATTATACACACTTATTTAGTGTTGCATCTGTAGGGGTACTAGTTATCTAAAAAGGTATGTTAACAAACATTTACAAAGTCAACAACCTGATATTAGAAGTCAAATACAATTAGGAGTTTCATCAACTGGTTATTTGTAAACATTTTCTCATGATCCTATATGTGTACAAAATTTTGTAGTTGATTATATTATAAAATAAAATAAAAAACAAATGATTTAATAGTGAATTTCCCGATTTTTTACAAATGATTTACGAAGATTTTGCACTACAATCAAGCACTACAACATATAAGAGTTTTAGAGACCAAATGTTTTGGTCTCTAAAAGTGAAAATTTTGTTGTAAAAGATATTTAGAGACCAATTTCTATCGTCACGAAGATAGTCACTAAAAGGTCATCCAAAAAAATTAAAACAAGGCTTTTAGCGACAAAATTTTAAAAAAGATCACTAATAAATAGACTTTTAGGGACAAAATAATTTGGTCTCAAAATCATTTATTTTTTTGAGACAAAATTTGGTCCCAAAATGATAATAATTCATCACTAATGTCTAGTTTTTGTTGCTAAAAATACAATAATGACACTTTTCGCAACAAAAAATATTTGATCCCTACACAATGATTTTGTTCCTAAATTTTGGTCTCTAAAACTTAAATTTTTGTAGTGAAAGTTTTTTAAAAAATAATACTAGAAATAAGATTTTAAAAAAATTTAAAGATATTAAAAGTGAATTATTTGACATCTTAAAAAATTTGAATGGAAAAGTTTATTTAACAACTGATTTGTGGTCAAATAATAGTTTAGAATATTAATGTATCACTATACATTTTATTAATAATAATTGGAAATCAAATAAAATAATTATTTTATTTAGATTAGTTGAACTTTCATAAACTGGTCATTCGTTTAGTGTAGAAATAAGAAATATATTACATGAGTGGGTTTTGTAAAATAAAATATTTACCATTAGTTTAAATAATGTAACATATTACAATCAGACAATAGCCCATTTGAAATCAACTTTACAATTACTTGTTGATGGTGATTTATTTCAAATTTGTTGTGGTGCTCATATTTTAAACTTGATTGTTAAAGCAACTAAGTATGTATACGAGACTTCTGTACTGGGAATAAAAAAAAATGTGGTTGTTACTATTATATCTTCTACTAATTGAATTTTGAAATACATAAAAATTTATCAACAAGAAGGTATGTCATTTAAAAAATTAATTTTAGATATAGACAACAAGCGGAATTTAACGTATAATATGCTAAAGAGAGCTTGTAAACAAAGAAAAATAATAAATTTATGGGTAAATTACAAATACACACCTTGAGATTTGATTAAAATACGAATTGCCCCCTGTGGTTTTGGAAATTACAATCCACCTGCTGAGGTTTCTAATTTCATAACAAATCGCTCATTTTATTAATAAATCATCAAGTCAATTAACAGTTTTTAATGATGTTAGAAATATATTTCAATTAATAATTTAGATAATTTTATTAATGTATAGGAGAGTAATTATGAATTTCATTTTTTTAGTTAATTCTATTAAATAAAAAATTCAAACAAGGGGATATTTGTAATTTTTCAAACTACAAGGGGCAATCTGTACTTTAAGCAAACCTTAGAGGGTGAATTTGTAATTTACCCTAGATTTATTTTTTACAACAACATCAATAGGAGGAGTACTGACTTCCACAGAACTTAATTGACGCCAAGTAACTTTATATAAAGATTTTCTAAAAATTTTTCATACTGGAAATTATTTTCTTATATATACACTCATATTTCACTATTTGTTTTACATATATTAGTAAAAATAATGAAAATTGCAATGAAAAATTTTTTTGATAAATATTTTGATCTCATCTTTTAGGTTTAGTCATAATAATTGATCCTAGGGGTAAGAAAATTGATTTACAATAATTTTTAAAACGTATTTTTGTGGATCAAAAACAATTTGCCCCTATTATGCGAATATGCAAAACATTATTTGAACAATACATGGCAGTTGCATCTGTAAATACACATACACACTACACCAGCCTCATCTCGAGGCGGAAAATTAAGTATTTTTTCAGTAATAAGAAGTAGAAGAATATCTTAATATACAAGCGCAGTAGTTTTGAACTACAATTTTATTTGGAAAGCCCAACAGTGGATGATTTCAAAGATTTTGATATTTTGGATTGGGGGAAACAAAATGAAACTATGTGGCTTGTACTTTCATAGATGACCCGTGATAAACTAATCGTTCGTATTTCTACAGTTGCTTCGGAAACAGCTTTTAGTGCAGATGGACGGGTGTTGAGCAATTACCGCAGCATACTTTCATCCCAAATGGTTGAGGCACTAATGACATCTAGAGATCATATGCATGCGCTTTCGAGAAGACAAGATTATAGTGAAAATAAGAGAATTCAAAGCGATTTGGATGAAATCCTCGGGCAACGTGAGTGAATTGTTGCCTCCTCTGATGATTGATCAATAATTTATTTTTCACTATTTCATTTCGTTATTTTTTTTGTATTAGATTATTGAAGTGGAGTATAATGCAAATGATTGGTAAGGTAGTAGATACGAACCTAGTTGAGATGTACTTTACTTATAGTGATGCAATTGTTGTACCATCATCAATAATCTATATCTATTTTATTTAATAATATTAATTTTTGTAATATTTTATTTCGTTTTGAAATAAAAATTATTCATTCAATAAAATATTGTCTATTTAATGATTGTAATATTGAAAATTTCATTCTGATATATATATATATATATATAATTATTTATTTCAAAAGAAAAAAAATTACATAATTTCATACTTTTTTAGTCATAATCAAAAAAATATAAGTCATACATAATTAAATTTAAATATCACTACACATAAAATATAACCAAACATCTCATTAATCTTAACTAAAATACTTTAATATATTTTTTCTTTTATTTTTTTATCCCTCATAAATAATCTATACACATAATATATTTATTGTTCATTTTTCATTTAAAAAAAAAAAACACCAGGTCTAGCCCACGGCCCACGGCCAAAGTCCAGGACCGCCAACCCGACCCTAGGCCATAATTTGAGTGGGTTTTTGACAAGAATAAAAGACTATTTCTATTTCATTCCATATCAAACAAATACACTGCTCAAAGATATTTATAAACAAAAACAAAATAGCTAACTAACTCAGTAACTAACTCAGCTAACTAACTAACTAACTTGATTAACTAATTAACAAACATTACAGCTGTAGTTATATTTGTTACAGATATTTTCTGAAGAATATTTAGAAGAACAAGGCTGTGATACATCAGATGTGAATGCTGACTTCTTATTAAACTGAGACTTCAACTCTGCCTCTAGCTGCTGTGATGACTACACCTGAGGCTGCTGTGATAACTGCACCTGAGGATGGAAATGCTGCTGTATCTTAGCACTCCCCTGCACCTGAGGATGGGAATGCTGCTGTATCTTAGCACTCCCCTGCAAGCTGAGAGAGCAAGGCTGCACAAGAAGCTTGTCTTTCAAATAAGGAAACCGAGAGGTAGAAAGAGGTTTGGTGAAGATGTCAGCCACCTGATCTGTTGTAGGAACATAGTTCAAAGTAATCATTTTGGCAACAACTTTATCCCGAATAAAATGACAGTCAATTTCTATATGTTTAGAGCGTGAATGAAAAACTGGATTAGAAGCCAATGCCATTGCAGACATGTTGTCACACCAGAGCTCAGGAACAGAAGATGGAAACATATGCATATCTTTGAGCAACTGCTGCAGCCAGGTTAATTCAGCAGTGGCATTAGCTAAGGCTCTGTACTCTGCCTCAGTAGATGATCTAGAAACAATAGGCTGTTTCTTAGCACTCCATGAAATTAGATTAGAACCCAAATAGACACAGTAACCTGAAGTGGACCTTCGATCAAGACTATCACCAGCCCAGTTTGAATCAGAAAAAGCATGGAGAGATAAGGGACCAGCAGTAAAGTGAAGACCATGATGAAGAGTACCTTTCACATATCTCAACAAGCGTTTGACAGCTTGAAAATCAGCATTTGTGGGCAGATGCATATGCTGACATGCTTGGTTAACAGCTAATGCTAAATCAGGTCTGGTAATAGTAAGGTACTGGAGACCACCAACAAGACTTCTATACAAAGAAGGATTAGAAAATGGAAGTGCATCTGAAGAAGAAGAAGAAGGTGAATAAGAAGTCTTGATAGCTAAGGGAGTGGAACAAGGTTTACAATCAGTTAAACCAGCTTTGTGAAGCAGCTCAGTAGCATACTTAGTTTGAGATAAGAAGTAACCATGAGATAAGTCTTGAATGGAGATGCCCAAGAAATAGGACACAGTCCCCAACTCCTTCATGGAGAACACTGTATGCATATGCTGAATAAATTGTGCAAGAAGAAGAGGATCACTACCAGGTGACAAGAATGTCATCAACATAGACAACAAGAATAAGCAAGCTGCTGGAAGTGTGTTGAACAAACAGAGAAGAATCTGAATGACTATTAACAAAGCCTTGAGAAATGAGAAATTTAGAAAAAGTAGAATACCAAGCTCGAGGAGCTTGTTTAAGCCCATACAAGGCTTTCTTGAGTTTGCACACTTGATTGGAAGACTGAATAAAACCTGGAGGTTGTAACATATACACTTCCTCATCTAATGTGCCATGAAGAAAGGCATTAGATATGTCTAATTGATGAATAGGCCAATTAAAATGGAGAAGCCAAACAAAGAAAAATCTGAATTGTAGGCTGCTTAGCCACAGGGCTAAAAGTTTCATGGAAATCAACACCTTCTTGTTGAAGATATCCCTTTGCCACCAATCTAGCTTTATATCTTGCCACAGAACCATCAGAATTTCTTTTGATTCTATACACCCATTTACAACCAATTGCTATTTTATGAGGAGGAAGAGACAGAAGATCCCAAGTGTCTTGCTGCTGCAAAGCTTGAAATTCTTCCTGCATAGCAGTAAGCCACACAGGAGAACCTAAGGCAGCTTGAACAGTAGGAGGTTCAGTGTGAAGATAAGAAAATGTAGTGACTATAAGACACAGAGGAGACTTTGTTTTGGAACGAGTAAGCATGGGATGAACATTAGAGGAAGCCAAAGAAGGAACCAGGTTAGAAGGCAAATCAGAAGGTGGAGGAAGATCAATGGAGATAGAATGAATAGGAATGTCATGAGAAGGAGGAGGAAAATTTAGAGGTGAGGAGGCTGTTGGAGACTTAGAATTAATAGGACTATCATGAGGAGAAGAAGGAGATGTGGAAGCAGCATGAGAAGAAGAAGGAGATGTAGATGTAGGTGAAGCTGTAAGAGAATCAAAAGAAAGAGAAGAAGAAGGCCAGAAGAAAGTATGAATCTGAGATAGAGAGCTAGTAGAAGATGAAGAAGAAAGATCAGGAGAAGAAAAAGGAAAGCAGCTTTCATTGAAGATGACATGCCTAGAAACAAATATTTTGCCACTAATAGGATCTAAACACCTATAGTCTTTGGTAGTAGGATGATACCCTAAAAAGACACAAGATAAGGACTTAGGTTGAAGCTTGTGAGTGGTATATGGCTTTAACCAAGGAAAGCAATGGCAACCAAAGACTTTGAAGAAAGAAAAATCTGGAAGTGTTTGAAACAAAATATGAAATGGAGATTGATGAGACAGAACAGAACTAGGCATTCTATTGATGAGAAAAACGGCAGTAGCAACAGCATCAAACCAATATGTCAAAGGTAGAGAAGATTGATGAAGCAGAGTAATAGCAGTTTCAGTGATATGGCGATGCTTTCTCTCAGCTACACCATTCTGTGCTTGTGTATAAGGACAACTGGTTTGATGAATAATACCATGGGAAGAGAAAAGAGAAGCAACCTTTTGGTTTACAAATTCAGTCCCTCCATCAGTTCTTAAAATTTTAAGAGAAGTATGAAATTGATTTTCAGCATAGGCTTTAAACTCAAGCAACTTTTCATAGACTTCACTTTTAAAATGTAAGGGATAGATCCAAGTGAATCTACTACAATCATCAACAAACAAAACATAAAATCGAAAAGGAGCATTATTAACAGTAAAAGGCCCCCATACATAAGCATGTACAAGAGAAAAAGGACTATCACTAGAAGAACAAGACAATTTGAAAGGAAGTCTATGACTCTTTGACACATAGCAGTCAGTACAATCTATGACTTTATTAAAATTCTTTTTATTTGGAAGATGAGCTGCCAGATGTTGAAGCTTGGAAATAGAAGGGTGACCCAATCTTTGATGCCACAGCAAATCAGAGATTGGAGAGACTGAACCAGTGGATGACTGAAAAACCTGTGGTTGCTTAGGATAGATAGAAGAAGTGGGAAACAATTGATAAAGGCCATTGATGTGTGAGCCTTTATGCAGAATCTGTTTTGTGTATTTGTCCTAAATGACAAAAGAATCAGAATCAAAAATAACACGACAGTTGTGATCTTTGGTTAATTGATGAACGGATAACAGATTGGATGATATAGAAGGAACATGCAAAAGATTAGACAGATGAAAAGAAAATTGAGATGTAGGAAGAATACCACTTCCAACATGTTGAATAGGTAAACCTGAGCCATTGCCTACTGTAACCTGATCTGAGCCTTGATAGGCTTGATACTGCTGAAGATTGGTCAAATCATGTGTAAGATGAGTTGTTGCTCCTGAATCAAGATACCAAGGTGGAACAGGAGAATCTGATAAGGAAGAAGCTATTTCAGCAGCATAGGCCTTGGGAGGTGCTGAAGGTTGATATTGTGGATCAAGCCTATACCAACAGTCCAATGCAAGATGACCAGATTTGCCACAGATCTGGCAGATAGAAGAAGCAGAACCAGAATAGACTAATGTTCTGGATTGATTGTTAGAAAAACCAGAAGAGGCTGATCCTCTGGATTGATTATTAGAAAAGCGATGATGAGATCTGTTACCACGAAAAAACCTACCACTTCTACCTCCTCTGTATGGAGATCTACCAGCAAAAGTAGGATGAGGTCCAAGAATGGAGTGTTGTCCTTCAAAAACAGAACCAGAAGTAGAACCTGTAGGTGCTGAATAAGCAACATGCAAATCAGATTTGGAAGAATGCTTGATCTTGCTTTCAATGTGAATTTCTTCTGAGCCAAGTAAGGAACATAATTCTTCCATAGAGACACCACTGGCTCTGGTGCGAATGGAAGTTTTGAAGGCATCATATTCGTCTGGTAAGCCATTTAAGGTAAGAAGAATAAGATCTTCATCCTCAACCTTTGCACCAGACAAAGCTAACTGATCTGAAACTGTTTTGATCTATGAAAGATAGCAGTCAATTGAAGAAGATTGTTTTCGAATGGTATGAAGCTTGTTCTTCAGTTGATGAATATGAGATCTAGAGACAGAAGTAAATTTTTTCTCTAGAGTTTGCCAAACTTGAGAACTACTGTGGAGATGAAGAACAGAGGAATATACTGATGAAGATAAAGTTGCAGTTAAACATGTGAACAGATTTGCATCAATGGCTTCCCATTGAAGATAGGCAGGATTGGAAACAGATTTTCCGGATGCATCAGCAATTTCAGAGGGAGGACAAGGGATTGCACCTGTCACATAGCCAAGAAGACCTGTAGCTCGAAGAATATTATGAAGTTGATTTCTCCAAATCAAAAAATTTGTGGAATCAAGTTTAACAGTGATGAGAGAACCAAAATTGGACAGAAGAGACTGAAGACTGGAAGGTAAAGACATAGGATCTGCCATGGATGACTCTTGAAGAATGCTCGGAAGAGCTTAAGAAAGCTCTGATACCATGAGAAGAATAAGAGACTATTTCTATTTCATTCCATATCAAACAAATACACTGCTCAAAGATATTTATAAACAAAAACAAAATAGCTAACTAACTCAGCTAACTAACTAACTAACTTGATTAACTAATTAACAAACATTACAGCTGTAGTTATATTTGTTACAGATATTTTCTGAAGAATATTTAGAAGAACAGGGCTGTGATACATCAGATGTGAATGCTGACTTCTTATTAAACTGAGACTTCAACTCTGCCTCTAGCTGCTGTGATGACTGCACCTTCAACTCTGCCTCTAGCTGCTGTGATGACTGCACCTGAGGCTGCTGTGATAACTGCACCTGAGGATGGAAATACTGCTGTATCTTAGCACTCCCCTGCACCTGAGGATGGGAATGCTGCTGTATCTTAGCAGTTTTCAGCCTGGCCTGAAAAACGTGGGAGCTCGCATGGCACGTCATGGGCCAATCCCAAGCCCAGGTGGGCTAGACCATATTTGTACCCCTAGTTAGGAAGTGTTAATCAATGAAACGATTAATATTAATCTAATAAAACCATATTCCGTGCATGCAAAAAACCTTTTCTTTGTAAATGGATGTCCGATAAACACTGGGTCAAACAAAGTCTGGCCAAAGTTAAAAATATGAGCATTGATATTTCGGTTTAAAAGTTAGACTTACTTTATAAATCTACTAATCCGTTAAGAAAATGATTAGTTGATAATTGAAAAATATTTAATTATCAACCAATTATCTTCTTAACATATCATTTGATCTAAAAAGTAAGTCTTAAAAATAAATTTATATAATATTTTTTTAAAAATAATAATAATACTAATAATAAATTCTTGTACCGAAGTCTATGGCCCAACTTGATTTCAATCTACAAATTTGTTCCAAGTCCAATCTAGGGCTGTAAATTTGGCCTGGGCTCGGGCTAGCCAATGTTGGGCTTCGCAGGCTCCCGCTAAAATTTGGGCAGATCCATGAGCCAGAAAATTAGGCCTAAGGGCAAGGCTTAAACAATTTTTTTTTTTTTTCCCTATTTTTTCACCAAAATTTTATTTTTTTTCAACCAAAAATGACATTAGGCCTCGGGCCGGATTTTAAGTAGGCCTTGAGCGGTCTACGGGCCGGTCCAGGTGGGCCGAGCTGGGCTTGAAAATGACGGCACAAGCCCAAGGTCCCAGGCCGGGCTGGGTTCGAGCCCAAGCCTAATTGGGCAAGACCCACCCCGGGCTGCGAGAGAGTTTCAGGCTGCTCACGGGTCATAGGTCATTTTTACACTCCTAAAATCTTAAAATGATATTCAATTTTGAGTCTACCCAACAGCTTATATATTAAATAAATAAATATATATGCATTATAAAATTAACTATGAATAATTTAATGATTAATTTGGCACAATAGCTTAATATTTAGCCAGTTTGTTCTAAATAGTAAATATAAATTTAGGTAAATATATATTTCAATTGAAGTACATCTTTTTGTTTTTAAAAAATAAAATTAAGTAAATAATATAAGAGGAGGATTCTCTTCAGTCTAAAATCTGAACTGGAGAGGGTTGTTTAGGCCCTTGGAGCACTTAGTGTATTTTCATCCATAAAAGAAATTAGGTCGATCCGATAATTGTAATTTGTTCAATGTATAGTTCATTTTTTAAAAACACAATTATCATTCATTTTTTAGTGAAAAACACGGTAAATTGAACAAATTACAATTATCAAATTGACTTAATTTTTTTTTTGTGAATGAAATATACGAAATATCCAACAAAATAAACAGTTCGAATCATCAAAATAGAACATGTGATAAGTGCCACGGGCCCAAAGAGCATATGCATATCCAAGAATACCTATCAGTTCGGTAGAAAACTGTACACGATGAGCTCAAATGTTGAAAGAAAACGCGTACATTGTAGCTGAGGTTGCTAAAATCCAAATAGTCTAATAGCCAAAGTTAGGTAAAAGATTGGCGATCCAAATTTGAACAAGAAGGCTTGGAGGAAACAGCATTTTATGACCGCCACATGAAGTACCTATTTCACCGGGCTTTGGCCCCCCCTTGTCACCAAAAAAAAAACAAAACAAAACAAAACAAAACACAGAAGTACCTAATTCACATTACAAGTCTAGACAAACCATTAGAGGAAGAGACAATTCTATACGTTTAGATTAACATGAGTTCCCCCCCCCCCCCCCCCGCGCGGGTAAAATCGTCTAACGTGCACCGATTGACACTAATCCATTCGCGGATTAAATTTTAAAATTTATAATTTGCTTTCGAAACTGCTTCTCTTTACTATAGTTAATATATATTGTTTGGTTTTGATTATTTTTTAAAAAATTGAATTTTTTATTTTTCTTATTTTTTTATATCTTAAATAAATTTTTTACTTTCTAAATACACATAATTTAGATGCACCTACAAAGTGAAATATTTGTGAAAAATTATTTAAAAAGTTCAATAAATACACAAGAAAATGAAAATATACTAAATTTTTGTATTTTTTTAATATTTTTTATATTTGATGAATTTTTTTTTTATAAATATTATACTTTTTAAGTATATTTAGGTTAGGTGCATTTAAAAAATTAAAAAAAAAAAAGTCTTAAAATATTAAAATTTATGACAAAAAAAAAAGAACACAAAAAACTCAATTTTATAAAAAGTTGGTTCAATTTTCTCAAACCAAACAAGGTGATTATTTTTTAGGTTTGGCTTCTCTCAAATTGATCATCTCAACTTGGGAGAGCGTTTGGACTTAGTAGGCCCATTTTGAACTAATTTTAGTTATTCAAACCGTTTACTTTATAGGACTCATTAAGTAGAATATTCATGCAAAACATCAAGATGATCGGATATCAATAGTTATATATTTGAATCAAATTTGCATTACAAAAAATGGATAGTTATTCTTAAAATTATATTTGTCATCTATTTTTGTAAAACAAATATGATTCAAACATATAGTTATCGATATTCAATCATCTTGATTTTTTACTTGAATTTTTTACTCAATGAGTCCTGAAAACTGAACGGCTTCGATCACCGAAATCGGTTCCAAAATGCGTCTACCAAAATATCAAAGTAAAAATGAGTGTGAGAGAGATTTAAGATGTGAAATTTGTTACAAATTAATAGTTGAGAAAATATCATTTTACCTCCCAAACTATTACGCGATAATCAATTTCACCTAGACATCGTCTTATTTTAATATTTGACACCTAAACTTTTTAAAATTTGATCAATTTACCCCTCTCTGTTTGATTTTGTCTACAATCAAACGAAATGTGCTGATGTGGAGTTTCATTTGGAATTTCATTTTATCTCCAAATTATATCTTAAAAATCAATTAGCCTCCTAAACATTAAAAAAAAATTAAATATTTAATAAATAATTTTTTTTTCTCAATAATGAAGAAATTAAATTGCAAATAATATACTTTGCAAAAAAAATAATTAAAAAAATATAAAAATCCTCATTTAGAATTGTCTCTTTAAGTCTCAAATTATCTTGAGTTGATCTTGGAGAAACTAATTGAGCTAAAAATTTCTTGGCTACTCTATCTGTCTGTACACGCGCAATTGTAACGAGTTTATTCCCCAAATTAATTTCAATAGAATTGATCGATTAATAGTAATTTCAAAATTGAGCAGATAAAAATTTAGACCACACTTATTATAAGAGTAACATCTTCTTTTGAAATTTGAAAATTTATATTGAACAATAAAAATGAATATGTTGAGATTTGCCTTCAAAATCGAGATTATCTACTCAATATCATCGATTGAATAACAATTTAACGCAAAAGTTAGCAATTACTATCTAAATGATACTCAACATGACTAATACTCAATTTTTTTATTTAAAATTTAATTTTTTTAAAAAAAATTTTGAGATGAAAAATTATTAACTGAATATTTAAATTTATTTTTTTAATATTTGGAGGTAAATTGATTTTTAAGATATAGTTTGAGGGGTAAAATAAAGTTTCAAATGAAATTGGGTATCACGTCGGCACATTCTGTTTGATTGTAGATGGAATCAGACATTGGGGGTAAATTGATCAAATTTCAAAAAGTTTAGGTGTCAAATTAAAATAAGACAAAGTATAGGTGCCAAATTGATTATCGCGTAATAGTTTGTGAGGCAAAATGAAATTTCCTCATGAAAAATATTATGTAAAATTAGTTTGTGTTATATATATAAAAATATTATGCAAATTAGTATTATATATTATACAAATGCTTGATAATTGTTTAAGAATATTGGGGGTGGACATTAATTCCCCATCCTCATTCCCCTATAATAAATTTTCCCCATTCCCCATTCTCCATGGGTACCACCCTCCCCATTTCTTAATGGGTTTGGATTTTCCCCAACCCACTTTAATCCCCATTTTTATTTTTTATATTTAATGTTAATAACAAATTTTTTTTTTTTTTTAAAGTTCACAACAAAAGCTAAATATACCTTCAATCTTTTTTCTTTCTTTTTTAATATATTTAATGTTAACAACCTTTTTTTTTTTTTTTTTTTTTTAAGGTTCACAACAAAAGCTTAATATACCTTCAATCTTTTTTCTTTCTTTTTTAATATATTTAATGTTAACAACCTTCCTTTTTTTTTTTAAGGTTCACAACAAAAGCTAAATATACCTTCAATCTTTTTTCTTTCTTTTTTAGTATATTTAATGTTAACAATTTTTCTTTTTTTCTTTTTTTTTTTTTTTTAAAGGTTTTAGGTAAATATACCTTCAATCTTTTTTCTTTATTTTTTAATATATTTAATGTTAACAACTTATTTTTTTATTTTTTTTTAAGGTTCACAACAAAAGTTAAATATACATTCAATCTTATTTTTTTTATTTGGTTCAACAACAAAATCAAATACACATTAATTAATTAATTAGAAAGTTTGTTTTATAATAATTAAATATATAATTTTGAGACAATCAAATAAGTTTTAGTAATTGAAAAAAAAATATGGAAGAACGTGAAAGATTAAAAAAAAAATACAACCATCTCTCTCTCTCTCACTCTCACTCTTACTCTCTCCCCTACATGTTATAAAAACCTGTTTACAATGTTATAAGAGCATGTTTGAAGAAATAAAATATGAGAGAACCTGTTTGAAGAAAGTGTTATAAGACTCATATTAAATTATATCAGGGCAAAAATAAGGAATTGTTTGTTGATCTCTTAGCCACGAACATTTTAGACATTAAACCATCTTTCTCTTAGCAAATTTGAACCATTCATTTTAATTTATCCAAAATCTAATTATACCTTTTAACAAATCTGAACCACTCATTTTAAGATATCTATGCCTTGCCACACCCAATCCATCCTCCATCTTCTTCCTTTAGTCCCCCACGAATTTTGTTGTTTGTTACTTTTAAAAAACAACAAATATTTTTTCAATTAAATTTTTATTAATTTCACAACACCATCACCACTATTCTCACCTTCACTATCACACTACCATCACCATAGCCATTACCATCATCACTGCTGCCATCACCCCACCAGTATGTCACAATCTCTACTTTTACCTTCGTTCCATCACCACCACCACCAAATATAAAAAATATATATATTTTTAATTTTTTTTATAGAAAATATTTTTCATTAAAAAATATTTTCTATCTAAATAAATGAAACATAACATTGGGAAACAAGCTGATTTCAGTTAAATCTGTTCATAACTAAGAAAAATTCTTTTATTTAAAAAAAAAAATTTATTTAGTAAGACTTTGTATCCCCTTTTTGTTTTTCCAGCAAATAAATCTTTGTACCCATGCTTTCTAACCAATCACGACTCATGCTTGTTTCGATTCTCTACAATTTTCTTATTTTCAAATACATTCATATATATATATATATATATATATATGTGTAATATAAATTGTGTGATAACATAAAACAAATAGATTCATACTCAGTAGTTGAAATTTCAGAACAAGCAAACCATTCTGAAAATTACAATACATAACAAAATAAAATAACATAGAAAAGCAAACCGAAACTTGCACTAGACAGTGTCCTTAATTTTTTTCAAATAAATTAAAAAAATTCTAGATATGCATAAAATTTGACAAGAATAATGTGACAATGTTAATTAATGTGTATTTGATTTTATTGTTGAGCCAAATAAAATAAAATAAGATTGAATGTATATTTAGCTTTGATTGTGAATCTTAAAAAAAATAAATAAATAAATAAAAATATTGAATGTATATTTAGCTTTGGTTGTGAATCTTAAAAATTAAAAAAAAAATGGTTATGAACCTTAAATAAAAAAAAATAAAAAATAAAAAAGAGATTGGATTTATATTTAGCTTTGGTTGTGGATCTTAAAATAAAAAAAAAATAAAAATGGTTGTGAACCTAAATAAATAAATAAATAAATAAAAGAAAAAATATTGAATGTATATTTTGGTTGTGAATCTTTAAAAAAAAAAAAAAAAAAAAAAAAAAAAAAAAAAAAAAAAAAAAAAGGGGAAATTAGTGGGTGGCCCTAACCGATCCCCTGTGGATATTTAAAGAATATCACTTACCCAACCTAATGGATAAGAAAAAAAGGAAAAAAACCCATATATTTGGGTTGGGTCTCTATGGATACCCACAGGGTAGGTTATCCATTGCCATCTTTAAAGAATATTTTTCAATCAATTAACAAATTAAAACCGTTCCAAACTACAATTTAATTATTTACCAATCTATTATCTATAGTTTAATTTATAATTTTACATTGAAATCGTCCGAATCGCACCATCTACAACCCTAAGAGAATGTCAGTTTTATTTCTTATTCTATTTATATTATCAGAAACGGTGCTACCGAAACAAAAACAAATTACAAATTGGAAGATAGACTGACTACTCACACCTGTATGTAGATTTTTTTTAGTTAAATTCTAGTTTGCCATCTCACCTGGACTTCTCACAATTGACCAAGTCTGGAGCAATAATGGTACAGTAAATGTGCGATGGAGATTGAAAGTATGCATGTACAAAAGAAATTTGAATCATATAGGATATATGTATAGAAAAAATTTGAATCATATATTAATGTTTCTGGATAAAATTTATGGATTTATAAGTATTACTGAAAATGTAATGTATTACATTTTTTTTTTCTTTTTTTCTTTCTTTTTTTTATGTATTATGAATTTTAATTCTGAAACTTATTCTAAAAGTGAGATATGTGGTATAAATTTAAAGTTTGTGAGATATGGATTACATTCACAATAAATATTTTTTGGGTAAATTACAAATATACTTTCTGAGATTTGCCTAAAGTACAGATTGGCCCTGTGATTTGGAAAATTACAAATACCCCATTGTCAGAATTTTTTATTTAACAAAATTAACTGAAAAAAGGAAATTCATAATTGCTCTCCTATACAATAATCAAATTATCTAAATGATTAATTGAAACATATTTCTAACATCATTAAAACTCTTAATTGACTTGATAATTTATTAATAGGGTAAATTACAAATAAACCCCCTGAGTTTTGCTTAAAATATAGATTGCCTCCTGTAATTTGAAAAATTACAAATACCCCTTGTCAGAATTTTTTATTTAACAGAATTATATAAAAAATGAAATTCATAATTGATGTCTTATACAATAATAAAATTACCTAAATTATTAATTGAAACAAATTTCTAACATCATTAAAAACTGTTAATTGATTTCATGATTTATTAATAAAATGTTCAATTTGTTATGAAATTATAAACCTCAGGGGATGGAATGTAACCTCAGGGGATGGAATGTAATTTCTAGAATCACAGGGGTGATTCGTATTTTAATCAAACATTAGGAGGTGTATTGGTAATTTACCTTTATTAATAAAAAGGGCAATTTGTTGTAAAATAAAAAATCTCGGGAATGGAATGGAATGTAATTTTCAAAACCACAGGGGGCGATTCGTATTTTAATCAAGCTTCAGGGGATATATTTGTAATTTATCCATATATTTTTAAGATCGGGAAGAAAATATTCATCTCAAAACTGATAAAAAAAATAGGAGCAATCTCTTACAGTGGTAGCAAAAGATCTCATAAAGGAATAACAAACTTCCGTAAGAGGAAGAATCCTAACCTTCATAGAAGAGAAGAAAAAACTCTCACAAAAGAGGGACACAACCTCTATACAGGACGGATTATTACAGCAAACACTAAAAAATGACAAAATAAACTGAAATAAACCAAATCCAAGTCGCCAAACGCATCCAAAAAATTCCATTACACCTCAACTTTCAACTTGAAATTTGAAGACCGACCTCTGTTGATCAAGATGGAACATTGAGGTTGAGTTGGTCGCCTAGCGCATAAAACAAATGCGTTAAACAGTGTAGGTCTTCGGATTGTGAGAAGATCTGAAACCAGATCTTAAAGTTTAGGGCGCTGGTGTAAAAGTTTGGGTGCAAACCAAGCATTAGATTTGGGAGATCGGAAGGCGATGCCAACACCAGTGGCCAAAGACAGATCTAGTGAAGGAGGATACAAGGAGATAGGAAGGTGGCAAATCCAATGACAGTATGGTAGTGGCGGCGCCAAAAAGGGTTAGAAGGACAATCTTCCAATTAAGCAAAAAGATAAAGAAAAAGAGAAAAAAGAAGTAGAAGGAGGTGAGAGGAGGCCGGCGGCCAGAACTCCTACCTACCCCTAGCAGCACACCTAGCAGAATGCTTAGAGAGTGAGGCTTAGAGAAGACATTCACAATAAATACAGTCTATTAATTTGTTTTTCTAAATAATTTTGTAGATATTTTTTTAAAAAAATTGTATAATATTGCTGTAATTTAGAGTTCACACACGCGCATACATGTGGTATCATAGTCTGATTTTAAAATAGTACCCATAATCTGCGGTTTGTTCATCAAGCTAGTTAGGGGTTTTCTTTTCTTTATTGGTGTAATTTATTTTGTACCATGTACTTGATTCTTGCATCAATAAAGTCTTTTTTTGCCGATAAAAAAAAAAAAAAGATGGTTAGGGGTTCGGTACCAATGTCGTACTTTATTTTTAATGACCGGCTATTTGGACAATTTATGCTCACCTCAATTAATCCTAATATCAACGTCGTACTTTGCATTCTTTTCCATCCAAAACTTGTCAATCTCCATAGCATCATCTCCCTCATCACCATGCTTCCTCTTCTCTCCTGTTACAACATCAATATGTGTTGCCTGCCCTTTTCATGAGACCATATCATGCAATGGCTCATAGATGGCCCAAAAGAGGTTGGTTGGGATTTTTAACGTCCTCAAAATAAGACATAATCATCCATTCATAAAATTCATAAAATATAATAGAGAAGTCACATATTATATTCATCAGAGTATTCTTTACAAAAGATCTTAAACAAATTAATGCCTCACGGACTTACAATTTTTCAAGTCATAACTTGGTTACCACAAAAGAAAAGTTCTAACTCCTTACATATAAAGCCCTCGGCTTGAATTTACAATTAATCATCAAAACAAGATAACAAAACATGGAGCCTTCAATTCCTAAACCTCCTAAGCTAAGATCTTGGAGGCGGTATATCTCCTATACTTGAAAAATGGTGTCCCAAGTAAGGTGAGCCAATGCCTAGTAAAGATATGATAAACAACATATGAGGATTAACTAAAATATTAGCATTCGATAAATGTTTAACACTTATAAGCCATCTTACACCGTTTCCATAATCAATCAACATTGACCCCCGTATATCCATTCACTTGCACTACAAGAAAAAACACTTTCCGTGACCAACATTTTGGTCGCGAAAAGTACCATATTTGGTTGCTAAAACCTTTTCGTGACCAAAATATGTTGGTCGCGAGTTGGTCGCCAAAGCCTTGTCACAGATAGTTTTCTGCAACCAAAAAAGCCTTTGGTCGCTAAAAGTGACCATTCGCGACCAACTTTTTTGGTCGCGGAAAGTCTAATTTATATTAGCCAAAAGTAAACTTTTAGCGATCAAAGATAAGTTGGTCGCCAAAAGTCAACGCCTTTATCCAAAAAAATTAATTCTTTTGTGCTACCTGGGACTCAAACTTGTGACCAAGGAGTCACCATGCACCCAATCCACTCTGCCACTAACATGCTTCTTGTTCATATTTGGCAAAACATATATATAACCCATAAAAATTGGGTTATATATTATTTTATAAAACTTTTAATGCCTAAACAAAAAAATAGCATGTAATTACAATAGTATCATTTTTTTAAAAATTTAACCCGCCATAACTGGCCGCGACAAACTTTTTTTTTGGTCGCCAAAGGGTAATTTTCCGTGACCAAAAAAAGCCTTTGGTCACCAATAGTATACTTTCCGCGACCAACTTTTTTTTTTGTCGCCAAAAGGTGATCTTCTGCAACCAAAAAAGCCTTTGGTCACCAATAGTATACTTTCCGCGACCAACTTTTTTTTTTTGGTCACCAAAAGGTGATCTTTCGCGACCAAAAAAAGCCTTTAGTCGCCAATAGTATACTTTCCGCGACCAACTTTTTTTTTTGGTCGCCAAAGGGTATACTTGCCGTGACCAACCTTTTTTTTGGTCGCCAAAAGGTGATCTTTCGCGACCAAAAAAAGCCTTTGGTCGCTAATAGTATACTTTCCGTGACCAACTTTTTTTTTTGGTCGCCAAAAGGTGATTTTTCGCGACCAAAAAATTGTGGTCGCCAAAAGTTAAATTTTAGTCGCAGAAAGTAGACTATTTGCGACCAAAAAAAATAGGTGGTCGCCAAAAGTGTTTTTTCTTGTAGTGTTGGGATTATTTACCCAAGTCAATTCATTGACATAGTTCATTATCATTTAAACAATTTAAAATGAGACTACAACTCATTTATCAATACTTCAATCACAAGCATCATTCATACACTTCCATATCTTGTCATTTTACGGAACTACGTCCGAGGGAATCGGCACCCAAATATATATAAGATTTCGGGACTTTTACCCTAGACACTCCGGCCAACTTAATTATCAATGGAGTCCATCCCCTATTTCCGCCCAAACAATGGTGTACATCCCCTATCTCCTCCCAAACAATATATATATCAGTAATGATACATCCCACTAAAAGTGGTGCTCTAAAGCACCACTAATGAGTTGGCAAGCACTTTAAAAAAAAAAAAAAAAAATTACAAGACACAAGCAGTGGGCCCCGTCCACTAGCACATCACTAGTGGTGCTTTTAGAGCACCACTTTTAGTGGTCTCAAGCATTATTGTATATATATGCAATGTATTTAAGCACTTTGTCATATACAATGACCAATTTAATCATATATACAATGTTCACATCCAACTGTCATATTCAATGACATATTCCAATTGATTAGTATCAATTTACCTAATTAACATGTAGTTTCTACAATAATTATGGCTATCTTCCACCGATAGCCTCAAATAATTATTTCTAAACAGATAAATAATTTATCAAACAGATAATTTATCAACTTTTCCATAGGTGAGTGATTTATCAATCTAACTACACCATTTAATCACATGTTCCTTCAATTCCATAATTCCCAAGCCAATTTCATATTTCCGCATTGTTTTCATTATTTATACAAATAAGGTACATAATTCAAATTAGGGCATTCTCTCCCAAATTCCAAAAACGTTTACCCAAGGTCCAAATTTCACCATTTCAACAATTATATACCGTTAACCCCATTTTCAAGACCTCACATACATATGGAACCCCAAAAAGGAAACCCCTCTTTCAAATTTCAAAACCCTAACCTTAACTTCACCCAAATCTTCCACAATCCCACCACTTATACAAAATGACTAATATTTATGTTAAAACCCATGTAGGAGAGTAGAATATCCCTACCTCAAGTGTAGAAGCTCAAATGAGAAGTAGAGAAACCTCAACGACGCCCAAACTTGATTTTACTCGGATCAAATAGAAGATATCAAGAAGCTCTAACTTTTTAATGAAGACACAAGGGTCGGAAATCACTAGATCAAGGCCAAAATGTAGAGAGAGCGTGTATTTTAGAGAGAGAGGCTCTCAACATAGGGTTTTGAAAAGTTTTAGAGAGAGAAATAACAGAAAAAATGATTTAAAAAGTCACTTTCGCAATCTGATATTCGTACAATCCGCTCGAGCTGAGAGTTTGACGCTCGAACGTCAGACACATGAATTCCACCCGCTCGAGCGCAAAGAGACTCGCTCGAGCGTAGAATACACTCGTCTAGTATTTTACAGACTTCAGACAGTCGCTCGAGCACCAGAGGGGCCGCTCGAGCATAAATAAGACCGCTCGAGCGCAAAAACACTTCTGCAGTATTTTTTTGCAGACGCACAAAGTACTGTAGGATTGCAAACCCCGCTTGAACACAAAAAGACCCGCTCGAGCGGAAGACCAAAATTCTGGGAACAAGGTTTTAGACCAACAACAAACCAACATGTTCTGAACACGCCCAAGACATTTCAAAACTCAAATTCAAAGGGTAAGAAGAGGAAAAGACGTAAACAACAACATTAAACCACAAGACCCGAGTCCGAAACACCATAAAGGTCGAGTTGGAAACCGGGATCGCTATAAGATTGGTATGTGGAGATTTTATATTAGGGCCCAACATTGGCATGTAGAGATTTTATATTTTCATTTCTAGTGGTGATATTTCAAAACACAAAAAAATGGTAATAATGAACCAGAAACCCAAAAAAAGAAAAAAAAGAAAAAAAAAAACAATGGTCACAATCTATATATATATGTATATAAATGATATACAAATTCATTTTTTAGATTTATTTTTTAGATCCAATGATGTGTAAAAGAAATAATTAACTAATAATTAGAGAATATATAAGAGAAAATTACCTTTGATATTCTAATTGATTATCACATTATTAATCTATTTAAAAAGTGAATATATTTTTTGAGTTAGGATTGCAGTGCCAATATATATATAAATATATTACTTAACATTGATATGTGGATACTTTTATATTAGGACCAAACATGTACCTAGAGCTCTTTTATTCATTGCAGAAGCATTACTACAATTTATTTTTCTTCCATGTGTGCCAAATTTATTACAAGGTACTGAAGAGCTAGCTTCCATGTCTGCTAATTCTTGTTAGCATCCTAGCAGCGGAGATTATTACCAGGCGAAACGCCAAATTGGTTGCAATAGTCAGTGTAGTACTTAACACGAGCACTGACTGAATTCGAGTCTTTACCATTGCACTCAAGGTCACCGTTGATGGCACGAATTGTTGCACCAAATCCAGAATTCATTTTAGAGTGAACATTGTTCATCCAAAACCACAAGGCCGTCTTGAACGACATGACTGGGTCTTTTGCCACTGTTTCGGGGTTGTTTAGTCCATCGAACCCAATGCTTCTGCCTGCAGGACCATAGTTGTAGTTCCATGACAGCTGAAGAGGACCTCTTCCGTAGTATTTCTTGTTTGGTGCACATGGGTACTGGGTATTTGATCTGTCACAGTAGTTCCTAGAGGCACCGTTTATCTCTTCAATATAACAAAAATCTGCCAAATCAAAAAAGAAAGTGTTAGGAGTTGTTTGGGATGTTCTAAATAAGTATACTTTTTGACTTTTTATTAAATATAGATTAGGTTTGAGGTGATGTGATATAGAGATGATGTGACTTAAATAGAATAGTGACTTTTTAACTTTTTTAAGAGATATCAAACCTAGCCTCAGTTATGTGTGATATTTGTTTCACTCCTCCAGCAAACGGGGACGGACCCAGAATTCTAAAAGGGGCGGATATATCAATATGATCAATTAACTTGCCGACTCTTCCACCGTTTTTTCTTCTCTATACATTAAGACTTGTAATTGACACTAGTTATGAGAAATTAGATAGACAACAACTTAAGTTTAAAAAATATATTAATAAATAAATATACAGGGGATGTCCACTTAAAATTTAAAAGCAAAAATCTAGAAGGAGCGAAACCTGTATAATTTAGAAACAAAAAATAGTTAATACTATGAAATCATAAGTGTGGATTGGGAGAAAGGGATGTAGAAATCTTACGTCCAGTCTCATGCGTGGCATGTGCAAAGAAAGCAGCAATTTCGCGCTTAGAATCATCAGTAGTTCCAGTAGTGCCAAATGAAGGGTAGGAACGGATGGCGTTAAGAAACGCAGACCGGGTGAAGAAGCTTTTCCCTGCACATCCAGCAGAAGCTTTATTGATTATCCCATTGAAAAAGGACTGTGTCACAATATTAGAGACCGAAGCACCGTTGGAACCGGCGAGAATTCCCGCCAGAATGATTGTCAGTAAGTAGGTTTTGAAATCGAATGATACCATTTTGGAATAAAGTGTGTGGATAGAAGAGAGGTGTACTATGGGATGAATTTAAGGTTGAGGGGGACATGTATTTATAGTTGCACAATGAAAAATGCTATGAAAATTCAAATAAAGGATAAACTATTAATAATTATATTAATGATGGGGTGGGTTGTGGTGGTGGAAGCAACGGGGTGAAGGTGGTGGTTGGTGGTAGTGGCAGTGGAAGAGATGATGACACTGCAAATGCGATGGTATATATATATATATAGATGGCAGCTGCAGTGTGGTGATAAATTTTAATTTAAAAAATGTATTTATATTTTAAGCGTAAACAATATTTCTCTCAAATAATTTTACAGCAATATTAGATATCATGAAAAACCTTTCATGAAAATAATTATGAAAACTTTATGACCCTTAGATTAGACTTAGAATAAAACACTACACACTAATCAAGATAATCCAAAGATTATAAATTTTTTATGATCATTTTCATGAAAAAATTTTCATGATCCCTAACTTTTTCCATAATTTTTATACCTTTTAAAAGTAAAAATATTTTTTTATTCAAATAAGTTTATTATCTGTTGAACATTAAAAAAAAAAAAAAAAAAAAAAAAAAAAAAAAAATATTTGTTCAAAAAAAAAACGATTTTTATTTTTGTTGATTTTCTTCTTTCATTAACATAACATCAGAAAGTAAAAAATTATAAAAAAAAAAAAAAAAAATCTAAGAAATATTGTTTGCCAAACAAAACAGAGTGGTTTTTAAATTACAGTTTAGCATGTAATTATCTGCAATTATCTAGAACGCGACTAGGAGTAATTTTTCTATTTTTCTTTTTTTTTAGAACCTCCTTAGTAGTGTGTTGAACCAATGACATACTAAATGAATATAGGGAGAATTATATAACAGTGGAAAGATAAAAATATACATATATAAATGTGATAAATTTTATAAATATTAATAATTAAAATCATAATTTTTTTAATTTTTGATAAATATTTTTTCTTTTCTCTACTGATTTGTAATTCTCCATGAATATATGGTCTTAAAAAAATCCCAACTGTACGGTCTGGTCCGACCTACTGTAAGTCTATTTGGGTCCGTGTTACTAATCTAAACTGCTTATTTTGTAAGACTCTTTGAAAGATAATGCACACCAAAATCAGGTTAATTAAACATAAGGAACCACTCAATTAGATCACATTTATTTGAAAAATAATTAACATACTACATTTAAAATTTTATTATCTCTACAAAATGAATAGTTTGGATAATCGAGACAAACCCAAAATAGGTCTATAATAACTAATTGCGGAAGTAATGTAAGCAAAAGATGAGAGTTTTCGAGAATTTACAATGCTCTATTATATTGGCCTCACTGCTAATTTATTGAAGACATTCGTAGATACAATCAATAAAAGTCTAACAAGCTATTACTCTAGAAGTCAAAAAGCCTACACTTATAGGCTTATTAATTTCTTTATACTAAAGTTTAAAGGCCTAGTCATAGGCTTACACCAATTTTCTACACTACGTATTTTCACAAACAAAAAAGTCAAAATATAATAAATACAAAGGCTAGTAGATACATATGCTATGCAGTCCCCCTCTCTCGTTTTTTGAAAAATAAAAATTGTTTTGGGTAAAATTTGGCTAATATTATCTTTTTATTGTTGCTGCAAATGCTACCACGTGTGTTGGATAAGAATGTAGTAGATCCGGTATATTTGCAATATGTCTTCATGAGCCCACTATGTTTCCATCATATTGTCTAGATTGTGCATGAAGACACAATTTTCAGATAATGGAGAATCTTGCGGTAGACTCCATTATTTTTTTATTTTTTGAAAGCTTCCACTTCATTAACTTGCATTGTCAAATCTAGAGGAAGATCTAGCAAATTTCTTTTTGCTAGATTGTTGAGAAAATCTTCTGCTTCACTTTGTTGTGTAGCAGTTCTTGTATATGAAATTGGCTTCATAGTAACAAACAGTCTTCTTCCATCAGTTACCATGAAAGGCAATTCACTGCAACTTTTTATGCTTTGTGCCACTTAAGACAACAATATTAGGCTTTCTACCTAATAATATTCAGGACCTAAGACATCAATTAGTTCATAAGGATTAACAACCTCTTTCTTTGAATTTATTAATGGTCCATCATGAGCTAATTTCAATTTTTTTCAAGTACCAAATTTAATATGGCTGATATAATTTTTCCCTTTCACGCCATCCAACGGTGCTAAGAATCCAAAAAGTGAAATATTTTTCCATTTGTAATTTTTTATTACTTTTGAGAGCATTGCCTTGATCATCTCTGGAAAATCTTTTCATTGTATAAGATGAGACTTTTGAAGAATAACTTGATTAGTTATTCCTCAGTCAATTTCTTCAAAGACCTTCCAATCATTATCCTTCTAAACCATTCTTGGGTTTCTAAGAATAATGTAGTTTTTGAAATATCATCTTGTAAATTAATATTATCAATTGATTTGGAAAGAATTTGTTTAATTCTTTCACAATGATCTTCTACTTTATCTTTAATGAGTCTAAAAATTTCATAGGGAAGAATTATTCTTAATTTTTTAAAAAGACAAATTCTTCTAATTGTTTTAAAAGAGGGATTTGAATATTCATGGTTTATGAATTCAGAAATTTGAAGAAAAATATTTATTTTTTTCAAATTTAAAATTTTGATCACAATTCACTTGTTTAATGAGTTGGAAACAAAGTTTTTGTAACTCATTTATTTTAATGGTTTGTTCCACTAATTGAAATGATAAATTAGATGTTTGTAATCTAAAACCTTTTTTGTTTTCAGAAATGTGGGTTTTCCACACACCATATAAGTCATTATAAATTTTTCTAGGAACGCCAAGATTAAAAAAGTCTTTAATTTCATATTCATCTAGTTTAGATTTTTGAAATTCAATAGGGATTGGATTGGTTTGCTGCTGCTGAAAAATAGGCATCAATGGAGCTATATAGAAAGCCTTTTTAGCTTTTGCCAAACTATCACATGCTTGATAGCAAATTCTAGGGAACCCCACAACTTGCGCATTGCAATATTTCCAATTTGTGTAAATTCCAAATTGTCTACCTGAAAAAACAACACAAACTTTTTCTGTTTTGGGGATTGTTTTTTTGGCAATTGTCACCAATTCTTTGTCGGACTCAGCGGGCTGTTTACCCTTATTCATGGCTGAAAAGAGAAAACACTAGTTTAGTGATTTTTGCTTAAAAAATTTGCAAGAAAATTATTAGTTTCTTTTAAATGTTCAACTTCAAAAGTATATGTAGCAATTTCATTATACCATTGAAGTCGGCGGCCTTCTTCAATATTTTTCTTGTTAACTAAAAAAATCTTTCACCGCTTGACTGTCTATTCTAACAATAAAGCATTCAGGAGCAAGATATATACGGAATCTTTTTAAAGCGATTTTTATTGCTAAAAGTTCTTCTCCAAAAATAATATATCTTGTTTCAACAGATTTAAATTTGCCAAAATTTTATCCACAAATTAATTCATGTTTCTGAGTTTTCATGGAGATAAGTTTTTTTCCTACTTTTAATTCAATAACTATTTGTTTCTTCGGACTCGGTCCAAAATTGAGAAGGTATTGCTTTTAATACACATCCACAACATAAATCTGAGACATCCGTTTCAAGCATAAGTTTATCTCTTTTTTTAGGTAAATAAACTGTAGGCATGACTGTAATACTTTCTTTAATTTGTTTAATTAAATTGGCATCTGCTTTTGACCAGCAAAATTGTACGTCTTTCTTTAATTTTGCTAATAAGGGAAGTTCTAATTTTGTTAGATTTTTGACGTAATTTCTCCCGCAATTAAAAATTCTTTAAAAACTTTGAAATTGTTTTACTTCAATTAATTCATCTAGAAATTCTTTTACTTTTGAAATAATATGTTCTTGTAATTTTAATCATATTGATATAAAGATTAATCCTAAAAATTCTATTTCTTCTTTTTCTATCTCTGACTAGACCATCTTATTGAATATCCCAACTAAAGAAAATCCAACCCATAAATTATAAAATATCACTAAGATAAGAACAAAACCAAATAAATGGTATTTCAAACTTAGAGCATCTCCAACGGTTCACCAAAATTTTCATCAAATCTGAGTAAAAAAATGACTTTTTTCTCAATCTGATACCGAGTACTCCAACAGTTGATTTTCATCAAATTTTTATCAAATCTGCGCCGAGACAACCGGTTGGTCAACCGACTGGTCAACCGGTTAAGCGGAAAAAAAAAAAAAAATTTTAACTGTTTGAACCTTTTGGTGGTTGACCGGTTGGTCAACCGGCTGGTCGACCGGTTGGTCTCCCCCAACGGTCATGCACAGTATTTTGGTAAAATACGGAGCCTGTTCTCATTTTGGTGAAACTTTTGGTGAATTCTCGATTTGACATCAATTTGGTGAAACCGTTGGAGCTCCAAAAAGTGTTTTTTCACCAAATTTCAAATTTGATGGCAGGTTTGGTGAAGCGTTGGAGATGGTCTTAAAATAATTCTAGAGACCTAATAGATAATTGGTGGAATCACTTCACTACTACAAAAACAGATAAAGATCACACTTTTTTGGTGTGATATATGTTATTTAATCACACTTTTTAAATTTTATTAAAGTGTGATCTTTGGGAGTGTGATTAAAAAGTGTGATTAAAAATATTTAGATCACACCTTTTAAGTGTGATCTTTGGAAGTGTGATTAAAAAGGGTCATTTTTAATCACACTTTTTAAGTGTGATTAATAACATTTAGATCACACCTTTTAAGTGTGATTAAAAATATTTACATCACATCTTTTAAGTGTGATTAATAATATTCACTACTAAAAAAAAATACTTTTTGTGACCGTCACATGCCGTCGCAAATAATAAAAATACAGTCGCAAAAGACTTTTTGCGACAGCTATTTTGCCGTCGCAAAAAAAATAAAAAAATAAAAAACATTTTTAGCGACCATTGTTTTACTGTCACAAATAATTATTTATTAAAAAAAAATCATATATGAGTTTGCTACAACAAAAAAAATCAATTACAAGCACCAACCAATTTTTTGTAAATGAAAAATAACAAAATTAACAAATTAATTAAATTTATAATAGACATTATCCATTAACCATCTTTAAATACACTGTACTAAAAAATTCAAGTCTTCAAAAAAAAAAAAAAAAAAAAAAAAAAGAAGAAGAGCAACATAATCTTTAGCTCCCAACATCAATCGCTCGATCGTATCAACTATTCCCTCGACAAAATCTGCAAAAACATATATCAAACTTGACTTGAAAATTTAATGCACTTAAATGTGTTAGTTTAGCTTAAAATAATCAAAATAAAACTATGTCAGTGACCTATCTCTATGGCAGATCAGTAATTTGCAACAAGAGTTTCAATTACCTTAAGAGCAACTTCAAGCTTAACTATGGGATCACTTAATTATGGCGTTCGGAATTATATAACAATATTGTGGCGAGAGATTTCCCTAAGAACTCCACCATCACCACCTCCTACAACCAAAACCTGCATCAAGAATTCAATTAAATTTAGCACAAATACCTGACAAACAGAATAATTATAGATTGCATAAACATGAAGAGCAGAAGATAGCTAGCTCTACCAACAATGTTTTCCTCAATCATTGGCAACTTAAATTACAAGTTCTCTTTCTACTTGTAAATATGATGAATTGAGGCTGAGAGTACATAGAAATATTATTTGTTCACAATTTAATAATGAGACAAAAACAAGGTGAGTCTTATATTCAATTCTAGAAATTTGTCATACAATGCCTTCAATCTAATAGAAAGAGTAAATTTTGCACATAGAACTCAAATACTATTTTGTCTGAAATTCCTTGGGAAGAGTGTGCAACATAGTGATAATAAAAGAATGGTGCCACACAGCCTTGTCTCTAACGAAAGTCGAACCCTTAACCTCTCATACGTGAGAAGTAGGAAGTTGATGTTGTTGGGTTAGAAGACTGTTTGGCACATATAAAATAATTACTTAGAATCAAAAAATTTTGGAAAGAGGGTGATGAGTTTTTCACCCAATTTAGAGTAATGCCCTGTTTCTAGAAATTAATGCAAGAAATTAGTGAGATAGAGATGACAAGTAATGTTGATAGACACACAAGAATAAGAAAGAGTAAAAAGGTACCTTTATCCTCAGCATCTCCATTCCATTTACCAGAAGTAAAGTTCCACTCCCCAGCCAAGTTTTCATCTTTCTTCCAGTCAGATTTAACCCACCGATTCTTCCAGCCACCATCTTAAAAAAGTACAACAACAAAAACACATAATGAGGATGAATGTGAACCTAGAAAGTCCCAGATGCTTTTATTAAAAATAAAAAATAAAAAAACAGAACTGCTTATTAAGCAATTTACTTGCTAAAACAATGGACAACAAAAAGTCAAAAGCACAACTATATATATCTTTGTTTCTAACTTCTCTTCACCAATAGCATCTTGTTGATGTTAAATGTAAGCGCAATAGAGGTAATGCATTCATACATAATGTGTATTGGGGGATTTATACGTAGGGAACACATACAAAATGTTTAAGCTACACAGTTGAATTTTTAAGCGCAATAGAGGTAATGCATTCAATGAATTTTTTTTCCAACTAATACTAATCGAGGGGCCAATTGGTAATGCTACGTTAAACCTTAGGGAGGGGATTGTAATTTCTAAAATGTAAGGGGTGTCAATGTAATTTACCCAGTAAGGGCAAAATTAGTATTTAAAAAAATTAAATTGCTAAGGGGGGAATTTGTAATGAAACTTTAAACCTCAGGGAGGGAGATGTAATTTCCAAAACGTGAAGGGGGAATTGTAATAAACATAAACCTTAGGAGATATCAGTGTAATTTACCCTATGTATATATAATCACACTTAATTAAAAAGTGACATAAAAAATAAATATTATCACACTCAATCAGATTAAGTGTGATTAAAAATTTGAGAATTGTATATTTTATATAAAAACCAATTTGAAATATTTTATACAATCACACCTATTTAGGAAGTGTGATTAAATATATATATATATATATAATCACACTTATTTAAAAAGTAGTAATATATATATAATCACATTTTAATTACATTGTGAGACTAAAAAATATATAAATAATCACACTTTAATTAAAATGTATGATTAAAAAATATATAAATAATCACACTTAGTTAAAAAGTGTGATTAAAAAGTAATATTGTATATATAATCACACTTTAATTAGAATGTGTGATTAAAAAAAATATGTAAATAATCACACTTTAATTAGAATATGTGATTAAAAAATATATATCTAATCACACTTATTTAAAAAGTGTGATTAAAAAGTAATAGTGTATATATAATCACACTTTAATTAGAAAGTGTGATTAAAAAATATATAAATAATCACACTTTAATTAGAATGTGTGATTAAAAAATATATATATAATCACACTTATTTAAAAAGTGTGATTAAAAAGTAGTAGTGTATATATAATCACACTTTAATTAGAAAGTGTGATTAAAAAATATATAAATAATCACACTTTAATTAGAATGTGTGATTAAAAAATATATATATATAATCACACTTATTTTAAAAGTGTGATTAAAAAGTAGTAGTGTATATATAATTACACTTTAATTAGAAAGTGTGATTAAAAAATATATAAATAATCACACTTTAATTGGAATGTGTGATTAAAAAATATATATTTAATCACACTTATTTAAAAAGTGTGATTAAAAAGTAGTAGTGTATATATAATCACACTTTAATTAGAAGGTGTGATTAAAAAATATATAAATAATCACACTTTAATTGGAATGTGTGATTAAAAAATATATATATAATCACACTTGTTTAAAAAGTGTGATTAAAAAGTAATAGTGTATATATAATCACACTTTAATTAGAAGATGTGATTAAAAATATATATATATATATATAATCACACTTAATTGAAAAGTGACATAAAAAATAAATATTATCACACTCAATCAAATAAAGTGTGATTAAAATATCAATCTAATTTTTTTTATCACACTTCCAATAAAAGTGAGATCTTTTTTTTTGTCAAAGTGTGATCTTTAACTATTTTTGTAGTAGTGCTTGTTAGTGGAGGAAGGAAAAAGTTCTTATATATCAGTGGAAGAAAATTTGGAGTTGCCCCAGTGGAGTGTGGAAAAAAAATTGGAAAGTGATCATTTTTCTTGATTAAAGGATAAACTTATCCAATTTTATCACATACTCACACACATTACACAAGTGGTGCTACATTCTTAATTTTGTTTTTCAAATTTTATCTTTAATAATGTGGTTCACCTCCATGTAAAGTGATCCTACCCTCATCTCCCTCTCATTTTTAACCTCTCTATTTTCACATCATCAAGAGTGAAATTAGAGGAACAAAATTAAAAAATGAATCATTATTCCACGTCACACTTCACATTACTAACACACTGCACACACCACACCTCTCTCTAAAACAATAAATTTAAAATTTATGCTTTTTATTTTCTTTTATTAAAATGTATATAACATTTGATATATAATTTGATTTTTGTAATATTAAAACGGTTCAAAATGTATTAATAATATCTTTAAAGTTAGATTAATAATAGTACAATCAATTAAAAAATTAAATTAATAATTCAAAATAGATATAAAAAAAATTAAATATATTTAAAATTTTCGATATTTGAAAAATTGATACCATTGGAAAGATATGAACCATACTTTTTAAAATGGGACTAATATTAAATATATTTAATAAAAAAATTAAAATGATAAATTAAAGTAAATAAAAAAAATTACTTTGTTTGATTAAAAAAACAAACAGTCACTAATATAATTTTTAAAAATTATGCACAGAGTAAACTTGTACTCAAAATTTAAAATTCATCAATTTACAATTTTTTTTCCACACTCAACTACAGGTCCATTTCAGTTCTTCTCCGAACTTTCCCCTTTTTCCACTTATAAGTAATTTTTCCTCCACTTATCAATAAAGTGGGGACTGATGATTTCTCACCACAATATGATTACCTGGTACCAAAGGAAGAGGAATGTGTACAGTCATTTGTTAGGTTTTTATAATTGGCAATTTTATTTGATAATTTTTTTGTTAATTGTAATTTTATTTGCCTTTTTATTTCAGTGAAACTATGAGTGTTTATTTGTTAATCCAACCCGAATTGTACTTATGCAAAGAAATTTGTAATCCTGATCCTTTTATGTTTGCCACTTCGCTAAATATGTATGGGGATCGAACTACCCGATCAGCTCGCAGGGGTCCAGGAGACAGTGCTCCTTGTTGGGTCCAAGGTAGCGCCACGGTGAGGTTGCCCCAAAGCAAGAAACAAAAAGCAAAAGTGTGGTCAAAGTTGTTTGACCGTTCAAGCAATCATTTGTCCGCTCGAACAGAGAAAATGATCATCTAATACTTTTACAGAGCTCTTAACTCCTTGGAAGAAAGTTTTACCGCTCTAGCTATGAAAGTTGTGCTCAAGCGACCGGCCTATATGTTTCACACCGCCTTTACTTACACTGCTCAAGCAATGAAGTGTGCGCTCAAACAGTCTTCGTGGCTCTATTTTCTATAAAGTGCGTCATTCGCTGTTTTAGGGTTTAAGCCGTCCAGACTCGTAAAGAGAAAGAAAAGACAAAGTGTTTTCTATTGGAGGCTGTTTTATATGAGTTTTAGGGCTTAAGCCGTCCAGAATCTCAGTTTTGTTGTAGTGTTTCTTGATATATAGAAGGTGATCGATTGATCAGCGAACTACAGATTGTCTAACATCAAAGGTTGTTCGTATTATTTCATTCACAAAAGAAAGAGGTGTTCTTCAGTAGATTCCAAAGAATTTAAACTTGAAGTTTTGGTAGGTTCCGGAGTGGCTCATTGTCGTGGATTCAACATCAACTTTGTGAATTCAATGTTGGGCAAGACAATTCCAAGGTGAAGGCGGTGGTAGAAGAGGCACATTGCGTTTGGTTCAATTTGGGTATAGATTCGTTAGGTAATTGAGAGTACTCTTGTGTAATTCTTTTTTGTCTTCTTAGTAGATTATTTTGTAACTTTGGCCCGTAGTTTTGTTATTACAATTGGAAACGCTCCAATTATAATTTTTTCCACGTTAAATAGTTGTGCCGATTAGTCTTATTTGTTTGATTAGGATTGTTGTTTATTATTTTAAATTGAAATATAATCACGAATCAATATCTCATGAATTTTTAGATTTTTCACCATTTTCAATATTCATGTTGATGGTTACTCTTCATGGTGTTAACTACTTGAATAAATCAGAGGATCAACACTCCGACATCTGGAGGAAATTTTCTGTTTTGGAGTTACAAGCAAGGAACTCCATCCTGTGGACTCTAGTAGAACAGAACTCATATTTTTTCATAATTAAAAGAAGAGTTTGATCTTAACACTAGATGAATACTAATATTGTGTTTAGATTATAAATTTTCTTTTCCAAATCCTACTCAGATTGATAATCCAAACACAACTTAAGGGTGGCTCACAAATATTTATTTACTCTTTGTAAGTAAGAAATGAAATTGATGTCCCGTTTGGAAAGATCACAAAAAAAAGTCAAAAAATCAAAATAGTCAAAATGTCACTTCTTACGTATCAATCGAGTTTTTTTTTTTTTTTTTGTATCCATCTGTTCAACTTAAAAAATTATTCCAAACACTATATTTATTTCATAAAAAAAATTAAGTTTTGGACTCTGAATATTACTTCAATTTTTTCTTGACGGCCTTCTCCTACTATCGTCTTCTACCCCCTTATCTTGTCTCTTGCCCTGCATCATGGCAGAAGCCTCAAAATACACTCACTAGTGTTACAACAAATGTCTAAATCAATTGTCTCTTTTGTTATACCTCTATATACCTTCAAATCTTACTCATCTTATGTCAATTGTCTCTCGCCAATCAACTTCTTGTTGCCGCATTGCATCCAGCAAAATATAAAATCCCCACGCACTAAGGGCATATTTTATTTCAGTATGGGAGCATAGGATTAGATTTGTTAAATTAGTTATATGTACATTTCTTTGTTTGTATTGCATAAATAATGGCCAACTTGGTAATACGTAGGACTTCTAATCTCATAGTTTGGCAAATGCTACAATTGGGCTTATCCAATTAAACAAAATGTCACATCAAAATCATAATCATTTCACTTTTTTTTTCACAAATATCACATCTAACTATAAAAAAATCTAACCATCTTTCCAAATACAAAAAATTTAGTCTATTAAAATAGCTAAAAACTAAAATAACCTACTAAAATAGCCAACTTCCAAACAAGACCAAAATCGTGGAATATTCAATACCATACAGAGGTACGTATTAATAATCTCACTCTACTAATTAAGTTGAACAATCAATCCAATAGATTATTAATCCTATCATTATTACTCCAACCAATCAAACAGGCCATAAATACCTTAGGTTGCTACTGCAATATAAACTTGTGTTCACACTGTATTGTATTGCCTATAAAAAGCATGCTATTTTTGTAATGAAATTTTATGAAGCAAATAGAGAAACAAATTTCTTCCCCATCGAACAACATCAAAGTATTATTCAATTTAGGAAAATGAGTGGGAGCACTAATTAGTGCTCCCACTAATTAGGTGGCAGTGGGTCTCACCAGTAATGATGTGATGTTTTGGTCTTGGAGTTGTATTTTTTTTTTTTTTTTTTTTTTACTTTTTTAATGCATTAGTGCTATTAGTGGTGGTGTTTTTAGTGGGATGAATCATTGTTGTTCAATTTAATAAGAAAAAAAAAAAAGGGAGAAGACATATATATCCTTTTATGAAAGAATACATTTGAGTTGATACCAATTATTTCGTCCTAGATCAAGTATCAAAACAAGTTCTCAAAAGCCCTTCAATATTGTGTTAGTTGTACTATTACATGCCAAATAAGTTAATGCTTGAATAAAGCCCTAACTTGGATGGTTCCACTCTTTATTACTTTTAAGAACATGTAACCATTTTATTTTAACAAAAAAATAAATTACAAATTTTTAACAATAAAGATTATCGCCAGGTGCAACGCCAAGTTGGTTGCAGTATTCTTGGTAGTACTCAACACGAGCATTGACTGTATTTGTGTTTCCACCATCGCATTCAAGTGCACCGTTGATGGCTCGGATTGTTTCACCAAACCCTTGGCCAGAAACTATGATAGAGTGAACTTTGTTCATCCAATACCACAAGGCGGCCTTGAACGACACAGCTGCATCTGTCGCAACAATTTCTGGATTGTTGAGTCCATCAAAGCCAACGCTCTTTCCGGCAGGACCATAATTGTAGTTCCATGATAGTTGAAGTGGGCCTCTTCCATAGTAACCCTTCCCAGCTACACAGGGATACTGTGTGTTATTCTCGTCACAGTAGTCCTTTGAGGCACCATCTATCTCTTCTATGTAGCAAAAATCTGCACAATCGCACACAAAAATTATCAACTATATATGTATGCAATGGTCCTTGTACTTATGTTTGGCCACGTCTAAAAAAGTCACATCTTTTTTTTTGAATTTTTTGTTTGTAGTGAAATTTATTTAAATTTGTATTAGATCTTTTTTTTAGGTCTATCTAGCAATCTAGAAGGATCTAAGAAGTTTTTAAAAACAAAATCCAAAAGAAAGTTCATTAAAAAAAAAAAATCAACTTTTTTAGTTTTTCTTTTAATGGACATTTTTTTAAAATATTTTTTTTACTTTTCAAATCGTCTAGTATATTATATAGTGTAGAGTATTTGCCGTTAGATTATTAATTGAAAATTATCTTAATTGAAATATTGTACTAAAATGGGGACTTTAATTTTGTTGCCATAGTTTGGATTGTACTAAACAATTTTTACATTTGTCTACTAATTACAACTATGTTAGCTACTTGTACAGAATCTATTCACATACAATTGATACAAGGATAGGACGCGCATGTAGCATGTGACACCTACCCTCTTCTCTCATTCCTGTGTTTCATTCCATGAGATTTGTTTTGGAAAAATCAATTTTTGACTCTTTTTTTTTTATTTTTTTTTATTTTTTATTTTTTTAAAAAAAGTGTAAAAAAATTAGAGATGATATGATTTAAAATAGTCAAAATGTTGACATTTAATCCAATTGTCAAATAGGCCTAAATTCTATGCAAATAAATTTACTAATCAACTTATGAAATTATGCATGCAAAAGAACAAGAGGGAGGTTAAAATCTTACGTCCAGTCTCATGCGTGACATGCGCAAAGAAAGCAGCGATTTCGCGCTTTGAATCATCAACCGAACCATCCCTTCCAAAAAGAGTGTACGAATTGAGTGCCTCAAGAAACAAAGATCGAGTATAGAAGCTCTTTCCAGCACAACTTGCATCGGCTTCACCAATTATCCCATCGAAGAAAGCCTGCGTGACAATGTCAGACACCGAGACATTGCTAGGACTCGGTGTCGCAAAACAAGGACCCTCTTGGCAGCCTGACCCACAATATGCATCGGTAGTGCCACAATACCCATATTGGCTGCAACACATATCTGATGCACAACCACAGTTCTGTGCCGATATGAGCCCCGGCAGAGCTCCGGCGAGGATTCCGGCGAGAATGAATGTAAGCAGGTGATTTGTTATGGATACCATTTTTGAAGAAGTTATAGAATGATAGAGAAGAGAAGCAAGGGTTTGATGTAAAAGTGTGGGTGTGAAAGAGGTATTTATAGTATGATATGATCTGATCAATGGGAGCGCTAGGTTGGTGTGCAGTGGTTTGAAGATAGATAAAGTCGGCCATGCAACCTTCTAGAGAAAGCGTGTATATGCATGCATTTTGTCGACGGGGTTGACTTTGACTTCTTCAAAAGAGGATTAAAGTTGATTTTCACTTCCAAAAGAGAAATAATATTTGTTGAGCAATACTAGGGACTAAGACTTTTACCGTAAAATTTTTACCATAAAATATATGCGTAGAATATGCAAAAACTCTCACATAAAGGGAGGAATGGATAAACGTTGGTGTAGGCTAGGCTGGGTTGAGTTGGGTTAGGTTGGGTTTGGGTCAGACCAGCACTGTATAGGTTTCGTTTGGTAGAATTGTGAGAAAGTGATTATAGTTTATAACTTAACAGCTTATAACTTATAACTGTAAATATAAGCTGATTTTTTACTTATAAATTAAGTTTCTCCTCCCCCATTCAAAGAATAAATTGATTTTTGACTTATAAAAAACTATAAGCTGTATTGTTAAGCTGAACCAAATACATCAAAATAGCTTAAATTAAGCTAAAAGCTGAAATAAGCTGAAAATAAACCCTACCAAACAGGGCCATAATAAGAGATTGTGTTTGCCTAAGCCAAACTCGGCTCTAACATCGAGCCTCTATACCTACTCAAGTTCAGTCCAAAAAAGAATTATAAATTATAAGTTCACCCATCAGGTTATATGTTTAAAAACATTAAAATATTTCATAATTAAATTCAATCATACATTATATTTCTTAAATAAATATATTGGTATCATTATAAATTAAAAGATTTTGGGTATAAATTAAAAGATTTTGGGTATAAATTAAAAGATTTCTTACATGAACTCAATCATACATCGTCACAAATGTGAATTTAATAAAATCAACAAAGATAAAATGTAGATCCCCAAAAAATATATATATTCTATAGTTTGAAAGTATAAATCCCAAGCCCTGCCCATTAATATTTCGGGGTGAAAATGTTGACCCAGCCTGGCCCTATGAGCTAAAACAACCTTCTCAGGTCTTGAAAAAGTAAGGTTGAGTTGGGCTGGGTTGGGCGGATTAGGCGGGGCAATGAGCCGATGTCCACCCTACATAAGGATGAGTTCTACATGAGTCTGTGAGCCCCATCTTCATATAAGAGTTTATGTGCATATAGCATTGTTGCTTCTCGGTAGTGCTACATGCATCAATCGGTATATATTGAGTGTGTCAATATATGTTATGACATTATTATTTCAAAATTATGATTCACCATCATACAAATTACAAATATCCAAAATCTCTAAAATTATGTCACATTATCTGTTAGTACTGTAATTGGTATATCAATTTGTGCATATAGCATTATTCAAAAATTAATTAATGGAAAATTATAAAGTGCATGGTGTCTTAATTTCCCTATTGCTGGTTAAGATAGTGAGATTAATTAATTTTATATTTATTTTTTAGAAACAATAAAATAATTGTCACTTGCTAATTAGTTAAAACAGTGAGATTAATTAATTTTATATTTATTTTTTAGAGACAATAAAACAATTGTCACTTGCTAAATAGTGAAAAGGTATTATTCCAAGACTACAAGATTTCAAAGCCAGTGTTGATGGTTCAAGTTTCTAGAATCGTTCAATTAATCATGCTTCTTGATAATCTAACAATTGTAGTAAGAAGAGCCTTAACCGTTTGGAAGCTAATGGGTTGGTTTAGTAGTAATTATAAGTTAATTTATTTAACTTATTTTTTCTAAAAAAAAAAATTGACCAATGGTATTTGGTTTCAATTTTAAATATAATTTATGTGACCAAAAAATGTGAGATTTTTTTAAGTTATAATTTGTAACTTTAATTTATTTGAAATCCTTATATACATATAGACAAAAGAGACTCATCACTTGGTGTAAAAAAAAACTTCTAAGGGAATGCGCGCACAAAAAAATAAAATAAAAATAATAAAAATAATAAAAAATTGTGAGAGTTTATTTAACAAAATGGGTTCTTTTTTTTTTTTTTTAATACAAATTATCATAATCAAAAGTTACATTAAATAAATTTACATTTGATTATAATTTTTTAAACTATTAATCTCAAAAATAATAACCATAAAAATTAATTTATAAATGATACCATACCAGCATTAGCATTTTCTGATTGAGCATACCACCTTGGGCACATCCATGTAGTCCTGATAGTACATGCTTAGGACACTACGCCAAAATTGAATTTTAGCGGCGGTTTTTTACTGTCGTTAAAGGCTGTAAAATCGCCGTTAAAGTCTTTAACGGCGGTATTAACGGCGGTTTCGTTACCGCTGTTTATGCGCGTGTCGGAAAAAGTACAACCGTCATAAAAAGGTAAATTACCGTCATTAAAAGTCGACCAAAAACAGCGATTCTTTACCGCTGTAAATAGGTTCAAATTTTTCAAAAAATAATTATTTGTTCTTACACTCCCCATGTCTTGAACCCTCAACCTCTCATCCACCCACACCAATCACTCTACCACAGCCACTCTTCATGAAATATATTTCCTAAATAAATATTTAAACATTACTTTTACTTTATTGTAGATGGTCATGTTCAACCCTAGCCGCGCGTGGTCACCACTCACCGGAGCTCGGCCGATAAAGACCACTGTCATTAACGGCGGTAATGAGAGTGCTTTAGCGGCAATTTTATTACCGCCGTTTAAAAATGGCTTTAGCGGCGGTTTTTTAACGGCGGTTTCATTACCGCCGTTAAAGGGTCATTACCGGTGGTTTTGTTAACGGCGGTAACGAAAATCGCCGTTAAAGATACATTAACAGCGGTATTAACGGCGGTTTCGTTACCGCCGTTAATAATATCTTTAAACGGCGGTAACGAAACCGCCATTAAAAAAATCGCCGTTAATGTCCTGTTTTGGCATAATGGGATTCACTTTGGTAATATCGTATACACCAAAAAAATTATATTTAAATGTATGTCACTAAACCTTTTAACTATAATTTCTATTTTTTTTTTTAAATCAGTGAAATCTCTCGAACAACCCTAATGCCCTACCCTTCCCTCCCTCCCAAATACCCATGCCCTAAACCAGTGAAACTGTCCATGAAATATAGAAGCCATCAATACACAATTTAAGAGCATTGTGCTATTTTTACCAAATACGACCTAATAAACTACTTTATTAAGTTTTCATTTATCTTTTTCCTTTTATTTTTTAATTAATATTATGCTTTGGACCATTCAAATAGTTGTGTATATCAACTAATTCAAACAGTGATCACTACCAAACGTCTCTCACCACCACCATCCACTTGCCATCATCTTTGGACTTTGTAAAAGTCCCAATTATGCAAGTCAAAAGACAATAACAGTTCATGCTAAGAGATAAGCAATGGCAAAAATTATAAGGTGTTTTAGGATATCATGTGTTATTGTTATCGATCAATTTTTGATTGTATGTCTCTTACTATTTTATCATATCTTAATACAAAATTATAGATTATATCTCCTGAACCTATCATAACCTTCTTGAGGCATAAGGGAATAATTATTTAGTTGTCTTGAAATATTACTCTGCACTATTTATCACTTGACACATTATCAAGTTATTCCCTATAAACCTAACAAAAAATATTATATCCTAGAATTTTAATCAATGAATATCTCATGAAACTATCTCAAGAGCAAAAAAATAAGTTATCGGCATAAGGCCACTTCACCATGTTCCAAGAATAGTGAATAACCTCTCCATTGGAGGAGAGAAGAACTTACTTCTGTCTAGACCAATAGAACAGAGCAGACTCTTCTATTCTATGTTTTGACTTTTATATTTTGAAAAACTAAGATGACTGACTTTGTTGGACACTGACGGAGTAATCCCCTGCACATATTATGGCCTTATTTAGAAAGTCAATTATCTTAGTTAGTTTTTAGGTTTTTTTTTTTTTTTTTTTATATTTATTTTAGGCTGGTTAAAATAATTATATTTAGAAAGTTAATTGACTTTTTTTTTTTTTTAACAATTGATTTGATGATTGTCATGAGTGATGAGGGGTATAGAATTTAGAGAACGCATCAATTGACAAAATCATCGGCAGTTTGGCAAAATCTTGAGCTGAGAAGACCACAACTCCATGTGATTAATTTTAGTTGTCTGAGTCTCAAATAAATGCTCTTTGACCAAACATTTATAATCGGCCAATCAATATAAAGGAAACAATTGACCAAACCATTTGTAAATGGCCTAACTTTATTCATGCTTCAAAGTTGGACATTGTCAACCAAATACAGTGTTTTGCATATTCAATTTTAATAAACCCTAATATTTTCTTTCCTCCCAATTTCAACATAAACAAACTGGTCCCAAAATGTATAGGATAGGTTAGGCCGATTCCCCCCCCCCCCCCCCCCCCCCCCCCCCCAAAAAAAAAAAAAGAAAAAGAAAAAAACTGATAACTTTGGGTGATCTTTCCCATCTCTCTCTCTCTCACACACACACACAGTTTTCAAAGGCAGAGTCATGACAAGCTCTCTTGCTTGCTCTTCTCATCCTCATACCCTGAAGCCTTCCCGGTTCTACCAATTAAAAAGGGCTCCGGCAAAGAACTGTTGCTTTGAATGTCAAGACCGTGATAAGATCGAGATGCAAGGTACTCTGCCCCAGATTTAGCTGTTCCCTTGATTATAGATTTAGGGTCCTTGTCGCTCACCTGAAGAGCCTTCTCTGTTGCTTTCACCAAGGCAAGAGTTTCATCTTCATTTTCCTCACTGGTCTCTAATAACCCACACATTTAAATATTCAAAATATTAGAAACATTAATTATATTTACCATGTTCCTGTCATATGTAGAAAAAAAACCAAGAAAGTAAATTTGGGTGATGTATGATTTTATCCGTCTTACCTATAGAAAAATGGGAAATAAATAAATAAATAAGAGAGAGAGTTTTCGTCGAGAAAATTAATGGACACGGAAAACAAGTAAAAAAATAAATAATCGCCTAGTAAAGATTTTCCCTCTGCCTTTCGGAGAGTGTTTTCTAATCTAAAAACTAAAATGGCCATATCAATAAGGCAGGGACAATCAATATAAATAATTTTATTGTAAACAACATTTATCACCGGATAATCCTTATTGATCTAGGAAAGGGATATATTAAAGGAAACAAACAGCTAAATAATTTGAGATATGAAGTGAGTTTCTGTGTAGGTTCTTTCTTCACAACCCTGAAGAACAAAATTGCCATATTGGCAAAAATAGGTGCATCAACACCCTCTTGTTGGAAATTCATAAAAGTACAATATAACTTTAACGACCAAAATCAATTGTCATTTGCATATTCTCACGGTTACGGTAAAAGATACATCAATCTCCTCTTGTTGGAAAACCTGACCTCGAAGTTCAAAATTGCAGTTAACAACAGTAAAATAAACAGTTCATTATAATCCATTATAAAATACAAAGCCCATATGTTCACAGAACCTGTTTTTTATTTGAAAGCATCTTTGCAAATAAAAATTGAGCAAAAAAATTGAAACAATGTATTCATAAGTAAATTCTCATTCTTAGACCTACTATGGTACCAAAAAATGACCAATCCTCTACAAATACTCTTGAAAATAAGAGGGAAAGAAAATAAATCTAAAAGAGAAGGAGAATCAATATTCAAAAACAAAATGAAAAATAGAATAATTCCAAGAGGGAGGAGACATTCTAGTCCCCTACTTATTTAGCTTATAGCTAATTCAGCTGCATCTGATGACAACTTAAACTATTTTGCATGAGATAATTTCAAACTATGTCACCTTTCGGTACAATTTAGAAGAAATTTAGTCCTTTTATTCAAAAAAATTATAAAATAAATAATAAGAAGTTTTACCAATCTTTTAATTGTTTCTCACTCTTTTGCCAAGTCTGAATAAATCATGAATGACTCTAACATGGCTTCTCTTAATTATTTCCAAACAACTGATTACTACTACAGACAATGATGCCAAAAGAGCAAACAAGTTACCTTCCAGTTCAAAATCTTCTACATATCCACCTTGAAGGAATGAAAATCGTGCTTCTTCCAATTGGTCTCTTAATTCCATTGGAAATGAAGTCATCAAATTCTGAAATTCCATCACATAAGCTCCTGTCCATTGACTTCCTCTAGGGAATAAAATCATAAACAAAGAAAAAGAAAAAATAATATGTTAAGCAAGGATATTGATGAAATACAATAATTGTAGAGAATCAAAGGTAGCTTTTGGTAAAGTTTTAGAATTATAATTTAAGAATAGAGTTTTATTTTAAATTTGTGAGTTTTGGAATTATGATTGAGTGTGAAAAATTTGTTTGATTATGAGTTTTGAAAATAGTTTTGAATTTAGTTTGAATTGAGTGATGTGACATGATATTTGATTCAAAAACTTACAACTCATAACCAAACACACAACCCAAAATTCTATTCAAAGCTCATAAAAAAATTTAAAAAAATTCCAAAAATATTTTTTATTTAAAATATAAAAATAACAAGTGCCCCAAAAAAAAAATACTAACACTATTTTGGTCAACCGGCCGGACGTCCGGGAGAACATTCGGGAGGATAACTGGGTAAACATGTTTTCAAAAATGGGTGTAGAATCAATTTTTGAAAATTGTAAACAAACAGAGCACTCAAACCAAGGTGTAGAATCATGTTTGGAAAGCTCCACCAAACATAGCCAAAATGCTTTAAGCACGAATTTTAGACAAGCACTCCCTTCCCACACAACTAATTTATTGTTTTGAGCATCTAATCTAATCCCCAAGTTTTACTCTACTTCCTTATCTCCATTCATCAGTACGAAACACAGCTTCTCCACATGCGGAAGACGGCGTACATCTATCCCTTCACAGATCCCAGTGGTGGGATCTTTGTGCACTAAGCTGCCATTTATACATCCAAGTGCTAATGGACTTTGCACCAAAATATATTGCTACAAATCAATTTCTCCACATTCAAGTTGCAAAATGTGGATTGAGATCCTCTACATTACATCATCTAATAGTTTTAAAATGATAATAATAATAATAATAATATATTTATAAAAAAGAAAAAAAAGTCAATTGTTGTAATGACTTTTTCTTAATTTGAAATAATGATAACTTGATACGACAATTTCAGAACCACTGGATGATGTAATAGAGATCCTCTATCACAACTACGTAATGGAGAAGATTTGGATCCGCAAAATGCAAACTTGTATGGGATAATGGGACTCCCTTCAGGTAAATAAAAAAGTAGGCAGAAACAAATTAACTACATAGATATTTTCTCTGATAAGTCATTTCATAGATTTGTGGAACAAAGAAGGATCTAGGGTAAAGATTTCTCACAAATTTGAGGCAACCAATCGGATTAAATTTGTGAAACATGATAGGTGAATTGAACTAAAATATCAAAATAGACATATTATAGATGATGTGAGTTTCAGCTTTGCAAGATTCTTGCAGAAGAAGAAAAAAAAAACAAAATCAAATACATATCAGAACATGTGGTGGAATACTGACAATGCGTGGAAGCAAATTCTTTTTGCACACGTGCCTATTGCAGAAAAAACTAGACTAGCAGAAAAGCCATGAGGCCAAACTGATTATAACAAAATGCTAATAGATGGTTTGAAAGACTGAACGGGTTAAGATGGAGTTAAGAACCATTAACTAATAATTTGACTAATAAATAGGGGAATTTTCTGGCAATACCTGCTGAAAGCTATCATGGCTTCAAAAGGGGTAATAACAGGAGATAAGAACTCTTTGCTATCCAAAAGAGCAGTTTGTGCACAAGAAACATAAACAAAGACATCACACTGCAGAAAGAAGAAAGTTTGTTACAGCATTTTGTGTTATAATCTCTAGCAAAAATAGAAAATCATCTGCTTGCATACATCAAAGTTTACCTCCGGAAAGTTGGCAAGTTTAGCAGGGTTCGGTTTTCCCATAACAAGAGTATAGACTTTCTTTCCAGCTCTGGTGATCAACCCCTTCATCTGATTAATCATGTGCAAGTAACCAGCTGCATCAAGAGTTTAAAATAAAATGTCAATCTTCAAGAAAGTAAGATGATTCATGCTCAGAGAGATAAATAAATTACATAAAAGAGAAAACTGAATTTATCTCATGAAAAGAGATATACAATCATAAAATTATCCGAAGGTATGCTACTGAAAAGGAAAAATTAACAGGTCTTATCAATTTGTCTGAGGTTGATTTTTTCAAATAATCAGCGAATAGAAAAATAATTGCGCAAGCATACCAATAAAGGTTAGTTTGTGAAGAATTATGGACTTCATAAGAATAAATTCCATTCTGAACACAAAGTACAAAAAAAATATAACCTAATTGACAGATCATGAGTGCTGTATTCAATAGTAAACAAGACCAACATGGCTGCTGTAAAATCACTTCTAAAATGCAACAGCAGTAACAATGCAATTCATTCAGGTTTACTTCATTTAGCCTCAGGCATGGTGTAGAGGAGAAAAACTAAATTAGTGATCAGAATTATTATTTCCAATATTTCCAAAGCATTGTAAATATCCTTTTTGCTTTTACTCGTTACTTTTAGCAATGAATGCATGCAATAAAGCCAAAAAAATTATTTGGAGCGTGGTTAGAAAGCCACAAGTATGAATTCAAAACGTGAAGCTTTGAAGCATAGCAAAAAGATGAAACTAATATCAATGCATAGAACAGTAAAGTACAGTAGAAGTATCTTAGAACATACCTACACCAAGAGTTCCTACCAATATCCCAATAATGTTAGCATCCTTTGCCTTCTCAACCAGGTAATATCTGCATAAGCATTATGCACAAAGTAAAAGATTTGATAAGACAACAAAATAGTATGAGAAAATTCAACAAAGGCAACGCTATAGGCAACCATATCATGCAATATGCCATAAACGAGTTTTAACTTCAAAGGGAAGAAATGGATAAGAATATGTTAAAAATAATACCTACGCTTCAGAATCCTTCTCTGGTGAGATACATCAGTCACTAAGTGATTTTCTGCTGCATCATATCTGACTGAGGCCAGTGCCAACAAAATTAGATAGAGGACAAGTTAAATAGACAAGACATCATGCTCATCTGATCTGGAAATTAATATCAAGGGTAGAAAAAATCAATCACAATATTTCAACGGCCAATGACTAAAATAGATAGGGAATCAACCTTTCTTTCTCCAAAACTAGTAACAATAACAGACTATCAAAGAAAGGGGCAGGGGTAATAACGACACAGCTTGAATGCATAGATTTTTTTCCAAATAAAAAAGAAATAGTGAATCATATTAGGGACTGGAAAAAAGGGTAGAAAAGTTAGCAGCATGAATGTGTAAGCAAATCAAATTTTAAAAGACAGACAGGCCCAAAGGATATGCAGACACACAAGAACTCAGTAGTAACTATCTCCATCCCATTTTAAGTGGCATGGTTGACCATCCAAACAGTTTGAGGAAAGCATATTTAAGCAATAGATTTATAAAAATGCCATTTGCCTCATTTTAATACATTTTTTGGAATTGAGATTGTATTTACATAAAAATTTTAAAAGGAGTAGCATGGGAAAGCTTTTTTTTCCATTCATGGGAGAGCTTTGGAATAAAGTTAAAAAACACAGGATCCGGTACCTATTTCACATCCATTGAATGTCAGAACAACATTTGCGAAGGCTGCATTGTCAGCACCAACCCAACAAAGCAAACAGTCCTCTATTCTACGTCCCTCAGGTAAACTCCAAGACAAGCCGCCAATGCTATGTAGTGTACAAATTGTGTTGCTAGAACCTTGATCAGTAGCAAGGCTACCATCCAACCCCAGGTGCCCACTGGAAGTTTTGACATTTTCGGATGGATCCATAACTGAACGAATAACATCAGCACAATATAATTCTAACTTGGATGTTGACCCATGTGGTCTTGATGATTCAATTGTAAATGCTTCTTTAATATCCTGTATTGCATATGCATATTCCAGTCCAAAAAGGACCTGCATTTCAGGGAAAATAATTGAACAAAGAAAGATAAGACAGTTAGCCACTGCAACAGATTATTTTTTCTTTTTGTGCTTGACAGCAGCAGAAATTTAAAGTTGGGTATTTATTTTTATTTTTTTGACAAATAACAAATTTAAAGTTGGGTTTTTAGCAGGCTACATTATACAAGTATAACAACGAACATGTCAACAGTGAAAAGAAAAGAATACATCTTTTAGAGTAGGTTTCTATGTAAAGCCTGAAGGAGAACGCAACTTAAGAAAAAAAAAAAAAAATTGTCAATGAATATAAACAAATTTGTAATCAACCACAACTATGTAAAGCAGCACATCTGAGTTATATCCAACTATGCCACATCTGAGCTATGAACAAAGCAACAGTAATGATAAAATATTTGGGAAACCACACATTAGTGGGGTTTTGAAAAAATATTTACAGATTAGTGAAAAAGTTTATGAATTTAATTATTAATATTTATAAACTTTATCATTAGTTTGAATTTTTTTTTTTTTTTTTGAAAAAACACACTGAGGTGTAATTCTCCCTAAAATATTAATCCAGAAGAAAAATCTTTCTATTAGAACAAAAGATTATATAACCAAAATGCCACAATTCCTACTGCAACATCACATTGACATGCTATCAAAGCAATTCTTCTGTAGTGGATATTGTACAAGGTCATTTACTGCATAAATTCATAATAGACTACGTGCTCAAGCTTGTCTTGATAACAATGAATTCCATGTTATTAAGTCTTAAAAGTTTTAAACACATGTTGCCAAAGAAGTTAATCAAAGAACCCAAAAACAAAAATACTTGACATACCACAACAGGCTTGCCACTGGTCAATGCATAGTTTGACAAATTCTTTGAGCAGTTAGATACACAAATTGGAGCTTTCCCAAAAACAAATAATGCAGGAAGAGTTGATGTCCTGTAGCACCCAAAAAAGAATAATTTAAATACACGTAAACCTATGAAATTTACGGTTCAGCCACTTAAACAGCACAGAAATAAAATTAATAAGCCTCATTATTTCCAAACTTTCAAAGTTAACAAAAGAAAAAATCAAACACTACTTACGGACTAAGACATGTATGTCCGTAATGAATGACACAGTCCGCATTAATGTGAGATGCTCCAACCTCATCAACACAACAACTGCCATAAGTTGTATCTGCCATTACATACAACCCAACATCCTTATCACTTGCATTATCTTCACTAGAACAAAGCTTATCACGCAGAGCACTCATGACTCTTGTAGAATCCTTCAATAACTCATCTGGGAACTAACAATTCAAACCACAATAACTCATATTCAAATAATCAAGCAATCAAAACAAATATAACATATCCTGTGTGGATACCTCGAAAAAACTAGAAAATGGCTAGGGTGAGGTAGAAGGTTCCAAATCCTAGATTTTCCTCCGTTTGAAGCACAAGAAACTTACACCTAATAGACTACGTCAAGTTGAGGTTTCACGTTTTAAATTCCAAATCAACAATACATCTAGAGTTCAATTTTTATGTTTTTCACTTCTGTTTTCACATCAGCCAAACAGAAGACTAACCCTGCTGTTGGTTGGCAAGGAAAATGTAGGAAGGAACTGTTTAAAAAAAAAAAAAAACCCAATCCATTCAGTTCAGTTCAGTTGAAACATTCAGAGTCCAGCAATCAAAACAACCTCTCACATGAAGAATCGCCCAGTCTATTTCCTTTTGTTTTCTTTACATTCACATCCCATGATTTGGGAAGAAAATAAAAGAAACTTATTTCTCTTTGTTCATATCACTTGTTTTGGATTAGTAAAGAGATGGGATGAATTGAGAGAAATTCATTTTCCTCATAACCCTCATTTTGAGTCCTTCCACTTGGGAAAAAAAAAAAGACTTTAGATAAAAATAAATAAATAAAATAACACCACAAACTAGCACCTTCAAAAAATTATTTTGGTAATATAACATAATTTTTTTTTCTTTGCTTTTCTCTCCTATTTATTCAAACAACTTCTCTTTTCTCTTCTAACTTATCAAATCAATTTTTTTCTTTTCTTTTCTTTTCTTTAATAAATTCCCAAACAGAGTGCCAGTTTTCTACGTAACCGAACAGAGGGAAAGAAAAAAGAAAAAAATAATAGTTTTGCTAGGGCTTTTGAGGTTTATACAAGAAAATTGGAAGGGTAGTAGAGAGAGAAATATGACCTGCAAAGCGACTCTAGTGAAGTTGCGGCTTCGGATGAAGGTGGCAGTGCGGGAAATTTCGTAATTTGATTCCAATTCCATTACTGGAGAGGCGATAAAGCTCTACTTCAGAAGAAACAAACACTGCTCTGCACTGCTCGCTCGGGGCATATAGATATATGTATACGTATAAAGTTAATTTGGAAAAAGGAACCCCCGCCCCACTCTAATCTGTCAAATTTGGGTTCTTAGCGTGGTTATGGTTAGAGATGGCAATTTGAAACCGGCCCGACGGGGATCCCCGATCCCGACCCCGATTTAAGCGATTTTTCCTCGAAAAATACTCCCGACGGGGAGGGGATGGTATTCAAAAATTAATCCCCGATCAATTTCGGGCCGGGGACGGGGATACATATTTCAGTCCCGGCCCCGCCCCGACCCCGCCCCCGATCCCCGCCCCGTATAAACCCCGAAGTAAAATTACTATTTTACCCCTCATCATATATATGTGCGCATATAGGGTTTATTTGAAGCCATCTGCATCTGCTCTCACTCACTCTCACACACGAAGCACGCTGCTCCCTCTCTCTCTCTCTCTCTCTCTCCCCGCCGTTGCCAAGAGGTTAGGGTTTCATCTCCCCTCCCTCTCTCTCTCTTTCACACAACTAACGACGGCTGACGCGATCCCGTCACCGCCGATCTGAGATCTTCCGTCACCGCAGATCTGCATCTGCTCTCTCTTTCTCTCCGCCGTTGCCGCTCCTCCGTCACCGCAGATCTGAGATCTTCCGTCGCTGCTGGTCGTACCTCACCGCCGATTATCCTCCCTCACCACTGCTCCGTCACCGTAATCTTTATTTGTTTTGATCTGTACAGAGTTTAATAGATTGTGTTAATAGAATGTATTTATTTATTTTGATCTGTACAGATTTTCTATAGATTGTGTTAATCTATCAGAGTTTAATAGATTGTGTTAATAGAATGTTTAATAGATTGTGTTAATAGAATGATCTGCTACTGATCCGAGATTGTGTTGATCTGCTACTGATCTGTGTTAATAGATTGTGTTAATCTATCAGTGATCTGTTATTGATCTGCTATGGATGTACAGATTTTAATGGATGTACAGATTTTCTACAAATTTTACTGAATGATTCTACAAAATGTCTGTAATTCGGGGATTTGGCGGGTTCGGGGATACCCGATCCCCGATCGGGGTCGGGGGTGGGGGGGGCGATGGGGTCCCCGTCGGGGATCGGGGGCGGGGACGGGGAATTTCGCACTATCGGGGATCGGGGACGGGGAGTGTGGTCCCCGGCCCCGCCCCGCCCCGTTGCCATTCCTAGTTATGGTGGCGGTGGGTTCAGTCATTCAACTGCGGAGTGTGGCGGCGAACGCTGGTTGAAGGCAATAGCCACCACGAGAGCAATAGACGAAGCTTAAAAGACAGCAACGATGTTGGTTTGCGACTTTTGTGTCGGGTTGAGGAAACCTCGTAACGGATAAAAGGTTTATGTCAAAACCCGACCCAGTTACAAATAGACCATCTACCGAAACCAAATCATCAAAAAAATCATTTTGGAGAATATATAAAAAAATGCAATCTTCTTAAGAAATAATGGAGGTGTTTGGTCTAGCTTTTTTAGGTCAACTTATAACTTTTAGTTTTGAAAAAATAATTTTAGATTGGTTGTTTCAACTTTGAAAAAATTGCTAAAAGCTTTTTTGAGAGGAAAATAAATTAAAAATCGGAAGTTGCTCCAGGCAGCTTCCGCAATTGAGATTATGCGGAGGGGTGTGCAATTACTTAAATACCCTTTACAATTTACAGTTATTACAAGTGGGTCATGTATATAAACCAAAAATACTCATTCTCTTTCTCTCGTACGAACGGGAGAGGTGATTTACAACGACCAGAGCTCTCTTTCCTCTCCTCTCTCCTCTCTCTCTTTCTTTGGTGTTCCCCAATCGCTTACAATGAGCGATCTAAACCAAAGCTTAAACCTTAACCACTACGATTTCTCTCTTATCGATTGCTCAAAGTGACAATTGCGATCTCTTTCTTCTATGATCTCTCTTTGTGATCGATCTGAAACCCTAGCGCCGCCGGTGACGATCTCAACCCGTAGCCTGACAGTAACGATCGCAATTTCTTCTCTCTCTTTTCTGCGATATCTTCTCTCTCTCCATCTCTCTCTCTCTCTTCTACGATCTCATACTAATTGCGATTGTGGCTAGGGTTTAACGATCAACGGCTACCGGTGGTGAGATAAGGAGGAAAAAAAAAAGGTTGCCGGTAGTAGAAGAAGGAGAAGGAGGGAGCTACTAGCAGCTTCTGGCGGTGGGATTAGGGTTTGTAATTAAAAAAATAATAATAAATTAAAAAATGAATATAAGGGCAAACTTCCATTAATGAATATTAAGTGCATTATTAATTGGTATTTGTGTAATGAAAAAAAAATATTAATGAATAATTGGTATTTAATGAATAATTTTTATAAATAAATTATTTAATTATTTAATTTTTATATAACGGCAAACTTCCATTAACAATTTTTATATTATTAATTGGTATTGCGTAATCAAAAAAAAAATTACAATTTACTTCTACTAATGAAAAGAAATTAAACAAAAATAACAAAGAAAGGAGAGAAGGGAAAAAAAATAAGGAGAAAAAGAAAAGGAAAGAAAATTTTTTTTTTATTATAAATGAAATCACAAATTTTATATCTTATAAGGGCAAAAAGGATATTATACAGTAAAAAGTTATTTTACCGCTTATTTAACCAAATACTACTCTGTTGATTAAATCTATAATATCACAGCTGCATTAAACAGGTTAACAACTTATGTTTAAAACTATAATCTATAATTTATTAAGCCATAATTTATAGGGTAATGCTATAGTGTGCAACTTACACCTTACATCTTTTTGTGTTCACTTACACCTTACACTTACACCTTTTTTACCTTGCACTTACACCTTTTGTGTAAGTGGCACATAGTGTGCAACTTATACATTTCATTTATACCTTCCACTTACACTTACACCTTACACTTACACCTTTTGTGTTAGTGGCATATGGTGTGCAACCCACTTACACCTTTTGTGGGTTACACACCTAAGAAAACTCCTAATTTATAATCATTTTCTCACAACTATGCCAAACGAGGCCAATAAAAGGAGTAAGAATTATGTTTTACTAGACTTGTCATTAAGAAACTTTAATATTGTGTTTGGTTTGGAGATTTGAAAAGGAAAAGAAAAAATATATGTAAAACTAAATGAAATATAAATATATTTTAGGAAAAATTACTCATAAATCCTATTTTGATAAATGTTGCTCTAAATAGTCCTGAGTGTTTTTTCTTAAACTATTTAATCCTTTTTATTTTTGGTATGATATATATTTTTAATATATTATATACGTAGTTACATTTTTACCCTATTGATTTCATTCCAACAATGGCAGCTCCGTCACCGGCATGCAAGTCCGCTTCGTTCTTCAACAAAACCGGCCTCATCTGGCACGATCTTCGAATTCCCCTATATCTGTTTACATGGAGCGATTGGTATGGTAGGGTTACAAGTGTTATTTGTTTTGGAAAGCTCGAAGGATCCATCCATCAATGGCGGAGGAAAACAGCAGATCGAGAGGCACTGTGAGGTGGTTCGATGACCACGGCTTCATCTCCCCCGACCTCGGCGCCCAAGATCTCTTCGTTCATCAATCTTCCATCAAATCCGACGGTTTTCGTACCCTTCAAGAAGGTCAAGTGGTGTGAACGAAGGGTTGAAATTGATGAACGAAGCTTTAGATCCGTGCGAGAAGGGGCTGAGGATCGTGAAGAGGCAAGACGAAACCCTAGCTCTAAAAACATTGATGTTGTGATGTTTGATGGTGATGAAGCGGTACGAATCAATGTTTGACGCTGTGTCATGTGGTACGAAGACGCCAAACAGCGTTCTGGACCGTCAATGTACAACAATTGAAAGCGTGACCACTACAAGCAACAACAACATTGTCATTGCAGTTGCAGAGAGAGACAACATCAAACGCCGTTTTGATGTTTTTTTCTGTGCAAAACATCATCAAACGCCGTTCTGATGTTCTGATTTTGACGCTATTTTGATGTTTTTTGATGATGTTTGAAGTTCTGAGATGTTGCTGTTGTTCTGATTTTTGATTTTTGGATGTTTTGCTGATTTCTGATGTTGCTGTTCTGATGATGTTATTTGATTTTTGGATGTTTTCATGTTTTTTGATTTTTGGATGTTCTTATGATGCTTGATGTTGCTGTTTGATGATTTTTGCTGTGCGATGTTCTGATTTTGGACGATGTTTTGATGTTCACGATGATGTTTGGATGTTTGTTTGATGATGTTCTGATGTTCTCACTCTACAAATATATATATACACTTTTTTATATTCGTATCTCCTTAAGATTTCGAAGCAGAATATATACTACAGGTATGTATATAGAGAGGATGTACTCATTCTGAGAGTCCTCTCTTATTCTGAAATGGGTCACTCACAGCACATAATCTTCTTTCTTACTCTTGGTATATAAGATTCTGATGATCTACTTGTAATTTTATTAATGGGTTTTGGGTTTGGGGTATAACTGTGACTCTGGTTTGAGGGTATTTTAAAAGTGTCAAGTGGGTTAGTTGGGGTTTTTGTGCAATTAAGGTCTGTTTTGTTCTTTTATTCAAAGGGTTGAAAATCGTTTAGTGGTGAACAGTAATCACTGTTATGAGCAAAACATTAAACAAGCGAATGTGGAAAGGGACTGCAACAAGGTTGAATTGAAGGTGGGTCTCGATTAATTTTTTATGTTTTGGGTCTAATTTTATGTTTTGATGTTCACGTTGATGTTTGGATGTTTGTTTGATGATGTTCTGATGTTCTAATGTTTTGATGTTCACGATGATGTTCTGATGTTTTAATGTTCTGATGTTGCTGTTGTTCACGATGATGTTCACGATTTTTGCGATGTTGTCAATTTTTGATGATGTTTTGATGATAGTAATTTTTTTTAAAATTGAATCTGATGTTTGAATCACCCACAAACATCAAAAGCATGGGATAATGTTTGGAAAAGGTGAAAAATCTAAAAAAGGTTTATAGTAAGCTTTTTGGACAATTTGGTAAATTACAAATGGGTACTAATATCTTTATACATAAAATAGGACCAATTAGTCCAACAAAAAAACCTTAGGACTAAATGGATTAACATTATCAAATTAGGGATTTAATGGTGCTTTTCCCTATATTTTATTCATATTTCATCTACTTTTTACATTTATATTTTTAAATTTCTCTTTAAATCTTCCAACTAAATGCGGATTATTCTTTGTGAGCCACAAAAATTATTTTTTGTGGGGCAGTCAACTTGTCATTGACTTCGCAAATTTTTTAAGTAGACTAGTGAAGAAGAGATTATGAGAACACCGCCAATCATTTGCCCTTTGCCAAAGAATACCAGGTCTCATCTCAGCTGCCTTCATCAAGAAAAAGAGGAGGAGCAAACCCAGAAACAGCACCCAGAGAGAGAGAGAGAGGGAGATCTGTTTCCAATTACAGGTATGCTGCTAGATTTTTGTTCTCTATATATAATATTTCACTCTCTGATGAATGCTAGCTATTGAAGCAGTAGGAGTTTAGTCCTCGTTGAATCAGTAGATTTTTCGTCCTTGTACACTAGTACACTTGTTTAAATTCGCCTTCTTCTTTATTTTCTTGAAATGAAAGCTTCATGTCTGCATTGATATATAGTTATGGTAGATCTGTCTTCTTTAAGATTTGTGAGATATACAGGCATATCAATGTTTTATTATAGGACTCACTTGGATTTACCTGAATGAATATATGTATTTTCGATTCGATGTCAGTTACTTCGCCTTGAGTTGAATGAAAAAGCTAGCCTTCTGATCTAGTAGAGAAGCCTAGAATCCTGGGGTTTGATGATTGGGATAACTTTTAACAATAATCCCAAAAAAAATTAAAATAGAAAGATGAAAAGTTTAAGTGTAATTTTGAGAAAATCAGCAAATTATTCACTCATCTTTTTCAAAAAAAAATAAATATATATTCTACACTTTCTAGGTCTCTTCTTTCTTTTAATATTCTTATCATGAAAAAGTTGTTAACATGAAAGCTGTGCTTACTGAAAAAGACCAATTGAAAAACCTTTTGATCTGCCAAAACCTACAACGATACAGTTTGGCGGACAAAAATTTGTTGACAAAGGTTTAAGAATTTCTCAAATGGTTTGGTAAAACTATACTAAGGATGTTTATTACAACTTAAAAAATGTAATTATTATAACTTATTTTAATGAGAAAGTTACAGTTTAGTGAATTTTTCACAAAATAATTGCATATTTATAAAAAAAGGTTTATGATTTTAATTATTAAAATTTGTAAAGTATGCCATTAATTTGTAATTATTTTTAAAAACTTCAATTGAATTGAAATTTCTCTTATTTTAATTTGGGAGTGTATGCCAAGCTATTTAATACAACTTCTGCTTATAGCAATTCGTATTTTAATCAAATCTCATAGAGTGCATTTATAGTTTACCTATTGCATTACATGCATTTTTATTTTCATTTTCAAATGATTCTGGTTGTTTTGGGAATTACCTATTTTAATTTATTTTTTAATTTTTACGAAAAAATATGTATTTTGGTAGTGATTTTTTTGACTTAACCAATTGCCAAAGTGAAGAGTTTAGTTTAGTTCATAGAGAGGGGGGGGGGGGGGGGGGGGGAAGAAATGGGTAACGAAAGCTAGCGGAATGCATTTTGGTTTTTTTTTTTTCTTTACTAAATTACAAATATATTTCTTTAAATCTGTTTAAAATATGAATTATTTTCTGTAATTTTTGTATAATAAATGACTATTTTTATTAATAAATTATCAAGTCAATTAATAATTTTTAATGATATTAAAAATTTATTTTAATTAATTATTCAGATAATTTTATTATTGTACAGAAGAGTAGTTAGAAATTTTATTTTCTGTTAATTCTTTTAAATATATATATATTTTTTGACAAGGGTATTTGTAATGTCTAAAACATATGGAGCAATTTATATTTTAAAAAAATCTCCGAAGTTGTATTTGCAATTTATCTATTTTGTAGGCAAAATATAAGAAAAATCTGACAACGTGAAGTCTAGGATAGAATAAGAAAATGACAAATTATACTCGTACTCCTTGCAGTTTATCCCGTGTCAATTTGGTCTTTGCAATTTTAATAATATAAAATTTTTACAGTGTCAATTTTATCTAATTGGTAATGTTCTTAGAAATTGGATTGAAATTAAAGGGCATTATAGTTTATTCACTCTTCTCAAAATGATTGAGAGATTACTATCCAATTTGAAATGATAATTTAATTTGCAAATTATGAAAAATCTTGGTGTGTTTGTTTGAACGGATTGGATGAGGGGGGATTGGAATCTATTGGATTGTAATTCTAGGATTCATAGTCCTGAAACTATTTGGTTGGATAGGATATGTATCCCATGTTTGTTTAGTCATGGGATTAGATGTCAATATTTGGTTAGATAAGATATGAATCCTATGTTTATTTGGAATATTATGGAGAAGGATAAATGCTCAAATAACTATTTTACCATTTTTAATTATTTACCAAGTAATAGCAATATTAAACATATCTTTAATATTTTAATATTTTTAGCTAGATTAAATAAAAATTTATTTTATTTTGTTTTTACACAATTAAATAAATTTTATTTTTAAAAATTAAATAAATTAAATAAATTAAATATCAATAAAAATATGTGTTATGTTTTTTAATTAAAATTTTAAATAAATTTATTTTAAAATATAATAATAATTAAATAATGAAATTAATTAAAAAATAATAATAATTAAATAATGAAATTAAATAAAACATCTATTAAAATCTAAATAATGAAATTAAATAAAATATAAACAAAATTTTAAAATAAAATATCAACAAAATATCTATAAAAAATTATTTTAAAAGATTAAATAAATAAAACATCAATAAAAATTAAATAAAATTATTTTATTTTTAAATTGAGACATTTAAATTTTATTGAATTTTACTATATATAATACATAATTAAATAGTAGAGGGTCAAAATGGTCATTTCACCACCTAATAGTCCGGAGGAAAAATTTTGAACCAAACAACGGACTATTAGTCCGAATAGACTATTAGCCCAATCCCATGGCTCAATCTCTCAAAACAAACACCACCTCTATGTACACACCATTTGTGTTGTTCGGATATAAACTTCAATACAAAAATTAAATGTTTAGACATAAATTTCTAAACAAAAACAAATTATTCAAATATTTAGTAGTTTATATCTGACCAACTGTTTTTTCGTTTGAATGTCAATATCCGAACATTTGACTTGTTTTCAGAAGTTTATATTTGAATGACATAAACCATGTGTTTTGAAATTTTCTATGGTGTGTGAATATAATTTTTCAATTGGAAATGGTCCATACCTTTTTGAATGGACCATTTTGCCCTTGATCTCTATTAAAATTCTGAACGAATGTTATCAATTGGACTAAATTCATACAACATAAATAATTGAAGGGAAAAAATTGATAATCTATCTATAAGAAAAATATAGGGGAAATATCACATCAGTGGCATTTTAAAAAAATAATTACACATCAACAGGAAATTTTATAAATATTAATAATTAAAATTATAAATTTTTCCATTAATTTTTTTTTTCAAAATTCTACTGGGGTGTAATTATACCAAAAATATAAGCACCAAGAGTCAAATTAAGGGACACTGGAATAATTTATCCATAGGAAAAATATAAGCACCAACAGTTAGAGAATGAAATACAGTGGGCACATAAGAAAACTGAACTCAAATATAACAAAGCCTAATCCAATCCACCAATCCAAGGAGTTTATAAACCTGTCTCCTAGTGAGATTGCAAGCCGGCTAGTTGCTGATATGATTGGGTCATCTTTTGTTTGTTAAGGCCTATCGTTTCTCTCCTTTGTTTGTATTTACTTCCCTTGAATAAAAAAAAGAAAATATTGGAAGTTAGTCATAGTAAAATAGTCATTAAAAATAATTTTTTTGTGACGATTTTTTGTATATGTTGTTAAAAAATGAAATTAGTGATATTTTTTTAAATAATTTTATTAAACTGTTGCTAAAACTTATAATTAATGATATTTTTTATGACAATATTCAGACTATTACTGAAATTAATAATTAGTGACTTTTTTTTTAATAGTATTTGATAAAAAATGTCATTAATTATCACATGACCTATTGAATAATAAATTTACTTATTAGAACCTACACGTAAGTACCAAAAAAGAAATAAAGAAAGAAATACATGTTTCTGTTTTGCAAAGAATGGGCCACTCGTGTTTGATTTTCCAAAACGCCCATTTCCAGAGCCCTTTCCTCTTACTTCCCTGGATTATTAATACATCTTTCCGTAATAATATATAGAATTATCATGAGAATTTCTATCAACACGATAACCAAGAAATGATTTGAGAATATGCATGTCATTCCAGCTTTCATTGAAAAATAATGGTTACTTTATAAAATTCTGTCATATTTGGTAGAAATCATAGTGTGGTGCCTGTAAATTTTAGTAACTACATACAGAAAATTGATTTTGTAGGATGGCAGCGGTTGCTGGGGGTGCTATCTCTGCTGGAACTGTCACTGTCAAAGAGGCATACAATTGTTTTAAGCCCCACTTCGACTATGTGTATGATTTGGACGAGAATTCTAAAGGGCTCGAGAAGGCCTCAGCTGATCTTTCTGCAGTGAAAGATGATACGCAGAAACATATAAGACGGCATGTGAATGCAATGGAGATGACAAACCAATGCAGAAATTGGTTTCGTAAGGTGCGGACTACTCAAGAGGAAATTAAAGATCTTCAACAAAGACACGAAGAAGCCAACAAGTATCTGTGTGGTATGTGCCCTTTCTTGAAGCTCCGCAAGCTTAGCAAAGGCATTATTAACACAACGAAGGATGCGGTTGACCTAAAGACAGAAATGAACGAACTACGGCAACGAAACAATGAAATGACTCCGCGATCACCACAACGTGATGTTACTAACATTGTTGAGTTGAATTCACTCACTAATAATGTACAAAAGCTACTGAATCTCCTTGGACAGAAAGACTTGAAGATGATTGGCATTTATGGAATGGAAGGAGTAGGAAAAACAACTCTTTTGGGGAAGTTGTATGCAGAAGCTGACCAAAATCGTAGGTTTGGCATTGCTATGTTGGTGTCTTATCAGGAAGAGGACAGTGTAAGGAAGATGCAAGAAGATCTTTTAAGGCAGTTGGAACTATCTGTGAATGGAAATGACAGTACGAAGAAAGTTGGGGACAGAATTTCTGAAAAACTAGAGAATATGGAGTATTTATTGCTTCTTGATCAAGTTTCTTCATGTATTAATCTACATGAAGTGGGAATTCGTGACTGCCATATGTATGGTAAGGTTGTGTTTGCATCTAGGGAAAAATTTATCTGCAATAAGATGAATGCAGATACGGACTTTCTAGTCGATTTCCTACCACGGGAGGATATAATGGTTCTGTTCCTAACAATTGTGGGTGGTGTTGTTAGAACCAATAGAAAAATAGAAGAAATAGCTAAGAATATAGCCAAAGGATTGGTGGGGCTGCCATTGGCAATAAAAGCAATGGCGCGAGACCTGAAAAATGAGGTTCATGTGTATCCATGGCAAAATGCGCTGTGGACTTTGCAACGGACTACTGATGGCCCGCAACAACATCTACAAGAAGTGTTCGATATCTTCGAATACCTTCATGACCAATTACGTGTTGAAATGAGGAGATGCTTACTCTACGCAGCGTTGTTTCCTGGAGGCTATGAGATTTACGATGATTATCTTGTGGAGGGTTGGAAAGTTCAAGGGCTTTTTCAAAGGGGCAATGATCAGACATTTGAAGATGCACGACATCAAGGGAATTATTTTCTGATACATTTAACAGAGTCATGTTTTTTAGAGAGGTGTTTGAAGGAGAAATATTTTAAGATGCCTGAACTACTTAGAAAGGTGGTACATCGCTTGCACCCAAAAGAAGAAGAACGCCAAATAGTAGTTGAAGCATGTACGACGGAAAAAGAGTGGAGGGACGCTAGAAGGATTGCACTGATGCATAATATACAGCTCTCCTTGCCCAAGAAACCCAAATGCCGCAAGCTCTCTACACTATTACTTCAAAGGAATGACGGGTTGAAAATCATTCCAAAATCATTCTTCGCTCATATGAAAAAACTTCAAATTCTATATTTATATCATACTGGAATTGAATTGTTACCGCCATCTCTCTTCAGTTTGATCAACCTCAAAGCGTTATACCTAAATGATTGTCGCGGCTTAGCTGTGTTGTCATCCAAGATTGCAAAACTTCGGAATCTAGAGATCCTTGACATCCGTGACACTGGCATTCGTAGTTTGCCAATTGAGATTGGAAAGCTGAAAAATCTCAAATGCTTCAGGGTTTTGTTTCCTTACAATGATGCAATTGCAGACAGTCCCAAAAACAACAGTCTCCATTGCTGGAAACATAAGAAACCGAGGGTAATGATTCCGCCTAATTTAATTAAGAAGCTTCATCAGCTTGAAGAATTGACAATCATTGTAGACCCCAGGGATCAAAGTTGGAAAGGAATTGAGGATAATATTGCTAAGGAGGCGGCTAGCTTGAAACGTTTGACCACTTTTAATTTTCCTGGTGAAGCATCACCATCTGTACATGGAACACCACCCGAAGGATCACCCTCAGTTAATGGACATGAGATCATCCCCAGTCAGCCGCTTGATTATGATTATGATAATGATAATAATGGGGAGATTCAAGAGGTCTCTAGTTCCAATTCCATGACTGCAGCTGCTCCGCCGCTCCCACCCGGTGACCCATCCCCATCGACCTGGGCCAGCCAGCATTCTCGACTGTCAGAGAAAAAATCCCAACCCACAGACCCAAGTGCGCTCTCTCCCTCTATCATGACCAATAATGGTACGAATTCTCAACTCTTTTGATCTATTATTTCCCTCTCAATCGCTTTCCCTAAAATTTCAATTTATTTTTCCCCATCTTGCCTGTGTGGCCCGATCCTATTTGTTTAACGTTGTATTTGGTTAGAAGATTTTGGAAAGAATTTGAAAAAGAAAGAAAAATGGTAAGTAGAATATGAATTAAATATACCTATATTTCACTTAGTTTTATACTCTTTTTTACTTTACTTTTTCAAATCCCCCACCAAACAGGGAAAAAAAAAACAGAATGTAGAGAGACCACCCTCAGACTTCCATCATCAAACCCACCATCGCCAGCGGCAACCACCCCTTTCCGACCTCCGCCAGTCGCTCCCCTACCCTCCTCCAGTCACCCACCGCAGCCCCCAACCCTCTGCCCCTGCCCCTGCCCCCCACCCTTCTCCGGTCACAACCTCCTCCCCCCTCCTCCTTCCCCTTTTCTGTCTCAAATGCCTGTGATAGGAATAAATTATATGAGGAAAAATTTATGGTGCATAATTGGTGCTAGGGGTAATTACATTTTGGATAAATGACAATTTTAGTTCTTAAATGACGTGTTTTAATTTTATTATTTGAATCAATTTAGTCCTCGATTTAATATCCGTCTACATTGATGAAAATTATTTTATCCTTACATATAAAACTCTTTAAAGTATGTGTTTCTTATTATTTTAATCTTAATTTTTAATTTTGTCGTTTTAGTCCTCAAAATTGTCAATTTGAACTTGGACCAAATTGATTCAAATTGCCTACTTTGAAGACCAAATGACAAAATTGGAACTTAAGGGACTAAAACGACGAAGAACTCATACTTCGGGGATTAAAACTGTCATTTATCTATATTCCGGTTTTTAAGAGACTAAAATGACAAAGAACGCATGCTTTGGATATTAAGATTGTCTTTTATCTGTATTCCCGTTATTAATATAGACGGACGTTAGTCCTAGGCTCAAATTGACTACTTTAACAACCAAAATGATAAAATTAAAACTTAAAAAGACTAAAATGACAAAAACACATACTTTAAAGACTAAAATTATTTTTTATCCTTACATTTTTATTCATATTTGTCCTGTGTGATTTTGGTTCCTAATGTCTCATTTGGTCCACAATCTATAAAAGTGTTTTTAATTTGGTTCATAATGTTTAAATTTGATCAATATGGACCCTTATATATAAAAACTTTTTATATATTGGAGATTGAATTGACACATTTTAAACATTAGAAACCAAATTAAAACACTTTTATACATTAAAAACTCAATTAACACAATTTAATTATTAAACATCAAAATGACACGTCACTCGTAACCACCTCACATAAACAAATTTGAACTTGTTGCTTTTTTCTTTTAAGGTTTCACTATGTTAACTTTTTTTTTTTTTTATATATATATAACTCAGAGTATTCGGATTAGCCTGCGCGCATCTTGATTAATCTCTGAAGGACCAATACTACTGTCTACTAGTGACAAGCTCAATTAAAGCCAGAGCAAAGTTTCGTATGGACTAGCCCAAAACAGAAATTGATAGCACCTAAGAGGTTCCAAACCTGAGATCTAAAGAGAGATTTCACTACATTAATTAATAACAAGTTTTAGTGACTTTCATGTTTGAGTTTTGCTGCCAATCCCTCCCTCTCATATTTTCTGTCTGCAAGAACCCAAACTTTTGATCCCATAATTTGTCTAAAATCATTTAGTGTGTTGGAGATCAAATTAATAATGTCAAATCAATAACATGAATTTGAACTATTGATTGTTATTTTTAGGTAAATTCTAAGTAAAACATGAAAGATCCGTTATGGCTTATAATATATATATATATTTAATAGTGTGTGTGTGTGATAGGTTTCTAAAGAGAGAATATAAAGAATTTTTAAAAGAAAATTAGTATTAGTTAGATAAATTGTTGTTGTACTTCAAAATATTTATCATGGAGCAGTGCCTAGTGTGAGAACAGTAGGGGATAAATAAGTGAATTTCCAATAACAAATAGTTTTATATTAAAAATCGTCACTAATATTATAATTTTTGGCAAATTATATCGGTCGCTTTTATATTTTTTTTCTCTTGTCATTTGTCTTTCCATTTTCAATTGGCTTAATTTTGACTATTAATTTTAGATTTTATGTTAATTTGATCCAATTGATTATGTCATTAGTGTTTTTGACAAAAAATAATAACTAAATTGATTGAGATTCGTTCATTGAGTTTAGTAAATTTATAATTTTACTTTAAAAAATGTGGCACATACCACTTATATGCATATTTTTCATTAAAACAATAATAAAAGTTGTAATCAATTGAACCAAATTAAAATAAAATTATCAAAATTGAGCTAATTGAAATTATAGAGATTAGGATGACAATGGAATCAAAATACAAAGACTACTGTTGTAATTTGCCGCCTTTAGTTATGAATGAATTTACTAGAAATATTAAAGAGGATATTCGTGGTGTATATTTTTTTGCAAACAATATAATTTTAATTGACAAAATAGTGGCAAATGTTGAGCTTTTGAAGTGTGGAGATAAATTTTAGAAATACTAGGGACAATTACAAAAAAATAAAAATAAAAAAAATTGAAATTTGAGCCTTATAATAAAATAAATTTTTAATTTTTAATTTTATCAATTTAAACCCTAAACTTTTGAATTGTTTTAAATATAAACCATTTGTCTATTTTTGTTAAGTAAAAACGATGAAAAAATGAGTATTTTAGTCATTATACTTAATGAAAAAAATATTTTAGATATTTCATATATATTCATTGAATTTAATGATTAAAATATTTTTTCCTATTGTTTTACTTAACAAAAACAGGTGAGTAGTTTAGATTGAAAATAAATCAAAATATTATAATTTAAATTAAATTAAAAACTCTTGATTTATTTCGTTAAAACTTAAGGCTAAAATCTTTGATTTTTTATTTTTATTTTTGTAATTTTCTCTAAATAGCATCAAACATGAAATGTAATTTTAAAGAAACAAAAATAGAGACGAAACGTAGAGTAAAACTTACGTTCAAAAAAAACAAAAAAAGAAAAACTGTAAAAAGTTGATGGGCATGAATTAAAGTATGATGAATGACATGAAAGAGTGCACCAGAAGTGTTGTCTGGTCCAGAAAGTGTTTGGAAAAAATTTAAAGAAAATTTCATTTTTACTTCCATACTTTACCTCAATGTTCAATTACATCCTTAAATTTTAAATAATTTCAATTTTACATTTAAATTTTTTGTAATCGTAACAATTTTACTTCTACCACCAAAGTTGAAATGAAAAAATTTTTTTAAAAATTACATTTTTACTCTAAATTAAAAAAATAAAATAAAATAAAATAAAAATGCACCATCTCTTACCCAAATTCACTCTCTCCTATTTCTCCAATTCTTCTCTCTTCCCTCCGCCCTTGCAAAGTGTTGACACCACCATCAATCACCACCGCAATCACTCAATTCTCCAACCAACTTCTCTCAAATCCAAATTCACTCACTAACTTCAAATTCTCAAACCCAAATTCATTTGCTCCAAAATTTTTGCTTCTTGTTGCAAAAAAGGGGTTAAGGTCGGGAGAGCAAGAAACACAACTTTGTTTCAATATCACAAAACTTCCCTCAATATCTCAACTTGATTTTGCATATATTCTTTGGTAAACCAATGATAATTTACAAAACAAAAAATTTAGAGTTGTATACTGTTCATCATTTCTTACCGATAACCCTTGACTATGGGATTCATCAATTCTTTGATATAACTTTCTACTTTCTGTGTGAGTAATTTTCTAATCACACTACCAACTCAGTGATCAGCTGGTGAGAACTGGCAGAATAGATGACACCTGACTAACCTGCAACAAAAAGAGAAGATTCCAGCGGTGGTTCTTCCACCTAGGGGCACTCCGACGATCAAGTCAGTATATCTCTCAAAGATAATCCAGTGCTAAATTCACTGCTCAAAGTATAAATTGCGTACCTTAGACCCATAGGGGTGCCTCTCTTTTATAATTTACTCAATCCTAGTCCTACTAGAAGCCTGACTTCTATGGACTCCCATTCAGTGCTTACTTTGGACTCTACAAGAGATAAGGATAGACTCTTTAAAAATACTATCCTTATCCATCTTGAAGTCTTTCTTCATTCTAGGACTCTTGTCCCTTATCTGCTCATCTCGGATTCCGATATCTTCGGAGGTAACCTCGGCCTTGCCGAGATAACCTCGGCCTTGTCTAGATAACCTCGGCATCAAGAACGGGATACGTGGTACCTCGGCTGACACGTCGGCGTCACCTTGCCACGTGTCGGTACTCAAAAAATATTTCCCCTACAACTGCCTCCTAGGTTCTATTACCTCGACATTCTGAGGTGATGGAACCTACATTGGTACTTCCTTCCAGTACCTCGGCTTAAAGTATCTTAGCCGACATCATCATCATAGGCCGACATGTCTTCTAAAAGATTAAGAACTCCAAGAGCTCCCTTATGAACTTCTTCATGCGTGTGAGCTGTCAAGCATTACTTTTCAACCGTTTCACTTACGCGTTTGATCCTCATTGGATCGTGTTTCTGACGCGCTTGCAAGCCGTCTTGCGTCTGTGCGCGCCATCTGACGTATGCATTGTTCTAGGCGCACTAAATGCTCTGTTTTGCCGCCGTTTGAAGTTTTTGACAAAACTTGTTTTTCCCTCTTTTCGTCTTTTCACGTTTCATTTGATTTACTTGTTTTTTCTCTCTCTAGCTCTCTTCTCTTGAATCTGCCATTGCTCCAGACTTCAAGCTCTGCAACTGCCTTTATTTCCTCCTTCCGGTGAAGCTTTGCCGTTCTGTTACTTCTGTAACCGTCATCTGTCTTCGGCGACCTTACTTTGTCTGGTAAGCCACTGTTCCTTTCGTTCTCAATTCTTTTGATATTCTTCATTACTTGTTGCCATTACTGTTTTGTTCAAACTTTCGATTTGTTGAACTATTCATCTAGATGTGTGTATTCCATGATTTTGCTCATGTCTTGAACACTTGCACCGCTTCACCACTTTCTTGCGTTTTCGTCACTGTTCTTGACCTTGTACCCCTTGTACATACAATATTCTTGATTAGTTCATCTCTGTTCTTGATTCTAAAGCACATCATTGCTTTTCTGTTTTCCAAATCCGTGCCTTCAACCCTTGCTTCCATAGATCTAGGTTTGGGACTTGTTGTGTAGTACCTATAATTTAGGAAAAACTGAAACTAGTACTTACCTAGGTTTTTGCCGAAGTCACATTAACCCTCTAAAAAAATCTTCTTTCTGAAATCCAACCCCGACTATTCAGGCCGATATCATGGGTATGTGGAGACATAGAGTAGATACCCCGACCAAACTTGAGTACTTTAGGCAAGAGTTCTCCATTCCCGCCGATGTCTATCTAAGGTTGGCTGGAGATGACGACTCCATCATGCCTACAGATGATTTGATGCCCTTTCCTATTGTAGCTTTTACTGAGTGTGGACTCCAGCTTCCACTCAACATCCTCTTTCGCGAGATTCTTCACTATTACAAGTTGAACCCCATGCAACTGGCCATAAATTCTTATCGAGTGATCAATGGCATTATAGCCTTAGCAAAACAGGAAAATGCTAGAATCACCTTAGCCGATATACAGTACTGCTACACCATGTGTGCCCTTAATTTGAAAGAAAAAAGCTACATTTATTACCTTAAGCCGAGGTCAACCAAATTCAAAATCATAGCCGACCTCCCAGACTCCAACAAGGGGGCTGGAGATGACTACCTCATTACCTCGGGAAACTGGGAGTTTGCTCCAAACGAGGATCCTCATCTCTACCCTCTTCCTCGATCAGTTTTAGAGGGCAAGGGTTAGAGCCCATTGTTTAATACTTTAGTTGTTTCTTCTTCAAAATTTTCAATACTTTGTCTGTTTCTGATGTCCGTTCTTCTTGCAGCTGTTCGTAAGCCGCTAACAAGCTTTCGTCAATCCTACGTTCCTAGCAAGGATTTGAAGAAACTTCTGGACTTGCCAATCCATAAAAGGAAAGCGCCTCTGCTTCTTAATTTTATTCCAACATACAAGTCGACTTTGCCCGACGTTCCTAAAAGGAAGAAGAAAAGCCTTTCTCCACCTTCTGCCACAACTCCACAAACTGCATCAACATCTCGGGCTAATCAAGGGTCAACATCCGATCCAGTAGAACAGCCGTCTACTTCGGCTCAATATCTAATCCCACCATCTCAACGCAAACGTCATCGATGTCTCGTTCTTGCAGCCGAGATGGGTCGTGCAAAACCTGTGGCCAAAGATCTCTTAGCCAGTATCCCAACCAACGTTGATGCTCTACCGACTCAAACGCAGCTTCCACCCAAGCCAAAAAGAGTCAAAAAGGCTCAACCAAAGGCCAAAGTGCCTTAGGCTGAGACTGAAGACACTCTGCCAATTTCCCAGCTGGCTCCAAGTGAAGAAACCGCCTCTATCCCTTCGAAGAGGTCCGCTTAAGCCCTTCCCTCCGAATCCACCAAGTCGAAAAGGCCGAGGTCATCTGCAACGACCTCGGGGTCAAAGAAGCCCGATGCCCCCTGGGCCCCTGAAATAACCTTGGAAGATAAGCCTATAATGGCTAGTGATAGCGCCGACGATATAAATGTCGGCGTTGCATTTAGCACTGCACTGCTTCTCCCAGGTGACTTGGAACGAAACGCTGGGTTCAGTGAATATGAAAACTACACTTTGATGCTGCAATACTCTGTTCAAGTAAGTGTTTTTGTCTGGTACATCTTCTTTCTTTTTCTTTACTTCACATTTAGAATATTTTTCTAATACTTTTGTTTTCTTCCAGGCTATCCAGCATGCCCACTCTTTTTCCATGCAATCTTTTCAGAACCGTGAAAAGTTAGCCGAGAAAAAGAGGGAAGTCACCACACTTCAGAAAACAATTAAAAGCCTGCAGTCAAAGATGAAAACGCTGGAGAACCAGGCCGAGGTCGCCATGAAGGAAAGGGATAATGCCGAGGAAAAAGCTGCTGCTGCCGAGGCAATAAATAAAGTTCTTCAGGCCCAGCTAAAAGAGGCCGAGGAAAAGGTGGCCCAGGCCGAGAAGGAGCTTGAAGATGCCTTGGCCACTAAAGCAGCCAAAATAAAAGAAACCGATGAAAAGGCGTATAATCAGGGCATGGCCAACGTCACGGAGGCCAATGAGCAACAAGTGAAGCAGGCATGCAACAGGGGTTTCTCCCTTGGTTGGAGGTCCCTTCTCAAAATACTCAATGTCCCCAAGGACTCGCCTCTTCGGAATGCCGATGCCATTCCTCTTCCATTTCCTCCACCTCCTCCACCAGCTCAATCCGAAGAAGATTCAGAATCTGAAGATGATGAAAAGGGTGATGCCCTGGTGAGAAAAACAAAGGAGGCTACTGGGCCCAAGTCCCTTCCTTCAACTGAGCAAGTCCTAGACTTGACTCAAGATGAAGAGGGTGATGAGGTTGTCAAGGAAACTACTCCTGAGCAGGCATCTTCCGACGTTCCTGTAGCCGAAAAAAGTATCAATGAAACCCTTGCTCAAATTGACGCCAAGATCGAGACGGAAAAGGCTGCTGAGGCATCTACCCAACAATCATCTGAACTTCAAACTCAACCAACTGCTACTGTTGAGGAGTCTTAGCTTTGATGGTTTTTCCTTTTGTTTCTTTTGTACTCTGTATGCTTTTGTTTTTAGAAATAATGCCAGCTTCTTCACATGGCTGATGTGCTCTCGTTGTAATTGAATGCTAATATAACTTTTCTTTCCTAAGTGCTTGCATTTTATCTTCTCTTCATTGCTTCTGCATGATTCTATACTTAGAATATTCTACATGTCTTTCACATACTTTTCCTTCTTTGTACAATCTTCTCGGGGTGAAACACCTCGGTTATGCAAACCGATGATTTACTTCGGCAAGTAAATTTGATTCAGCCTAACCTTGTAAATTTTTTTCTCAAATTTCAACAAGTTTTTAACCTTAGTCTTCAACTGGTAAAATTGTCTCGAGTTTCACCAAGTGTTTGAACTTCTTCTTGGTTTAACTTCAACTTGTAAATTGGTACAAATTTCAACAAGTGAAGATAAACAAATATCTCGGCTTAACTTCAACTTGTAAATTGCTACAAATTTCAACAAGCGTTAAGCATTACTTCGGTTTAACTTCAACTTGTAAATTGCTACAAATTTCAACAAGTGAAGATAAACAAATATCTCGGCTTAATTTCAACTTATAAATTGCTACAAATTTCAACAAGCGTTAAGCATTACTTCGGTTTAACTTCAACTTGTAAATTGCTACAAATTTCAACAAGTGAAGATAAACAAATATCTCGGCTTAATTTCAACTTGTAAATTGCTACAAATTTCAACAAGCGTTAACCATTACTTCGGTTTAACTTCAACTTGTAAATTACTACAAATTTCAACAAGTGAAGATAAACAAATATCTCGGCTTAACTTCAACTTGTAAATTACTACAAATTTCAACAAGTGAAGATAAACAAATATCTCGGCTTAACTTCAACTTGTAAATTGCTACAAATTTCAACAAGCGTTAAGCATTACTTCGGTTTAACTTCAACTTGTAAATTGCTACAAATTTCAACAAGTGAAGATAAACAAATATCTCGGCTTAATTTCAACTTGTAAATTGCTACAAATTTCAACAAGCGTTAACCATTACCTCGGTTTAACTTCAACTTGTAAATTACTACAAATTTCAACAAGTGAAGATAAACAAATATCTCGGCTTAACTTCAACTTGTAAATTGCTACAAATTTCAACAAGTGAAGATAAACAAATATCTCGGCTTAACTTCAACTTGTAAATTGCTACAAATTTCAACAAGCGTTAAGCATTACTTCGGTTTAACTTCAACTTGTAAATTGCTACAATTTTCAACAAGTGAAGATAAACAAATATCTCGGCTTAACTTCAACTTGTAAATTGCTACAAATTTCAACAAGCGTTAAGTGTTTTTATCTTCTCTCTGCCTCCAGTGTGAACCTGAGTTCCACTTGGGTTCTCATTATTTAAAAACAACATTATGCATAGTTTCACAAGTTGGGGAGAATTCTGCTAAGATTTTATTGATGACATCGGCAAAAAATAAAGCAACATCTAATGATAGAAAAATTTTAAATTACAAGTGTTCCAAGGTCTTGGCAATGCTTTGCCCTCATTATCTTTAAGTCTATATGCCCCATTGCCTAGTACCGAAATGATTCTGTAGGGTCCTTCCCAGTTTGGGCCAAACTTGCCCTCTCTGGGATCCTTCTTGTTGCCAACGACTTTTCGCAGGACTAGGTCGCCGACTTGAAATTCCCTTGGATTAACCTTCTTGTTATAAGCTCTAGCAAGCTGTTGCTGGTATGCTGTAAGCTGTACTGCAACTTTCTCTCTTCTTTCTTCTAGAAGATCAAGATCTCGGGCTAAGAGTACATCATTAGTCCCATTCTCAACTCCTTGGGTTCTGATCCCTAGGATGCCGACCTCCAATGGAATGACTGCTTCTGTGCCATAAGCCATGGCAAAGGGTGATTCCCCTATTGATCTTCTCGGCGTAGTCCGATATGCCCAGAGTACATTGGGCAATTCGTCTACCCACTTCCCTTTTGCTGCCTGCAACCTCTTCTTTATCCCATCCAAAATTACTTTGTTGGATGCTTCTGCTTGTCCATTGCTTTGTGGAAAACTTGGGGTTAAAAAGTAGTTCTTGATCTTAAACTTAGCACAGAAGTTTTTGATCAGCTTACTGTCAAATTGTGTCCCATTGTCTGCATCAATTGCTCTTGGAATCCCAAATCTGGTGATGATGTTTCTCCATATAAAGTTCTTGACATCCACATCTCGGATCTTGGCAAGAGGTTCTGCTTCTATCCACTTTGTGAAGTAATCTGTTGCTACCAGCAGGTACTTCCTTTGCCCAGTTACTTGGGGCAATTCCCTACTGGGCAAATGGCCAAGGACTGGATACAATATTTAGGTCAGCAGCTGGCTGGCGTATAAAAGGTGCAAACCTTTGGCACTGTTCACACTTCTTCACGTAGGCTTCTGCATCTTTTTGCATGTAGGGCCGCCAATACCCCTGGGAAATGGCCTTGTGAGCTAGCGATCTGTCCCCAGTGTGGCTTCCACAAATTCCTTCATGAATTTCATATAAAAAATCTTCAACCTGCAGAGGGTGAACGCACCTTAAGAGGGGTCCAGTGAAGGAGCTTTTGTAGAGATGTCCTTCTGCTGTCAGACTGAATCTTGCCGACTTCAATCTGATTTTGTGTGCCTCCTTGTGGTCATCTGGCAGCTTTCCTTCTTTCAGGAACGCAACAATTGCGTCCATCCAGCTTGGTCCCATGTCTACGCACATTGCTTCGCGTTCTGCGACTATTGGTTCAATGCTCGGGCCCGACAAATATTCAATCATTATTGTCCTTGCTTTTCCTGGTTGTATTGCACTAGCTAGGTTGGCCAATGCATCGGCATGGTTGTTATCATATCGGCTGACTTGAAGCAGTCTGCAGTTCTGGAATAAGACTGCCAGCTTGATGACCTCGTTTGCGTAGGCCGACATTCTTTCATCTCGGGCTGCAAACTCGCCCGTTGTCTAGTTAACTATCAATTGCGAATCACAAAAAATTATTACCTCATCTGCTTGTACTGCTGCTGCTAGCTTCAGTCCTGCAATCAATGCTTCATATTCTGTCTCATTGTTTGAGGCCTTGAAACCCAATCGAATGGACTGTTCTAATATTTCTCCATCTGAAGATATTAGTACTACTCCTGCCCCCGCTCCTTGTCGGTTTGAACTCACATCAATGAAATGCTGCAGGGTCTGGATTTCTCTTCTTTCCTTTGTTCTGTAGCCTTTGGCTGGGCTTCTGCTTGCTTGTCTGGACATTGTCTATCTTTGCTCAACGGAGCCCGATGTTAGACGGACTCCAGCGTGAACTCGGCCACGAAGTCGGCCAAAACCTGGCCTTTAATTGCAGTTCTAAGCCTGTACTCTAGATCATACTGGCCTAGGGCGACTGCCCATCTGGCTATTCTTCCTGTCAAGTCTCCCTGCCGCAATAGGGACTTTAATGGATGCTCTGTCAATACCACAACTTTATGGGCCTGGAAGTAATGGTTCAACTTCTTTGAAGCCATTACTAGAGCCAGTGCCAATTTCTCTAAGGGTAGATACCTTGTTTCTGCGTCGGCTAGGGTTTTGCTTACATAGTACACAGCCTTTTGCTCCCCTTTTTCTTCTCGGATTAGTACTGCACTAATCGCATGTTCTAAAACTGCTAAGTACAGGAACAACTCCTCCCCAAGTTCTAGGTTTGAAAGAACTGGCGGTGTGGTCAAGTACTTCTTCAGATCGGCTAGTGCTTCTTCGCATTCCTCTGTCCAGAGAAAGTCTGTGGCTTTCTTCACTAATTTGAAGAAAGGTTTGCACTTGTCTGAGCTTCTGCTTATAAACCTGTTCAGGGCTGTGGCCCTTTCAGTTAGCATCCGCACCTGTTTTGCCGACGTCGGGCTCTTCAGCTCTAGGATGGCCTTAATCTGATCTGGGCTGGCCTCAATGCCCCCTTCTAGTCACCAGGTATCCTAGAAACTTACCAGATCCAACTCCAAATGCACACTTCGATGCATTGAGTCGGAGCCGATATGTTTTAAGGATTTCGAAGACTACTTTTAGATCGGCGAGATGACCCTTAGGCTCCTTGGACTTAACGACCATGTCGTCAATGTAGACTTCTACTGTTCGGCCGATCAGGTGCTTGAACATCTTGGTTACCAATCTTTGGTAGGTGGCTCCTGCGTTTTTCAATCCAAAGGGCATCACTCTGTAGCAATATAGCCCTTTGGGAGTGATAAATGCAATCTTCTCTTCATCTGCTGGGTCCATAGCTATCTGATGATACCCCCTATAGGCATCCAGGAAGCTCATCCTTCCATACCCTGAAGTAACATCTACTAGCTGGTCAATTTTGGGTAGAGGGAAGTTGTCTTTGGGACAGGCCTTGTTTAAACTAGTAAAGTCTACACAAACCCTCCATTTACCGTTCTTCTTCTTTACTACCACTATATTGGACAGCCATGTCGGGTAGTGAACTTCTCTGATGGCCTTAGCTTCCAGAAGTCTGTCTACTTCTTTTTCTACTGCTTCGACATGCGTTAATGTTGGTCTTCTGGCACGTTGAATTACAGGTTTGGCCGACCTGTCAACATTCAGCTTGTGGCAAGTGACCTCGGGGTTGATGCCAGGCATTTCATAAGGCGTCCAAGCAAACACCTCAATATTTGCAAGCAGAAAAGCCTCAAACTCTTTTTCTTCTTCTTCGGCTAAGGTCGAGCCGAGAAGAAAGAAGTGTTCTTCATCCCCATCCTGGACGAAGATTTTCTTCAGTGCCTCTTCGCTCTTCTCGGCCGGCTCCTTGCCGATGTCTTCTAGGACTTCCACGTCCTCATCTTCAATTTCTGCCTTTTTTGGCTCTCGTATGCTGCAGGTTGATTTCATTGCTGCCATGGAGCAATTCTTCGCCTGCAACTAATTGCCTCTGACTTCCTCTATCCCATGTTCTGTTGGGAATCACAATAGTTGATGCAATGTTGAGGGGACTGCCCCCATTGTATGCAACCATGGCCTTCCCAAGATGATGTTGTAAGGGGAGGGTGTGTCAATGATGGTGAACTCTGTCTTGATCTTCCTGGTGCCAGCCTGCACCTCCAAGTTTACAGCTTCCAGTGGCCATGTCAGCATTCCATTAAACCCAACCATCGGGCCATTGGATTGTTCCATGTCGTCTGGGTGAAGGCCGAGCTCCTTGTAACATCAGACGTACATGATGTCGTCAATAAGGATGCGTTTTACTTGGCACTCCCCAACCTGGAGGGATACTACCAAGGCATCATTGTGCGGATGCTGGACCATCTCTAGGTCGGCTTCAGTAAAGGTTATCATTGGTCCCTGGCATCCTTCTGCCCGATGTCTTTTCTCCCCGACTTGATAGACATGTTGTAGGTGTTTTACCTTCTGGGTCTCCCCTCTGATTTCGTTCTCGTTGACCTTTGAGTGAATCACATTGACTACCCGAGGTCCTCTTGCCTGAGGTTGCTATGCTGGGGGAGGCGGAGCTGCTAGTGCTTGAGGCAATCTTGCCTGTTCTTCTCTTGTTTTGGCCTCATCGACCAGATCTCTCAGATGGCATTGCCTTACCAAGTCTTCTAAGTGTGCTTTTAGGGCTCTGCAACCCTGAGTTGTGTGCCCCTCTTCATTGTGGTAGGCACAGCGCCTGCCGACGTTCCTTCCCATGAATTCCCTTGGTGCTCTTGCCGGTGCCCTAAAATAGGGTTGGTTTCGAATTTGTTCCAGGACTTTGTGAATTGGAGCCCGGAACACAGTCATCACCGCCTGTGCAGCCCTCAGTTTTATTTCATGTTTGTTCAATCCGTTGTTACCTCGGCCTCGCTTCAGCGAGCCGTTTCCTTTCTCTTGCTTTACCTCTCTAGTCCCCGATATATCTTCCTCGGCTCTGGCATACTTCTCGATTCTCGCCATGAGCTCTTCCATGCTTTTTGGCAAAGTTTTTGCCAAAGACTTCCATAATGGACAGTTGTCCTTCAGGCCGTTCTTGAATGACACGACCGCCACTTCTTGATTTCATTCTGGGATTCGATTGAATACCTCGTAGTACCTTTTTGCGTAGGACCTAAAGCCTTCATCCTTACTGATCTTCAAAGCCATCAGTGCATCTACCCTCAATGGCTGCAGTTTGTTTGTCACGAACCTGGCCACGAACATCTCGGCCAGGCCTTCCCATGTCTTCACGCTTCCCTTCGGCAGTTTGTGGAACCAGTCTGATGCAATCTCCTCGAAGGATGAGGGGAACACTTTGCAGAGCAACGGCTCGTTCCCACTATACAGTGCCATTGTGTTCAAATATAATCCGACGTGGAAGTTGGGGTCTGACTTCCCATCGTATATTTGAAACCTCAGCATACTGAATCTCTTCGGCGCCTCAAACCTATCCAATTCCACAGAGAATGGTGTCCTCGGCTTCTCTGGGGAATTTACCTAAGCTTCGGCATTCTGTTGCTTCCTTTTGAGGTAATCTCTCAAGTCCTCTTTTGTCCTCCTAGGAACTCGGCTATCTCCTGCTTTCAGTCTTTTTGGTGCACTGCTTTCAGCCTCATGGTGAGTCCTCTTTGACCCCTATCCATGAATTGTGTCGAAGCACAGCACCTACCCCTGAACATGCCGATGTCCCTTCGGGTCTGCTTCTTTTGTGTGATGCGTCCTCCATGATTCTTCTCCTCTTGGCTCCCTTCGTCCGACCTCCCTGGAAGGTCGGTGAGAGTGTCTTTCGCTCCCGTTGTGCTGAGGGGCTATGAGGATTGTTCTCTGCCCTCCATTCTGGGCATTGGCTGCTGGAATCGGTGTGTCCTGCAGCGGGAACGGCGGCTGCATGACGTTATTTTGCATCATGAAATTGATAACTGACTGCAGGTCTGTCAATTTGTTTGCCATCTCCTTCATCTCTTCGTCCCTCCGCAGGCATCTATCCTTCCATACTTGAAGGTTGTCTTCGTTGTAATAGCCACTTCGATCTAGCTTCTTTGGTGCGTCGCTAGTCTGGCCGACGTCTTTTACTTCGTGATTCTGGTCACGAGTCTCTGCACTGTGTTCGTCTCCTGTGACATCCAGGTCAATAGGTCTCCCACTCCCAGCAGGAACGTCGTCCCCAATCTTTTCATTTTGTCCGTTGCTGGCCATCTATTCTTCTATCTTTCCCACAGACGGCGCCAAATTGTGTGAGTAATTTTTCGATCACACTACCAACTCAATGATCAGCTGGTGAGAACTGGCAGAATAGATGACACCTGGCTAACCTGCAACAGAAAGAGAAGATTCCGGCGGTGGTTCTTCCACCCGGGGGCACTCCGACGATCAAGTCAGTATATCTCTCAAAGATAATCCAGTGCTAAATTCACTACTCAAAGTATAAATTGCGTACCTTAAACCCATGGGGGTGCCTCTCTTTTATAGTTTACTCAATCCTAGTCCCACTAGAAGCCTGATTTCTATGGACTCCCATTTAGTGCTTACTTTGGACTCTACAAGAGATAAGAATAGACTCCTTAAGAATACTATCCTTATCCATCTTGCAGTCTTTTTTCATTCTAGGACTCTTGTCCCTTATCTGCTCATCTCGGATTCCGATATCTTCGGAGGTAACCTCGGCCTCGCCGAGATAACCTCGGCCTTGTCCAGATAACCTCGGTATCAAAAACGGGATACGTGGTACCTCGGCTGACACGTCGGCGTCACCTTGCCACGTGTCGGTACTCAAAAAATATTTTCCCCACACTTTCTTTTGGAGAGAAGTGGAAGGCAATCACCCAATCACTTCAGTGCCAAACGGGAAGATGAGAGCTTTTCTATCTATTTCTAAGCCAAGCCCCCGTGCTTGAAAGTAGAACAGTTGGTTCTCTTCTAGATCAGAAAGTGTCCATGGAAAGTGTCCTTCAATCTCTTCCTCAGCTGGGTTTTATGGAGAGAGAAAATGGGTTCTCAAGTATCTTTCAATCTCTTCCTCAAATGGGTTTTTATAGAGAGAAAAAGTGGATTATCAACATGAGTGCTCCATTGAAGGTTGCTTCTGTAGAAGAAGATGCAATTGAATTCGACTAAGGCGTGCCGCCGCCATTCAAATTGGCCGAAATTCAATCCACCATTCACAGAGTTTGTCGACGTATTGAGATTGGGTAATGATTAATTTGGATTTGGAAGCATTGAATTTCTTGAAAACTTCAGCCGAAGTGTAGAATAGGTTGGTGGTGGTAGTGACTGTGCTGATAATCAAAGCACCCATGAATGTGAAGACGAGTTCGACGCAGTTTTGGAGGAGAAGCATGATGATATCGCCTTTTCTTGATGCCGAGGAGTGATAATCCGGCAGTGACTTTCTGGGAAACGAGGTGGGTTTCGGAGAAAGAGTAGAATTTACTGGTAGAACCGATGATGAAACAGGGTTTGTCTGGGAATTGAGAGAGGTTTTGAAAGCAGTAAGTGTGGAGAGGTAGGTGGTTAGAGATGGGTATGTCGGGAAGCTTTGATCGAAAAACATGGGTATCGGAAGATGAAGACGATGGACTCTGTGACAAAGGAGAAGGAGGAGAGAGAGCTTTGGTTTTTGGGTTTTAGCAGAAGCCACAGACAACATTGTTGCCCTGTCTCTTTCAAGCTCTTCTTGCTAATAAATATATATATAGAGGGGGAAGGGGTTACATAGAGAGGTGAGGGAAAGAATTTGGGTATAAGAGGTTGAGGTTGTATCTTTCTTTGAAATTTGAGATCAAAATATAATTTTTTTTAACTTTTTCATTTCAAATTTGACCATAGGGGCAAAATTGATACAATTTTAAAAGTTTGAGAGTGAAATTAAAATTATTCAAAGTCTAAGAGCATAATTAAAAATCGGGATAAAATATAAGAGTAAAAACGAAATTTTCTCAAAATTTTGTTGAATTATTACAAGACTGGCTGTGATGCAAGGTACTACACTAGTGTGGTGGTTAAGGAAAAAAAAAATTAAAAATAGTACAATGAAAAGAAAATATTACATATAATTTTATTTATTTTTTCTTTTTTTTTTCAATCTTAAATACAAATGAGTGGGTTGTATGTTGCATTTTTTTTTATTTATATATTTACGGATCAGTTCTATTGACCAAATTAATTTACCTATAAATCTTACTCATTTTTAAACCAATCAATATTTCTAAAATGTCCTCTCATAATCTCTTTCAGTGACCACCTCCAACCTCTAACAACTATATTTAGCAGTTATCTCTAATTACTAGCAATCACCTCCGACAACAACTTTCGATGATAGTTTTCGAAAACATTTCTTCAGCCATTTTTCAACAAAAACATCTCTCTCCACCACACTATTATTGCCATTACCTCAACCACTCACTCACTAATTCTCAGACACTCACCCACTCATTGTCATTTACTTATATATTTATTTCACTCAGAGAAAGATAACTATATACAAACATAGGCATTGAGGAAGCAACATAAACAGGTCTAATAAATTTATCAAAAGCATATTCAGTGTGATGAATTTATCACTGATTAATTTGTAAAAAAATTAAAATGATAAATCTAATTCACCCACTCTTACTCATATTCACTCTCCCACACATACATAGAGAATAAGAGAGATTAATCAATTTATCACTAAAAAAAATGCATTTGAATCTAAACCTGGTTTGCAACAGATTTGATGAGAGAGAGGGGGGCAAGATTAAGAGAATCACTATTGTTTATAATCATTTAAAGTCGATTTCACTACTAGAACAACTAAATTGGTGTAAATTTAGATGAGGTCGCCGAATAACGGTAGCTAACAAGGATAATGGTGATAAAGAATGGTGACAGCAACAGAAAAGGCGGTGGTGATGTGGTAGTTGTGAAGATCGACAACGGTGAAAATAGATTAACAATGATAAAGGGTAGATCAATAACGGTGAACTGTAGATCGACGATGGTGGTAGTGGATCTATGTACAACGATGGAGGTGGTTGGTGAATAGTGGCAGAATCAGTAGCAATGGAATGTAGATTTGGAGACAATAGAGGTAGATCAGTGATGGTAGAAGTGATTGGTGGACAGCGATGGTGACGATGGCCGGTGAACAGTGAGGATAATGGTAGTAGTGGTAGTGTAAGGTTGGAAAAGTGTTGAAGAGAGAGAGAGAGGGAGATAAAATTAATATTTTAAAATTTAGGGTAAATTATAAATACATCTCCTGAGGTTTGTTTAAATACAAATTGTCCTTTGTGGTTTTGAAAATTGCATCATGCCCCTTGAAGTTTCTAATTTCATAACAAATAACCCATTTTATTAATAAGTCATTAAGCCAATTAACAATTTTTAATGATGTCATAAATATATTTCAATTAATAATTCAAATAATTTTATTATTATATGGAAGAGTAGTTATACATTTTATTTTTTAGTTAATTTTGTTAAATAAATTTTTTTTAACAATGGAATATTTGTAATTTTTCAAAATGCATGAGGTAATTCATTTTTTAAACAAATCTCAAAAATTGTATTTATAATTTACCTTAAAATTTATTGATGGATTCGGCTTCTCTCATGTTGAGATCTCGACATGAGAGAACTTAAGGGATCCATGGAGCCCACCATAGGTCCCGTTTCGATAATTCGAACTGTTCACTTTCTAAGCCTCGTTGAGTGAAATATTCATGCAAAAAATCAAAATGATTGGACATCGGTAGTTATATGTTTAAATCAAATTTATATTTTTAAAAAATGGATGGTTATTTTTTAAATTATATTTGTCGCACATTTTTTTAAAATAAATATGATTCAAATATATAGCTACCGATGTCCAATCATCTTGATTTTTTGCATGAATATTCTAGTCAATGAGTCTAAAAAAGTAAACGGTTCGGATAATCGGAATTGATTTCAAAATGGGTCTACCAAATTCAAACGCTCTCTCAAATTAAGATCTCAACTTGAAAGAAGCTAAACCCTTAATTGGTATACATCCAAAAAGTGTAGAATATTTAAATCTATTTCCTCTTTCATGACTTATAATTCCAGTACTTCCAACTTTTGATACAGGGAACTATTCTTGTCAAGGTTAGGGTTGGATTAAGGGTGTAATTTTGGCCCGGGCCGGGCCCATGTCAGGCCTTGGGGGCTCCCGTCAAAAAATATGGCCAGACCGGCCCACAGGCCAGAAAATTAGGCCCAAGCCCAAGCGCAAGGTATTCAGGTCGGGTCCCTGGGCTCGGGCCTGAGCTCAGGCTTTGAGCGGGCCTAAACAATTTTTTTAAATTTTTTCCACCAAAATTTTATTATTTTCCATTAAAAATAACACTGGGCCTCAGGGCGGGCTTTTGGGCAGGACTTGAACAGGCCGACGGGGCCGGGCCCATAGGTCGGGTCGAGCTTCAAAACGATGGCCCAAGGCCTCGGGCTGGGCTTGGGCTCGGGCCTTAAAGAGACGGGCCCACCTCGGGCCGCCCACAGGACGCGGGCCAAAATTACACCCCTAGGCCGGATGTTGTCTCTCCCTCTCTCTGAGATTGGATCTTGAAAGACACAGTGTAATGACCCTCACCACTGTTTACCGGTAAACTGTTGATTTCTGTTAAACTATGACTGATTATCATTGATAATTAAACTGATTGAGTTACTGAACTGACTGACTAAAATCTGAACTGAATCGATTGAATATATATCTGTTTGAATTGCATTCTATCTATTTGACTGTGTGATTATCTGTTCATGTTTATATGTTTAAACTGCAAATTGAAGGCCTTATCGGCGGCTGAATCTGAAACCGATTGATGTTTTATGATCATCATAATTTATGTGATTTTATGACGTATTTATCTGAAAGTCGATTTGGTACGATTAAACTAGATTAATTTACGCCAAATTAATGGAGTTGTCTTATTTACATTTCTACCCTATTAGTGGGCCACTATACCATATATTGAGAGATTAGTCTTGCATTGCACAAACACATTTTTATCAGCCATTTTCTTGCTCTAACCGACCATAGGGAGAGAGAGGTGAGAGAATTGAGCTCCTTCTTGTGTTCTACTTGGAGTTTTGCTTGAAAGTGGAAGAATTGTGGAAGAGATTGTCAATTGAACCTCTAGACTTGCATTTGAGGACCTAGGTATGAATTTCATTCCCTCAATTGTGTATTTAGGCTCTATCTAGCATGGATCATGATAATTTAAAGAGTTAAGTCAAGAATTGGTTCAATAATGTTGAATTGGAGCCCATTCCATGCATGCATGTCGGTAGTGTTGAGTTTTAAGTTGATTTCATGGATAATTGTTGCATGCATGTACAAGTTCTAGCTAAGGTTCATGATACCATCATGTTCTTGAATGATTTGGCTCATTAAAGCATGTATTGAAGCTTGGAATCGTTTTAAACTCATGCATGTCATGTTTTTATCATATTCATCAAATTTAGGTTGAAATTGAGTTTGAATAAAACACCCTTGGGCTTTGATTTACCAAATTGATCTTTGAAATATAAATGTCACGTGTTTACAAGTGTTTTCCAGGTTCTTAGCCCAAGAGGATCGAAAATTTTACATTTGAACTTGATTTTGAGCTTGAGGTCCAAATATGGGATTTCCAAATTTTGGACCTACGCTCGAGCGAGGAAGTCCACGCTCGAGCGTACACTCTGCGATCCTGCCTTCCGCTCGAGCGAGAAAAGTGACGCTCGAGCGTGAAATGCATGCATCCAATACTTTGCATGAGTTCACAGTCCACTCGAGCGAGGGAACCCACACTCGAGCGAGGACTTGTGTCTCACGCTCGAGAGAGGGTCGAGCGTCCATCGAGCGTAAATTTTGAGCATCCAGTATTTTTACTGTAGCACACAGTCCGCTCGAGCGACGGAATTCACGCTCGAGCGGATCCCCTTTATCTGCATGTCCGCTCGAGCGTAGAAAGCCACGCTCGAGCGAGACCCTGTTTTCTGAAAATTTTGTTAAGTGTTTAAAAGTGCATCTTTGCATCCTCTTTCCATCCTAGGCGTTCCTAGGGCATGTTTAAGACATCTTAATGAGGATATAGATGTAAAACCACACCAAGGCAATTTAAGGATTAAGTTATTATCTTTTCCAACTGTGAAACTTAGTGTGTGTTCAATCTGTTAACTGTATAGGGTTGGCATTCCGAGGAGACGCTCTAGCTTACTGTAGCCTAGAACTCTGTGAGTAACAATTGTGTAAAGATATGTTCAAAATGATTATCTTCTGAATACTGAACTAAACTGTTTACTGAACTGATATTGTTTACTGAATGAATGTATGTCCTATATTCTGAACTGTATTGTGACATCCTTAGCACCTACTGTTTACTGTTACTGTTACAGAGATCTCTGTCGGTTCCCTCGTGGAACCATTACTGTTTACTGATTGATGGCCATCATTACTGTTCGGTCTTTAAGACCTACTACTTACTGTACTGTTATGCTAATGGATGTACCACATATGACTAATTGACTGAAAGACTGAAATACTGATTTAATGAACTGTTTTCATTACTGTAAGGACATTCATTCTAGACCTCTTTACGCATTATGTTATTCACTAGGCTTTAGCTCACTGCTCATATATATATGTAGGTGTACAGGCACCGGACCAATGCTAGAAGCATCGGGGTAAACTCCAGTTTTGTCAAGCCAACCAATGTGCCTCACTGCAAGGTTCCGAGCCTGCCAAGCTATGGCTTAGGAGTGTTTTTATTTCCCCGTTTGTCTCTGTACTGTTTTGTAATATTGTATAGACTGACAGCACCATACTGTACTGTTAGTAGGGATTAAGTCCCTGTACTGAATGATTGTAAATATTGTGCATAACTGTTCTGTACTAAATGCTTATATGTATGAAAAATTTTTTTGCATACAGACTGTCACAGCTCATTGGACATTGTTTATTTACTGTTTTGACTTCCGCCAAGCCCCTGTACTCTGTATTATTGTATTACTGTTAAGCAGGCCTTCGGTAATCTCGGATTACTGGCCGGTTACGATGCTAAACTCATAGGGGCGGGTTTGGGTCGTGACAGAGTGGTATCAGAGCGATACTTAACCACGAGTTATACCACACACATGTGTCCAAATGAGCTATAGGATGTCCTAGAAAGGTGATTAGGGCATTGCATGAACATGAAAAGTGTGTGGTTATGACATGACTGAATATGTGCTAATGTGTTAAACTGTTTAAGTATGCAACTGTTTATGTTTATAATTGTTATAATCGCTTATAGTGAGATGGATAATGCAAATGAATCTGAGTCCTCATCCACTGAGGCAAGAATGGCAAGAATGGAAAGAATGATGGAACTGATAACTGCAAGATTAGAGCAACAACAGAACCAACTACCCCCACCTCCTCCTCCGGCTGTACCGGAACAAAATGTGAATGTACAGAATGTGAATGTAAATGTGAATGATGGGGACATAATTGCTCTCACCCATAAGTTCAGCAAGATGAAACCGCCATCCTTCTAGGGAGGCCTTGAACCGTTGAAGGCTGAAGCTTGGGAACTTGAGACTGAAAAGTTATTTGAGGTGTTTCCGTGCTCGACGGCAAATAAAGTATTGTTAGCTACCTTCACCTTGCAAGAAGAGGCCAGGAGGTGGTGGATGCTGGTCCGTGACACCAACACTGTAGTGACTTGGGCTCAGTTTAAGGAGTCCTTCTTTGAAAAATACTTCCCCCAGTGTGTCAGGGACAGAAAAGTAACTGAATTTGAACAACTGAGACAGGGCACAATGTCTGTTGCTGAATATGAGACAAAGTTCACTGAGCTTGCTAGATATGCACCACATATGGTGGACACTGACTACAAGAAGGCCAGAAAATTTGAGGGCGGCCTTAATGTTGCAATACTCGACAGAATAAGTGTTTTAAAGCTACCGACCTATGTAGATGTTCTTGACCAAGCATTGATGGCTGAGTCGAACATCGAAGCAGTGAAACAATCTGAATCACCAGCGTCTGAATGGCGTGGTAAAAGGCAGGGTTTCAAGTTCAAGAAAGGCAAGCATAACCCATCAAATAAGAAACAGAATACGGGGTCAACAACTAGCCCCAGCCAAGGGAGTGGTTTCATTCCATCTTGTTCTGAATGTGGTAGGAAGCACAAAGGGGTTTGCTACAAAATATCTGGAGCCTGTTACAGGTGTGGCAAGGTGGGCCACCTGGTTAAAGATTGCCCTTCTGCTCCGCAGGCCAGTAGTAAAGCTGCACCAAGCGCAGCAGCATCAACTGTAGCACCAAAGCCTAACCCCAAAGCTACCGGGAAAGAGCCTATGAGGCAGGACCGAGTGTTCGCCCTAGTACCGGGAGACGTACAAAATACTGAAACCGTAGTGTCAGGTATCCTCTCTATTTGTGCTCAAAATGCATATGTACTGATTGATTCGGGGTCTACACACTCATATGTATCGCATGCTTTTTCACGGAAATTGAGTAGACCCTTAGAACCCATGAATTATCTGTTAGCTGTATCATCACCTATTGGGGGATCCATGACATGTGCATATATGTATCCTGCTTGTGAAATCATTGTTGGGGATATGCATCTGTTTATTGATTTACTGCCATTGAACATTGATCATTTTGATGTAATATTGGGGGTGGATTGGTTACAAAAATATCATGCTACCATTGACAGTGTGACAAAGCAAGTTGTTTTTCATCCACCTGGTTTACCCGAATTTGTATTTAATGGAAGTGGAGTAGTACCTCCTCCGTATTTGATTTCTTCGGTGAAAGCTGTTAAATTGATTAGAAAAGGGTGTAAAGGATATATGTGTTCTGTACTGACTGTATCTATTGATGATAATGTTAAAATTGATGTGAACTGTATTCTTATAGTCAGAGAATTCCCAGATGTATTTCCAGATGATCTGCCAGGGGATTTGATTGACAGGGAGATTGAGTTCACTATTGATGTGATTTCGGGTACACAACCAATATCTAAAGCTCCCTACAGAATGGCTCCGACTGAACTAAATGAATTAAAAGTACAATTACAAGAACTGTTAGACAAGAAGTTTATCAGGCCCAGTACTTCACCGTGGGGAGCACCGGTTTTGTTTGTAAAGAAGAAAGACGGCTCACTGAGACTGTGTATTGATTACCGTGAATTGAACAAGGTAACTGTGAAAAATAAATACCCATTGCCGCGTATTGATGATTTGTTGATCAGTTACAGGGTGCTCAAGTATTTTCCAAGATTTATCTCAGATCGGGGTACCATCAACTGAAAGTTAAACCAGAAGACATTGATAAAACTGCTTTTAGAACGAGGTATGGACATTACGAATTTTTAGTTATGCCTTTTGGAGTTACCAATGCACCTGCAGCATTTATGGACCTCATGAATAGAATCTTTAAACCGTACCTTGATGACTTTATTGTGGTATTCATTGATGACATATTGATTTACTCCAAAAGTATAGAAGAACATGAACATCATCTGAGACTTGCCCTGCAGACCCTAAGAGAACAGAAACTGTATGCTAAACTGTCTAAATGTGAGTTTTGGCTTGATCATGTTATGTTTTTGGGGCATGTTGTTAGCAAAGATGGAATTTCTGTTGATTCGCAGAAAATTGAAGCTGTAGTGAACTGGCCTAGACCAACAAATGTGATAGAAGTCCGAAGCTTTTGGGATTGGCTGGATATTACAGAAGATTCGTCAAAGATTTCTCCAAAATTGCCTTACCATTGACTCAACTGACACAGAAGGGAATATCATTTGACTGGACTGACCAAAGGGAATCAGCGTTCCAAGAGTTGAAAACTCGATTGGCGACTGCACCGGTTCTTACCTTACCTTCAGGTACGGATGGTTATACTGTATTTAGTGATGCATCTCATAAGGGTTTGGGGTGTGTTTTAATGCAGAATAGGAGAGTTATTGCTTATGCTTCCCGACAACTGAGACCACATGAAAAAAGCTACCCAACCCATGATCTGGAACTTGCTGCGGTGGTATTTGCGTTGAAAATCTGGCGTCACTATCTGTATGGGGCAACATGTGAAGTATATACCGACCACAAGAGCCTGAAATACTTCTTCACACAGAAAGAACTGAACATGAGACAACGGAGATGGCTAGAACTGATTAAAGACTATGACCTACAGATTTTGTATCATCCGGGAAAAGCCAACACCGTTGCCGATGCATTGAGTCGGAAATCGATTGCGAACTTAGCTTGTTTGCTCACCAGACAGAGAGAGTTACTTTGTGACCTTGAAAGATCGAAAATTGAAGTTGTTTTGAGAGAACAAGGTGGCACAATGGCTGCTATTTCTGCTCAACCAGCATTGATTGAGGAAATTAAAGAGAAACAACAACAGGATGACTTCTTGAAAAAGATCATCGAAGAGAGGGAATCTAAACCGAGACCGGGGTTCAAATTTGAAAACAATGTACTGAAATTCCAAGAAAGACTGTGTGTACCGAATGATCCTGAATTGCAAAGAAGAGTTCTGCAAGAAGGCCACAATTCAAAATTTTCTATCCACCCAGGAAATACGAAAATGTACCAAGACCTGAAACAGAACTTTTGGTGGCCGGGAATGAAGAAAGGAATTGCCGACTTTGTGTCAAAATGTCTTCATTGCCAACAAGTCAAAGCGGAACATCAGTGACCCGCAGGCTTGCTGCAACCCTTACCCATACCAGAGTGGAAATTGGAGCATATCACGATGGATTTTATCATTGGATTGCCTCGCTCTAGAAAAAGTATGGATTCAATTTGAGTTATTGTTGATAGACTGACCAAATCTGCTTACTTCTTACCTGTCAAGACAATTTATAATGCGGATAAGTTGGCTGTAATTTATATTGATAAAATTGTTAGACTACACGGAGTGCCTGTATCCATTGTTTATGACAGGGATTCGAAGTTTACATCGAGGTTTTGGCAAAGCCTACAGACTGCATTAGGTACTGAACTGAGACTGAGTAGTGCCTATCATCCTCAGACAGATGGTCAGTCAGAAAGGACCATCCAAACTTTGGAGGATTTGCTGAGCATGTGTGTCCTTGATTTTCAGGGAAACTGGGAAAGCCATTTGCCATTGGCTGAGTTCGCCTACAACAACAATTATCATTCAAGTATTGGTATGGCACCTTTCAAGGCATTGTATGGCAGAAAATGTAGATCTCCGATTTGCTGGGCAGAAGTTGGAGATGGGCCTTTGCTTGGGCTCGAGATTGTATATGAAACGACTGAGAAAGTGAAACTGATACAACAAAGACTGAAAACTGCACAGAGCAGACAGAAAAGTTATGCAGATGTTAGAAGGCGAGACCGAGAATATGAAATGGGAGGTCACGTTTTTGTGAAAGTGACACCAATGAAAGGCCAAACTCGTTTTGGAGTCAAAGGCAAGTTAGCGCCGAGATATGTCGGGCCGTATGAGATTGTTGAGAAAATCAATCCGGTGGCGTATCAAGTTGCGCTTTCTCCTGAAATGGAGCATATGCATAACGTCTTCCACATTTCGATGTTGAGAGATTATCTCCAGGATCCTTTCCATGTGATTGAGCCTACTCGGGTAGTGTTGAGTGATCATTACACTTACGAGGAACAGCCTATACAAATTGTAAACAGACGGATCAAGAAACTGAGAAACAAAGAGATCCCGTTAGTGAAAGTTGACTGGCAAAATCATGGTGGCATATATGCCACTTGGGAAAGGGAAGATGACATGGCTAAGAGATATCCTGAATTGTTTCCACTGGATCCTGTTTTCTTCCAGAATGAAGGTAACTCGAGTTTAGAGGACTAAACTCTTTTTAAGGAGGGGAGACTGTAATGACCCTCACCACTGTTTACCGGTAAACTGTTGATTTCTGCTAAACTGGGACTGATTATCATTGATAATTGAACTGATTGAGTTACTGAACTGACTGACTAAAATCTGAACTGAATTGATTGAATATATATCTGTTTGAATTGCATTCTATCTGTTTGACTGTGTGATTATTTGTTCATGTTTATATGTTTAAACTGCAAATTGAAGGCCTTATCGGCGGCCGAATCTGAAATCGATTGATGTTTTATGATCATCATAATTTATGTGATTTTATGACGTATTATCTGAAAGTCGATTTGGTACGATTAAACTAGATTAATTTAAGCCAAATTAATGGAGTTGCCTTATTTACATTTCTACCCTATTAGTGGGCCACTATACCATATATTGAGAGATTAGTCTTGCATTGCACAAACACATTTTTATCAGCCATTTTCTTGCTCTAACCGACCATAGGGAGAGAGAGGTGAGAGAATTGAGCTCCTTCTTGTGTTCTACTTGGAGTTTTGCTTGAAAGTGGAAGAATTGTGGAAGAGATTGTCAATTGAACCTCTAGACTTGCATTTGAGGACCTAGGTATGAATTTCATTCCCTCAATTGTATATTTAGGCTCTATCTAGCATGGATCATGATAATTTAAAGAGTTAAGTCAAGAATTGGTTCAATAATGTTGAATTGGAGCTCATTCCATGCATGCATGTCGGTAGTGTTGAGTTTTAAGTTGATTTCATGGATAATTGTTGCATGCATGTACAAATTCTAGCTAAGGTTCATGATACCATCATGTTCTTGAATGATTTGGCTCATTAGAGCATGTATTGAAGCTTTGAATTGTTTTAAACTCATGCATGTCATGTTTTTATCATATTCATCAAATTTGGGTTGAAATTGAGTTTGAATAAAACACCCTTGGGCTTTGATTTACCAAATTAATCTTTGAAATATATAATGTCACGTGTTTACAAGTGTTTTCCAAGTTCTTAGCCCAAGAGGATCGAAAATTTTGCATTTGAACTTGATTTTGAGCTTGAGGTTCAAATCTGGGATTTCCAGATTTTGGACCTACGTTCAAGTGAGGAAGTCCACGCTCGAGCGTACACTCTGTGATCCTACCTTCCGTTCAAGCGAGAAAAGTGACGCTCGAGCGTAAAATGCATGCATCCAATACTTTGCATGAGTTCACAGTCCGCTTGAGCGAGGGTCGAGCGTCCATCGAGCGTAAATTTTGAGCATCCAGTATTTTTACTGTAGCACACAGTCCGCTCGAGCGACGGAATTCATGCTCGAGCGGATCCCCTTTATCTGCATGTCCGCTCGAGCGTAGAAAGCCACGCTCGAGCGAGACCCCTGTTTTCTAAAAACTTTGTTAAGTGTTTAAAAGTGCATCTTTGCATCCTCTTTCCATCCTAGGCATTCCTAGGGCATGTTTAAGACATCTTAATGAGGATATAGATGTAGAACCACACCAAGGCAATTTAAGGATTAAGTTATTATCTTTCCCAACTGTGAAACTTAGTGTGTGTTTAATCTGTTAACTGTGTAGGGTTGGCATTCCGAGGAGACGCTCTAGCTTACTGTAGCCCAGAACTCTGTGAGTAACAATTGTGTAAAGATATGTTCAAAATGATTATCTTCTGAATACTGAACTGAACTGTTTACTGAACTGATATTGTTTACTGAATGAATGTATGTCCTATATTCTGAACTGTACTGTGGCATCCTTAGCACCTACTGTTTACTGTTACTGTTAGAGAGATCTCTGTCGGTTCCCTCATGGAACCACTACTGTTTACTGATTGATGGTCATCATTACTGTTCGGTCTTTAAGACCTACTACTTACTGTACTGTTATGCTAATGGATGTACCACATATGACTGATTGACTGAAAGACTGAAATACTGATTTAATGAACTGTTTTCATTACTGTAAGGACATTCATTCTAGACCTCTTTACGCATTATGTTATTCACTAGGCTTTAGCTCACTGCTCATATATATATATATAGGTGTACAGGCACCGGACCAATGCTAGAAGCATCGGGGTAAACTCCAGTTTTGTCAAGCTAACCAATGTGCCTCACTGCAAGATTCCGAGCCTGCCACGCTATGGCTTAGGAGTGTTTTTATTTCCCCGTTTGTCTCTGTACTGTTTTGTAATACTGTATAGACTGACAACACCATACTGTACTGTTAGTAGGGATTAAGTCCCTGTACTGAATGATTATAAATATTGTGCATAACTGTTCTGTACTGAATGTTTATATGTATAAAAAATCTTTTTGCATACAGATTGTCACAGCTCATTGGACATTGTTTATTTACTGTTTTGGCTTCCGCCAAGCCCCTGTACTCTATATTATTGTATTACTGTTAAGCAGGCCTTCGGTAATCTCGGATTACTGGCCGGTTACGATGCTAAACCCATAGGGGCGTGTTTGGGTCGTAACACACAGATCTCAACTGCATGTGCTTCTGCCAAACCAGTGTGACTGTGTGCTGCACTGTATGTTAATGTCTTGTTTGATTCCGTTGAGCCTTATATAAAAAGAACTATTTTCTTATAATTTTTTTGTAAAACAAGTTGTTCAGTAATGCAATTATTTTAGTTCTTTATTTTTACCTGTTTCATGCTAAAATGAGGCCCATTTACAATAGAGAAAATTTCATTTTTAGTTTTATATTTTGTCTCGATTTTCAATTACATTCCCAAATTTCGAATAATTTCAATTTTACTCCCAAAGTTTTTAAAATCGTATCAATTTTTTTCCTACCGTCACATTTGAAATGGAAAAAGTTAAAAAAAAATTACATTTGGACCTCAAATTTCAAAAGAAAGATGCAGACTTGCCCTCTTCTCTCTCCCGCTACCCCTACCCCTTTTGTTTCCCAACCCTTCCCCACCACCATTTTTGCTACATTCAACCCACAGAGTTGCACTAATTTGCTGCTGAATCAGTTTATGAGAGAGCCCGAGTTGTTGCTCACTGGGTTGATCTCAAAAACAAAATCCCAGATGCCATAAACACGTTGTCTAGTTGGTTGCATCTCGTAAGGGGTATACACACTCCTTGATTTATCAATTTGCTGAAAGTATTTTGTTTTTGCCCCCCATCCAAATTAAGACACAACTTGCATATGAATTGGATAACTTTGCTTCTTTGGAATCTATTTTTCCACTCCAAATTAAGACAACACTCACAGCACAACACTCCTCTAATTTGACTTTGATTTCACTTAAAAATTGGATTTTGATTTGGGTTTAAAAGTTTGGGTAGCAAAGGTGATTATACAGTGTACATTGATAGAAGAAGTTATGTAATGGAGGTTGGTAAGTGGGGCTAGCCATATGAAATGGGGGTGGGTAAATGGAACTAAGCTAGTGGAGGGAGAGGGGGTTGCTACCTTCAAACTGTTAGAAAATAATGATTTTTCGGTGACTTTAATACAATATTAAAGTGGGTTTCAATCCTCTATTAAGGTAGGTTAAAATGGATTTAGATTCTTTATAATGAGATCTTTACCCCACAAAAAGAATGACAAAAAATCATTGAGATTTGAATGAGAAATTGACTCATTAAGTTGGCGTCATGAAAGAGGTGTTGGGTAAGGTATGTAACCTTCTATCCCACATGGATTGTAAAGGAAAGCATTGATGGATATTTAAATCTCAAGATTTTGATAAGGTCATGAGTCCTTTGGGGCATTCAAATTTTTCAAAGGAAGGGAGTTATGGATGTTTCAAGAATGAGCTTGGGCTAAAATTATGATCCAAGTTGGTTATGCAAAAATTGTCATATGTGCGCACGTCGCCTGCCCGTTGGGGCTGGGTCCGTGGTCGTAGGACTTAGGCTTGAGGCTTTAGGCTTGCTAGAATGGGTTACGTTTGGGCTGGGCCGGATTAGTGGCCCATCAACCTAATTTTTTTGGGCCATGTTTGTTTGGTGGCTATAGAGATTAATTCTGCATTTGTGATAGGCCTTGATGGAAGTTTCTTCTCTCCCTCCATGTGTATAAAAGGAGATCCCTCTCCTTCAGTTTTCCATGCAGAAATTCTTGCTCTCTAGTCTTCTCCAGTTTAGTTCATATATTTTTCCTAGTGTGAGAGAGTGTTGTCTTAGTTTTGTTCGCTAATGCTACACAGTAGGTGCATTGTTGTAGCTGGTCCAACCATCGTATCTTGGGAGACACACGTCGAAGAACCTCCAGCACCCAATTAGTGAGGCAGCGAATTTGTTTTAAAGAAACTATCTAGTGCAAACTTCGGTTTGATTTCCTTTCTTGTTTATTGTGTTATGTGTTCCTATTCATCTAGTTGCAATTTCTAGCATGGCTCTTTGTTTTGTAATTTAAATTGTTATTCTTAAATATGAATCTATTTATTTTATTTTATTACACAATTTTTACAACACAAGCTAGGCAGTGAATCAAATTGTTTTCCATTTTACTAATTTAAGTAGATGTGAGGCATCAATGGAGGTTCTTCATTTCACTAAATTATGAAAATGGTAGGGCTTCAATGGAGTGTTTTAACCCACTCATCGATAAATGGCTTTAACCAAATCAAATTCTTTACAATGGGTATATCAACACTCGAGTGGTGTTACATATATTCCAAATGATATATATAGAGAGAAAGAGAGAGAAAAGGGTTTAGAAGACGAAGATAAGGGTACATATCATCTCTTCATCAACTTCATCAAATTCATTAACTTCAACAATATCACCATCTGAACTTCACTGCCACCGAACTCCATTAATGCCACCATGAGAATCACCATCACCATCACCATCACCTTTCAACACCAACCCAACCTCCTTCACAATCAAGTTCCATTACCACTACCATCAAGCTCTATGACCACCATCACCACGAGCTCCGTCACCATTGCCAAACCGCCACCACCACTATCACCAGCTTCATTACCACCTAGAACAATATTCCACATCATGTTATAAGTGAAGAAGAAGAAGGATGAGGATGATGAAGGAGAAAGAAACAAAATATGAATGCTTCAGAATTTTTGAAGTTAGTTTTTGGACAACTTTTGGCATACCAAAACCAGCCATTACATGAAGAAGTGAGAAATCGAAGTAGTATAGAATGAAGTAGGAAGTGAGTTAAAGAGAATAGTGAAAGAATGAAGTAGAACCATCAAGAATCAAGAAAGATATAAAGTTCGAAAGATGGCTCGAAGAAAAGTAAAAAATGAGAAGAAAAGTCTTAGGTAGTGTTTGGTAAAGTTTTAGAATTATGATTTGATAATAGAGTTGTATTTTGAGTTTGTGAGTTTTGGAATTATAATTTGAGTGTGGAAAATTTGTTGGTTATGAGTTTTGAAAAGAGTTTTAAATTGAGTTTGAATTGAGTGATGTAACATATGATATTTGATACAAAAACTTATAATTCATAACCAAATACACAACCTAAAATTCTATTCAAAGCTCATAACGACCAGTTAGTCCAAATTTTTCCGCCTTGGAAAGAGTTTTCAAAATAAGTGTGGAATTAATTTTTGAAAACGCTAAATAAACACCACACTCAAAAGTGAGTGTGGAATTCTATTTTGAAAGCTCCACCAAACGGAGCCTTATTTTTTTAATCAACTTTTGGTGCTCTGACAGCATGCAAATAGAGAAAGAATAAGACCTGTGAGAGGTGATACGAAAATTAAGCTGTGAGGTGAATCCAACGATGTAAAAATGAGGAGAAACGGAATTGTGAAGAAAGAGATTGAAGAGTTTGAAATGGTGGTTGGTGGTGGTGGCTGGTAGGAGATGGTGGGCCTATATCTTTCTTCTTCTTTTTTAAATTTGGAGCCAAAATATAATTTTTTGAACTTTTTTTTGTCTCAAATGTGACGGCAGAGGCAAAATTGATACGATTTCAAAACTTTTGAAAATAAAATTGAAATTATTCGAAGTCTGAAGGTGTAATTGAATATCGAGGCAAAATATAAAGGTAAAAATGAAATTTTCTCTTTATTATATAATAAACCAAAGGCTAAATAAATACTGATTTCTCTAGTTTGAGTAAAACTTTATTTTAATTCTCATAATTTTAGTTTAAATAATTTAATTTTTATAGTTTTAATTTTATTACAATATGATTTTTATATTTAAATGTCAATAGGTGATTTCCATATATAAATACAAAGAAGTTGGTGATGCCAATTTTTGAATGAATCGTCTCGTCCTCAGGACGCCGTCTTGCTGCCGGTAAATGAGCTACGATCACGTCCGGTTAATGTGTTGGCAGCATCCACAATTAGCCGCGTGTTTTGTGAGCCACAGGAAGGAATAAGTAATGATTTTAATTTAACAGATGATAACAAAAGAAAAGGAGTATTGATTGGGAGCCCGAATTTGAGCTCCCCTGAATGTCCCGAATTCTCTTTTTTTTTTTTTTTTTTTTTTTTTTTTTTTTTTTTTTTTTTTTTTTTTTCAGCAGAAGAAGGAATAAGAAGAAGGAGGAGAAAGAGGAGGAGGAGTGGACTGGAGGGGGCCATACCAGTGGAAGGAGGCAGAGGCGGGGCTGGAGGCGACGGCGGTGGTGCTGCGACGATCAGGGCTGGGCCGACGACGACGTGGGCAGACGACCGGCAAACCACCTCTCTTCTCTCTCTCTCTCTCTCTCTCTCTCTCTCTCTTTCTCTCTTTCTCTCTTCTCTTTCTCTCCTCTCCCTCGCTGGTTCAGACCGAAAATGAAAGAAGAAGAAGAAAAAGAAAAAGAAAAAAACACTAATGCCCAAAATGACGTCGTTCTGGACATTAGCGGACATTCGGGAGAAAAAAATTCGGGACACAAATCATTTTTCAAAGAAAAGAGTAACGTTCACTGTCTCACAAAACTTAGCCCCAAGAAAAATAATGTTAGAAATTATAAAAAATATATCATAAAATATATCATAAAAAAATTTTATCTTTTAATAAATTTATAATATTTTATTATATATATAATTCAAAAATAAAAAATCTTTCATAAACATTACTCGTCCCAAGAATTATTTCTCACCACGGCCTGAGCTTTGTGAGAGAGTAATAAATTCTTCATTTCTTGTGGCCTACTTGACATTTGGACGTGACCGCAGCTTGTTCGAGAACATCAAAACGGCGCCCCCATAGTCAAACCACGTGATTTCCATCTATAAATGCTAACATGTAACACTAACGTTATCTTTCTTAATTTATCACTTTTAAATAATTTTTAATGATATGATATTTAAATTAGATCTCATATAATAGAATATTAAGTAAATTAAAATTTGACATTTGTTAGACACATTATTAAATATGATAAATTAAGTGCTTAAAGTATTTTTCAATAGGTAAATAATCATAAACTTCCTCTAATTCATCATAACAGTGACTATTGCACAACTCAGGAGACTCATTTTAAATTTTATTTTAATGATTCGAACCGTTTATTTTATACAAAATATTGAGTAAAGCATACCTGTAAAAAATTAAATTAATCAAATATCGATAGCATTTTCATCAAATAACATTTGTAAATGTGTTTCGATGAACAGACTATCGATATCTGATTAATTTGATTTTTTTTTTATAAGTATATTTCATTTCATGTTTCTTAAAAATTAAACAGTTCAAATCACAAAAAAAAAAGTTTGAAATGAATTCTGTAAGCCGCATAACAATCAATGTTGTGCGACTCGCATAGCGGTGATCCCATGTCCAAGATTCCAAAATAAAAAAGCTCATTGAAGTTTCTTGAGGTCTATTTTCCTAATGTTGTATTTAATTTAAGAATTTGGAGAGAGATTTGAAAAAGGAAAGGAAAACAGTGTGTGAAACTAGGTAAAATGTAGGTATATTTTATTCACATTTCACCTACTTTTTTTATTTCTCTTTCTAAATTCCTCCTCAAATCTCTCAACCAAACATAGCGTAAATGACATTAGATGTTTAGGTAGATCTTCCTTGCAAACAAACAAATTGGAACCCAAATAACCAGCCGCTGTTGAAATTCTTACGAGATTGCACCAAAATTATTTACAGTAGATTTTTTAAATTAAAACTAAATATAATATCAAGCAGATCTTACTTTTCAGATCACATCTTTAAAAAAATCGGTGATTTTTCCTAGTTCGTAACTCTTTTTTTGGATGATTTATTATTTTTTTTTTTTTTTTGTGTTTGTTTTTTATTTTGTTGTTTAGTTGAGATGCCCTTCAAGGCCTTACTTATGTAATGTTATTTATTAATATAATGTTTCTCACATTCTCAAAAAAATATCAAAGGCCAAAACATTCTTTTTTGTGGGGATCAAACCCTCAACTTCGCCCAAGAGATTGCATATTATATTCCATTTAAATTAGAGATCATTCACGGAGTATAAAACATGAAAGGAAAATGTTATGGTGTACACTTATATCCATTACAATATTAATACAAGAATTCACATTGAAAAAATAGAAAGGAAAAAAACTACAGAAACACACAGTAAACCTATAAATACCTTTTACACATCCCCCTCCGTCAATGTCCCAAAATAGCATCCATCAACGTAATAGGGCATGAAACCCAACAAAACAGCATCCATAAAAACAAATTCAGTTTGCTGCAGCCGAAGAACCCAATAGCCCCTTTTGTCGATCGCAAACAAAGAAAATAAGCAAAAAAATAGATAATAAGAAGGAAAATAAATATATATGAAATTTGAGGAGGCTTTACAATTGCCTTTTTACAAAAGGGATGGATCTTCCCTCAGCTGATTGTACATAAATACCCCTAAAATAAGTAAAAATCGCCTATTAGTAAGTCAAAAAAATACACAATATACAATATACAAGGGCAAAATTATCCTTTAACATGGGATGAAAATTTATGCTAGGAACTCAAAAAAAATTACCAAATATGTGAGATCCACAGCACCACTCCCATGTAAATATTGTGTTAATATTTGATAATTCATATATAGTCACTACCAGTTTTGAATTATATTCATAGTTGCGCATGGCTGGAGCACTTTCCTATGGCTTGATAACTGTTTATAAACATGTTACATGGGAGATCTCTAAAAGCTAGAGTAGCTACAATTATAACCATCAACAAGACTGGAATTGGACTAGGCAGACATCTAGAGTGAACCAAAATATCTTCAAAAATTCAAAATATCTTTTTAATTTTTATCTTTGTCAAACTAATTTTAAAATTTTCACACAAAATAAAAAAAGAAAATTTAACCTATAAATTCCATCTTGAGAAATGTTGATCTGATTAGATTTAATATATTATTTCAAAATTAAATTTACAATTATACCTTTATTTCTATTATTTTTTCTATTTTTTTTTTCTTTTTACTTTTGTGCTAGAAAAGTAAGATACATAACCTATAAGAATCAAATTTGGAATGAATTTTTTTATAGGAATCTTTTTTATTTGGAATGACTTGAAATATCAAATCCTTCAAACATTCCAAAAAGATGTAGGAGTACAAAAACTCCTTAGTAAGTTTTGAACAAATGTATAATTTCAATCTATAACACTCAAACGTAATACTCCAATATAACATTTCAAAAAAACTACTTAATATAACACTCCAATATAACACAAAAATTTCTTAGTGACTTTTTTCAAACATAATATTCCAATGTAATACTCTAAAAAAAAATATTTGAGATTTTTCAAACCATTCCAAAAGGGTGTAAGATTCTTCAAACCATTCCAAAAGAAATACAAAAATCCCTCAATAAGTTTTGGATAAATGTATAATTTCAAACTGTGAATGTTATGTTTGAAAAAAGTACATTAAATAGTTTTTTTAGTGTTTTTATGTGTGTTACATTAAAGTATTACGTTTGAAATTATATTGATTGAAATGTTACATTTGAAAAAAATACACTAAGAAATTTTTCTATGTTTTAATTATATTGAAGTGTTACGTTTAAAAAAAGTTTAGAATGTTATGTTGTTACATTTGAAAAAAATACATTAAAGAGTTTGTGTTTTATATTAGAGTATTACGTTATTGGAGTGTTAAATTAGAGTTTTACGTTCTCATTTGTAATGTTAAATTTGTTCCAAAAGAACGAAAAATCTAAAACCTCTATAATACGGATTGCCCAAATATGTAATTTCACATTTAGAGAAATTTATTTTTATCTCTCAAAAATTAAACCAAAACGTGTAAGTGATTACATTTTTGTGTAATTTTCACTTTAATGGAACCTTTGGATTTATAAGAAAAAACAAAAAAAATTAAATAGTTCATAAGATCACATTTTGAGATTTATTGATGCTTCACCCATAAAAAAATTCGAAAAACAAATTCTCAAACCAAACCAAACAGGGTACATGTGTGAACATTGCAGGTATATACACATTGGTACTACTACGAGTGTTCATAAGTCGGTTTAATTCGGTTTGACACTAAATTTAGAATCAACCCAATTATGATTGGTTATAAATTTTTGTACCCAAAATCAAACCAATCATGAACTAGAACTAACCCAACCCAATGTAACTCAGGTTAGTTTGAGTTAGAACCATGATTCCACTATATTAAAAATAAGCAATCAATCAATAATAAATAATTAAAATAAACAAGTTTTTAATATTTAAATATAACATAAAACAAAGAGTAAAATATTGTTTAATACAAGCTAGTACAAATTAAATCCAACTCAAACTTACATATAATCAATACAATTAAATCCATTAATACAATCAATACAAATTAAATCAATTACGAAATCTGACTCAAACTTCTAAAATTTCCTTCGTTTACCTAATAATTCTTGTATATAAAAAATTACAAGATATAATCAAGTCCATTTTAATAGAACAATAAAATGAACACATGTCAATATAAATATACATAAAATTTTAAAATATACATATACATATACATATATATATACATAAATAGGTCCGGTTTTCGGATTGATTCGATTTAGGCAAGGCTTTAACCAAGAACCAAGAACCAATCCAATTTTACCGATTTGATGATTTAAAGACCCAAAACCAAACCAATGCAGTAGAAAACCAAACCAAACCAAACCAAAGAGCTTAGTACGGTTCATCGGTTCACTGAGCAATTTGAAAACCCTAGTTACTAGTGCATTTCAGTCAGTTAATAATAACTCCCTCCGTCCCAAAATATTAGTCGCATATTCCATTTTTCATTGTCCCAAAATATTAGTCCTTCTTCAAAAATTAAGTACAAAAATAATATAAATTTCCTATTTTGCCCTTCTTTCAAATTAATAAACAATATAAAAAGTACAATTATAACATTGATATTCCCAAAAAATGTACTATCAAAAGGGTAATTTTGAAAAATCAACTTTTCTAAAGTGCAATAATTGTACTACAAAAAAAAATTAGATTTTCCAAAAGAGACCATTATTTTGGAATAAACATGCGTAAAGTATCAATTTTACATTATTGCTGCATTTTGGAGGATGGCATCGGTGCCTTAGCTTTAAAAATTAAATGTCAACTCAGTTCAAATTTTGAACAAAATTGACCTTAAGTTCCAATTTGAAGGTGCAGGTTTCACATTGCGAAATACACCAAGGGAAGTTTACAAATTGAACAAGAAAATAAAGATTACCAATGTGCTGGAAACTCATTTTTGAAATATTGTTGAGACCATCAACAGTGTCAAAATGCCAGCATTTCACTCTCTGAAATCATCACAAGTTGACATCAAACAAGCCGATGACTGGGCAACACATTCCTTCCCAGTTGCAATCAACCCGTGAATATTCTGTGCTATATCTTCAGCTTCGGACAACCATATATGCTAGTCAGCTCTAACCGGGTCCAAACTCGATTCGGACCATTCCAAAGGCTCACCAATTGAGGTAAATAATGAAGTTCTACCCTTTCCAGACGAGGGAGAATAGCACCATTGTTGATTGTTTGCCCCTCCATTTCTATTATCACCTTTACAGATGAACAATCTCCAACTATCAACTCCTCCATATTAGAAAGACAATGAAGCATGGACCAAGTGAGTATGAATTCTAGCTTCGGACATGTGTGCACCGACAAAGACTTCAGATTATCAAGACTTCCATGGGGTACAGGACCATTCCAAAGGCTCACCAATTGAGGTAAATAATGAAGTTTTACCCTTTTCAGACAAGGGAGAATAGCACCATTGTTGATTGTTTGCCCCTCCATTTCTATTATCACCTTTACAGATGAACAATCTTCAACTATCAACTCCTCCATATTAGAAAGACAATCAAGCTTGGGCCAATTAAGTATGAATTCTAGCTTCGGACATGTGTGCACCGACAAAAATTTCAGCCTATCAAGACTTCCATGGGGTACAGGACCCTTCCAAATGTTCTCCAGTCTACATAAATAATGAATACTCAAGTGTTGAAGACATGGTAATACACTGTCAGCTCTTTCTTTGCTGTCAATAATTTCCACAATGTTGGGACACTCACTCACCACACAAAATTTCAGTTCCTTGAAATTAGTAATCCCAAAGTCTGAAAGGCTCTCGATCACAAAATGATGGTCTAAATAGAACGCTGTGACACGTTCAAGTACTCCAGCAACTTTTCTAAGTAATCCATCGCCATTCACAAATCTCAAACATTGATTATGTTTACCATAATCGGACTCTACATCATCTGGGACTCGAGATACAATGCGTTTGATATCCTGGCCAATAACAAATTTGAACTTGCGTAAGCGTCCCGCTTTCCAGGATATACTTTTCTGGATAAAGAGTTCAAGAAGTTCAACTTCTGGAAAGTAGAATTGAAGATAAGTTAGCTCACTCAAGGCACTCACATCTTGTGTTATAGCTTCAGCATTATTCTTCCATCTCCAATCCACAGGGTCCACAACAATACTTAAAGCTTGCAATGATAGAAGCTTTGATATAATATTAGAGGAAATCAAAACAGGAGGTAGCTTGAGATACTCACTATCGTCATAAGCTCCATAAAAGGAGACTGGCAAGCTCCTGAGATGCTTCAGTTCGGCAATCTCATCAGGAAGGTTATAAACCTCAGTGCCTGAGAGATCAAGTACCTCAATACGTTCAAGATTTCCAACTTCAGGTGGGAGTTCATCTAAATTACTACAATCACGTAAAAAGAGTGCATGCAGTCCAGTAAGCTTAAAAAGTGAAGGTGGCAAGGACCTAACTCCAGTTTTTGATAGATCCAAAACTTGGAGGGAAGGCATATCAGCAAAAAATGAGTCGGATATTGTTCTCAGGTACCTGTTGTTCTGGAGAAACAAAAACTCAAGGTTTTCGCAACTTGGTTTCTTAGGTAGAGAGGAAAATTCATTCTCCGTCAAGGCGATCACACTAGGTAGTTGCCATTCACTCTCTGATGGTGGCTCCGTTAGTCTAGATAACTTCAACATAAAATCAGAGAGCCCGGTTCTTTTAGGTCTACCAAGTAAACCAGATAACAAACCTTCTCCAACAGAAAATTTGCCTTGATCTAGTTCTAGCATTGGTGGCTTTTCAATTTTCTCATTAGTTCTAACAAAAACCAAATAATCATCTTCTTCAAAAAACAAATCTCCAAATCCAGGATCTTCAATGACATTATGCATTTTAGTTGAATGGCCACCATGACCAATCAACAATTGCAGGTTGAAAAAGTGGTCAAATCTACCTTTCATTGATACTATTATTGACATTGGGGGCTCAACATTCAATTCAGGCTTCACGTGAGGGTCTCTTTCAGTTTCAGAAGTAGTAATCTCTGTTTCTGTTTCAATTTCAAGAATGGGTAGGCCTTCAGTTTCCGAAGAAATTGTGACTAAGGGGTGTTTTGGGAAGTTAGAAAAAAGCTGGCTTTTTAGCTTTTCGACTTTTTTGGTGGCTTTTTTGTAGCTTTTTTGGGAGAACTTGGTAAAAAGCGAAAAAACTGACTTTTTACCAAATTTCCAAATTGCTCCTAAACTTTCTGCTCTGGAAACTGACAGTGTCCTTTCAGTTTCAGAGACAATGGACGCAATTTCAGATTCCTCCAGAGCTAAATTCTCTGCAGTTGGAGGAGGCATCATCTTAGGCTCTACCTCAGTTTTGATACTTGAAGGTGATGTCCACTCTGCTGCTAAAGCAGATTCTTCTAGTGGAAGTTGTATTATCTCACATTCTGCTTCATGTTCAACAGATAAGCTAGAAGCCAACTCTTCAGGACCAGTAGCATCAGTTGTCTTTGCTTGGAGTGTTGACAACCCAGGAAATAGTGCCACTCCAAACTCAGGTTCAGGTTTGTCTTGAGCTGACAAGGTAGATTTGCTCTTCATCCATCCAGCAGCATCAACTGTCCTTTCTTCATTTTCTCGCAATGGCATCTCTTCAATTTCTTCTATTTTTGATTTGGATTTCATTTCATCTTTGATTATTGGAAACAATTTACTAAAAGAGGGAGTAGACAAGGCATCAGCTTCTTCACCATGCAGATTTCCCGGTAGCTGTGCAGCTTTCACGCTCTCTTTAGCATGCTTTACTTTTGCAGGTGAAATCCCACTTTCCACACCAGAAGTAGCTTTGCTCTCAAATTTTGTTACATAGTTATCAATCTTTGTTTTTCCCCTGAACCTATATTTAACAGTTATATTGACTGGTTCAACATTTGTCAGATCAAGCTGAAATGGAGATTTCTTCAAGTGATCAACAATTTTGTTGTATATACTTGACAGAAGCTCGCCTTTAACTGAAGAACTCACACTCTCTAGATCAGACTTTAACAATCCATTTGCTTCATGTTCAATTTCTTCTGCCTCCTCAACCCATCTGTGGAATGACTTCGGTACCATTATCCCTTGCCAAAGTGCTCTATCTATCACCCTAGTTGCATAAACTATAAAATGCTCCCATTCAACCAATTTCGTTTCAAGGTGTTTGACATGTCTACTTTGATGAACAAATAGGTGCTTCAGCTGCGAACCTAATAAGACAGAATTGAAAAAATTATGCAGTTGCAAATCATACCAGATAAGTTTACTTTAAATTCTTAATATTGTTGCCTTCGACTTCAAATCATCTAGGCTATAAAGCACCGACACTTCAAAACAAGTACCGTAGCTGTGTCGGACACACAGCATGGACACGTATGGGACACGCCACATGGCGTGCCCTTTTATTTAATTAATTTATTTTCAGGAGACACGCCGGAGACACACTAGGAACATGCCAAGTTATCTTTTCCCCCATTTTATTTAGTGCTTTTAATGAATGTTAAATGTTTTTTGTTTTTTTCTTAGATTTAAATACTTAATAAATTATCTATAAAAAAAAAAAGATATAAACTGTAAATGTTGATTGATAAGTGCATTTTTTTAAAATATATATATATAGAATTAGAGTTATTTTTTGTTAATATTGACTTTTGTGGATGTAATATTAATCTAGATAGTAAATAAAAATATATGAAAACATATATTGTTGTGTTCCCACCGTGTCCATGTCCCCATTTTTTTAAAATCTCCGTGTCCCGTGTCCGCATCCGTATCCATGTCCATGCTTCTTAGCATCTAGGAGTTGCATTCAGTTATTCCCACATAAATGATGTATTTACTGCAAACCATAAACCACTTCATGGCAGATGAAGTTTAAAAAATGTGCCACTAATCGATATGAGAACTTGTAAAATTTTATTCTTCACTTGGATGCTATTAAGTTTAAATTTTTTTAAACCAAAAGAAAACATTATTTGTCCAAAAAGGCACCTACCAGTTTATTTGTTTAAATATAATATATTTGTCTAGGTTCATCACATTTCTCATACTAAATAGGGAAATGAATGGTCAACAATCACATGAGCACTAAGCAAACTATTTTTTCACTTTATATATAATGATAATGATAAAATAATAACTGAAATTGCCAAGCCGGTTATGTTTGAACCTAGAGCAAGGTGAATAAGCCAAACTCCAATCCGCAACACCAATTTTAAAATTATCAACTAATTAATTATGACCAATTTTAGTCCAATAATGATCCAATCAATCTAAGAAGCATGGACACACAATATAGTGATTTCAAAAAATTGAGGACACAGACACAGCAAGAACACGGCAATAAAATATTATTTCATATATATTTTTTTACATCCACAAACAATCAAAATTAACAAAAACTAATTCTAATTCAATATTTAAAGAAAAATCACCTTTAAATTAACGCTTATTGTTTATATCTTTTTTATAGATGATTTATTAGGTATTTAAATCTAAGCAAAAAAGACAAAATATTTAACACCCATAAAAAACACTAAAGAAAGAGGGGAGGGGAGGGGAGGGAGAACTAGTTGGCGTGTCCCCGGAATGTCCTCAAAAAATTAATTAATTAAAGGGACATGCCATGCCATGTGGCGTGTCCCCGCAGTGTCTAATAAGGTTACGACACTTATTTTGAAGTGACGGTACTTCATAGCAACCAATCCATTCACAACGTAATAAAGATCAAGAGACAATCAATTCAATGTGAAAACCCTATAAAAGCCCACTTCTATAGGAGAAAAACCACAATTTGTCAGATTCACAAAAGAAAATAGAAATAAGCAAGAAGAATGAGAGGAGAAATCACAGAACACAGCTAATGAGAGAGAACCAAGAAAATTAAGGTTCTCCTCTTAGACACATTTATATTAGTAACGTTCAAAATACATAAATACCCCTCCTAAATAAAACATAAGCATACATAATGCTTAACACTCCCCTCAAGTTGGTGCAACAATATCTTTCATACCCAACTTGCGACAAATGGGATGAAAAACTTTACTACCAAGACCTTTAATGAATACATTGGCCAACTGATCTTCTGACCTCACAAAAGTCATACAAATTAAACCCTTATTCAACTTCTTCTAGAATAAGTGTGTCAATTTCAATATACTTTGTTCTATCATGCTAAATAGGATTATAAGCAATATTGATGGCAGCTTTGTTGTCACAATACAATGTCATAGGATCACAACAAATTCACATATCACCTAGCAAGGACTAGAGCCACATAAGTTTGCATGTACAGTGAGCCATAGCCTTGTACTTGGCCTCTACACTAGATCTAGCTACAATTGCTTGCTTCTTGCTACACCAAGTAACTAAATTCCCCCCACAAAGGTACAGTAAGTTGATGTAGATCGTCTATCATCAACTAAACCTACCTAATCTGCATCCGTAAATGCCTCCAACCTCAAATGACCATGGTTAGAGAACAAAATTTCTTTTTCCGGTGCTGACTTAAGAAACCTTAAAATGCTATATATTGCATCCAAATGCGTTGACTGCATAAATTGACTAACCTCACAGCATGTACAATGTCTAGTCGAGAATGGACAAATATATCCCACGAGTGTCAGGTACCTTTCCTTATCTATGGAATCACCAACACAACTGCTAAGACAAGGATTAGCCTCAATTGGTGAATCCACTGGTCTACAACCCAACTTACATGTAAATCAAGGAGATCAAGCTATGAAGCACAGATACTTCAATAAGGAAGACGTATCGATATCGGATACCAATACTCGTTGGATACTTGCGGATACGTATAAGATATTTATTAAAAGTATTGGATACTTCCTAATTAATTTTTCATTAATTTTGGAATATTGGACAACAGCGGGAGAGATTGATGCAGATGTGGCCCATAGGATTAAGGCGGGATGATGTAAGTGGAGAAGTGCATCTGGGATATTATGCGATAAACGAATACCCACTAGACTAAAAGGTAAGTTTTATAGAATGGCTATTAGACCAGCTATGTTGTATGGGACGGAGTATTGGGCAACCAAGAAACAACATGTAGATAAGATGAGTGTGGCTGAGATGAGGATGTTAAGGTGGATGTGTGGTAAAACTAGACAAGACAGGATTAGGAATGAGTGTATTCGGGAATGGGTAAAAGTAGCACCGATAGAAGATAAGTTGAGAGAGAATCGTTTGAGATGGTTTGGTCATATTCAACGGAGACCAACAGATGCAATAGTGAAAAGATGCGATACTGTAACGGTAGATGGAAGTCTTAAGGGACGGGGTAGGCTTAAATTAACGTTGACTAGCATTATAAATAGAGATATGAATCTACTTAATTTGACTAATGAAATGGCCTTTGATAGGGCCGCGTGGAGAAGAAGGATTCATGTAGCCGACCCCATTTGATGGGACTTAAGGCTTGGTTTGGTTTGGTTTGGTTTGGTTTGGTTTGGTTAGTTTTGAAGTATTAGATACTCCAAGCTACGTATTACTTCTAATATTTTGTTTAGTTATTTGATAAGAACATAGTGAGAGTCAAAGAAATAAAATTTGTCAAATTGATGTATACTTATTGTTTCATGCATGTCCCCTATATCTGCATAGAAAGTAAGGATTAACAAGAGTATATAACAGTAGTTAAATTAAATATCAATAAATAGATAAGCAAAATAAACTTGAAGATATCATTTTTACTAGTGCCAAAGGAAAAAGCGCAAGGACAAGTTGTGGATTGTTCTATTATTGTAATATCAACATATTAGACTTGATATTAAAATGAAATATTCGAAAGACTTATTGAAAATTTAAAAAGTAAACAAGCTACTTTCTTCAATTAATTCCTAATTCTTAAAGGTTAGTGTTTTGCATTATAAAATTACAAGTAGTCTCAACATTCTTGAGTTTGTGTATTTATCAACAAAAAAAAAAAAAAAAACATTCTTGAGTTTATGTGTAACTTACTACTAATAATTTTTAAAAAATTATTTTTGTTTTACAAACGTATCCTAACCACACCCGTATCTTATTTTTTTAGATTTTGTCGTATTGTCATATCCATATCGTATCGTATCGTATCGTATCTGTATCCATGGTTCCTAGAGATAAAAAGGATATGCTTCCTTTGAAAGATAAAGATAAAGGTGCCTTTGTCTGATCTAGCAACTTCAATCCAAGAAAGTACCTCAAAAGACCAAGATCTTTGATCTCAAATTCCTTAACCAACTTAGCTTTGAGTTGAGATACTTCCTCCGTATCATAAATTGTCATCATTATGTCATCCACATATACAATAAGGATAGTTATTTTATCCACATCTTGTTTGACAAACATAGTGTGATTTACGTTGATTTATTCATACCCAAATCTCAACATAGCCTTCAGAAATTTGTCAAACGAAGCTCTAGGTGACTGTTTCAACCCATGAAGAGCCTTCTTCAACCTACAAACCTTTCCAAAAGTAGATTGAGATGAAAAATCTGGTAACACATCCATATATACTTCTTCCTCTAAATCACCATAAAGAAATGCATTCTTGACATTTGGCTGCTACAAGGGCCAACCGAGATTGGCAGCACAAGAAAGAATGGCATGAATGGAATTCATCTTTGCCATAGAGGCAAAGGTATCTTGATAGACAATGCCATAAGTTTGAGTAATTCTTTTGACAACTAGTCTTGCTTTATACGTCTTGAATGTTCTAGTTGCTTTTTGCTTAATGGTGAACACCCACTTACAACCTGCTAGATTCTTTCCATCAGGAAGAGAAACTAACTCTTAGGTATTTTTGCTCAAGACTTTCATCTCTTCTACCATTGCATCTTTCCACTAAGGATAATTGATAGCTTCCTTCCAACCCTGTAGAACACACACAAAAGACAAGAGATGACACAAAAGCACGATATGTAATCTTTGTTAGAATACGAGTTAGATTCTTCCTATGATTTGTTTCCTTAGTTAGATTATTCCGTAATTCCTTAATCAATGTAATTCCTTGATTAGTGCCTTTGGGCTTCCTTTGTAACTGTTGGTTGATTTATATAAAGGAGTGATATCATTATCACTCTCAATATCGATTTACTCTCAAAGCAATCATGGTATCAGAGCCTCAGGGTTCTAAACCTAGCACCCATCATCGTCTCATCATCATCCAACACCAATCAAAGAGCATCGACTCATTATACCTGGTTTTTAGCTACTTCTCATGCCCTAGGAGGGATCGCGACACTCATCAGAGCCCTTTTGATCTTTGTCGCTTGTCTCCCAGGCCTCTGGCTGGTTTGTGATTCACCCTAGGTCATCTGACTCTACTTCGTGCTTCAACCCAGGTCAAGCTGCTCCTTATGCGACATCGACAAGCTTGTCTAGTCACTCTCACATCTTCATACAGCTTCGATAGGTTAATATAGGAACCTATGGTCTGATTAGAATTTGTTTATTCTCATTCTCTTCAGTACAGCATTTTTAAACTTATGATTGGGTCACCAGGACTACTATTTTGATTAAAGCTTTAACTTTTATTGTTTTTGCTTTAACTTTTATTGTTTTTATTTAATTTTTTGGGGTGATAAATGGCCCCTTGAATCTGAGTGTTATGCCCCCATTGTGATCTGTGTTTGAGATTGCTTGCTTATTCCATTCCCTCTTCCCATTATTGTGAGTAGTGTTATGTTTTGGTTAAGTTAGTGGCATAGACATGGCTGACTCATCTAATGAATCCACTACTTCTCACCCATCTAGAATCCCAGTCCAGTTATGACTACTACTTCTGAGAACCCTAGCCTAAAAATCACCACTTCTCTATTTAATGGTCAGAATTACCTTGCATGATCTCAATGTCTGACACTTTTCCTGAAGAGTAGGGGGGAGATGGGATATATTATATAGATAGAAGAGTTCAAACACCAGGTATTACTGATCCTGGCTATAATCAATAGGAGAATACTAACTCTTTGATCATGGGGTGGCTCATTCATTCCATGGTTCGGAGATTGGTAAAGGTTACTTGTCTATCGAGACTGCCCAGGATGTTTAGGAGGCAGTAGCTGCTATATATTCCCGAAAGGGAAATTTTCCTGTCATTTGAGTTGCGCCAGTCTATTGAGCGCTCAGTTCAGGGGAAACAAATAGTTCTTCAGTATTACACCTTTTTGTCTAATGGTTGGAAACGTCTAGATCATCTCCTGGATTACAAACCTATCTGCACCATTGATTCAGTTGGTTACCGAAAGTTTCTTGTACAGGAGAGGGTCTTCAAGTTCTTAGAAGGTCTCAATGTGAAGTTCAATCCGATCTGGAGTCGTGTCCTTGGTATGGATGTTCTCCCATCTCTTCAGGAAGCCTTTGCTTATGTCCAAAATGAAAAGAGTCGTCGTTCTGCTATGTTACCTCCGACTTCTACAGACCGTTCAACATTACTTTCTGCATCTTCTCGGGATGGGGCTGGTTTGCCACTTTCTTCTCCTCATCCTTCCAGGAAGGATAGTTTGTTCTATGATTACTGTCGCCGACCGAGGCATAGCTGTGAGACTTGTTGGAAGCTTCATGGGACTCCATCAGGGGGCCGAGGAGACCACTTTGGTCATAGAGGCTGTCGTTCTAGTCAGGCAAGAGGACATGGATCCCACTCTCATGCTCATCAGTCCAGTACTGTAGAGATACATGATTCGGCTCCAATTAGGCAGTCGTCTAATGGACTCTCTGGTATGTCATCCTCTAAGTTTGAGGATGCTCTGCGCACTCTGCTTGATTGCTGGTCTCCTATTCTTCTAGGTGCATCTTCTGCTTCGTCTTCGTTTGCTCGTTCAGGTAACTCAGCCTCATCTTCTAGTGTTTTCTTATCCCATAAGGTCATGCCTTGGATTATTGATTCTAGTGCCTCAGATCATATGTTTGGGTCTTCTGATCTCTTCTCAGACTATACCCCAGCCTTCGGTCAGGATAAAAGGATTATAGATGGTATTATTTCCTCCATCTCCGGGAAAGGTTTAATCCGTGCCACCCCTTCCCCTTCCTTTGTCTTCTGTTTTACATGTTCTTAATTTTTCTATTAACCTATTGTCATTGAGTCATCTTACTCGAGATTTGAATTGTAGTGTAACTTTTTTTTTCCTAATTCTTATCTTTTTCAGGACCTTATCACGAAGAAGACGATTGGCAATGGTAGAACAGAAAATGATCTCTATATCTTAGATCAAACCGACCAGCAGGCTCATCGTTTCATCCGCCTCCATCCATCCCGGAAGATTTATGGCTGTGGCATAGGCGTCTAGGACATCCCTCTTTTTTGTTTCTTAGACATTTATTTCCTTCTTCTTTTATTAAACATGAAGTCGCTGAGTTTCATTGTGAGTCATGCCAACTTGGCAAACAACACCGAGCTTCTTTTGCTCCTAGTAATAATAAAAGTTCCGTTCTTTTTTCTTAATTCATTCAGATGTTTGGGATCCCTCTCGTGTCATGTCTATGAAGGGTCATCGATGGTTTGTTACTTTTATAGATGATTGCTCTCATGCTACTTAGGTGTATCTTATGAAAGAAAAAAGTGAGGTCTTTTTGTATTTCAAAACTTCCATAAGATGGTTAGTACTCAGTTTGGGGCGGCTGTCAAAGTCCTGCATTCTGATAATGGGGGTGAGTATCTTGACTCGGGTATGCTCAATATTTTTCCACTGATAGCATTATCCATCAAACATCTTGCACTAACACCCCTCAATAGAACGGGGTTGCCGAGCGCAAGAATCGTCATCTCCTTGATATGACTCGTTGTATGTGTTTTTCTATGGGTGTCCCTCGGGCCTATTGGGTCGGGGTTGTTCTCACTGCTGCATATCTCATTAACCGTCTTCTTACACAAGTCTTACGCAAAAGGGCACCTCTTTAAATTCTCTTAGGTTCTGAGTCTCTGTTTTCCATTCCTCCAAAAACCTTTGATTGTATCTGTTTTGTTCACAATCATTCGCCTTCTCAGGGTGAGATGGATCCTCGTTCTCTTAAATGTGTGTTCTTGGGTTACTCCCCTACTCAAAAGGGGTACAAGTGTTATCATCCTCCTCGGAAATGGTTTGTGTCCATGGATGTCACCTTTTTTGAGTCTCACTCCTACTTGTCCTCCAGTCTTGCATCCCCGTCCTCTCTTCAGGGGGAGTCTTGGAGTGAAGAGAGTCCTATTACTTCTATTATTCCTAGCTCAATACTGCCATCAGAGGTACCTGTTATTCCTGGTCCAATACCACCTGTAGTGGTATCTATTACTAGCAATACAGAATTCGATGTTGCCAAGAATAAAGAAGGGCAAGTCTATGTCAGGGATAAGGAAAGGCCGCAAGTTACTTAGATACAAGAGACCATTTCTGATCAATCACTGTCATCTCCTTCTCTTGATGATGGTCTAGGTAATCCTGAAACTCCTAATATTGCTACCTCTGAGCCTGACCCTATTGATCTTGATATACCTATTGCCAAGAGAAAGGGTGTGAGATCTTGCACTCATCATCCTATGTCTAACTTTGTGTCTTATTCTCGTTTGTCCTTTTCATATAAAGCCTTTGTGTTAAAAATTTCCTCTGTTAGTATACCTAATCATTTTCAGGATACTCTTACTACTCCTGAGTGGAAACTAGCCATGGTGGAGGAAATGAAAGTACTTCATAAGAATAGTACTGGGGATTTGACTGAGTTACCTAGGGGCAAACGAATTGTTGGATGCAAATGGGTGTATACTGTGAAGCACAAGGCAAATGGTTCAATTGAGCGGTACAAAGCTCGGTTTGTGGCGAAGGGTTATACTCAGACCTATGGCGTGGACTACCAAGAGACATTTGCTCCAGTTGCGAATGAATTCAATCAGAGTACTTCTCTCTCTAGCAGCTAATCTGGATTGGCCGCTTCATCAGTTTAATGTGAAGAATGCTTTCCCACAAGGTAACCTAGAAGAGGAGGTGAATATGGATATTCCTCCTAACTTTGAAACTCTTCAAACTAAGGGTAAGGTGCGTCGGCTTCGAAAGTCATTACATGGCCTCAAACAGTCTCCTAGGGCTTGATTTGAGAGGTTTACTCAGGCGATGCTGAAAAATGGTTTCAAACAGAGTCAGGCTGATCATACTCTGTTTGTTAAACATTTCTCTCATGGTAAGACTACAGCTCTCATTGTGTATGTAGATGATATAGTTCTTACAAGCAATGATATTGAGGAAATCCCTTTGTTAGAGAAGTATTTGGTAAGTGAGTTTGAAATCAAAGACTTGGGGAACCTAAAATACTTTCTGGGGATAGAAGTGGCGAGGTCCAAAGATGAAATTTTCATCTGTTAGAGAAAATATGTCCTCGACCTATTAAAGGAAACCGGGATGCTTGGAAGCAAAGCTTGTGACACACCACTAGAGCCTAATCAGAAACTTTGTGACGATAGTGGTGAGCAATCATTGACAGGAGGAGTTATCAAATATTAGTGAGTAAGGTCATTTACATATTCCATTCTCGTCCTGATATTGCTATTGCCGTGAGTGTAATTAGCCAGTTTATGCATGCTCCTCATGAAGCACACTTGGCGGCAATTATAAGAATTTTGAGATATTTGAAATCTTCTCCAGGAAAGGGTCTTTATTTTTCCAAACTTGATCATCTTAGTGTGGAAGCTTATACGGATGCTGATTGGGCAGGATCAGTCACTGATAGAAGGTCCACGTCAGGGTATTGTACCTTTGTTAGGGGAAATTTGGTTACTTGGAGAAGTAAAAAACAAAATATGGTTGCGTGGTCTAGTGCAGAAACTGAGTTTAGAGCTATGGCACAAGGTGTGTGTGAGCTCTTGTGGATCAAGTTGTTACATGATCTAAGAGTTGAACAAAAAGACTCCATGCGACTATATTGTGATAATAAAGCTGCTATCAACATAACTCACAATCCAGTTCAACATGACAAAACAAAGCATGTTAAGGTTGATCGTCACTTTATCAAAAAGAAGCTCACTAGTGACACAATATGTACTCCATTCATACAATCTGGTGAGCAACTTGCAGATATCCTCACCAAGAGAGTTGGGAGTAAACCATTTCATGATATTCTTGACAAGTTGGGCATGAGAGATATCTTCACACCAACTTGAGGGGAAGTGTTAGAATATATGTTAGAATCTTCCTATGATTTGTTTCCTTAGATTATTCTGTAATTCCTTAATCAGTGTAATTCCTTGATTAGTGCCTTTGGGCTTCCTTTGTAACCGTGGGTTGATTTATATAAAGGGAATGATATCATTATCACTCCCAATACCGATTTACCCTCAGCAATCAATCCTAACCCCCTTTCTAAGAGCTATGGACAGATTTGAATCATTAACAATTTGAGTAACTACCAAGAGCAATAGTAGGAGATTCATTACCTAAGGAATTAATAGAAAAGGGATTTTCAACTGCTACCAAGGATGATAATTGACGTGGTGGCATAAGAGAAGTTTGTTCTATCTGATGTCATGAATAGGTCTTAAGACCAATCCTGTCCAATTGCCCACTAATGTCAGACTCCTTTTCAACAACTGTCTCTTGCTCCCCCTCACCACAAATGATATTCCCAAGTAGGAAGGGTAAAAAAAGATAATCCATGCTGATGAGAAGTCATCTCATCCTCAGTATAACTCTCTCCCTGAAGAGATGGTTGAGATGAAGGATAGAAAGATTAAATTCACGAAAGGTGACATCCATACTAACCAGTGTTTTTTAAGGTGAAAAGCGAACCGAGGCGACAAGGTCTCCTAACGCCTAAGCGCGAGGCGACGAGGCGAGGCGAGGGCTTCATCGAATCGAGGCGACCACAAACGATATTTTTTTTAAATAAATAGTATAGACAAAAATATAAATATTTTCAAGAACCATCATGCATTTATCATTCCAAATACTAAATATCCATAAACAACAAAAAATATCCAACAAAGACAAATACAATCCAACAATCCAAAGGTTCTAAATAATTGAAATTTTTTCATTAATTCTAACCAACCAAGCAATTGAAATTTTTTCATTAAATAATTGAAATTTTTCAGCAAAATAATTAAAATTTTCAGCAAAATTAATTGAAATTTTTTCATTAAATAATTGAAAATTTTCAGTAAAATAATTTAAAATTTTCAACAAAATTAATTGAAATTTTTTCATTAAATAATTGAAATTCTTCAACATAATAATTGAAAATTTTTCAGTAAATAATTGAAATTTTTCAGCAAAATTAATTGAAATTTTTTCAGCAAAATAATTATTTAATTAACACAGAAAAATAATTGTAAAATAACACAAAAAAAATAATTTAAAAAAAAAGAAAGAAGACAAGGAGAGAAAAAAATTAACAGAGTAGAGTTGACAAAATAATTAACAGAGAGAGAGAGAGAGAGAGAGAGAGAGAGAGAGAGGAAGGAAGAAGAGAGTATACAGAGTATAATTTTTCAAAGCAACAGAGTATAAAAAAATAAAAAATAAAAGGTCTGCCTAAAGAGTATAATTTTTCATATCAGAATGGAAAAAAAAAAAGATGAAGAAAGGAAGAAGAGACGAAAGAAAGAAGAAGAAAAAAAGAAACGAAGACGAAGACGAAGACGAAGACGCAGTAGTAAGAGGAGAAGAAAGGAAGAAGAAGAAGAAAGGAAGGTACTCACCTTTGTCCGAAGAAGGAAGAAGCAGCCGCAGGTAGTCAGTCAGTCGTTCGAAGCAAATGTCGACTGAGAGGAAGTCGACTTAGGGTTTCGACTGAGAGGAAGTCGACATATGAAGAAGAAAGCAATCATAAAGTGCATTGCATGTCCACAATTAGCACAAAAGTCATCCAAATGAAGGGCCCAGATCTGTCGAACTAAAATTAGACCGAAATTAATGAAGCGTCGCTTCGAATCGCCTCTCGCTTCGTCGTCTAAGCCTCGCCTCATGCGCTTCGACTTCGCCTCACCATTTCGCCTCACCTCAGTGAGTCTAAAGCGCTACATCATCGCGTCGCGTCGCGTCGCCTCGCTTAGCGCTTAGGCGAGCGCTTACTCACGCCTCTGATAACACTGACACTAACATACACTTTGCAAGATAGGAGGTCATAGCATTTATACCCCTTCTAAGTAGCAGAATAACCAATAAAGACAGCACAAAGCCCTGGATCAAGCTTCCCATGAAGATGTTTTTGCATATGGACAAAACAAACACACCCAAATATCTGAGGGGGCCGTGAAGAAATATGACAAGTTGTAGGAAGAAGTTCAAAAGGAATTTGAAACCGAAGAACACTAGAGGGCATACGATTAATAAGATAAACAGCTGTGAGAATCACATCACCCCGAAAAGACTTAGGAACATTCATGATAAATGAAAGGGAGCGAGCAACCTCAAGGAGAAGACAATTTTTGCACTTAGAAACACCATTATGCTCGGGCGTGCCAACATAACTAGTTTGATAAAGAATACCATTCCCCTCAAGATATGCTCAAAAGGCTCCATCAATAGAAGTCTCATTATCACTACGAAGAATTTTCATTTTAGCATCAAATTGATTAGTAACAATCTTATGAAAGCGTAAACCTCACTCTTAGTACAAAGCAAATAAATCCATGTCACACGAGAATAGCAATCAATGAATGTGACAAACCATCGATAACCAAAAAGAGAAACAATAGAAGGACCCCACACTTCAGTATGAATAAACACAAAAGGAAGAGTAACAAAAACATTTATGCTTGGCAAGCTCACAAGCATCACAAATAAAATTAATCCTAGGACAATCTTTCACTAACTTAGGAAAAAGCATTTTCTAAAATGCCAAAAGAAGGGTGATCGAGGCGACATGTAACAAATGTAGAGATGACTTAGTAGTAGCTCAAAGAGCCTGACCAAAGGTGAAAGGCAAAGAGGGAGGCAAACAAGGAGAAACATCCAAAAAGTACACGGACCACCATGTGCTCTACCGCCACCAATCATTCTCCCTGTACCCAATTCCTAAAAGACACAATGAGAAAGGGGAAAAAGTCACAAAGCAGTTCAAAGAGGTAGTAAGACTACTAACAAAAAGTAAGTAGAAATTTGAGAAACATGAAGAACAGAGGAGAGAGAAATCAAAGAAGATTAGTGAACAATGAGCCATCAAAAAGTCTTACCATATTCTTTCCAGAACAAGGAGAATAAGAATAGGAAAGACTAGAAGAACCTATCATATGGTCAGTGGCACCAGAATCTATAATCTAAGAAGTCGAAGAAGAAGCACCAAGTGCACTAGCATGTATACATGTGTGAGCAAAGTTTGAATTAGTATAGGAAGAAGAGGCTGAGATAGGCAAGGTATCAAGCCAAGCAATGAGACACTTGAGAGTTTGCAAGAGATAGAACACCAATGTCACCGGAAGTACAACTAGAAATCGTGGACACATGAGCTTGGGAACACACAGCACCATCACGACTAATACCACACCCCCAAGTAGGGTGACCATTCAATTTCTAACAATGTTCCTTATTATGTCGCTCTTTGCTACAATAATCACTTAAGCAAATCACAATAAGCAAATCTACCCTTACCCCTAGACTTAGGCTGACCGGGTTTGCCATCACATGAGTGAGAAGTAACAACCAAAGTAGAACAATCCGGATGGGAGGAATGCACCATGGCACTACGTCAACTCTTCTGCTAAACAAAGGCATAAGCCTATCACAAAGTGGGAAACGGAGCTAAACCCAACACCTATGCCCGAATCTGATCATACTCTAAATTAAGACAGCAAGAAAGTCATTTACTCACTCCTCTACAGTTTGCTGAAATAGAGTGCCATCTTGAGAACAAACAGCCTAAAACTTCAGGTACAAATATGTGCAAATATTATAGAGACAAGTCTCTTTACCAAATAAATCCCAAAAAAAAAAAAAAAAAACAGAGAGAAAGTTGCGGGAAAAAAGAAGAAATAGAAGAAGAGTAGAGGAGGGGAAAAAAAGAAGAAAGGAGGGAAAAAGTTCAACTCTTAACCTAGACTAGCTTCCAACTTGAATTAAGGTTGATCTTGCATCACTTTATGATCATTTGATTGGTAAAATTTGCATTCAACAAAATGGATTTGAGGAGAAGAAAAAAAAATGAGAGGAACAAGTTTGGGAGATTGATTTCTCTAAAATACAAGCTTTTGATTTCTAATAGTTACAAGTTTTTTTGTAAAAAAGGGAATCCATGGAGTTTTTCTCAATTCTCATGATTAAAATAAATTTCATGTTTTGAGCTTTGAAATGATGAAAATTGAGCTTGGGAAGGCTTCGAACTCAAGGAAGGAACTGAGTGACTGAATCAGCACAGTTCCTCTAGAGCAGCCCTGAGACTTGCTTGAGCAGATTCAACCAAAAATTGACAGGGAGCATTCTGTCTCATTCCGCTTACACAGCCCCAAGCCCCAATCTAGGGGTTTAGCCTGTTTTTGGAAAAAATGCTCTTTTGCCTTGTTCTGACCATCTAGGACCATTTCTAACCCTTGAAACTTGTTTTAAAGCATAAAAAGGCTCCTAAACAACATTTTAAAATCTAATCTACCTAAAACTAACTTAGATTGGAAGGATGAATTCTCTAATTAAAATTGTCACTCTAAATTTTGTATAATTGAGACTTGTACCAACTAGCATTATTCTTTTTATGTTATATAGGCCAATAAACTTGTGGACTAGCTTATTTTCAAGGACTTAAGGTGAGTATTATTTCTTCAAAGTTAGATTGAACTTCTATTTTGAATACTTAAAGCTTTTATTTATCCTAAATTGTATTAAAATGCTTCAAACCAATGGATATCCTATTACTTATGTTTGGAATATATTCATGGCATCTACGTTTAGTACCGCGCGGGGGGAGAGAGAAAATATACTAATAGTAGATGTTTGAGATCTCCATTGCCACATACATGTGGGTTTATCTAACTGGTAGTCGATCCAGTTATTTCATTTGTTAGCACCAATGGAATGTTCATTATCATATCACTGTTTTGAAATAAAATGTATATGGCACTGTTTTGTTCTTAAGTTGTTTAAACATTTAGTTCAACTATGCTATTATCGTTCAAATGAAGATATCCATTTATTTTACAACTGCTATGCTATTATCGTTCATGTTAGAATGTGCGTGTTTATGTTGAGTAAGGGTATTATGGTTCATATGGTTAGATTGTATCTCATATAAATATTTCTAATGCTCCAGCCCTAAAAACATATGTTGAACAACAAAGTTGTTGCTTCTTATTATATTCTCTCTCTCTCTCTCTCTCTCTCTCTCTCTCTCTCTTTAACCCCAATCTAAGTTTTTCATACTTTTGCACTTCAACTTGGTATCAGAGCGTCGGTTCTACCTTGCCAAGTGTTCATCAGACTCTGGAAATTTTTCTGAGGTGACAACGACGTGCTAACGTCATCATCCGTACAATGACGTCAGCATGACGTAAGAATCCGTATGGACAAGTTGGGCTCTCTAGGATCGTTTTTCCCTTCTGAGTTCAATGGTGATTTTTCTGGAATTTTTTTAGGCCATTTGATGTAAGTTTCGATTTTTTGAATGTTTTTCAAGTTTGTTGGGTGAAAATCTGCGATCTGCAATTCTGCTGCTTATTTTCCATTTTGACCTAGTGGGCTGCCTTCCTTAAGGTGCGAAAATAACTATTTTAATCATCATTGGGTGTTGTTTTGTGATTTGGTGATGTTTGCTAGGAGTTTTGGTGGATTTCGGATCATTCCTTGTTAGGTAGAGGCTGTTTTTCTTCTCTGTTGCTGTTTTCCTTCTTTATTGCTGGTTGTTGGTTGGACTTGTTTATTGCTAATTGTTGGCTTTCTTGGTGTTCCTTTGGATATTTTGTTTCCATCCTTGGTCTTTTTTTGGCTGGTTATTACTCATTTTGGTGCTATGGCTGAAATAAAACCTGCTACCCCCATCCTCTATGATTAAGGATGATCAGAGTTTCAAAAGGCATTCATGAGGCTCGCCTCAATGCTCGCCTTGCCTCAAGGCCAAGGTAAAACGCATTAAGACTTTGATTTTTAGGCATTACTCCCCAAAGGCTTGCACATCATAGTTTGAGACATGCACCTTAGGTGCATTTTGTACGCTTTTTGCGCATAAGCATGTAAGGAATGCGCACATGCAAAGATTGCCTTGGGCTTTTGTTAAACTTTTAGTCCATTAGATTGTTTAAACACAAAAAATTAAAAAGAATCCATTTTTGCAACTATATTCTATAAGAAAAATTAAAGCTATGTTTGGGAAGTGGCTAAAATAGCCAAAAAGCCAACTAAAACACATCACATCACCTCTCTACTTTTCTGCACACCTTTTCGTAAAAAGCCAAAAAGTTACTAAAATAGCCTGTTCCCAAACCAAGCCTAAGTAAATGATTAATCAAGAAAAAACACAGTTAATGGTCAAGTGAGAAGTTCAATCACTGAAGTTAAGAATATCAATTTCACTTTCAGTGAAGGAAAACTTCCTTCTATGAAATAAAATGTTCAACGCCTTAAGGCGAAAATTATGTACACCTTTATATTTAATTTTGATATTTTTTTTTTACAATTTAAAAATATTTAATTTACTCACTAAATATTAAAATTTGAAATTTGAAATGATAACGCCTCAACGCCCTGAGACTTAAGCCTCGCCTCATGAGGGGTAAAAAGCCTCGAGGTACACATTTGCCTTTAAAAACTTTGAGGATGATGAGTTGCCCAAGTCCATTACCACTAAGAAATTAAATGGTTTGAATTGTCTTGCTTGGGCCCATGCCGTTAAGATTTTCTTGCATGGCAAGAAGAAGTCACGTTTTCTTCCTACACTTCCACCAGCTGAGGATGATAAAGGCTATGATGATTGGTTGAGTGAGGATTCCTATATTATGGGGTGGCTTTGGCATAGTTTGGAGCCTAATGTTGCTACTACAGTGGAATTTAGTGACACCTCTAAGGCCATCTGGGACTCCCTTGCTGAGTCGTTTTCCAATCAGAGTAATGTCTCTTGAGTTTATGGGTTGTATGAGCAGATCTTTGCTACCTGGTAGTCTGGCCATCCCCTTGCTGAATATTATAGTGGCCTTAAGACCTTGTGGGATCACTTATTGCAACACCAACCTTTTACTACTGATTTGGCTCAACAGAAGAAATATTGGGAGGAGTTTATGATGGTATCCTTACTTATGGGATTAGATTCTGATCTAGGGGGTTTCAAAGATCAGATTCTTACCAGTGCGACTTTACCTTCTACTACTAATGCCTATTCTTGATTGTTACGTTCTTCTCTGGGACAAGGTTCTTCCACAGTTGGTTCCTCTTAGCCCTTGTCTTCTTCTGCCTTGATATCTAGCAGTGGTGACCGTAGGCCCCATCGGGGTAGTTTTCATGGCAGCTCTAGTCATCGTGGATCCCATACTGGTTCCCGTGGTTCTCGTGGTGGTCGTTATTCTCATGGATCCCATGGTGGTGGTGGACGTGGTACTATTTCTATGTCCCGTGGTGATTGGACGTGTGCTCATTGTGGTTCGTTGGGTCATTTTGCACCTTGGTGTTGGCAGAAGTATGGTAAACCTGATCATGTGAATCAGGTTATGGATACTCCATCCTCTCAGTCGACTCCCTCTCCCTCTGGTCCAGGTGCTTCCCCAGTTGATTCTCATGATGCACTCAGCACTCAATACTTAGATTTGCGAGCTTACTGCGATAGTCAATTCTCTTCGTACTACTCTTCCTTCATCCTCTACTGCTACATTGGCTAGCTCAGGTAATATTGCATGTATGGCTCAATCCCCCCAACCTTGGCTTCTAGACTCTGGTGCTAGTTCCCATATCTTTGGTAATTCTTCTCTTTTTCATTCTCTTCGTCCGGTTACCTGTAATATTATACTCGTTGATGGCTCCTCTCGACCTGTTAGTGGCCAAGGCACTCTTCAACCCACTTCATCTCTCTCCTTACCCTCGAGTCTCTATGTTACCTCTTTTCCCTTTAATTTGCTTTCTGTGAGTCAATTAACTAAAGCTCTAAATTGCTCTGTAACCTTTTCTCCTTCATGTGTTTTACAGGACCTCCAGACCAAGAAGATGATTGGTTCAAGGCATGAGAAGGATGGCTTATATTTCTTGGACACTGCTGGCTCTCCTATACTCCCAGTTCCGTTGGTTTGAGTGCTACTGTGTCTCGCTTACAATGGCATTTCCGTCTAGGTCATCTATCTATGCCCAAGCTTAAGTTAGCTATTCCTGGTTTACGTCATGTGTCTTTGTTTGAATGTGAGGCGTGTCAATTTGACAGGCATCACCGTAGTTCATTTCCTAGTCATAGTATTAGTTGTGTGTCTGAGTTTTTTGATGTAGTCCATATAGAAGATATTTGGGGACCTTCTCGTACTCCCACTATTAATGATTTTTTTTATTTTCTTATTTTTGTGGATGATTATTCTTAGATGACTTGGTTGTTTTTACTATGGCAGCGGTCTGACTTGCCCCAAATAATTTCTAAGTTTTATAATGAAATTTTTACTTAATTTGGCAAATGTATCAAGATGTTTCGGTCTAATAATGTTTTAGAATATGTACAATCTGTTGTGAATACCTTTTGTGATGATTGTGGTATTATACATCAAACTAGTCGTGCTCATACGTCCCAACAAAATGGTGTTGGTGAGCGGAAACACCGCCATTTGTTAGATGTTGCCCGGACCTTGATGTTTAACATGCATGTTCCCAAACAATTTTGGGGAGATGTTGTGCTAACTTCCTGTTCACTTATTAACCGGATGCCATCTGTTGTTTTACAAAACCAGTCTCCCTTCTCTTAGTAATACCCCAATTGTTTCTTGTTTCCTCTTCCTCCTCGTGTTTTTGGTTGTGGGGCCTTTGTCCATGTTCTTGATCCGGGACTGGATAAGTTGGCTCCCCATGCTGGCAAATGTGTTTTTTAAGGTTATTCCCTTACATAGAAAGGTTATTATTGCTATCATCTTGAGTCTCGTTGGTTCCTTGTCAGTGCCGATGTTACTTTTTTTGAGTCTACCTCCTTCTTTTCCTCGTCTAGTCAGCAATTGTCAATTGATCTTATCTCTTGTCGTGAAGGGGAGCCATCTTTCCCAACTCCTACTCTTCCAATCCCCCTATCCTCTTCCATTGGATTAGATTTTTCGGCTTCCTTTCCTCTACAAGTTTATCAACGGTCCCAAGCTCCTCGCGTGGTTTCTTATGGCCCAATTACTTCATCTTCTTTGTCAGAGGTTCCTGTCCCTCTTCCATCTATGCCACTTGATGATGATTTACCTATTGCATTGCGCCAAGGTAAACGTACTTGTACTCAGCATCCTATCTCTCATTTTGTTTCTTATGCTCGTCTTTCTCCTAGTTTTTACTCCTTTGCCTGTAGCTTGTCTTGTCTTTCTATTCCCTCTTCTTATCAACAGGCTATGTCTATGTCGGGTTGGAAACATGCTATGGATGAGGAGATGAGTGCTCTTTATCAGAATCAGACCTGGGAACTTACACCTCTACCTTCTGGGAAACCTACTGTTGGCTATCGTTGGATTTATACTGTCAAGTACCTTCCTGATGGTACTGTTGAGCGGCTTAAAGCCCGTCTAGTGGCCAAAGGTTATACTCAAACCTATGGCATTGATTATCTGGAGACCTTCTCCCATGTGGCTCGCCTTAATTCTGTTCGGATTTTACTTTCTGTTGCCGTCAGTCAGTCTTGGCCTTTATATCAGCTTGATATAAAGAATGCCTTTCTTCATGGCGATCTCACCGAGGAGGTCTATATGGATCAGCCCCCTGGCTATATTATTCCTGGTAGTGAGCATCTGGTTTGTCGGTTACGAAAGGCTTTATACGGTCTCAAGCAATCTCGTGCTTGGTTTGATCGCTTTAGTACAGTGGTGCTTGCCTATGGGTTCCATCGTTCCACTTCTGATCACTCTATTTTTGTTCGCCACTCATCTACCGGGGTTATTGTTCTCATTGTCTATGTGGACGACATCATCATTTCTGGCAGTGACTCCACTGGTATTGCTGACCTGAAGATTTATTTGGGTTCGCAATTTCACACTAAGGATTTGGGTTATCTACGGTACTTTCTTGGGATTGAGATTGTTCGCTCCTCTCAAGGTTTAGTTCTTTCTCAACGCAAGTATGTTCTTGATCTCCTTTCTGAGATTGGTCTCCTTGGCACTCGTCCTAGTGATACTCCTATGGACTCCTCGATTAAACTTGATGGTGAGACTAGCGAGTTGTTTCCTGATATTGGTCAGTATCGTCGTTTAGTTGGGAAATTGATTTATCTTACTGTCACTCGTCCAGATATTACTTATGCTGTGAGTGTTGTTAGTTTATGCATGCTCCTTGTCAACCCCATTTTGATGCTGTGTGTCGTATCTTGCGGTATCTCAAACGTGCTCCGGGTCACGGTTTACTTTATCGTCCTTCTTCTACCTTGTCTGTCACTAGCTTTAGTGATGCTGATTGGGCTGGTAGTCGGAATGACCATCGTTCTACATATGGATATTGCACTTTTGTTGGGGGTAATCTTGTTACTTGGCGTAGCAAGAAACAACCAGTTGTTGCTTGTTCAAGTACTGAGGCTAGGTACCATGCCATGGCTCATACCGCCTCCGAGATGTTATGGGTTTATTCACTTTTGCCAGATTTTGGTATTCGTATTTCTACTCCTATGAGCATGTATTGTGATAATAAAGCCGTTATTTTCATTGCAAACAATCCCATGTTTCATGAGTGTACGAAGCAAATTAAGGTTGATTGTCATTTTATCTGGGATTTGATGTTGCGTAAGTAGCTTGAGACACTCTATGTTCGCTTTGATGATCAATTGGGTGATATACTCACCAAGCCCCTTGCTCGTTCTTTGTTTTAGCATCTCTCTGCTAAGCTGGGCATGTTAGATCTCTATGCTCCAGCTTGAGGGGGAGTGTTAGAATATGTGTGTTTATGTTGAGTAAAGGTATTATGGTCATATGGCTAGATTGTATCTCATATAAATATTTATGATGCTCTAGCCCTAAAAACATATGTTGACTAACAAAGCTGTTGCTTCTTATTATTCTCCCTCTTTCTCTTTAACCCTAATCTAAGTTTTTCATACTTTTGCACTTCAACTGCTCAAATGAAGATATCCATTTATTTTACAACTTCAATTAAATGGTATTAATCGGGCTTTGGCTCACCCCTCCTCCCTATGTGCCTTTAGGTGACAAAGGTCAATAAAGATTGTGCTAGCATTGTATATGTGCATATGGTGTGAAGGATTTGCATGTTTTGCCCTTTCTTTAAGAGAAATGTGCTGTAAAGACCCTTTGTGTATGGTTTGGTAAATGAGATGCACAATTCTTTTGTTTCAAGTTGTACTCTGTTGTGACTAAGTGAAGGTTCATAATAATAAAAAAAGCAATGGTTTGTGTTCATTTCATCTATCTACACACTAGCTCTGGATAGATGTTGTGAGGCTAAACAGGTTCAAGAATTTTTAAACTTCAGCTATTTCTAATGATTTTACCCCAATTTTCTATGGGAGTACTATAAAATTGTACAGGTAGGTAGGCCTACAGCTACAGGCCAGTCACTACCCTATAGTTAGGGGTGAATGGGGTCATGACAAACAATGTTCTGAATTCTTCGAAATGCAACTTGTGCACTATTAAGTACATATTTATAAGATGAATACATCATATATATTTTAATGTTCTACAATTGTTTTGCATTTTTTAGCATTCAATTTTTTAACATGTCCCTATCATGTTGTGCCTTGCATTTTTTGAAAATCGCTGTGTCATCACAAATTTTAAACACAGCCACCTAATTCAGAACTAGACAAGTTACGCAAATCCTTAATACATAGGTTTATAAAGTTTGGGGTAAAGAAGTGGCACAAACAAGTGTCCATGTCTGTTGTTCAATCGAGCCAATTAAATAAAAGTTCCTCACAGTTTTGATGGTACATCAATCCCTAGTGAATTCTTAGATTGGTTAAATGATTTAGAAAATGGCATAGGTTTTCAAACGTACATTGCATAAAATTTATCACAATGAAATTGAGAGGTTTTGCCAAACAATTTTGGCAAGAAATTTAGAGTCAAAAATGTCTATATAGCCCATTATTATTTTATGGGATGAAATGAGACAATTATTGGAAAGAAAATAAGGCAAAATTCATTTTACTCCTTGTAGATGAACCTTGGAGCACTTTACCCCATGCGTTTTAAAAATAGCCACATACTCCCTTGTGGTTTTGACTGTTTTGCAATTTACCTCCTCGTTGTTACAAATTCCATCCAAATTTGACAAAATTTGTGTTACACGCACCAAAAAGAAGAGTTGACATGAAACAAAATTAATTTAAAAATCAGAATATGATGTGAAAAGACAAATTTTCCCTTACCTCTATCATCTCCTCTAAAAAAAAGCTAACCCTAATCAAACCAAACACTAACCCTAGAGCTAGAAGGACCTCAACAACCACTACCACCTCCAGCCACTCTCTCCCCCAGCCTCGCCGCCACCCCAGAACCATTCACCCAGTCCAGTTGCCACCCCAAATCTCCTTACCCAGCCCCGCAACCACTTCCTCTCCCCTCACCCAACCCCATTGCGATCCCAAATCGCCTCACCTAGTCCCATCAGCACTCCTTTTCCATTCACCCACACCCCAATGATCCTCTCCCATCACACCAATCCCCGCCGTCACTCCCTCTCCCCTCAGTCACACGCCCTGCGATCCATTCTCACCACTCCAGCCCCACCGCCACTCCTATCATCGACCACCCCCCCCGCAACCCTTCTCCCTTGACCCACAACCTATGAAGATGCTTTAAAAGTTGAACATTATCTAACTAGAAAGCTCGTCAATATAAGCCAGTCTCTTCCAAGGTGCCTAGTAGGGTTACAACTCAATTGTCGTGATACATCCCCTAAGCATGCGGTTTTAGTATTACTAAGAAAAAAATAATGATTTAAGTTAGCAATGATCATATGCCTCTTATTTGACTAGCGCAGTTATGAATTTCATGATTACTTGAACAATTTTCATATTGTGTCTACACAATTTGGTCATCCCGAAGTGCCCAAAAATTTAGAGGCTGAATTACCACCAGTTGTGACACTTGAGAAAAAACATGTTAGAGTCTGAAACAAGACAAGATGTTGATTTGATAATTGATTCTATTGCGGATGAGACTACTTTTGGATATAAAATATCCTCTATTCTTGAGTCAGTTGATCCCGCTACTTTGTCTACTGTTTGGAGCTCACCTAATGCTAGCGTTGTTGACTCTGTTTCTTTACCTAATAATGGGAGTTCATTTGAGATTATTGTTAATCATACATCTTGTGAGTCTGTTACTCATGATCCCTAACTTGATCTTAGCAGATCTTTTGAAGATATTTGAGATTACTTTAAGCATAAAGGCTTTGATTCTGTTTCAGAACTTGTTCATCAAGACTCCATTGATGAATATCACTTGATCTACAATCTAGAGCTTAAAATTATGATTTGACCTCATTAGTCTCACTTATGTTGATACACTGCATACCAAAACCATCACAATTCATTCTTTATCCCACAAGCACCATGTATGTTTTGAGCAATGAAGCCAATGAAGATGAAAATCGGAGTAAGGAGCTTCACGATAGACGTTGGATCAACAGTGCTTGATGGATTCAAGGTTGGTTTAGAGTGGAGATCAAGCTTGTTGAAGTTTGTGATAGACTCAATTGTATGTAAACTTATGTAAGAAGTTGAAATTCCTTCAATTGTGTCGTGAACCCATTTGACTCAATAGTGGAAAGCTTTTGGGTGTTCAGATTGTGGTTTTATCCCTATACAGGTAGGTTTCTATATGGTTGTCATGTTAAATGTTGTGTCTCGTAGTTAATTGCCTTTATCTTGATGAGATTGCCTAGATTGATAATTTAATTGTTTAATTGACGAACTGATTCATTGATTGACAATTGAATCGGATTGAATTCTCCTCATCACATGTTTAATCTTAAAATTGGCATTGGTTTGCAATGTACTATTATGTGGTACTGCACCAAATCAACACAGGTTATCACATTCAGCATCAGCTGAACCATTCCAGTGCTAGTGAAAGACCTGATTAGGAGATCTTCAATTCTTCAAATAGCCTTTTCAATAAATCAAAATAGGAGGCAACATGATTCTGCAGCCTTGTAAGACAAATGCCTTGTAAAAATATTTTAAAATTGGAAGGGTAACTTCAAAAAATGGCACATAATTTAGAAGCGATCAACAAAATAGGTCATGTGGCTAATAGAACAAAGCAAATAGGATCGGATAACAACTGTTAAGCAGATGAACACAACTATATAATAGAAATAAAAGCACAAACTCCAAATACTTAAAGATGCATGCAAGAGTGATACATACCCGTATTAATAACATCAGATCTCTTCTTTGTGATGCAAATAGAATTTTAATACGAGATTTAAATAACAGATCCTAGAAATTAAAACCTCTGGGAAAGCCAAAAGGATTAGAAACTAACCACCGAGCTGCGTAGACATCCTCTTCATCAATGAAAGACACGGCTTTGGTTGCGTTCGATGAGGCGTTGGCTACGCAGAGAGAAGATAACATAAAGTCAACGGACGAGAAAGAATAATAGGAAGAACTTGAAAGACTTGTAGAAAGAACAAGTTGCCACTTGCAAGTTGCCTTTTTTTTTTTTTTTTTTTTTTTTTTTTTTTTTTTTCAGAATAAAGTTATAGCACACATCGGTACACTACTAAGGCTAAGTTTGGCAGGAGTCATAAAAGATAAAAGTTAAAAAGTCACTATCCTATTTAAGTTACATCATTTTATTTAAGTCACATCATCTCTCTAACATATCACTTCAAACCCAATCCAAACCCAACTCATATTTCATAAAAAGTCAAAAAATACATTTATTTAGTCTTCCCAAACTAGGCCTAATAAAAGATAGGACACAATTTTATTTATTTTTGTTTGTTTTTAATTTTTTAAATTTAATTTTTTTTTAAATTAATACTTTTATTTTTCATATTTTTTATTTTTAATGAATATTTTTAAAATTTTAAGTAGTTTTTTACTTTTTAATATACTGTAGATATATTTTAAAAGTAAAATATTTTAAAAAATCAATAAGTATACAAGAAGTATAATTTTAGTAACAATTACAATGGAAGCAGAAGATAAGTAAAGATTGAGAACCAACAACTACCTAAGAGTGAACATTTTCGTTATTTAGGATCGATTATCATAACGTCTAGAGAGATTGGAACGGATGTGGTCCATAAATTAAGGCAATGTGTCTTAAGTGGAGCAGTGTGTCTGGAATACTGTACGATAAACGAGTACTCACTAAACTAAAGGGAAAGTTCTATAGAACCGCTATTAGACCAACGGTGTTGTATGGGATGAAATGTTGGGCAACTAAGAAATAACATATAGATAAAATGAATGTTGCTGAGATGCGGATGCTAAGGTGGATGTGTAGCAAGAATAGAAAAGACAAAGTTAGAAATGAGTATATTCGAGAATGGATAAGAGTAGTACTGATAGAAAATAAGTTGAGAGAGAATAGATTGAGACGGTTTGGTTATATACAACGGAGACCAACAGAGGCAGTGGTGAAAAGATGCGATACAGTGACGATACATGGTAGTGTTAGAGGAAGGGGTAGACCTAAATTGACATGGACTAGTGTAGTACATAGAGATATGAATCTTCTTAATTTGACTAACGAAATAGACTTGGATAGAGTCGAGTGGGGAGGAACGATTCATGTAGCCGACCCCATTTTATGGGACTTAAGACTTGGTTTGGTTTTATTTGGTTTAGATATGCTACTATAGTAAACAAATTTTTAAATTTATTTTTTTTTTAAAAAAAAATAGTCCTCAGCGTGTTCTTTGCGTGTCCTTAGCATGTATGCAACGTGTCCCAAGTGTCCTAGCGTACCGACACTTGTACGTCACCTCTAAAGACGTGTCCGTGCTTCATAGATTGGAAGAAAAGTTTGCGGAAACACCATAATCCTTATTAGTAATTTTACAAAAGCAATTGGAAGTGAAGCCCCTATAGGAATACTTAGGGTATGTTTGGTTTGTGTTTGGGAGATGTGTTTTAGAGATAAAAAGTATGAAAACATGTTTGGTTTGGTTTTTTTCAAAAGATGTTTTGGAAAATGATTTTGAGATAGAGTTTTGGAAAAAGTGATTGATTTGATATGTGTGTGAGAGAGATTTGTTTGGAAAACATGTTTGGTTTAGAAGTTTTGGGAAATTTTTTTGAGAAACATGTTTGGTTTAAGTTTTTCTGAAAACTCATTTGTAGAGAAATTTTCTCAAAAATTTTTCAGAGATTCAAACCAAACGAACCCTTAATGTTTCCCAAGTGCATTTGGGAGGAAAGCCTGGAGGCATATCTGACATTTTTCCGGTGCATTTAGGACTCACAAAAGAAGAGGACTCACTATAGAAAAACGGTCTAAAAGATAACACTCCGACACAACAAGCTCCAACAACGCCAAACCCTCTTCAAAATAAAACACAGAGTCCCATGACTAGCAATACAAGCTAAGTCACTATATAACCAACACATGCTTGTTAAAAAAAAAAATCCTCAGTTCCTCCTTTCTTTTAAAATCTTTTTCTCAAAAGATGTTTAAACTTGCACCGCCCACAAACAAAAGACGCTTTCGATTTCCATTCAAAACTTAAATGTTTCACAAACATTTTCTGAAAACAATAAGTGTTACCCATAACACATAATCAACCACATTAGTTCATGACTAATCCCTTATTGCAATTTAGATTAAAACAACATTCTTAGTTTAACAATGCCATCCAAAGCCACAACATACAGAAAAATTCATTTTCTGAATCATTTTCTCAACATCCAACCAGTGAACCGTAACCATCACCCAACAACACCCATCACTCCCATAGTACAGTCACAACACAAACACAACACAAACACAACATTTATATAATAAAAATTAATAGAAATAACAACCATGCTAATAACATGATAAAGCACAAGAAAATTCAAAATTCTTGGGAGTCTCATCCCATCACAATTTATCAATCACATAACGACGCAAAAGCGCTCACAAAACCAAGGTTCCAATACATAATCCAACTTGAAGGATTACCACAAGCTCACACAAGCTTCACACTCATCTACACGAGACTCAATGCTCCCAAGTCCACTCTAAGGCACTTCTTAACCTTACAACCCTTATACTCATGCCCACGCTATTCCCTAGGTGACTATTTGTCAACCAAATTTCGGTACTAATCAAACCAACTAACCAACTCATCAATACTCTACACTAGGCACTACAACAAAAAGATTGAAGCTAAGCAAAGATTGAAAGAGAAGAAAGATGAACCTGCAGATTAAAGTAAAAAGCAAGGAAAAGTTGAATGTGAATCTAACATTGACAATAAAGAGAGCAAACAACAAGTGAAACAAGCTGCACAGCAGCACAAAGCAAGTGGAGGTGACATAGTTGAGTGTGCAACAGAGCCATTACATACACAACAAAGTGATAAAAAGTAGCAGAACAAAGAGAAGAAAAAGAGGAACAAAAAAAAGCCAATTGTCTTTATTTTTATTTTTGTGGTGGATAAAAATTAGGTATCTAAGATTAGGGCCATATAGAAGTTGTTTAAGAGCAAAGCAAAAGAAGTAACAAACTGAAGATCAAAGTTCAACTACTTCAAACACAGACAACATGAAGTTCACAAAGCATCTTTTTGAAGTAACAAAGTTTTATCACAACTATTTATTGGACAAAGAAAATACTAGTCTAAGAACTATTTATTGGACAATAAAAGATAAAATACAAATCCATTCTATTGCAATGCTGCACGAATTAAGATCCTTTGGTGGATTTCGACTCCAACCTTCTGCGCAATCTTTCTTTCTTAAGCTTAGCGAGCAATTTCTCAAGCCTTGTAAGCCTTGCTTCAAGTTCCTGTCCCAGTATTTCAGATGCAATCTCAGTGTTTTCTGCTCTACTCACGTTTTCACTTACCACAACTCTATCTGATCGCTCCACTGCTGGTTCGCTGCTCCCAACCATTCTCCCCGGGTTCATCAACCGCTCCACTGACTGAAGATTTCCATTATAATTTTCCCTTTCTCTACTTCCCTTCTCGACAGCCCACTTAACTATTGAACTTTCCCACCAATATAGATATCGAGTCGTTACAGCAGATTCAATGAATCGTGATGGAACATATAGCTTTTCACCCGTAATAGGCCTAGTGTAATTTTTCCAAGCAATTTTAAGAGTCACATTAGCACAAGCAACAAAACCTAGAAGATCTTGATCCATTCCAAATTGTATCGTTACACGATGCGGAAAATACTGCTCTGTGTTGTCAAATCCAATCAGCTCACAAACCCTCAAACACCCAACGAAGGACTCAAAATCTTCATCTAAACCAAAACCAATCAACACCCACTCTTCCTTCTCACTATAAAACTTGTAAAACAGCTTATCGTTCATATCCATCACATATGGGCGCCATTGAAAACACTCTCTATCCTATTGTATAGCCTTACCCACATACTCGGGAATTCAGTTTCATCACCTTGTCCCATTGAGCTAATATGGGTAAACCATCTCTAATTGAATTCAGGTTTGGCCTCAAATTTGAAAATCTCTCCCAAACCCAAATCTGAATCAATTGAAAAGAAGCTCAGAGCACCAACGTAGATAGTTCATTAGTCTCCAAATTATTTGAAACAGTTACAATCCTTTGTTGTAACAATTTCAAATCTTTGTAAAGACTAACAAGAACAGCCGGGCAAGAGCAATTTTAGTACTTGAAGCTAGAAGAACAACAATGGAAAATACATGTTTTCCAACAGTATGAAATGGATGTGCTAGGAAGACAAACCTTGACAACCACGCGGCGAGAAAAGCTTCGTGCTCGATTTTGTTGCCCATTTTCATGATTTTTTTGGTCCAAGCAGGTTGTGATGCCTTTTGTTTGAAGTTCTTCCAAGTTCTAATCTCTTGTCGAGCAATTTATTTCTGATTTCTTCCATTTCTTTGGATTTAAAAGAACACAAAACAGAGTAACCCCCTAAAACGATCATGTCTTCGAGAGTGATCGTTCATTCCTCGAAAAGAAACACAAATGTTTTGGTCTCCAGACACCATTTTTCGGCAACTTTGCAAATCAAATCATGGTCACTTTGGATTTTGTTTGTTGTCCTTAGGATTGCGTCGTGAATGCTGACTCTTTTCCAAGCTTCTTGGTGCAGAGGATACATGTGATTGACCCATTCTAGCCATGTATCTGGTAGGCCTCTCCAACCATTAAATTCAATCTTCAATGCTGATTTCTTAGACTGGGAATTGGGAGTTACAGACGAGGGAGAATGTGATGGAAGATTGAAAACTTTCTCTTCAATGGAGGTAACGGAAGGTTTCAAGAAATAGGCAATTCTGCGAGTTAAGTTTTCACATGTTTGAGAAACCATCTACTCTTGTCTCTCTTCCACGATGGTGTACTCTCGTGGGTCTGCCATTGATAGATATTCAAGCTCTCTTGATTCTGAGAAAGAAAGAGAAAGAGAGAGGAGGGAAAAGAGAGATATAGATTATAGAGTGAGCGAAGTGTGAGAATGATAGAAAGGAGACATAAATATATGCGTCAGGATCCTCTAGAGTAAACTCTCTAGACTGATCTCCCAAAGTGAGAAGATCCAACGGTTGAAAATAATACTAACCAAAACGACGTCGTTTTGGTTAGTAAATTGAAAAAAAAATTGATTTCAAAATAAACAGAGTGCGAGAGAGAAGAAGAGAGAGGGGCTGCTCCTCCTTGCGGCCCGTCGCCCTGCCGCCGCTGACGCCCTTGATCTCCCTAATCCCAGAACAATACAGCATTGAAAACTACCTAATCAACAATACCCACAACAAGGATCAATACAAATGTTGAAAGGATTCAATAAGAAGACACCCAGTAAAATAAAATAAAACAAAAACCAAATTCAAACTACTTTCTAGTCCAACTTACATCAAATCAAGAAAACAAAAGCTTAAATTTTTCTAATAATGGATGTCAACAAAGACTTAGAAAGATGAACTTCCTAGAAATAATGAAATCTGAAAATGGGGTTTTCATCATCATCATCAGCAGCTGTGATTGCAGGCCCAAGCTTAAAATTTTCTAATAATGGATGTCAACAAAGGCTGAGAAAGATCAAGAACTTACCAAAAATAATGAAATCTGAACGTGGGGTTCTTATCATCATCATCAGCTGTGATTGCAAACCCCCCATCCGCCATTCTTCAAGCCATTTTCTCTCTCTAACCCAAACACTCTCTAACCCAAACACTCTCTCTCTTTCTCTTTCTCGCACTCTGTTTATTTTGAAATTTTCTTTTTTTTTTCAACTTACTAGCCAAAACGACGTCGTTTTGGTTAGTTTTATTTTCAGCCATTGGATCTCCTCACTCTAGGAGATCACTCTAGGATCTTACTTTAGAGGATCCTGACGCTAAATATATAGAGAAAGAAAGAGGAGGGAATAGAGAGATATATAGATACAGGTTACAGAGTGGAGTGCAAGTGTGAAAAGGGGTGGACTTGTGGAGTCCGGATCCTCTCCAGCCATCCCTCCGGTCAACCGTCAAGATTTAGCCACGTCACCCCACTCAAAATCTGTGACTAAGATTAGCTTAAAAAAAAAAAAACTCATTTACATCCTACCACTCACTCACACTCAATCACTCACGTTTTCTCTCTCTCTCTCTCTCTCTCTCTCTCTCTGACATCCCACTCTCTCTCTCTCTCTCTCTCATTTCTAATAAAAAATTAAAAAACTATTTTAATCCTTTTATTTTATTTTCATAATATATATATATATATAATTTTTAATATAAAATTTTAACTTTATAAATTTAATATCATTAAAAATATACCTTTAAAATAAGACTAATATTAAATATATTTAATAAAAATTTAAAATAAATAAAAAGTATATATGGTGTGCACCAATACACAGATTAAATTTGTGTTTTATTTGATTTGTATCTATACACAAATTGAATTTCTGTATATTTTATTTCCTTTAAAAAATTATAAACTTGTTTGGTTAATAAAATAAAATTAAAAATCATTATTTTCATATGATTTTTTTTTAGAATGAAGATTGTTTTTGATATTTTCATATGATTATAAACTTGTTTGGTTAATAAAATTAAATTAAAAGTCATTATTTTCACAAGATAATCATATGAAAATAATGAATTTTAATTTAATTTTATTAACCAAACAAGTTAATAATTTTTTTTAAAAGAAATAAAATATACAAAAATTCAATCTATGCATAGGTACAAATCAAATAAAACACAAATTGAATCTATGTATCCATGCAAACCAAATACACCTTTTTTTATTTTATTTTAGATTTTTATTAAATATATTTAATATTAGTCTTATTTTAAAGGTATATTTTTAATGATATTAAATTTATAAAATTAAAATTTTATATATATCTTATGAAAATAAAATAAAAAGGATTAAAATAGTTTTTTAATTTTTTATTTGAAATGAGAGAGAGAGAGAGATATGGGATGTCAGAGAGAAAGAGAGCGTGGTGGGATGTCAGAAAGAGAGAGAAAACGTGAGTGATTGAGTGTGTGTGAGCGGTGAGAAGTTAATGGTTTTTTTTTTTTTTTTTTTAATTTTAGCTAATCTTAGCCACAGATTTTGAGTGGGGTGACGTGGCTAAATCTTGACCGTTGACCGGAGGGATGGCTGGAGAGAAGAGCTAGAGAGGATCCGGACTCGGACCTGAGATGGTAATTATTAAATTTGTATTAGTTGTTGATGGAGTGGACTGATAAAATTTTTAGTTAATTTAAACTCTGAAATTAATATTTTTATGTTACTTTTGACGGCACAACTGATGAAGTGTCCTAAATTGAATAGCATAAAATAATATTCCGACATTACTACATATTCCCGCATATTAATTAAGGTAAGAGAAATCCTTAATCTTGTTTTTACATATAAAAATGACAGTGTGTACCATATTGTAATGATTGATTTTGTAAGTAATTTTGATGACAGAAAGTCATCCAAACATTATGTATTATTATGCGATAGATAGATGTTGATACACTGTATATAATTTAATTAAAAAAATTATCGATAAATTGCAAGAATATAATTGATATGCCTAGTAATATATGAATACGAGTGACATAGAGATATAGAGAAAGAAAGGGTGAGGGAAAAGAGAGATATAGAGAGAGAATGGTGTGAGTGTGAATGTGACTAACTTGGATAGCAATCATTAAATGCGTATTAGTTGTTGATGGGATGGACCAATTAAATTTTTAGTTGATTTAAACTGTGAAATTATTATTATTTTTGGTTACTTTTGATGGCACAACCGATGAAGTGTCCTAAGTTGAATAGCGTAAAATAATAAAGCAACTATCAGGAAATGATGTTCTACCTGATGAGGGAAGTGATTCACTAATTGCCAAGCTAAGAGGATATTTAGACAAAAAGAGGTACGTCGTTGTGTTTAACGATATTTGGCAAAGTGATTTCTGGGGATTCATAAGACATGCTTTACCCAAAAATAGCAAAGGCAGTAGGGTAATCATCACCATATGCACTGAACAAGATGCTGCATTTTGCAAAGAAATATCAGTGGCTCAGGTCCACGAGCTTCAAGCCCTATCAGAAGAGAAGGCTTGGGAACTCTTTTGCAAAAAAGCCTTCCAATTGGACTTTGGAGGTCATTGTCCCCTTGAGTTGGAGAAAATATCACATGAAATTGTAAGAAAATGTGAAGGATTGCCACTTGCAATTGTGGCTATAGGTGGTCTCTTGTCCACCAAAAACAAATCTATATCCAAATGGCAAAAATTCTATGATAGCATGGGCATTGAGTTAGAAAGGAATCCTAATCTTACAAGCATCAAAAAAAATTTGTTATTCAGTTATAATGATTTGCCTCACCACCTCAAGTCATGTTTCTTGTACTTTGGCATAATATCAGAGTACTACTCTATCAAATGTGGAAGACTAATTCGACTATGGATAGCTGAGGGTTTTGTTAAAGAGAATAAAGGAAAAACAATAGAAGAAGTTGCAGAAGAATACTTGAATGAGCTGATCCGTAGACACTTAGTTCTAGTGTTAACAACAAAATCTGACGGAAGAGTTAGAGAGTGTCGGGTACATGACGTAGTACGTGAGATTATTCTCTCAATGTTTAAGGAGTTTAGTTTTTGTCAAATTTTAGAAGAAGAGAATTCAAGTTTCAATGACACAACTCGGCATCTATCAATGCATATGCCTTATTGCAACATAGATAAGGTTATGGAAAGCATTGGTAAATCCCCAGTTCGTTCTATTTTTCTTTTTCTAGAGGGAGAGCTACCAAAGAAGCTCTTATTAGGTATACTAGCTGCAAAATTCAAGCTTTGGAAAGTGCTGGATCTCGAGGATTCTCCTTTGGATCAACTTCATGAAAAAGTGGGTCGGCTCTGAGTTTTCGGGGACCTATGGCGAACCCAAAAAAAAAGGCATATATTCATAAAAATAAAAATAAAATACCCTGTTTGGTATCACTACTACCAATTGATACCAAAATAGATATCAAATTGTATTCATTCCAGAATACCCCAAAAAAAAAAAAAAAAAAAAAAAAAAAAATACCAAAAGGTATAGTTCAAATCAACAAAACAAACTAATTAATCAACAAATCTAATTAATGAAATGTTTTAGCGGTGTGAAGCAAACATAAATGATTTGATATTGTGTTAAATTGAAGAGTGGGATAATAATTTTGCTTCACCAGCAATGTGTGTGTGAAGCAAACATAAATGAAAAGGAAACATGACTATATAATCAATTTTTCGCACAAAATACACAGTTCACTCACTATCTTCACTATCTGATAATTATAGAATATAATTTAATGAAACAAAATTAGGACAAAAAATTAGTGTCAAATTATTTATTCTATTAAAATCTGATAGTTTATGAGAGAAAAATTAGGGTAAAATTATTTATTCCATTATTTGGGCCAACTATACTTGTATATATATATATTTTTTACTTAGGCCTAACCACATTTGTGATTAAATGTTTTTTTTTTTCTTCTCTAATTGGACCCAACAAAATGTTTTGAAACCCTTTAGACTGGTTCTAAATCAACAAAAATAAATTAGGCCTATTTAAATTTTAAATATACTACTAATGAATTTGGAGGCCCTATTTTTGGGCCTAAGGCACAAACCTTAATGGCCTTAGCCCAAGACCGGCTGTGAGAAAGTGGGAAATCTGTTTCTTTTGAGATACCTAAGCATAAGGAGCACACGAGTGGAGATAATACCAAAGTCCATAGGTAAGTTGCAAAACCTACAGACTTTGGATCTAAAACATTCCCCCGTGAGTGAGCTTCGATTTGATATCAATAGGCTCCATAAGTTGCGACATCTTCTTGCCTATGATTATAACTCTGAATCTAAATCCTTGGTGGATTATATAATAGGAGTGAAGATATAGGGAAGGATTCGGGGTTTAGAGGAGCTGCAAAATTTGTGGTTTGTGGAGACAAATCATGATAATGGGGTCAGCCTAATTAAAGAGCTTGAGAATTTGAGGCAGCTAAGGAAGTTGGGAATTACGAAATTGGAAAGAGAACATGGGAGGACTCTATATGCAACTGACTCAGGAGAATACAAGAGGACTAGATATCGTTCTAGTAGACGAAAGGGACTTTCGAATCTATGAGAAACATAGAACCTTGAATCCACAAGGAAGAGAAAATATCTTAATATTATTGATTGAATGAATCCCATTACATATGCTTGTAAGCTTATTTATAATAAACTAAACCTAATACTTGTAGACAAAGTAATTCTAAAATAAACTAGGAAACTTAAATCAATATAAATTAGGAAACCTAAGAGAATAGGAAACTAAAATTCTAAACTATTCAAAATCCTAGTCAAAATCTAATTCCAAAATAATAAAATTAAGAAATAATATAACAAAAATATTAAAAAATTTAAAATCTTGTCCTACATTAGGCTCCTCTTCTTTGAAAGAACTCATCCTCGAATTTATATAAGAGATTTGCCATCTTCCATGTCAAATAAAGAGATATTTTGAATATTTCAGTTGCTTGCCCCTCTTCCAAAAGTTGTATGTAGAAAAGTTTTCTTTCTGAAAGTTATTCTCTATATGCTTCAACTGGTTGACAAGATTAATTAGACAAGTATTGAAAATTAAATTAAATTGCTCCACACCAAGAAAATCAACAAAGTGTATTTTATGTTGATGTTGGATACTCTCTAGACTTTGCTCTGTCTTAGATTCAGTTGAACATTCAATTATCATCTTTCGAGCATCAATTGCATCCTCAATCAACTTTTCTGGTGCACATGTCAACTTTATTACCTCATATTTTATTTCTTCTTTTTCATTGAGTTCAACTTGATCTCCTTTTGCGATCTCATAACCATCATAATAATCAAGAGACGATAGTTCCGTCATTAGAAGCTCTTGGCTAACAACGTTTTTCTCTTCTTCACCTCTTCATCATTTTCTTTAAACTTCTTGATCAAAGAAATTTCAGTGAGCTCTCTTTTATCAATTTCAATATTCTTACCATTGTTGAAATCAACTTGATTTTCTACTTTAATTGAATGTCTGTTTGGGTCTTCAAAATTTTGAAACATTGAGACACTCAAAATCTTTTATTCTTCAATGTGTGGTGGAGCGTGACAAATTTATTGACTTATAACTTGATTGACCCAAACTTGGCAGAGCCATAGTCATGTTTCTCGAATAATCTGTATCCATAATTGCATAATAATTATTGAGTTGTGAAGAATATTGTGAATTAGAATTACCTTGGAACAATTGTTTCGATTCAAGCTTTCTTTGATATTTTTGATACAACATTTGCCCATGATTTGATTGAAGGAATCTAGAACTCATCAACTTCTTCATCTTATGCCACGTCCTAATGGATTGTTTGTATTGTCTCCTTTGATCATACTGCAATTGTTTCACCATGTAGAAACATAACCTTGTAACTTACGTGTGACATATTTGGCTTGCTTGTCTTTAGAGATTCCCATACACTCAAGGAATTTGTCAACTTTGCGAAACCAATAAATAAAATCTTCGGCATGACAAGAAGCATTAAAATAGGAAATTTCTGGTCGTACTTGATAATCTGAAAAGTCATAATTGATGCAATTATTACTATTGAACACATCACCGAATCTTCATTGTTGTCTTACCGACTGGTATTCACCATAATCCTCGAATAACTCATCTTCAGATTCGTTCTCACTATCATATTGATAACAAGAAGATCGTATCAAGATGTTGTAGTTAATAGGCTGGCCTTAGGTAAATCCCACAGTGCGGTTCCTATTAACATTGTGACGAACAGATTGGCCTTGGGCAAGTCCCTTGACTCAAATCGTATTAGGCCCCATTTGTTTTGGGGTTAAATAGATGGGAAGGGATTAGGATGGAGGTGGGGTTATTTAGTGTTGTGTTTGTTTGTAGAGTTTGGGAGGGGATTAGGATGGAGGAGGTGATATAGATGGAGGTTGGAAGGGGGATTGAGATGGAGGAGGTGGAGATGGTATTAGAAAAATAATGAAGGGATTAGAAATTTTTTTATTATTTTTATTTTTTATATATTGGGAAATTTTTTAAAAATATTAATGTTTAATTTTTTATATTTTTTTATTTGTTTTATTATTTTATATAAAAATAATTTAACAAATTCTACACTAACAACTATCATCAAAACAAACACAATTTTATTTAATCCCCTCACTAACAATCCATTCACTATGAATCCCCTCCATTCTACCTCTGAAAACAAACGGGGCCTTAGATCTTTCTCTGCGATCATCGTCAATAGAGCTTGTGCTTCCTCTTTCGATGAATGACATCGAGCAAGGAGAAACCTTGCTCTGATACCACTTGACGCAGCGGAATACACGAGGACTAGATATTGTTCTAATAAACGAAAGGGACTCTCGAATCCACGAGAAAAATAGAACTTTAAATCCACAAGGAAGAGAAAATATCTTAATATTATTGATTGAACGAATTCCATTACATATGCTTGTAGGCTTATTTATAATAAACTAAACCTAATATTTGTAGGAAAAGTAATTCTAAAATAAACTAGAAAACTTAAATCAACATAAATTAGGAAACCTAAGAGAATAGGAAACTAAAATTCTAAACTATTTAAAATCCTAGTCAAAATCTAATTCTAAAATAATAAAATTAAGAAATAATATATCAAAAATATTAAAACTAAAAATATAAAAAAATTTAAAATCTTGTCCAATATTAGCAACCATTGAGAAGATGAAATACTTTAACGCTGTGTTTAGTTAGGGGATTTGGGGATGGATTTGGAAAGGGAAAGGAAAAATGTAGGTAAAATGTGAATAAAATATACCTATATTTCACCTAGTTTCACACACTTTTTTCTTTTCATTTTTCAAATGGAGCTTTCTTAGGTGTGCAACCCACAAAAGGTGTAAGTGGGTTGCACACCATGTGCCACTAACACAAAAGGTGTAAGTGTAAGGTGTAAGTGTAAGGTGTAAGTGTAAGTGGAAGGTATAAATGAAATGTATAAGTTGCACACCATGTGCCACTTACACAAAAGGTGTAAGTGCAAGGTAAAAAAGGTGTAAGTGTAAGGTGTAAGTGAACACAAAAAGGTGTAAGGTGTAAATTGCACACTATAGCATTACCCTTTTCAAATTCTCTAACCGAACACAGTGTAAACGTTTGAGTGTAAGGGCCTCAAGTGATGATGAGATTCTAGATTTACAATATATATCATCTCCACCTCAATATCTTCAACGTCTTAACTTGGATGGACGTTTAGAGAAGTTGTCCGACTTGATCCCAAAACTTCAAAATCTAGTCACATTAAATCTATTGGGTAAGCTTTGAACAAGAATGATCACTAAAAGCTCTTCAAGTCTTGCCTAGTTTAGAACATCTTGTTCTTTGGCATGCATGTGATGCCTAGTCTAGAACATCTTGCTCTTTGGCATGCATTATATTTTGAGGCTAGAGGGTTTAAAAATCTTATTCTCCATTTAGTTTTTGAAATGATTGAATTTTGAATTGTGTTTTGAAAGGTAAGCTTTTGAAATGAGTTTTCAAAAGAAAAAATTTGTTTGGTTATGAGTTTTGAGTTGTATTTTGAAATTTTTTTGGGTTTTTTTTTTTTTTAATATTTAAAAATTTTCTTGATTTTATTTTTTTAGGATAAATGTTTTTTATTGTAAATATTTATTTATTTTTTTAATGCTATATTTCCTACATTTGTTTTTCATTTCTTCACAATTTTTGCACTGGTTAAGTATAATTTTGATTAGCTAATACATATTTAAAACATAATATATTATTTAACTAATACTTAAAACTAATTTAAAATTTTATATTGTATCGAATTCAAATCCCAGTGATTATGGCCATTTGGACATCAATAAAAGTACCGACTGTAATTTGCTTTCGTTCGGACCATTCACTTTTGCATGGGCCTAGTCCCACAAGCACAAAATATTTTAAATATTTAAAAGTTTTATTTTTTATTTTAAATATGTATTTTTTATTTTGTATTTTAAATATTTTATTTTATTTTATAGATATTTAATTTTTTAGTTTTTTTTTAAATTTTTAAATTTTTTTTTAAATTTTTAAATTTTTTGAATTACCTATATATATATATATCTAAATCATAACAAATTATTTGGTTAATATTTAAAAAATTAACAAAATATTTTTTGAAAAAATTTTAAAATAAAAATAAAAATAAAATTTTCAAAAAAATTAAAAATGAAAAATAATTTCAAAGAATGAAATAAAAAAATTTGTTGAATTTTTTTTTTTTATTTATTTTTTAATAGAGTTTGGAAAACTTATTTGGTCATGAATTTTTTTGAAAAGAGTTTTGTGGATATTTTTGAAAAGAATTTTGAAAATATTATTTGGTTATAAATTTTAAAAAGAATTTAAAATTTTTTTGATCAAAAACCTGATTTCAAAACAAACCAAACGCTACCTTAAGGTGCCACATGTCGTAGGCTTCAAGGGGTTGAACTTTAAAATCTTCCATCCACCACCTCAAAAAACTAAAGCTCTGGAGTTTTTGGGTATGTTGGAAGAATTCATAGATAATGCAACCCCAATTCCAACTCCAACCCCAACCCTAACCCTAACCCTAACCCTAACCCAACCAAGGCGAAGACTACTGGATCGTCGAGCATATCCTTCGTGTATCGGTTCCAGTTGGGAAATTTTGCATATTCCGAAGTGGGCGAATCAATGGCCCCAATCCAATTCAATTAAATTCCAGGTTTGTACCCAACTGAATTGCAATATTTATTTATCGTTTCGTCAAAAATTTGATGAAAAAAAAATCGTCTCCAATATTCTATTTTTTTTTTTTATGCAAAAAAATGCTTGTCCCTTGATTTGATGAATATTTAGAGGGAAATTCTATGCACCATGTTATGTATTTTTGTGGTACATAATATGTATTTTTGTGTTAAATATTAGATAATTTTTTAATAGAGTTACACCAATTCGTGATTTGGAAATGAACTTACACATTTTATGGTATTGTTACAAATTTTTGTGGTAATGTTGCATATTTCTTTACCCAAACATTTTCTAACTAAAAAATGTACCACAAAATATGTAATTTTATTTTTGAATCACAAATTATCTTAATTCTACCAAAAAATTACGTAACAGTTATCATAAAAATGCATGACATATACTAAAAAAATATGTACCATAACATTACCCAGCTTGGAGTACTTGAATTTTGGGTGTCTCTACAATTGAATTTCCTTCAACTATATGCGTTTGCAGCAAAAGACCTAACAATTACAAAACGCACACTGAATGTAAGGAGATACAACATATCAATGAACAATATAAGTACTAAAAGTGTAGGTGATTTACACTTTGTTTGTTTCGATAGTAAAATATATTTTGTATTCGATTCTAATCTTAAAAATGATGGTGTGTTACTAGTTGTAATAGTGTTGGAGATGGTAACAACCTTAAGAATAATGGTATGTTAGAGTAACTTTAACGATTAACTTTTATTTTTGTCCATTTTAAATTTGGTGAAAAAGTGTTCAAAAATCATATCCAATCTATTTATCAAATGTTAATCACCTCATGATTAAGCAAACCCCTTTCTATTACTGTTGATTTTTATTTTCTTTTGGATTGTAATAAAACAAAAATTGTCATCTCTGCCAACATGGACAAGTTTATTATGTTTTTTTAATTTTTTATTGTTGTTTGCTAAGATTGTGTATTGGATTTATGTTATTAAATCTTATTTCATGATAACCACAACTATTTTTTCTAATCTTTAGTACAAAGTATAGAGCTAATGTTATGCATTAGAAATGTAGCAATTAGGTTTAGGTTACTACTAAACCTTTATTGACTACTGTATTCTTAGGGAGGAATAATCTCCTCAAACATCATATGATTTGGCAGTTTAGGTATACTTTTGCCGCCTCATGTGCTGTGTATTCGATGTCTATATTGAAATCTAGTGGTGAGAATTTACGACACGACTCGAATCGTATATAAAATTAGCGGGTTAGGATTGGCCATTTCCTGACATAAACACGTATATGACATGACTCGATAACATGAATATTAAACAAGTCGGGTTAGTATCAAATCTGTATAATACGAAACTGACACGGATAACTCGTATAATGAAGAATTAGTTACATATTTTAATATTATTTTCACTAAAAGTATTATGACTTTTTTGATCTCTTCCGTTATTACATCCAATTTATTAAAGAGTATGCAAAATATGATTTTAAGTTTAATACAGGTTTTGTTTTTGTTTTTGTTTTTAATTGAACTTAATGTATTTTTTGTCTATTATTTGAATTAATCTAGTAAAAAATATAATAATAATATATATTTTTTTAAATTAAGAACATAAAATTAAGTTAAAATTAAATATTGTTATAAAATAATTTCATTTAATAGACATTGGTTTTATTAAATTTAATTTGTGAATAAATTTTCAATTTTTTTTCATACATTTGATATTTTTAGTTAATAGTGAAATTTTTTGACATGACGCATTAATACAACGCAAACTGAACACAGACTGAAAATGACACGACATGATAACATGAAATAATAAATGGGTTGGATTAGAGTTGAGGTAATTCTGACACGAATCCGAAATGACACGACACAACACCCACCCCTATCTAAATTTATGTTGGAAAGCATGTATTCAGTACCACTTTGGTCCTAAATCATTTTGTGACTCGTGCTCCTAAGATTTTTTATTTGAGTTTAATTTATTCAATTTCATATTATTTATGTATGGTTGGTTGAATAAGTAGTCTGAGTACCCTCTGTTCAATAACCTAGATGTTAAACTTTTGTAGTTGAATATATCTATTTTATTGGAAATATTACCCGAATGGTATTTCTTTCCCATATTTCAAATATTTCAAACAAGTACACAATGCATTACAATTTTGAAGTTTGGTCATATTTTGTTCTTTCTTTTAAGAATGTCTATATTGTTAGCTGTTCTAATAAATTATGGCTAACATTTTTCAAATTTAATCCATCTTCCTTATTCTTCAAATTCACCAAAAAAATTTATATGTAAAAAAAAAACTTTTGTAAATTCTAATCTAAATACAGCCTGAAAACATTAGTGAAGAAAAAAAAATTGGTATTAGTATATATAATATATATGATCTCGAGTACTATTACAATGCTCGACTAAAACATGTTAGTGAAACCTTCGCCAAAGTTCAAGTTCTTGACCTGAAATTGCTGATCTACTGTGACTCGTTGATTTGCCTTATTTCTTTAAAGATGACTCAAAAATTTGTGAATATTGAGGCCTTTGATGTTAACTATTCATATTAAATTTAGGACATTGTAAATCTTAAGGTCTTAGTGTTTAATATTCAATATTGAATCTCAAGATCGTCAAACTCAAGGTCTTCTGTTATCTTTTATAAGTGAGAATCATGCTACTTAATTTTTTTTTTAGGGTAAATTATACTTTGCACTCCTGCACTTTGCACCAAATCTCATTTTGGCCTCACACATGAAATCATGACAGTCAACCCCTTACACTTCTGATTAAGTCCCACTTTGGTCCCTATACATGAAATCGTGACAATCAACCCCTTGCATTTTTACTCAAATGCCACTTTGGTCTCTACACAAGTGTCAATGTCCCTCTTCTGTTACTTTATTTTTAAATCTTTAACAAAATTTAGTCATGTGACAAAAATGTGATTACGAGATGAGGATAAGAGAGGAAAATCATTCATATTTTCCACCAATACACTTTGTCCTACATGATAAGCACATGGAAATTATATAATACAATATATATATATGTTCGTATGGTAAAAATTGGAACAAAAGGCAAGAAGTAGAGCTTTTGAAATAAATAAAAAAATGCGACAAAGAAATCAAAAAGAAAGAAAAATGAATAGACAGATGACTGTATTACTGTGAAAAATTGTGTTTTGTGATTCTAATTTATGCAAAACCCTAGTTCATTTTCTTAATTGTTCACAATCTGTGTTTCGTTTTAGCATAATACAGTCATATTTTAATGTAAATTTTAGAATGAAGTGTATATTGGTAGAAAATGTAGATGATTTTATTTTCTTACCCTCGTGTCGTAGTTTTTATCACATGACTAAATTCTGTTAAAGATTTAAACAATTAACTAACAGAAATGGGATGTGTAGGGACTAAAGTGAGATTTTACCAAAAGTATAGTGGGCTGACTATCACAATTTCATGTGCAGTGATCAAAGTGAGATTTGACCAAAAGTGCAAGGGGTTGACTGTCATGATTTCATATGTAGAGGCTAAAGTGAGATTTGGTTCAAAATGTAGGAGTGCAAAGTGTAATTTACCCTTTTTTTAATTCTTCGTCCACATTTTAATAGTTGCTAAAGTTTTTAATTAATATGTATTGTGATTATCAAATTGACTTAATTAGTTTTTATCTAATACGTTCATAAGTTAATGTTAAAAATAAAAGGTTAGTTTGTTTGGTACAATCCTATTTTTTTTTTTTTTAAACCTTTCTTATGATTTTTTAAGTGAATTTTTTAATGAAAAATAAGTTCATCAAGTGAGTTTAAATTTTTTTTTCTTAAAAAGATTTTTTAATTATTTTTTATTTAACTAAGAAGTCAACTTTGAACCACATGAAGTCAAAATGTGTTTCAGGAAATGTGCTTGAAGATGCTCTACAACCACTTAGAACTTACTGGGACTCTTCCCCATTGATTTAAAAAAATGAACCACTGGGCTGATTTTGCGCTTGGCGTCTGCTGGTGGAGGTTGTGTTCTCAGGGATCATCAGGCCCAAAACTGCATTAACTCAAAAAGTCTTTGTACACAGTAGATAGACCTTTGGCTGAAATCTAACAAAGCAACAAAAGCAGTTCCCAGGATTTTTGTATAATCTGCAGGTATATGTTTCTACAAGTATATTTCTCTATCATTTTTTCATATATCAATTTATCATCTTATTTGTTCTAATTAGGTTAGTTGAATGAATCTAATCACTTTGTTTATTATCAATGCAGGTATAACACATCACATGTTTGGATTTTCACATCATTTCTTCTCAGAGTTGCACATCAATCTGCTGGTATGTTTCTCTACAAACACATTTCCCATCACTTTTTGCTATATGATGTTGGATTAATCTTCTTATTTGTCATATTTGAATGAGCCTCATCATTTATGTTTGTTATGAATGTGATAATAATACATCACATGATAAATCCAATATGATATATATAAACATGATTATTGTAGCGTTACTCACAACAATATTTCCATGATCGTGTTCTCTATCTCTCTCTCAAATGTTGAATACCTGTTCCAAAATCCACTAGGCAAAACACACACAAACAAGAAGATTCTACTAACGCATATATCTATATCCTTTTTTTATTGGCAAAAGAAAATAAACTTTTATGAACTCGATAGACAAATTACATCGCTAAAATAAAAAAAACCAAAACAGCTTCAATGCTAAAGGGCCTATGCCAAACAAGGTTGGCACAAACCAGAAGCAAATCCCAAGCTGCAAGACAGAACCACAAACAAAAGTTGGCAAGATACCGACTTAGATAAACCAAACACAACAAAACCAACCAAAAAAAATAAAATAAAAAACAGCAACACCTATTCAGGGGCGCCACATCCAACCCAAATAACCAAGCAAAGGAGCAAACAAATTGCAAACATTGCACAGCTGGTTCAATCTGCTTAGCTGAAGCTTCAACGCCTCAGTTTCCTGCACTTTCAGCTTTTTATCCCATTTAAATGAAAAGTAAATCGTTAACCGAATAATCCAAAACATCCAATTTCTCCTTCACCCACAGAGCAGTTCTAAATTTAACGATATCAATCACTTGGTTCCAAACTGGCTTCATGTTATTAAAGACTAAAAATCATTCCAAACCTTCCAAATTGTCCACAACACCGCCATTGGAAGGGTAATCCGAATATGCATAGCTAAATTCTTGAAATTAAACAGAAAATATGAACTTTGAAAGGAGCTGCACCGCACCTCACCACAAAGAAGAAACTGTGTCTCTACCAGCACCAGCAATTTTTTTTCATAGGCCTCATAAGAGATTTGACCAAGAACTCCTTGCCAGAATGAAAGTCCCAATCAAGTTTTTGTCCTCATGAGTCACCACCAAAGTGAAAATCCCTTGAATAACTTGAGTCAAACCCCATCAACAATAGATACAAAGTCACAAATACTTCTAAACTTAAATTCAGGGGATTTTATTTTAATTTGTGTCGTAATGCGGATAGCCTCTTGGGTTGTTTCTTGGTATGGGGATTAATGTATAAAGTAGTTTGATCTGAAATGTGGTAATCTCTCGATTAGATTGTAATTTTTTATTTAGTTATTTTTTTTAGTGATTCATGAAACTAAAATGGCAGGGAGCTTTATGTTGCCAACTTGCAACTTTCTGCTTTTCTATTTGGATTTCTTTTTTGGAGTTTATTACACTAATGTTTCCTTATTGGTGGGTGTTATCCCACTTCAGTTTCCTTTTCTCTCCCTTTGTAATGTTTTATTATTAATAATAAAATATTACCTTTTTTTCATTAAAAAATTTTATAAAAAAAACGAAGTATGAAAAATGAAGGCCAATTAATAAGCACTTATGCTAATTAATCATTCAATAATTCTTTCATAAGTGAATTGGTTAAAGATATGTGTGAAATTGGATTTTCAATTGAGAGAAAGGCACCATATTAAGATATTTGGAACGAAAGTGACTTGTTTGAGAGGGATTAAATGTCCTCGGTCTCTTTCCTAATGTATTTACTAAAACTTAATTTTCAAAAGAAAGAGAGATCAAAGACCCATGAAACTTCCTAGAGTAAAACCACCTTGTATCATATTATTGTAAAAATAGTAATGTTTATAATTTGGCATACTACTGTATTAAATTGTCAAATTATAACAATAGTGTTCAAATGGTGCAATGTACAAAATCCCAACCAATTTTCCCTCTTATTTTTGAGGTGGTGTTTGGATATAATTTTTTAAGTATCGCGTTTTTTTTTTTTTTGTAAAAAAAATTAAGTATTTACATTATACCTAACTAAACAAAAATTAAAAATTTGGAAATTTATATAATTCACTCCACTATTTAAAAATAAAAATCAATTGAGATTGTTGGTTGGAACCACCATTGAAAAAAATAATTACTTAGAGGCTTCTCTTTAGTCTATTGTGTAGATTGGAACGTACTATTAAGCTCGTGAGGTTCACTATGGGTTCCATTTTAATAATCCGAACTGTTTAATGTATAAAACTTGTCGAGTACTTCATATTTGCAAAAAATCATGTTGATAAGATATTAATAATCCCTTGATAGGAACATATTTTTGTTAACAATTTATTTTTAAAATCATATTTAGTATTGACAAAAATGTATTCCAATTAAGGAGTTATCGATATACGATTAATGTGATTTTTTTTAAGTATAAAATACTCGACGAATTCTACATTAAATAGTTCAAATTATCAAAATAAGATCCGTTATAAGTCCCACAAACACAACAATACGCTCTAGTGGACTGGAGAAGCCTCTCCCTTAAAAATTATATTTTTGGATCATCAGGTCTCTCCTTGTCTCGCTTTCCATCTTTTTCATTCTCTCATCTCTCTCTCATGGGTCCGACTATGGTACGCAAAAGTGGTATTTGCGTACCATACATAAAAACGATTTTGAGCCTTTAGATAAGAATATGGGATCTTGACCATCGAAAAATAAAATGGCAACCGGTAATAATTGGTCAAGCAAAACTCTACTAAGCTTTTTCCTCTCTTTCATTTTCTCGTTCCACAGTTCGTCTCTACCCCATATTCTCTGCATTTTCATGGTTCAATCTCCATCCCTTTGATTCATTATTTCTGACGATCGGCCCTTGCCCATGTTTCTGACGGTCAACGACCCTCCCTGGTTCTTCTCACTTCCCAAGTTCCCTAGCCGTAGTTTTCTCACACTCTCTCTCTCTCTCTCTCTCTCTTTCTCTCTCTCTCTACTCGTTCTTCCCCTCTGTAGTGCCAAAACGCGTTGAAGAAGATGTGCAACGTCCAATCGCTTTGGATTCGTCTAGAGAGCTTCTCTAATTTATGATTGAAAGCAGCAAGCTCTTCAGGTACTTGCATTTTTTGTTTAATTTGTTAATTTAATTTGGGTTTTTTTTTATCATAGTTAAGTTTGGATTTAGATTTGTTTGGGAATTAGTTTGTTTCATTGTTGAGTAAGTAGAGGACAACAAAGAAAATTAACAATGGTTGAGACCCTTTTTTTTGGGACCCCACAATCTTTTTGGATCTCAACCATTGTTGGTGTGGGCCCCACACATACATAAGTGGGTCCCATACATACATCAATGGTTGAAAAAAAAAAGGGTCCCAAGCATTTTTCCAAAGAAAATTCATACCATTGATTGTAGAATTTTTGCTCTATCAAAAAAAAACAAACTATATGTAATGCCTCGTATTTTATTACTCAGATAACTTTACCAATATTCATTAATTAAGTCCATTTACAAATAACATTTCATCCTTGGATGAAATGATGAATAATTAAATATACATATTCCCTCTTGTTATACAACGACGACATTTACATACAAATAAAAGAAATGCCCTGAGCCTTACAATAAAAGGGAGGACATTACTCTTTACAAAAAAATAGCACTCAGCCAAACAACAAATGAAGTAGTATAATCCATCATTACATTACACTTATGAAATGGCAAAAATCATTGTTTGATCTTCAAATCCGAAAAGCATACCTTGTACACATGTACAGGCAGGGGGTGAGCAACTACTAGCTCACCAAGCAATCTCATATTAAAACATTAAAAGATATGTGGGTATCAAAATACTCATACATATACGTGAAATCATATCATGTCAAAACCATATGATTTTATTACATAATCTTTTAAATCCAATTTATTTAATTAACCACAAGTTAATTTAAATAAATAAACATGTTTCAATAGCAACAGAACATCTTTTTCAATTCATTCAATAATCTCATTATCAATTGAATCAAATAATTAAACAATTCATCAAATCCATTTTGTACAGTCTTATAAGATGAATACATATGTCATGTCATGTTCAAAATATTTTTCTCATCTTTTAAAAATCTTACGCACAATGCCATTTTGAAAACACATTAATCGAACAATTTCAATAAAATTCCAAGATGGTAAATATGACTCAGGTAATCCCTAGGCTGGTGTCTGCAAGTAGACTATACAAGTACTACTACTTTGTCATTTTTACCAGTATTAATCGGAAGGCTCGACACCTATAATCTGTCATTTTTACCAGTATTGACTGGAAGGCTCGACATCTATCATCTACACCACCTTTCAAAACTTACCACCGTATTTACTCCAAAATCATTTCATGAAAGCTTGTTTTCCGACATTCCTTTCTCAATGCAAAGTTTTCAAATCAAATTTCAAAACTTATCATTATCAAATGAAATGATTAATAATACAATGCAATATTTCTTCCACTTTCAATACTTCCACACAATATTTCCATTGTGATCAAAATTCTTATTTCTCATTTTAATATAATTTTTCAAGATAAATATAAATACTTTTATTCCAATTCATCCATGGGACAACATAATTCCCACATTTAGAGTAATCTCAATCATTTAGTCACTTCAAGACTATATCAACATTTTGAACAACAATTTTCAAAACTTCAACAATTCTCATATTCCATGAAAATCATCATTTATATGTAAACAAATAAACAATTTTTCAAACATTATTTATTTTGGCACACAATAAATATAACAACATATTCAAAGATTATCAACATCTTTCTTAAAAACTCTCAATTTCTAGGTTTTCTCACCAAAATCACTCATCTTCATTTATTGAAAGAAAGTTACTAAAAACATCTCTCTTCAACTCTCATAGTTCAAAATCCTCAATTTCTATTTTAAAAGTAACAAGAAAGTAAACCCACTTAAAAAAAAAATCTCTCATTTTCTTAAATCAACAATCAATTTTCAAAACAAATCAAAGGATGATTTCGAAAATCATCTAGATCTTACAAAAACATATATATAACTCAAAGGAAATCCCTACTTATTAAATATTACCATTTCCATCTTACTATATCAAAAGTTATGGTATAATCTTAATAAAACACTTTTAATCATAACAAATATAATCTTTTAACCAAAACTAATTTAATTCACTAAATTAATAAGTTTATTATATTAAAAAATTTCAAATTAATAATACCAAACCGAACTTCACATGCCTCATCCCGCAAACATAACTATATTTCAACATAACCATTTTTCATGCCAAGCTATTAAAAGAAGTAATATTTTTACCAAATTCTCTACCAATAACAATTTCACAACTTTTTCTAAAATTACTTAACCAACATGATATTTATATAAAAAATTATGAAATATGCTCAATAGTAACATTTTTAAAATTATGAGTTTGAAAGTCCACATTTCATATGGTTATTTTCATAAAAATGAACACAACTTAATCAACATATCATCTTTTATAAAATATCATGAATATAACACTTTTAGAATTTTTAATCCCCAAGCAACTCTATAATTCATACTTAAGCATTTACTCCATATTCCTCAACATCAATTTATTTTTCTTCTCAAAAATAAATTTCAAAACTCAAAGATGAGATAAATATTTCAATATTATTTTTCCAAAATAAATTATCTAACCATGATATGAGGTAGATACAACTCATACAGCTATTAATTTTATTTTATTTTTTCAGATTTTTAACAAGTATTTTCGACACAATATGATTTTTTCAAATCAATTTCAAAATAACAATATTCTTAACACTTCAACCTAATTTTTTCTTCCAAAAATTACCAAACAAAAATCTGAAAAAAATATATATATGCAATATCTCTTATAATGACATTTTTTCAAAATAACCCTAACATAACTTTAATGTAAAAATATGAAGAAAGTCCCTACCTCAAATATGAAGAAACGTTAATCCACAAATGCAAATATTACCCGATCATGGATCCGAGATCACCATTGCAAAGATCACGATAAGCTCCCCGACTTTCATATACAACACTTTGACAAAATCTCATTCTAAAGACTCTCATTTCAAGTTCAAAGATTGAGCATCGATAGAGAAATAAAAAGGGGGAGAGAGAGAGAGAGAGAGTAGCTGCTGCCCCCCTCTTTTTTTTTTCACTTCATGGTTGTGAACTTCTCTGAAAATGTTTGTGTGAGAGACCCCCGTGTGTGTGTTTTCAACCCAAAAATCAAGAGAGCTCTCTTCTCCTCCTCAACCCATTTTCTCTCTAAAAAAAAATCACTCATGAACACCACTCACATCAACACCACCCAGAGAGGGAGAGATTTAGTGGGTGTTGCCCCTTGAAAGAGAGGGAAAATTGATGAATTGTAGATATATATATATATATTTTTTGTTTAACTCAAACCCAACTGCGCTATGTTCCCTCTCATCTCAACGAGAGAGAGAGAGATCATAGTGCATTCCTCCTTTTCTTTATTTTAATCTCCCACTTTCGACTCTCTCTTTAATCTCCAAATAATATTCTCCACCCCTTTCTTGACCAAGCATGCTCCCTTTTTTTTTTGTATTTTTATTCTTTTCACCTAGACAATGCTTGCCCAACTCATACACCACCCCACCACACACAAACCCAGCACATTCACCTTTTCTTTTTGTTTTTCTTATCATTTCTCCTCCACCTCAAAGATGCTCTCTGCCCCCACTAAAAAAAAAAAAATTCTTTTATCAAAAACAAGCTGCCCTATCCTCTCTCTGTCTCTAATAAATATTCTCCACTAAAAACATAATCATTTTCTTGACTCTCTTCCACCACCCACCAAAAATCATAATAATATTCTCTACATCTTTTCTTTTTTTCCCCTCAAAAATACCCCATCTGACCATACTAATTTTAAAAAATACAAAATCGAACTGTTTTTGCACAGAATTTATACAACAATCAAATTCGAAAATTTGCTCAATTAAATTATGCATTGGCTATTTTAAAAAAAAAAAATTTGGGTCATTACACTATAGTTCCGTTTAAGATTTGTTCAATTATATATAGTTCACACAAAGGTTGGGTAATTTGTATGAAAGTTGAGAAGTAGAGAATTCTAGCTTGATTCCCTACTAATTTCTAGGCACTGTTGGAGGCCAAAGCTGCATTGATTTTGATTTTTTCTTTTTCTTTTTTGAGATTTTAGTTAAACATTCATAAAATTAGGAGCTCCATGTGTTATATACCTTCCACAACAAAATTCTTTGTTTCCATATTCATACATTTCCAATATATTCTCATTTTGTTTTGTTTTTGTCAAATGCAGAGCATTCATGATCCTCAATGGAGGAGGGAGCTGATCAAGACTAATCTAACATGATTATTAGCTTCAAGCTAGCATACTTTTGATGTTCATACACCACCCATGATTTTGAATGGATGGTTCTTTTATTTTTTTTATTTTTATTTTTTTTATGAAGTGATGTAGTAGTAAATGCATGTATGTAAAGAACCTAAAAGTTCTATAACATGAGCGTGAACAGTTTTTTCTTTTTGTATGAAGAGGTGATTGAGAAGTTGTGTGTATGGAATGAATCTAGGAAACATGGACACGAATTATGCTTTTCAGCCAGTAATTTTAATCTCCAAGAAATTCTCATGTAGGTTTTGATTTTTGGAATTTTGAAGAAAAAACTATTTTTAATATTGTTTGCATATAAATTGGGATTTTGTATGAGAATAAAAACATTATTTACAATTCAATGTAACTTTACTTCCTATTTCATTATACTTGACTTATTACTCAATTAAATCCACTTATTAATCAATAAGACTTTATGAAGGTGTCGTTTGGAAAGTGGGTTGGTTTTTTTATTTTTTTGGTTATTTTAGTCTGGGTTAAAAAACTTGGTTTGGGAAGGACTGTTTGGCTTTTTAGTTTTTTTTGTGAGAGAAGAGTGTAATGATTATGAGTTTGATGTGATGTTTTGTTTTTTGTGGCTAAAATAGTCTATTTTGTCTTTTGTGGTTAAAATTGCCCCAAATAGCTCTTTCCAAATGGAGCCTTAACTACTCAATTAAATTTTACTTACTACTTAATTGTACTCTATTTATTATTCTATCAAACTATACTTATTACTCAATAAGCTTCTACTTACTATTTCACTTAATACTTTACTAAACTTCAAGTGGTAAGTAATATTACAATTAGTTAATGAGATTCCAGTTATTATTTCATTAAACTTCACTTACTACTTAATTAAATTATACTTACTACTTAATAAGTTTTCACTTACTATTTCATTACGCTTTGCTTACTACTTAATAACCTTTCAATTATTGCTTCATTACACTCCACTTACTATTTAATGAGTTTCTACTTACTACATCATTAGACTTTACTTATTACTCAATTAAACTTCATTTACTAGTCAATGTGACTTAGCTTACTATTCATTGAAACTTGACTTACTACATTTATTATTATTATTATTGTTGTTGCTGTTGATGGTGAAGAAATAAATGGAAACCAATTAGATTTGTTTAAACAGATAAAAAAAATTGAATTGTTATTTTAATAGATAAAAAAATTGGCTTGGTATTTCAATAGATTACTCTTTGAATTTCAACAGATAGCTTTGTATTTCAACAAAATACAAAATATTTAAACAGATAAGGGAATTTGAATTGAAAATATTAAAAAATTAAACAGATAGGATGGATTTCTCACTAAAAAAAAAAAATATTCACTGAACCTAATACCTTAATTATACCTTCCTTAGCTTATAGATTTTTGAAATTTATAATGAAACTATAAAAATTTTAAAACCAAATCAAACTAAACAAGTAATTTCATAACATGATCGCAAAATATTACTTGTAACTTACTTGAACATCAAGCAAATAAAAATAATTTACATAATTATTTAAACTGAATTCACTACTATTCAATTAAATATAATTTACTAGTTAATAAAGGACCACTTACTATTACATTAAATTATGAAATAAATTATTTGGACATGTTAGGTATTTTTTAAAATATTTGAATCCCACTTAATCCCACTTACTACTCATTTGAATCTCACTTAGTTGTATCATATTAAACCCCACTTACTATTTAATGAGAGACTCCACTTACTAGTCAATCAAATTTCACTTATTACTCAATTAAATATGGCTTACTACTCAATAATACACTATTTAATTGGACTTGACTTATTGATTAATTCTCACTTACTACTCAATGAAACTCTACTTATTATTTTATTAGACTTTGCTTACTACTCAATTAAACTCTATTTATTACTCAATAAGACTTGACCTGTTGTTCAATTAAACTTTACTTACTACTCACTGACACTGAACTTACCCTACTAACTACTCAATTAAATTCATTCATTACTCAATCAAACATGACTTACTCAATAAAACATCACTTTATTTGATCTATCCTACTTAATGATACTCGATTGACTATCCCATTAAACTTGAATTACTCTTCATATTAAACAACACTTACTATTCCATCAGACTTGATTTATTATTCAATGAAATTTCACTTACTATTTAATGAGACTCCACTTGCTACTCCATTAGACTTGACTTATAACTCAAAGAAATTTTATTTACCACTTAATGAGACTCCACTTACTACTCTATTGGACTCGACATATTACTTAATAAAACTTCATTTAGCACTCAATGAGACTCCACTTAATTATTATTCCATCAAACTTGACTTACTATTCAATCAAATATCGCTTACTAGTCAATGATACTCCACTTACTTTACTTACTACTCAATCAAACGTTTGATACTTGACTTTCTACTTCATCAAACTTCACTTACTATTAAATAAAATCTCATTTAGAGAGTGTTATACTAAGTGATAAGTCATTTCAAAACAAATAGTAAACTAATTTATAACGAGTGATAAACAAATTTAGAAATCTAACCAATTTTAGAGAGTGTCATTGTATGATCTCATTTATTGAATGAGATTCCACTTACTATTTAATTAAATTTGGCTAACTACTCAGTTAAATCGCATTTACAACTTAAGAAGATTTCACTTATGACTTCATTAGACTTGACATACTACTTAATTAAATTCTGCTTATTACTCAATGAAACTTCACCTACAATCCACTTATTATGAACTTTTGGCGACTAAAAAATTAGTCACCAATTGAAGACTTTTAGTGACTAAATAATTTGTAGTCACCAATTGAAAACTTTTGGCAACTAAAAAATTAGTTGCCTATTGAACACTTTCAGTGACTTTTGTCGGGGAAGGTGAAATTTGGACTTTCGGCGACTAAAAATAGACTTTTGGCGACTAAAAATTTAGTCGCCAAAAGTCATTTTTCTTGTAGTGAAATATTTTTTAGTCGTCAATACCTTTCTCGACAATCATCTAGCGACAAAGTTGACGACCAAAAAGTTTAGTCGGCAAAACGCTTTGGTAACTAAAATTTAGTTGTCAAAAGTATAATTTGTTGTAGTGTGTGACTACTGAAAATGAGTGATTATAACACTAGTACATATGACTTGACCACTCAAATGATTGAACATGACACTAGTGTATATGACTATTCAAATGTGACTAATAACCATGATTAAAATAATATTTCATTATTCTTGACTTACCATTTTATTCAACCATACTTACTAGTCAAAAAGACTCTACTTACCAATTTGTTGGACTTGACTTACCATTCAGATAAATCTTACTTACTACCACTCAAATAGACTCCACTTATTACTTCATTACTCTTTGCTTACTATTTTATTCAACCATATTTACTAGTTAATGACACTCGACTTACCACTTAAACAAATCTCACTTACAACTCAATTAAACCCCACTTAGTGATGAGTGAGACTCATATAATTCACATGTAATTATTGAAAATGATTGATCATGACACTAGTACATGTGACTATTGGCCACTCAAATGATTGACTATGATTGAACACGACACTAGTAAATATAACTACTCACATGTGACTATTAACAAAAATTAAAATAATAATTAATAGATCACATGTGACACCTTTATTTAACCTCACTTGTATACATCACACTTCATTGTAAGGGCCATTATTGTGTTTATGAATGGTAAGTAGCATAAGAATGAATAGTAAATTTTGTGTTTAAGAATAGTCAGTACAATGAGAATAAATACTAAGTGTTTTGTCTGACAATGGTAAGTATTGTGTTTGGGAATAGTACGAGTCTCACACTATCATTACTACTCGTTAATTGTGTACTTGCTACTTCAACAAACTTGACTTATAACTTAATCAAATATGACTGCTACTCAATAAACCTCTGTTACTATTGATTTTTAAGTAGAATAATAAGTAGAATAATAAGTAGAATAAGAACAAATTGTAAGTACAGAAATGTTTGGGACCCCCTTTTTTGGGGGTTCCATGACCCCCAATTTGATCTTGGCCCTTAATGTGTGTGTGGGGTCTACTCATGTATGTGTGAGCTCCACATTATGAGTGGTTAGGATGAGAGTGGGGGTTGTGGGGGTCATGTATGTGTAGGGGTTTCTATTACAATTGTTGTAAGTATGATTACAATAAATGGTCAATAATAAATAGAAATATGAATTTTTAAATTATTAAGCAAAGCCCATGAATTTTAAATAAAATATAAAAATATAATAATTGATTTGACTTACCTTAGTACTCAATAAGACACCACTTCATTTTACTTAATTTACTACTCAATTAAATTTGACTTCCTATTTAATAAGACTTTACTTACTATTTCAATAGACTCTACTTACTAATCAATGTTACTTAGCTTACTACTCATTGATACTCCATCAAACTTGACTTACAACTTAATCAACACATGACTTGCTAGATTTTACTTACTACTTTATTAAACCCCACTCACTACTTTATTAGATTTTACTTACTACTATATTAAATCTCACTTACTACTTAATGAGACTATGCTTACTATTACATCAAACTTGACTTATACTCAATTAACTCCACTTACTAGTTAATGTTATTTCACTTACTACTCAATTAAACTCTATTTACTACTTAATGAGATTTCACTTACTACACAATGAGACTCTACTTACTATTCAATGGTTTTCTTTTTCTTTAATTAGGTGAAATGTTATTCCAACAAAATCTTAAAATTTATAAATTAAAAACATCACATTATGTTAAAATAAAACATTGATAGAGACATATATAGATTCTTACATGGAGAATGTATTGAATTTGTGTAAATCAAAATCACCCTCTTTCACTTATCCTTTGTAAAAAAATTATAGAGAAACACACTATTGTTCATAGTGTGTGCAAATGAATTGGGAGATTTTCTATTTTTTCTTAATTAACTAATTTAGATGTATTCATTTATTGTTTTTAATAAATGTTGTTCATATTGTAGTAGGTAAAAGATAATAGTTTTTTGTAGATGTAGTCATTTATTGTCAGTAATAAATGTTGATAAATGAGAGATATTCTTAAATATATTTATAAAAAAAAAATCTTCCTATGTACAGTTTCCTAAAGATCTTCCCTTTATGGAAAGTTCTACCATACAAGAATTTATTACTCAATGAAATATTTCAATTTTCACTTACTACTTTATTAGACTTTAGTTATTACTTATTGAGTTTTCACTTACTACTCAATCAAACTATATTTACTACTTAATTAAACATGACTTATTAATCAATAAGAGACCAATTTCAATAGACTTAAGTTAATAGTCAATGGAATTATATTTAAATAGAAAACAGTAAATATAAATGTTACCAAACAGGCCCTTAAATAGTAATTATTATTTTGAGGTGTTGTAGGTAAATAATAATAATAATAATAACTGTTTTAAGTTAATATTATTAAAATTAAGTTTAAATTAATGTTTCACAATAATGACTGTTTTAAAAAATTAGTAAATTTTAACAAATTTTAATAAATTAATATTTACATATCATATTTTATTTTTACAAATCATAACAAGACAAAATATAAAGAGAAAATTGTTAAATATGGTATGTCATTAGTTTTATGTATTTAAAATATAAAAGAGGGCACACTTTTCAAGAATATAATATGACCTGTTTAGCAGGTAATATTTTAAATAGTAAATTTATTCATAACAAATAGTAAGTAAGTGAATATTAAATAGTAAGTATGTTTGTAACAAATTATAAGTTAGCATTATTTTTTTATTTCAAAATTAATCAAAATTTCTTTATTTTTTGAAAAACCGCCTTACTTTTTTAAAAATCTCCTTACTTTTTCCAACTAGTTTTACTATCTATTCATTCAAAGGCTAGCATTTATCTTATCTAAATGGACAAATTACTTACACTTCCCTTGAGGTTTAACAAAATTACAAATTTTTCCTTGAGGTTTCAAAAAGTACATTTCGTCCTATCGCAATTAACGTCCTTAATGGATATCATAAATTGACTAAAATGCCATTTTGACAAATAAGAGCAAATTACCTACACCCTCTTGAAGTTTAGCTAAATTATAGATTCTCCCTTGAGGTTTAGTTAAATTACAGATTCCCCTATGAGATTTAGCTAAATTATTATTTTTAAATAAGTTATGAAATGCAAAATTAAAATGGAAATACACTTATCACACTATAAAAAACTAAGGTTTATAGGCCAAAATTTAGGAATAAAATTATTTTTAGGAGACCAAATATTTTTATTTCGAAAAGTGTCATCATTATATTTTTAGCAACGAAAATTGAACATTAGTGATTAATTATTATCTTTTTAGTATCAATTTTTTATCTCAAAAAATAAACCATTTTGAGACCAAATTATTTTGTCCCTAAAAGTCTATTTATCATTGACATTTTCGAAATTTATCGTTAAAAGCCTTATTTTTTATTTTTCAAGACGACCTTTTAGCGACTATCCTCATGACGATAGAAATGAATCCCTAAATATCTTTTACAACAAAATTTTCACTTTTAGATATCAAAAAAATTGGTATATAAAACTTTTATATGTTGTAGTGTCAGATGGTGAAAATATCATAAAATTAACAAATAATTAAGTTAAAAACACAAGAAATGACTTGTCAAAAAATTCTTAGAATATGTTTGGTTTGATTTTTAGAAATTTATTTCTAAATTTTTTTTAAAAAAATTAAAAATTAATTTGGTTAAGAAATAAAAAATAAAAAATTATTATTATTTTTATATAATTTTATCTTTTGAGTGGTTAGAGATAATTTTTACAAATTAAATATATTTTTTTATATTTATTTTTATTAAATTAGTTTTTATTTTATTTTTTAAATTCTGAAATTTTTTTCTAAACAACAAATCAAACATGTTTTCAAAAACTTAGGCCTTGTTTGGTTTGATTTTCAAAACACAATTTCTGAAAAAAATTTCCAAAATTTTGTTTGGTTAGAAATTTTTTTAAAAAAATTTCCAAAATCATTTTCTCTCTCTTACATATCAATCAATTACTTTTTCTCTCTTTTCTCTCTTTAATAACTTTTTCTCTCACACACATCTATTCAACTATAATAAAATATCAAATCATTTCAAACTCTCAAATTCCAAAACTATTTTCAAAATATACAACTAAACAAATAAAAAAATTTCTAAACTTTCTTTTCAATTTTTTTTTAAAAATTTATTTTAAAACACAAACCAAACACATCCTTAATTTTTTTTTTCCATCTAACGTAATTCTTTTATAAATTTTGTTAATTTATCAAAAGAATTTTAATAGGATAATATCATTCATTAATTTATATTTTAATAATATCAATTAATTATTTTTAACGTTTAATTAATAGTAAGAATTAAATTATTATGAGAATATAAATTTTAAAAGTAGGATAGAATTTCTGAAACCTCTGAAAAATCTGTAATTTAATTAGGATAAACTACAAATATGTCCTATTTTGGAAACTTATTACTCAATAGGTCTTACTTTGGAGATTTATTACCCATTAAGTCCTATTGATAAATTTATTAAGTGATAAAGATAAATTTATCAGTCTTTTATTTTTATGAATAAATTTATAGTGATAAATTTATCAGTCTCTTTGTTTTTATGAATAAATTTTTAGTGATAAAATTATCACTCTCTTATTTTTATAGTATTAAATTTATTAGTTAGGACCTATAAGTAAATAAGTCTAATTAATAGGACTAATTAGTAAGTACCCATTTAATTAAACTTTAATAGACGTGTAGGTAATTTACCCTATCTAAATCTAATGATCCATATTTTTTCATGTACAGTACATGACAACATGGTAGAAATTTCTCTCTTATTTGTGGTCTCCTCTCCCAATCCAGAACCTTCTCACCATCGCCCCTCACTTTCTTCAACGACTTATCTTGGATGAACAGGGATTATCAGCGGGGGTTTCTCTTCTCGTCGCCGATCCCCCTCTCTCTCTTCTCGTCGTCGATCCGTCTCTCACAGTCGACATCCCACCCCCCTCTTTCTCTCCATCTCTTTTGTCTCTCTCCGGTGAACATCAGTCGACGAGGATCTAACATCACAAACCCCTCTTAGGTGAACATCAGTCGACGAGATCAAAGATCACAAACCCTCTTCGCAGATCGCAGCCCTATTCGCAGATAACTCGCAAGCATATTGAAATACAGGTATTTCTTGTTTAAAATTGACTTCAGATTTTGGGATCTTTGCTTGAGATTGTTGTTGTTTGCTTGAGATTTGTCAAGATTTCTTGAAATTTGTTTGAGATTACCAATAATTTTTTTTGAAATTGATTGATTGATGTTGTTGTTTTCGGTGAATTTGTTTAAAAACAAAGTTGGTATGAATCTGTGAAAAGGAGACTCATATAGCAGAAATTAAGTACTGATTGAGGGAGATATATATACACAAGCATAAGTCCATAAGCCATCTATTCAGGTACAGCTGGTGGAGTTTGTATATGCTTTGGATAATTCAGATCTCAGCTGGTGGAGTCTTTCCCCACAGCGAAGCTTTTGCTGAAATCTGACAAAAGCATCAAAGCAAGAGTTCCCAGAATATCATTTTTTAGAGTTGCACATTAATCTGCAGGTATGTTTCTACAAACACACATATTTATATTTTTCTCATCACTTTTAGCTCTATAATATTAATATATTTGAGAATTCTAGCTATGACAACAACAATATTTGTATAATTAATTTCTGTGACTGAAGTTTATCACCTCTCTCATCAACTGATAAACAGAGCTACACACTGAATAGAAACTTCACCATCATCACCTAATGGCAGAAAGAGCAGTGAGCTCTGTTATTCAATATTTGGAACCATTGTTAGCCGGTGAAGTAAAGTTGTCAAGGGGTGTTCACTATGAAATGCTCTGTATCAAAAATGAATTGGTGCGCATACGCTTTTTCTTAAAAGATGCAGAATCAAGAGCAGAAACTGGAGATAAAAATGCGAAAACATGGCTGGAAGAAGTAAGGCGAATTGCTTGTCGGCTACAAGATGCTATCGATGAACACATACTCTTGTTCTTGCCAAAACAACCTGGACTACTCGGTTCCTTGCCTAAAGTCACTCGGACGAACACTGAGCTAAAGCCACGACATGAGATAGCTTCTCAGATCCGAGACATCAAGACTACAATCCGTGAGATCAGGGAAGTAGATAATCCATATGTATTCAGTATTAGTACTTTGTCAGGACATAGCAGTCCCAGCAAGGACAACATGTGGCGTGACCCTCAACTGGCTTCCCGTTTCATAGGGGATGACAAAGTTGTTGGCATTGAACGTCCCAAATATGAACTGATAAGCAGATTGGTTGACCAAAATCAATCACAACGAGCAGTGATCTCAGTGGTTGGCTCGGGTGGAATTGGCAAGACAACTCTTGCCAAGAAAGTTTATGATAGCCAAGAAGTGGTTGCACACTTCAATTGCAAAGCATGGATCATTGTCTCTCAATCATACAAGCTAGAGGTGCTCCTCAAAACAATGATAAAGCAACTATCAGAAAACAATGTTCTACCTCTACTTGATGAGGGAATTGATTCACTCATTGCCAAGCTAAGAGGATATTTATATGAAAAAAGGTATTTGATTGTGTTTGATGATGTATGGCAAAGTGACTTTTGGGGATCCATAAGATATGCTTTACCCAATAATAGCCAAGGCAGTAGGGTAATCATCACCACACGCATTGAACAGGTTGCTGCATTTTGCAGAGAAACTTCTGTGGATCATGTTTACAAGCTTGAGGCCCTATCCCAAGAGAAGGCTTGGAAACTCTTTTGCACGAAAGCCTTCCAATTGGACTTTGGGGGTCATTGTCCCCTTGAGTTGGAGGAAATATCACATGAAATTGTAAGAAAATGTGAAGGATTGCCTCTTGCAATTGTGGCTATAGGTGGTCTCTTGTCCACCAAAAACAAGGCTATATCCGAATGGCAGAAATTCTATGATAGCATGGGCACTGCGTTAGAAAGGAATCCTAATCTTACAACCATCAGAAAATTTTTGTTATTTTGTTATAATGATCTGCCTTACCACCTCAAGTCATGTTTCTTGTACTTTGGCATAATACCAGAGGACTACTCTATCAAAATTGGAAGACTAATTCGGCTATGGATAGCTGAGGGTTTCGTTGAAAAGAAGGTGGGAAAAACAATGGAAGAAGTTGCAGAAGAATACTTGAATGAGCTGATCTGTAGATGCTTAGTTCTAGTGTCAACAACAAAATCTGACGGAAGAGTTAGAGAGTGTCGGGTACATGATGTAGTGCGTGAGATTGTTCTCTCCATGTTTGAGGAGTTTAGTTTTTGTCAAATTTTTGAAGAAGAGAATTCAATTTTAAATGACAGAACTCGGCGGCTATCTATGCATATGCATTATTGCAACGTGGATAAGGTTATGGAAAGCATTGGTAAATCCCGAGTTCGTTCTGTTTTTCTTTTTCTAGACGGAGAGCTGCCAAAGAAGCCCTTGTTGGGCACACTAGCTGCAAATTTCAAGCTTTTGACAATACTGGATCTTGAGGATGCTCCTTTGGATCAACTTCATGAAGAAGTTGGAAATCTATTTCTTTTGAGATACCTAAGCATAAAGAGAACAAATGTGAAGATAATTCCAAAATCCATCGGTAAGTTGCAAAACCTACAGACTTTGGATCTGAAACATTCCCCCGTGAGAGAGCTCCGATTTGATATCAGTAGGCTCCATAAGTTGCGACATCTTCTTGCCTATTCTTATAACTATGAATCTGAATACATGGTGGATATTATAGTAGGAGTGAAGATACAGGGAGGGATTGGGGGTTTAGAGGAGCTGCAAAATTTGTGGTATGTGGAGACAAATCATGATGATGGGCTCAGCCTAATTAAAGAGCTTGAAAATTTGATGTGGCTAAGGAAGTTGGGCATTATGAAATTGGAAAGAGAACATGGGAGGGCTCTATGTGCAGCCATTGAGAAGATGATATGCCTTCAACATTTGAGTGTAAGTGCCCTAAGTGATGATGAGATTCTGGATTTACAGTATATATCATCTCCACCTCAATATCTTCGCCGTCTCTACTTGGTTGGACGTTTAGATAAGTTGCCTGACTGGATCCCGAAACTTCAAAATCTAGTCACATTATATCTAGTGGGTTCAGGTTTGACCAAGAATGATCCACTAATAGCCCTTCAAGTCCTGCCTAGTTTAGTAGCTCTTGGTCTTAGGGATGCATATGATGGGGAGCAATTGTATTTTGAGGTTGGAAGGTTTAAAAAACTTAAGCAACTAGATCTCGAAGACTTGAAGGGTTTGAATTCGGTGATAATAGAGGAAGGAGCATTGCCTCTTCTTGAAGAGCTAAGGATTGGGCCTAGCCCGCAACTAAAAGAGGTACCATCTGGCATCTGCCACCTCCAAAAACTCATGACTCTTGAGTTTGTTGGTATGCCGAAAGAATTCATGGATAGAATGCAACCCAACCAAGGTAAAGACTTCTGGATCCTTGGGCATATACCTCATGTATCAATCTGGTCCTGGTGGGGAAAATTTGGATATTTCAAAATCGGCAATCTTGAAGAATATTTCGATAAGGTGGCAAATCAAAGGGTCACTGAAGCTGAAAACGAAACTAAGAGTTGAATGCCAATTCAATTCCAGGTTTGTCCTCAATTGAATTGCAATGTTTATTTATCGTTTTGTTAAAATTTGATGAAAAAAAAAAAAAAAAAAAAAATCTATCTCCAATACTCCCATCTTTTTAAATTTTTTTCAAATTTTAATTTGATGAATTCTCAATTTTGATGCAAAAAAATGTTTCGCCCTTGATTTGATGAAACATTTGGAGGCAAATTCTATGCACCATTTTATATATTTTTGTGATATATATTATGTATTTTTGTGGCATATGTTATCTATTTTTGTAATAAATATTACGTAATTTTTTGATAGAGTTATGTCAATTTTGTGGTTTATAAATGAACTTATACATTTGTGGTAATGTTACATATTTTTTTATCCAAACATTTTTTAATCAAGAAATGTGTAATATTACTAAAAAATGCGTAACATTATCACAAAATATATAATTTCATTTCTGAATCACAATTTATCATAACTTTGCAAAAAAATTATGTAACATTTATTACAGAAATACATGGCATATACTACAAAAATGTATATCATATCACGTTTAGATGTGAGATTTTAGCTTATTAACTTAATTAGCTTATTTTGTCTTTTTGTGCTTATTTAGTTGCAAACCAACTTCCCAAACATAGCTTTATATTGTTCATTGATATGTTGCATCGCCTTACATTTAGTGTGCATTTTGTAATTATCAGGTCTTTTCCTGCAAACACATACAGTTGAAGGAAATTCAATTGCAGAGCCGCTCATAATTTAAGTACTCCAAGCTGCAAATCATCTCATGAATCTGAAAATCCCTTTCTATTACCGTTGATTTTTATTTTCTTTTGGACTGCAATAAAAGCAAAAAGTGTCATCTGCCAATATGGACATGTTTATTATGTTTTATTTATTTTTGTTGTTTGCTAAGACAGTGTATTGGATTTATGTTATTAAGAATTATATGTTATTAAGAATTATTTCATGATAATGACAACTATATAACTTCAATTGAGACAAACATATGGTCATATATTCTTTCTTCTTGTGTATCTGCTCTAAGTTCCATTTTTGTTCTTTTCTTTCTATTTTTTGTTTTTGTTTTTATTTTTTTTGTTCTTTAGAGTTAATATTATGCATAAGAAATGAGGTAATCAAGTTTGAATAAAGTTATATGTATCAATTGGTATATCAATTAGTGTATTAACGAATAATGTGACATAATTTTAGAGATTTTGAGTCTTTATAATTTATATAATAGGTGGGGTTTATAGTTTTGAAGTGATAATGTCATAGCATATATTAATATATTAATTAGTATATCAATTAATGCGTATGTAGCACCACTTAATAAAATAATTCTATCAATGAACTTTTTATTGACGACTATATATTTAGGGATGAATTATCTCCTCAGACATCATATGACTTGGCAGTTTGGACATATTTTGGCCACCTCATATGTTGTCTATTCCATATCTATGTCTAAATTAGTGTTGCAAAACACGTATTCTGTGTCTTTTTGGTCTTTAAAATTTTCATTTTGTCAATTGTGTATCTAAATTTTTTTATTTGAGTCTAATTTATTCAATTTTTAATTATTTTTTTATGTATGGTTGGTTGAATAACTAGTTGAGTAGCTTTGTTTATGCTGTGTTTGGTTGAGGAATTTAAAGAGGAATTTGGAAAGGGAAATGGAAAAGGTAGGTGAAATGTGAATAAAACATGCCTATATTTAGTTTCACACATCTTTTCCCTTTCCCTTTTCAAATCCCTCCTCAAATCTCCTAACCAAACACAACATTAATAATTTAGACTATTATGTATAGTTAGGCCAAGTTTGGGAAGACTAAATAAGTGCACTTTTTATCTTTTTGGACTAAAAAATTGAGGTTGAAAATATGGATGTTTGTGTTAACTTTTTGACTTTTTATAGAAAAATGTGTAATGAAAAATTGTAAAAATTGGTTTTTAGAGAAAAATTTGAATTGGGAGTTGTGCAATCGTAATTGTTGACTTTTGGTGAATAGTGTTAACTTTTTAACTTTTTGAGTAACTTTTTGACTTTTTAGATTATTTTACACATCCCAAACTTAGCCTTAATTTGTTGTGGTAGTTTTTATATTAGTTTAATTTTATAGTTGAATAAATCTATTATATTATTTGAAGTACGGGAATTTATAATAGTTTTGAAGTTCTGTCATTTTTTTCTTCTTTCTAAGCATGCGCATGTTGGTAACTGTTTTAGTATTTAATTATAATTAATTTTTAAATTCAATCCATCTTTCTCATTCATCAAATTTATCAATAAATTTAGATGTAAAATTATAAACGTATTACATTTGCATCCACCACTTGTATGAATGTATATGTATAGAGTTTATTATTTTGAGGGTTTTTTATTTTTTGGTTTGTCTCTTTAATAATAATAATATATATATTTTTTTCTTCTTCTTCTTCGATGGGGGGGAGATTTATTAGGAAATGATTTTTCAAATACTTGTTTCCAAATTAATTAATAACATATTCTTGTATTTTAATAAATCTTATTATTTGGACATTTGATTCATCAAATTCAAAATTTCATAGTTAAGGTATTTTATGGACAATTTTATCTTACAAATATTGTTTGATTGCTTAGTAACTTGGTGATGTGAATATTTATATTTGACAATATGAATGTTTGCGTTGATAGTGTGAACATTATTAGAGGTGTTTTGATAATTATGTCATTCATAAGATTTATTTGAACATAAAAAAATAATTTAAACTAAATGAAATATGAGTATGCAAAGAAAAATTTATGAATAAATGTCTAATTTTTTTTAGGGAAAATTAGTCTAGGGTTTCCTCCCACTTTTCGTAATAGAAGAGATCCACAAAATTATTTTTTGATGTCTAAGATCCCTAAACATATATCAGAGAAATTTGACCTTTTGTCTCTCCTTCTCTACTGCAGAGCAGCACTTCCCCTGAACTGTGCTTTACAATTTGAAAACAGAAAGCAAGGCGGAGACGCCGGAGACCACGTAAGACAAGACGACGGCTGGTTCGACAACGATTTTGGCCTCAAGTCCAGTGAGGACGAAGATTCCGGCGCATCACCACCACTCTCGCTCTTCTTCCACCATCGGCATTTCCACCTTCAAGCGCAATCAGACCTTCGCCGCCAAAGCCGCTCGACAATAGACCACCCATCATCACTTCTTCCTTCCACTGCATTATAGCTGCCTTTTATATTTCCTCTTTTTTTTTTTTTTTTTTAATCTTTATTTTATTTTTATAGAATCAACCAGATTTCACAGCCGAACTAGCTATACATACCCATACACATATATATATGTATAGTTATATATATACACATCCAGAACCCATGCCTCTTTCTTCTCTTTCAATTCACTACCATAAAAACCCACATATATACATACATATATTTATGTAGACCTTTTATGTATGATGGGAATCATCACAGTAGGTTTGGGCAATATAACAGTGGGCATTTATGTCTACTGGTTAATGAAAAAGTCTTTCACTGTGGGCAGAAATTGAATAATGAAAATATTTATTTTGATGATGAAAGCATAAGAATGACCTCAATCGGTTCTAATGTCTACGAATTAATTATAAACTATTCCATATTAATAACCCATTTCAATGGGCGTCATGGTGTGTTATTTGTGTGCTACAGTGAGGTGGTTGAAGAATTTCTTTGGGTTGAAGTGTCTAGAGAAATTTCAAAGACCAAAAACAGAATTAAAAAGGAACTTGATAAATATGCAGAGAGTTGGTTAATCGTAGATTTGACTGAGTTGGGTTTTTGGGATTGATGGATGAATGGATGATGCAGAGAGTTGCAGAGACATTAAATAATTCAAGCCATTGTTTTAGGTTGGTTTTTTTTTGGTGATGCAGAAAATTTCTCTGATTTTAAAGAATTTCTCTGAATTGAATCCAGAGAAATTCTCTAGTGATGAGGGGTATAATTCGGGCTTAAGCATTAGCGATTGTATGGAAAAGTGTTGGAACAATTGCAGTTGTGTTGGGTTCACCACAAGCAATAGCAATGTTGGTCCAGAGAAATTCTCTGGGTTCCAAATTAAGCATTCCAGGTTCCAAATTGTGAATTGAATTTTTTTTTCATTTGAACTGAATTTTCTCTGGGTTGAAACCAGAGAAATTCTCTGGTTTTTGAACTGAATTTTTTCTGGGTTGGTTTAAGAATTTCTCTGGACCAATTTTCTCTGTGACGTGAATTTTCTCTGGACCAATTTTCTCTAGATCAACTTAAGAGACCTTAGATATTATGAAAATATTAGATGTCCTTTATGCTATAAAATCTTAATACGAGGGACCTTAAAAAAAAAACCCCTTTTTTTATGCTAGTTTTAGTATAATAATTTGGCATTATAATTGTGGTTTTTTTATTGAAGTTTTCAATATAGGGTGTATAAATTTTCTCAAATCAATTTTATAACTACATTGTTCATATGCATGGAATCAGTTTTGAATTCATGATTTTTATTTACTAAAAAAATTAGTAGAGATTAATACGATTATCTTATATTCATTAGTCTATTTACTCGTGAGTATATTCCTTGTTTACATGAAAGTGGATTTCATGTATGGTATATAAAAAAATATAGATCATTAGATTTAGATAAGATGAACGTTAGTCATTGGATGAATAAATAATAAAACTAGACAGAAAAAGTATGGTAATTTTTTAAAAAATAGAATAATTTTAGTTAATTTTGAAATTAAAAAAAAAATGATACTAACTTATCATTTGTTACTAACATACTTACTATTTGCTATTCACACACTTACTATTTAAAATATTATCTGTTAAACAAGTCATCTTTATTTTCTTGAAAATTGTGCTTTCTTTTGCATTTTAAATAAATAAAACTAATGAAATATTATATTTAACTATTTTCCCTCAATATTTTGACTTGTTATGATTTCTAAAAAGTAAAATATGATATGTAAATATTAATTTATTAAAATTTGTTAAAATTTACTAATTTTTTTAAAATAGTCATTATTGTGAAAAATTATTTTTTTATATAATATTTAAAATAAATAATAAATAAGAAATTGTAAACAAAATGTTTTTAAATTGTAAGTTATTTAAACTTATTTTTAAAAACATTAATTTAAAATAGTTACTTCTTTTTTTTTTTTTTTTTTTTTTTTTTTTTTTTTTTTTATATCTACAACACTTCAAAATAGTAATTACTATTTAAGAATTTGAGATTCATATTTTTATGGGCCATTTATACACAAGTTCTAATTTATGATCTTATACTCCATTAAGTCCTAATTAAGATTTTTTGCACATTCAAGTCCCATTAAATTTTTAATAGTCGGAATTGCCCTTCAAATAATGATTGTTCATCATTTATGATTATTTATAAAAGAACATGATGATTTGATTTGATTTGATTTTCAAAACTTTAAAACATCAACTTTCAAATTGAAAAAAACTAAAAAAAAGTTATGTGCAAAAAAAAAAAAAAAACTAATTTTTTTTTTGTGCAAAATTGAAAATTTTGTGTCTATAAAGGAGCATGATAATGGAATATTGATGTGCAAAGATGAAAAAAATGAAAAAATTGATAATGTTCTCAGTTTGAAAACTAGAAAAAACTGATAATGTTCTCGATTTTATTAGATAGTTGAATCAAACCAATAAGTATACGGGCAAAAATGTTTAATCTCATGTTCTATTTTTTCCACCTCAATTAATGAAACAATTATCTGAAATATTACTATATAAAATTGATAATGTTTTTAATTTTAAAAATTAGAAAAAACTAATAATATTCTTAGTTTTACTAAATATGACTTATTGATTTAAAAAATCTTAGATAGGACCTGAGCTACCATAACATTGGTAAATAGGACTTTTAGGTAATTGACTCTATTTTTATTTATTACTTATAAATTTTGTATGTTTTATATAGTAACATATATGAATTTTTTGTAAAGCAATCTTTTAGAAACTTTTATAAATTTATAATCTTTTTTTATCAATTTAATATTCATAATGAATTTTTTTTTCTATATAAAATTCATAAATTTTCTTCATAATGTTTTTTAATATCTAAAATATTGTAAAACATAAGTTGAAAATAAAATATAATAAAATAACTTAGAAAGATCTCTCATTTGTCAATATTTATTAATTATAATAAATGAATATATGTACACTAATTACTTTCTTTTACCGACTACACTAGAAAACATTAATTACTTTATAAGAATATAGTTAATTAGAAAAAGGGTTGTGCTAGGGAGCCCTAATTTTTGGCCCCCTAATCCCCCTAATTTTCATACCAAGGCAAAAAAAAAAAAAAAGAAAAAAAAAAAAGAGTTGTCGTTTTGGGCATTAGGGGGATTAGGGGGGTTTTTTTTAGGGGGACAAATCATTTTCCTTAGAAAAAAATAGAAAAACTCTCAACTCATTTTCATACATAATGAATAAGATTGTGCTTTTTCCATATTTTTTCACAAAGAATAAGTGAAATAGAGTGATTTTGTCAAGATCCAAACCCACTCCTATAGGTTTAGAATCGTAACCGGCCAGTAATCGTGGGATTACCGAAGGCCTCTAAACAGATTAATCAGAATTAAGGGGCTAGCGGAAGGAAATATCAGAATACAACAAAATTGGGTTTTTACAACTTCACATCAACGACATACAATAAATGTAAGCCGTGGTTTCTCACTTTTACGACTTACTTTTTTTACATGTCGTAAATAATTTCTCAACCACAACATGTCTATTGTGTAGGCCGTGAATGCTAATAACAATAATTTTTTTACGGCTTGCAATATTAGCTATAAATAATAAAACTTTCTATGACGTGCATATAGCATGTCGTTAATACATCAACTATACATGACACGCGTATACCAGTTGTTAAAAATATTAAATATTTCACGACGCACAAAAAGTCAGCCGTTAAAAATTGCACTTTCCATGACGCATGAAAAGCAAGCCGTTCAAAATATTGCACTTTCCACGGTACGCAATTATTGTCATGAAAGATACGATAAAAAAAAAATAGCGCCAAAATAAAAATTTTAAGTGCCAAACACCAAAAAAGTTAAAAAAATTAAATAAAAAACCCCAACTCTTCAAACTCAACATGAATCTAAAAAAAAAAATCTGGGTTTCACCGTTCAAACACCCTTATACTTTGCGAAGCTATGTGATCAGGGTTTCGAGGGTATGAAAGGTGAATTGCCCATCAATTGTGGTCAATCTGGAAAGACAGTCATGAACCCTAGTTCTTTTGTTGAGTCTATGGAAGCTGTACAAGGAGCAAATATTCCCAGTTCTCTGTACTCCTTAAATCCAAGCTTCACGTAACGTTGCTTAACCTGAGAACAGAAAGATGGTGAGCTGCCCAGCGGTGTGTTGTCGAATAAACCCTCCGACAATCAAGTCAACACACTTCGAGCAGAAGAAGAAAAATGAAGAGAGCACTAGAGAGAGAGAGAGAGAGAGAGAGAGAGAGAGAGAGAGAGAGAGTTGGGAATTCCTTTAGATTGCTTACCTCTAACGTCTCTTTGTTTCTCCTTTTCAAGGCCGACCATGCAGCCTCAGAGATTGTGGGTGCACTACCTTTGCTGTCCTCTCCTGGGTAGACGGCTGTGTTTCTCTCTACCATTCCTACATGTGTAGAAACCAAAACCTCCAAACAGTGTTTGTCGAACCGCCAAACGATATTGATGTATACCAGGAATGGATTCCTTCCTTTTTGCCATTGGGCCACGTGGCATGTTGAACGGAGCTGTTACTTGGTGAACCATATATTTCGATAGACAGCTCTATGCCAAGTTCAACCAGACTGGACTATGATGGAAGGCATCTCGGTTGCTGACCACCGACCTTATGGGCCGTTTCTGCTCGCACCATTGCGGACCAAACTACTTATAGCCCGGTCATAAGATGACTCGACTACCTAGAGTCCCAATGCCGATGCAGTTTCATCTGTCCACTCTGTCTCGGCCAAATCCAGCGAGGCGCTTCATTCGATACGAGCCCAGCTCGGTCGAACCCCTAGATGCCGCGTGAACATAGCTCGGCTACCTTAGTCCGATTTGGCAACATATCCAGCGTGGACCTGATTTGGCCAAACAGCGAGCCCCCTGGTTTCCTTCGAATGGCCCAACACAACATTCCGTGCCATTCAGCCTGGCCACATTGTTTGGCGCAAATCTCTCCCTCAATTGCCCCTTAATCCCAATCGAGCTAAATGTGATTGGCATTATCATTTCCAACCGAACTGTCATATTTTGGCTGGCCATTGAGACTTGTGCCAGTCATTCTGCCGTCAATCAATCAGCCGTGCTGACAGCCAACCAGTCATACTGACAGCCAGTCGCCTCCAAGCTACGTGGCGGCTCCCTAGAGGTTCCGTGCAATCTCTGTAGCTGTAATCATTATGCCAAAATTTGAAAAGTTGACGCCCTTTAAGCTTTCCTCCATGAATAGGCCATTTATGTCCCACAGCCTCTTCACTGTTCATCTCCTTCCTTTGTGCCAAACCCCTATCATTTGAACGTTTGCCTCTGTCATCGCCATTGTTTCCGTTCGAGTCCATTTCATCATTCTCTCTTCTCACGAATGGCACAGCAAGGGTCGTAATCAACTGGGCCTCGATTTCGCGTCTAGACTTGTAAGTTTTCCCCACTTTCCTTTCTATTTTATTGTGTTCTTTGTGTTCTTCATCCTTCTTTGTTTTTCTTCATTTTTCTTTTTGCTTAGGATTTGTCAATACGTCACCAATGCTCCTCTCATGGGGCAAAACCGACAGGCACCTATAGAAATTAGGCAAAACTGGAATCTCAAACACAAGTGGAGCCAGCATGCCCTTAATTTCCTCAGCTTCAACATTTGAACTTCATATTATGATGAACAACATAGGTTCTGGGTAGGGCCGAGTAGAATCTCACCTTTAGATCCAAAAATAGGATATAGCCAGGTTGAAACCAGTTTGTGGTCCTGCCAAGGGGCAGTGACCGAGCTAGAAACTTGTAGGAACTATTTTGCCGAGATGACTGTTTTCAGACTAGGATGAAGGCCCAAAACCGACCTAGCATAGAAGGCTTAAACACCGAGCTGAAAATTTGAACTGAGTTGAGATAGAGAAACAAAACCTTCGTGGCCGAGATAAGCGCATTTTGATAGCTGCGCACTTGAAGCCGTGCTAATACTTGCATTTATTTTTCTAAAAATGCAGAACAAACTACGACCGACCAGGCTCATTCTTCATCACTGTCGGTGAGGCTCAAAGATCGAACAAATAAGATCATCTGAGCCGCTCAAATTTGACGAGGCTACTGTCAGATTACATATAGAATAAAATCGAGATAAATGGGAAAATACCAATTTATGGTCAGCTTGCCTGGGGCTATGGCTGAGTTCCGTAGAGAGTATAACATTCCAGATGACGTCTACCTGGAGTTGGCTAAGAAAGGAGCCACTCCTTGGGGTGAATTGAACAAGTGCCTCTTCACGGTCGTGTCTATCGTAGAAGGCGGCTTACCTTCCCGGTCCAACCCCTAGTCTGCGAATTTTTGAGGCAAACTAGGCTGTGCCCCACCTAAGTCTCCAACAACACATACAAAATAATAAACGGCTTGGCCACGCTGAATAGGATACTCGGTCTGAATCTCGACTTGGCCGAGATATTCCATCAATACACACTTAGTAAAAATAAAGAAGGCTTCTGCTGGTACCACAAGATTAGAAAGGGCCGAGCAAAGCTCATAGAGGGCAACCCAGACAAAGAGGTGAATAATGATGACTTCTTGTGGATATCTAGGAATTACGAAGACACCGAAGTGCCCATACCGGGCTGGTACATACATAAAAATTTGGGGAGCGTTGGTGAGCATTATAGCGCGGTGTAATTTGTTTTGAATTTGAATTGTTTTTGCCGATCTAACCCTTGCTTTATTTTTGCAAATTACAAACTCATGGCGGATGATTACTCCGACACTAACCAAGAGGCAATAAGGGTTTCTCTATGTCATTTGGCTGAGGAAAGAGAAGCCCAAAAGCTGTTCGAATATCAATCAAGTTATAGATACACTGCACCACGTAAGAGCTAGGTCACTAATTTCCTTTCATGCCCCATCTCTAGAGCCAGATCCAAATCTCCTGTCGATCAGACTAGTTCCCTTAACAGCCAAGTAGGAGATGGCCAAGATCCATGCTATCAAATCAATGATCACTGGCGAGCCGAGTGACTCTCAGCCCGCAGAAATAGCTGGAGGACAATCTTCCATGCTGGCCGTGCAAGACAAGGAGGCAGTGTTGAAGAGGCCGAGAAGAAATCAATCTGAGTAACATTTGGTAGATGAAGATTCCGCCAAGCTCCTATTTGCTGACCAGGGGAAGCAAACTGATCAACAAATCATCGAGCGATCTATCCGCTCCACTGACCCCCCAGTCTGGTCGACTGAGATGAAGTACAAAGGTTGAGCAGTAACTACCACTGACTCGATCTATGCCAACTAGGATTACTCGCTTGGCTTTAAGATGACCAAGGGATTACTCCTCCCAGTGGACATAAAGAAGCACAAAGAATTGTCTGACCTGAAAGTCCTCCGTTTTGCTGCAAAGTCAATCGTGCTGGTAAGTGACCGAGCACCTTTGTTGTGAACCTGTTGCTCGGTTTTGATGTACTGACACTTATTTTCTTGCAGGCCGTGCAAAAGAACTATCTGGCCCATGAGCGTATGATCACCGTATGGTAAAGTCTGCGGGAGGCAAACGCTGATAACAAGGCCAAGACCGCCGAGCTAGAGAATTTAAAGTCCTCTCAAGAGGCAGTATTGGCCGAACGGGATCGGTTGGCCGAGCTATTGGCTAGGGCGGACGAAGAGAAACAAAGTGCCTTGCAAGTGACGAAGGCCAGATATATTGCCGAGCTGCGCAAACTCTGCGAAGCCCACAAAGTCGAGCTGGAGAAGCAAGTCGATGATGCTGAAGACTGCAGCTATGCAGAGGGCGAAAAAACCTATGAACGGCAGGTGGAAGGGACCCAGGACATATTTTTCCAGTGCGGTTAGAAAGCTGCCGTGTAAAAACTTGGCCTTGGTCAAGACTCTGACGTGTTCAAAAATTCCCTAGCCACTTTTATTTCGGTCCATATGCAAGCTTATGCCAGCGCCATACAACAGAAATTGATAGAAGAGGCAAAACTAGCAGCTGCAGCAGACGCTTCCGCCGTGCAACACACTGATCAAAACCCTTCTTATGAGGTGTCCGAAGAAAGAGGAACCTAAGCCCAAACAGGAGGGGGATACGGTGGTCGGCGTGGAAGAAGAAGAGGCCGAGATAGGTGTGACCAAACAAGAGAACACGGTGGATTTGGATTGATCTCTCTCTTTTTTTCTTTTTTTTTTTTGTAACCGGGCTATGATCCCCGCTTTTGTAATCGCACTTTTCATGAATGAAAAATGATGAAGTTTTTGCTCACCATGTATTTGAATTTTTGTTTGCCTTGTTATCATTTTCTTTGATTTGGTCGAGATATTCATCACTCGATTTCATAGCATCAATCTGAACATACATGTTGCAAAGATAAAATCTTCTCGCTGCATTCCAAGTGTAATGATCTTTTTAGGCCGAGCTGATTTCTCTTCAAACCCGCACAAATGCGAAACTCCTTTTTAGCTCGGTTGGGGGTCTAACGAGCAAAAATCAGCTCGGGGATGGAAACATTTTAACGAGCAAAATCATCTTGGTTGGGGGAAAAAAACAACCCTTAGGGTGGACAAATCGCAAACTCAATCGAAGGAGAGCGAATCAGCTCGGGTTAAAGAGCAAACTCAGCTCGGTCTAAAACATTTGTGTAGCGCAACACCAACTATTTTGAAATTTGAATATGACAACTGCTTGATTGGTTCTAATATAAGCTAGGTAAAACACAAATTGTTTGAGCGGGCAAGCAAAGTCAACTCAGTTCGGTCTAATGAGCAAAATCAGCTCTACATCAGCGAGCAAGAATCAGCTTGGGTAATCATGAACGAAATCAGCTCTACAATGGCAAGCAAAATTCAACTCGGGTAATCATGAGCAAAATCAGCTCGACTATTGCTAGCAAAAATCAGCTCCTAACCGGATAACCATTGTATAGTAGGCAAAGTCAGGCCAATTTGGGCATTGCCCCTGGCACTCACAGTAGCTTGATACTCTTGTGATATTTTTGTGCAGAAACACATAATATGAGAGAAAGAATGGGCTATCTTCCATTACACGTCAAACATTACACCCAATGGCAAAAGGCCAAGTTTCAGAAAACAAAGAAGTAGAAAAGATTACATCTCAGAAATAAAATAGCTTGAGGGTGGCCGCATTCCATGGTCTGGGGACAGCTTTGCCATCTAAGTCCTCCAGGTGGTATGCCCCTTTGCTTGCAAGGCTAGTTACCTTGTATGGCCCTTCCCAATTTGCTCCTAACTTGCCCTCTCCAGGGATCACTGTGTTGCCCATTGCTTTCCTCAAGACCCAGTCTCTGACCTTAAATAGCCTAGGATGCACGGTCTTGTTGTATTTCTTGGAGAGCTCTTGTTGGTAGACGACTATGTGGATTAGTGTCTATTCTCTTCGTTTTTCAGCTAGGTCAAGTTCCAGGGCTACAGCTTCATTGTTTAAGTCTGGTTCAAAACTTTTGGATCGGATGGTTGGCATGCCGATTTCCAGTGGTATGATTGCCTCCATGCCGTAAGCCAAGGCAAATGGAGTTTTCCCGGTTGAGCGTCTTAGTGTAGTGCGGTATGCCCAGAGCACATTGGGGAGTTCCTCAGCCCACCTCTCTTTGGCCTTCTCCAGTTGTTTCTTCAGTCCGTCCAAGATGGTTTTTTTTAAGGCTTAGGCTTGACCATTTGATTGAGGGTAGGCTAGTGTGGAGTTGTAAAATTCAATCTTTAACTCCTCGCAAAACCCATGAAAGAGTTTCCCGTCGAACTGAGTGCCATTATCCGAGATGAGGGATTTTGGGATGCCAAAGCGAGTGATGACATTCTGCCAGACAAACTTCTTTACATCCTTTTCCTTGATGGTGGCTAACGGCTTTGCCTCTACCCACTTAGTGAAGTAGTCTGTAGCAGCGATGAAAAATTTGCAGTTGCCCAGAGTGGTTGGAACCGGTCCTACAATGTCTAGCCCCCAAAGCGCAAATGGCCAAGGACTTGTAAGGGGGAGCAACTCTTTGGCTGGCTGGTGGATTTAGTGAGTGAATTTTTGACATTTTTTGCATTTACGAATATATTTTTGCGTGTCGGCCTGCATACACGACCACCAATAACCCTGGAAAATTGCTCGGTAAGCCAAAGATCTGCCCCAATATGGCTTCCACAAATGCCTTCATGAATCTCGAAGAGGAAAGCTTTAACCTTGTTGGAGTGGACACACTTCAAGTATGGCCCAGTGAAAGATTTCTTGTACAAGGCGCCAGATGAAGAGAGCCAAAATCGCTCTGACTTGGCCCTGATCTTGTTAGCCTCCTTCTTTTCAGTGGGCAGAATTCGATCCTTCAGGAAGGTGATGATTGGATCCATCCAAGACGGTCCCAAGTCGGCACAGAGTACTTCGGGTGCCTCCGGTTCCTCAATGCTCAGTCGGGGTAAGAATTCTATCATCGAAGGATTGTGAAAAGTCATTTGCATAGATGCTAGGCCATCAAATTCTCCAGCTTCATTGTTTTCTTCGTGGTTAATTTGTTCTATTCTTATCACGGCAAACTTTTTGATCTTTGCACGTACTAGCACTTGATACTTAGCCATCCTTTCATCCTTGGCCTCATATTCCCCAGAGACCTAATTGACGACCAGCTTGGAGTCGCTGAATACCATAAGTTCTAATGCCTTCATTCTTAAAGCACTCTTCAATTCGATGAGGAGGACTTCATATTCCGCCTCATTATTGGATGCTGGGAAACCAAGTGTGATCGCATGCTCAATGGTTAGCCTATCTGGGGACATCAACATGACCCCCAGCCTGGCACCATATCTGTTAGAGGCCCCATCGACGAAGAACTTCCACATCTCGCCAATGAACAACTTCCAGCAATCGGAGGGATTTTAAGAGTTCCTCAACTCCAAGGTACTAGTCTGCTTGGTTTGATCCTTTCTTGTACCTCCATCGAGCTTGTATTTCGGTAAATTGGCTGGTTCTTCAATTTTTTGTCCGGCTTGATCTTGCCATTCTACTACTTGTTCCCCACTACTTTTTTCTGCTATGAGAGCCGTAGGTTGCGCCAAGTCCGCGCTAGCCAAATCAACAGGGCAAACAGGGTGTGTTCTAGGGGCAAATTCTGCCACGAAGTTGGCAAAGACTTGAGCTTTGATAGCAGTGGGCGACTAGAACTTAATGTCGTATTGTCCCAATTCTACGACCCACTTTAGAATTCTGTCGGTGAAGTCTGCCTTTTCAAAGAGCACCTTTAGTGGAAATTCGGTTAGCACTACTATTATGTGGGCATGAAAATAGTACGCCAACTTTCTAGAGGCCATCATGAGAGCTAGAGCCAATTTTTCAAACGGCAAATATCTCGATTCAGATGGGAGCAGTTTCTTGCTAACGTAGAAAATAGGGAGGTGCTGGATCCTCTCAGCAAGGACAAGAACTACGCTTACCGCGTGCCAAGAAACTGCCAAGTAGAGATACAGCTCTTCACCCAGCTGTGGTGTGACCAGGATTAGGGCCAAGGAGAGGTATGCCTTTAGATCCACTAGTGCATGGTCGCATTCGTCATCCCAAAAAAACTTGGCTTTCAAAGTCTTGAAAAAGGGCCTGCAACGATCTGAAGACCGGTTGATAAATCTGTTCGGTGCGACTGCCATTCCAGCGAGATGTTGCATGTCCTTTGTGGAGTTTGGCTGCTCCAGTTCTTGTATTGCCTTGATCTGGGAAGGGTCGACTTCGATTCCTCAGTTGGTGACCAAAAAACCTAGAAATTTTTTGGTTCCCACTCCGAACTCACACTTGGAGGCATTTAAACGCAGCTTGTGATGTTTGAGTACGGCAAACATTTTCACTAGGTCAGCCAGGTGTTAAGACTTGTCTTTTCTCTTCACCACCATGTCGCAAATGTAAGCCTCCATAGTGCGTCTCAACAGTGAGGCAAACATTTTGGTCACAATTCTTTGAAAAGTTGCCCCGGCGTTCTTGAGGCCAAAGGGCATGACCTTATAGCAGTACAAGCCTCTAGGCATGGTAAACGACGTGATCTCTCTGTCTGGCTCGTACATGGTTATTTGGTGGTAGCCATGGCATGCATCTAAAAAGCTGAACCTTTGGTGCCCAGTGGTAAGGTCCACTAGCTGGTCGATCCTTAGTAATGGAAAACTATCCTTTGGGCAGGCGCGGTTGACCGTCTTGTAATCAACGTATACCCGCCACTTCCTATTTTTCTTTGGCATTACCACCGTATTAGAGATCCATCTAGGGTATTGTACTTCTTTTATTGCCCCGGCTTCCAGCAAGTTTTTGACCTCCTTTGCCACTATCTCAGCATAGTGCAGGACTGAGCACCGAGTTCTTTCAATGACCGGTCTTGCGTTGGGAAAGACATTTAATTAGTGGCAAATAAAGCTAGGGTCGATGCCAAGCATATCGTAAGGCGTCCACACAAAGGCTTTGATGTTGAAAACCAAAAAGTTCACATAGTCCAGCTGCTCAGCACTGGACAAAGATGATCCCAAAAGGAAGAATTTGTTGGGATCATTCTCATCGATGCACACTTCCACCAAGTCCTTAACCAATTTCTCTTTGGCTTTTCTTCCCACATCTTCCAACACCTCCTTTCTTTCTGGCTCTTTTATCATTTGGACAAAGCCTTTGGTAGCCCAGTTTCCATTTACTGCGACGGAGCATTGCTTTGCCATTACTTGGTCCCCCCAAACCTCTTCTACTTGTCCGGCTAGTGCAGGAAAGCGCAGGACCTAGTGATAAGTCGACGCTACTGCTTGCATGGCGTGCACTAGCCCATTCCCAAGATTAGGTTGTAGGTTGATGGAACCTTAAGCACCTAGAACTCCACTTGCTTCGTGATCGACCCAGCTTTGACCTGCAATATGATCTTTTAAATTGGCCATTCTGGTTGAAAGTTGAAGCCGACCAAAGAAGATATTGCTAGGGCCAAGTCTTTGTCCTCCAATTTTATCTGCTTGAATGCGTCGTAGTACATGATCTCGACCGAACTCCCTTGGTCAATCAGAATTCTTTTGATGTCGAAGTCTTTGACACGAAGTGTCACAACTAGGGCATCATTATAAGGCGTTTGAATTCTTTCCAAGTCCTTGCTTGAAAAAATTAAGACGTCATTTATCTCGGTCTTCTCTTTCTTCATGGCAGGCCAAATAGAGAGCACTTCCCTCATGTGCTCGGCCTTCTTAATCATCCACTTTAGCTCACAAACCCGCGCCGGCTCAATGATGCCATGAATAACATTGATTACTCCTTGGGGTGCTGCATCCAGGGTGGCAAGGCCATTTAGTTCGGCTTGTCCTTGTGGAGTAGCCTTCATACCCTCGTCAATGTACTGATCCAAATGCCCAGCTGCAACCAGCTCCTCCAAGTGTTGTTTAAGTGGCATGCAGTACTCCGTTTGGTGCCCTTTTTCTTCATGGAAGATGCAACGGTACCTCGAGTTGAAGCCCCTCTACGTGTCTCCCAATTTGGCCGGCCGACGCACCTGTGGCTCACCTCGGATTTCACTGAGGATGCGATAAATTGGGATCTTAAAGACAGTGGTGATGCCAGTTCGTGCTTTCAACTTCCTCTTGGCATCTTCCTCTTCGCTGTGAGAAGTGTTTGCTCGGTCGTTTCCACGGCTTTTATTTCTATCATTATGGTTTGAACCATGATGTTGGTCTCTAGCTTGGTTATTAGGGCGGTTGTCCTCTTGTCCCACCGAGTGAATCTTCCTAGCCACCTTTCTATCCACCGTAATCGGATTTGCCTTCTCGGTTGCAGTTGCGGTGGCGATGGCAGCGGCGGCGGCATCATCCTCTACTCGAATATGCTCGTTGATCCGCTGCATTAGGAACTTCATGGTTATAGGCTGATGCATCGTGAGCGAGTCTCGCAGCCTATCCTCGACTGGTAGACCTCGCTTGTATTAGGCGATCGCTAGATTGGTGGGACAATCAAGGATCTCATTGTAGGTTTCCCAATACTTAGCATTGTATATTTTCAAAGAACTCCCGGACTCCATCTTGACGCTTAGTAAGTGGTCAACCTGCTTTGGTGTTTGAATATTGCTCTTGAACATGGTGACAAAGGCCTTTACTAGTTGTTGCCACCCGTCGATGCTCCCCTTCGGGAGCCTTTCGAACCACTTCAAGCCCAGTTCTCCCAAATTTGCTGGGAATATGAGACATATCAAAGCGTCATTGCGCCAGTGGCCAGCCGTTACTTGCCGGTAATGACTAACATGCATGTACGGATCCGTCTTGCCGTCGTACAGTGTCAACTTAGGTTGGTGGAATCCGGCAGGGAGTGGTGTGCTCTCGATCTCTGGGGACAGTGGGGTAGCGGTAAGTCTTGCTAGCTCTCTGTCCATTGGTGTTGGAACCACCATTCTTGGCACCGACATGGCCACTTCCTCACTGCAACGGATTTGGGGACTCAACCTTTGCAGCGCTGGTAATCTTTGGGCCTCTCTACGGTGGGCACGCTCTTCCAGCACATCCCTCAGGTCCCTCGAACGGGCGAAGTAAGAGTGTCTCAATGTCGTCGAAGGGCGCGATGGACGGTAGCTGTTGTCGCGTGTGTAAGATCTCTCCACTGGTGGGTTGGAATCGTCAACTCCGTATTTTCTAGTGATAGAGAGAGATGGTGTTCCATGTTAGCGACGACTGTCGGAGTGACGGAGTGGGGCGCGCTCACTGTTGTAGCTCGGCTTTTCGCGCTCCCTTTCGAAAGGTTGAAAGAAAGCCCTATAGTTCAGACTCCCATGGTTCTGAATCTAATCTCACAAGTGCAATGTGAAATTGATAAACACCAAAGAGTCAAAATCCGACAAATCATTTGGAAAATTGATTTTTGGATAAAAAAAATGTCAAAATTGGACTGCTTTGCCAAATATAGAGTTGCCACCTAAATGTTTTATTTTAGAGAAATTTAGGAAACCCATGACTCGTGCCAAAGGCCACGTGTCCGTCATCACCAAAGTTGTCTCGGCTTGGAAACTTAGGTACGAGAGGGAATGGTCATGAATTGAGCACCCCCGCTCGCCCGATCAAAGATTGGCCTTTACTAATCATGATATGATTTTTATCAACATTATGTGCTCTTGTTCCGGTTATTAAGCTAGCTTTACTATGTGATGCGCACAAGCAAGTATAGACTAGTTTGCTTAAGTTAGAACAATTCAATTTCATGTTTGTTTTGGGAAAAGGGTTTGAATTTGCCACCTCAAGTGGGCTTAAAGTTTGCGAATTTGCCACTCAACAAAGCGGGATTAAAAGTGTGGATTTGCCACTAGACATAGTGGGCTTAAAACGTACATTTGTTGAATCGTTCTAATTCAAGTAACAAGCCTTCATCCACAGGCATTCAAGCAGTTTAACAAGTAAGCATTTACCCTCATGGAAAGCATGCTAGTTATGGAAATATTCACACATGCAAGTATGCTAAAGCACTAAAAACTCACCTAGTACTCCAAGCTAAAAAGATATGAGTTAGAAAAATATGTATGGTTCTTAATTATGCCAAATGTCTAATGCAACACATGTAATATGCAATTAATAGGCTCGGCTACTAAGCATGGCATATGAAGCAATTTGATAACATGCGGTCTAAGAACATATTCAAAAAAGGTATTGAAATGACAATGCAGTTTGAATGATGCGCCGAGCCTCAGTGCATGCAATACAAGATGAATGGATGTAAGCATAAGGTATGCTAATTGAAACATATCCCAAATCTAAACATCAAAAGCAATTAAATAAAAGGGAGAAAGATGTGGGATTGGAAGACATACACATTATTACATTTTTGTTCTCACAAAGGAGAGTCCGAATGAATAAAGCAAAACTAACTAGCAACTAATTAGGGCTAAGCTAATTATGCTAATTAGGCTAATTATTACAAACGAAAATGAAATAAATATCTAAACTAATTAACTAATTATTACATCACTTGAACTAATTAGTTAACTAACTAATTGAATAATTACAACACAAATTAATTAGGTACAACTAACTAATTAAAGAGTACCACACAAACTAATTAAATCACTAAATAGGCTAATCATAGGCTAATTAAATTAAGCCAATTAACTAGATAACTCGTCTCGGGAAGCGAGGGAGACCCATGCATGCTTGGTTTCCACCCCACGAACATCTGCTGTCTGCCCTTGAAAGCCTCTGTTTGCATAACCTTTGCACTATTTCCTTCTCCAAATCAACCCTGCCATGCCTCATAAGCACACTACTCAAAATTCATTGGTGGCCGGCTGGCCAGAAGAGGTGGTCGGCCGGCCGGCCACCACTGAGGGGTTGCCGTCCAACACTGATAGCCTGCCGGCCATTGATGACACACCTTTCCTTGTTGCAACAGAGAGCAAACAAGGCAAAGAGAGGGTATTCTCACAAGTTGTTTGTACTCTGTATCCCTTCTTATCATCAAAACAATCTCAAATGAGTGATACACTTGGTTCCAAAATCACCAATCAAGTAATTTCATTACATGATGGTCAAAGAACCAAGATGTACAAGTTAATGAATGCACAAATAAGACTTCAACAACCACCACCCTATTATGCATGATCAAGGGCAATGGAGACCTTGGAAAGTTAGCACATTTCATCAATTTGAGTATGAAATGCCCCAATGTTCCTTGTATTCAATTAACGTCCGATTGAACACATGCAACACAAACAAATGCTTACCTTACACAATTTTACTTGCCACTTTTATTTACTCATTTTAATTACCAACCATACTTAGTCAATTAAGTCCATTGGTGAGAGTTTTCTAAAGTGAAAGAAGTGTCAACCAAGGGGTGGTTTAAGGCATGAGAGAAGTTTCATGCTGTTGGTAATGAACCCCCAAAAGAGGATTAAACCATTAAGCATGGACCTCAATCTCAAGCTTAAAGAATCCCAAGTTTGAAACAACCTTCAAAGCAAATAAAGAGTGAAAAAATGAGGGAGGTTGCAAAGCTTTAGGTGCTGATATGAAATGCAAAACAACACCAAAACATGCAATTAACTCAAATAAGGGGTGTCTAATGGCCTAAAACACCAAGCTTGTAAGGACCTTTACACTACAACCATGCAAAACAAGACTTAATTGAACCAAACAACCCAAAATAGAGCTAAAGCAGCCTGAAACAAAGGCAAAAACATGCTGGAATATAGCTACAAAAAGCTAGAAAATTATGCTAACACACGGAGTTAACTAGGCTAGCAAACAAGACATAAGGAGAGGAGGCTAACCCCTCCAATTTTAGACTTCAAAACATGTTTTTTGCCATTGAAAATACTCTAAAATTCAGTGGTTAAAGGCCCAAAAAAGGTTAGTTTGAAAGTGAGAAACAAAGGTACAAAAGCCTTGGAAGCAAGGAATAAAGAATGGTGAGACACCCCCCTAACCTTAAATGGCTTAAAACACAAATTTCAGCCCATTAAAACAGAGATTTTCACAGCTCAAAAATGGCCCAAAAATAGTGGGAAAAGATAGAGAAACAAGTGTACTAAAACAAGTTTAAAAGACAAGTGTTATACCTCTTGAAGCCAAGCACAACTTTAGGCACAAATACAAGTCAAAACCACCTTCAAGAGCTCCAACAAGACCTTAAGGGACCTTAGCTCAAAGGTGATCAATTTTGGTTAGGATGTGTATGCAAAAGAGTGATATAACTAGGCAAATGTGCACAAAATTGCAAGAGAGAGAGAGAGAGAGAGAGAGAGAGAGAGAGAGATATTTTGGTCCCAAATTTTCTAACCCTCAAAAATGGGGGAGGACATTCCATATATTTAGAAAAACATGCATTTGGCTGAGTTAAATCAATCCATACATGTGTATGGTAATAGAGCTCATTGTGCCAACAGCTGGAACAGCTGTCAAGAAAATATCTGTAAAAAGGCATCAATGGCCGGCAGGCCACCAATGATGGTCGGCAAGCCGCCAATGTTGGCCGACAAGCCACATCACTAGCCGACAAGGCACAATGGTGGCCGGCAAGGCACAAAAGGAGGCCAGCAAGGCACCAGACGTGGCCTGCTGGTCCTAGGGTGTTGAGGTTTGAAGAACTGCAGTTTTGGGTATGAAAAACTAAGGTTTTGGTAAAAAAACAAGGCACAAAACAGACACGGTTTTAGGGCTCAAAGGAAGGGCACTCTGTCGAGGACTTCGAGCATAACACATGCAATCACAATCATCGTGTGCACAAACAATGACGTCCAAGTCTTGAGGACGATAAAAAATGAGGTGTTGTCCCTCTTTGACAGAACTCGAAAGTCACGAAATGACGTGAGTGAATGTCAAAGCCCAGAGACGACCCATTTTTGACAAGGCCGAAGACTTGGACAAACAAACAAGTCAAAAACAAAAGGTTGTGCCCGCAGGCTACTTACGTATCCCTTTGTAAGGAATCAAAGCAGCGTAGTTCTGGGGCAAGATGCAAGCGATATGCATAATGCAGGAACATAACTTATGATCATGTAATGAGACTGTGCAATAAAACATTTGAATGCCAATGCTATGCAATGAAAATGCCACATTCAAACAAATCGAAACAAGGTACAGCAATCTCAATCGTAAAAAGAAGTAAGTAAATAAACATGCCACGCGTGGGAATCATGAGCCAAACTACACTTCATGCAGAAATGATGTAAGAAAATTATGCAAGCTTAACTACGCGACGCACAGGAAAGGTAAAGAGTGACACAACTGTCGGGCACACCCGAGGTCTCAACCAAGATCCTAATGCGTTGCACGCGTGAGGAGGAAAGGGGTGGTGTAAACACCGGGCGCACCCGAATGTTTTTAACCGAGAGGGGTTGGTGTGAACACTGGAACGCATCCAAATGTTTTTAACCAGAAGGGGTTGGTGTGAACACCGGGACACACCCGAATGTTTTTAACCGAAGGGGGTTGGTGTGAACACCGAGGACGCACCCGAATGTTTTTAACCAAAGGGGTGGTGTGAACACTGGGACGCACCTGAATGTTTTTAACCGAAAGGATGGTGTGAACACCGGGACGCACCCGAATGTTTTTAACTGAAAGGATGGTGTGAACACCAGGACGCACCCGAATGTTTTTAACTAAAAGAATGGTGTGAACACCGGGACACACCCGAATGTTTTTAACCGGAGGGGGTGGTGTGAACACCAGGACGCACCCGAGTGTTTCTAACCGAAAGAATGGTGTGAACACCAGGATGCACCCGAATGTTTTTAACCCAAAGGATGGTGTGAACACTGGAACGCACCCAAATGTTTTTAACTAGAGGGGGTGGTGTGAATACCGGGACACACCTGAATGTTTTTAACCGAAGGGGGTTAAAAGGATACGATTCGAAGAGCACAAATGATTTAACCTAGAACTTCTCTGAATGAACCGTACATACAATATCGTGGATTTGTAAGAAAGAAGCTAAACAAGTGCAATACAGTAAGAATGCATGTTCTATGCAAGAAAAACAACCGAGATACAATGGCATGCTCCACGCGAGAAACAAAAACGACTCATGCATGTTCTATGCATGATACTAGAGTGGAAACTCAAAAGCAAAAGCACATTCTATGCGATGAGAGCAAGAGCATGTTCTATGCAATAATGAGATGCACATTTTATGCAACAATATATGTGAAATGCACGTTCTATGCAACAACAAAGAAATACATATTCTATGCAACGACAAAAGCGTAATTTGGCAAACCAAATCAATAGAAACTTCCAATTTACCTCTCGGAAGAGTTGTAATATGTTTTTTAAAAAAGGATACACCTCATTCATGTTGACAAGTGACGAATATCGCACACCGAAAGCATAGTTTTGAGCTTCTGCAGAGACATTCTAAACTCAATCAATGAACAATCCCCACACTTCTTGGAAACCAAGGACACAAAACAGCATCAAGACTCTAAGGGAAGCAACAGGAAACTTGCCGGCCACAATAGGAGACCGCCGGCCACCTGCCGTCCACTGATGATCATTGTCGGCCACCAACAGTGGCCTGCCAGCCAGCCACCCACCAATGTGGCCTGCCGGCTACGCATGGTAGACTTAGGGCAATCTTGTCATTTTGCCTCGGGTCTTTAAGTATAAGGCTTGGGGGCTTCTTTCCTCATTACCCCATGACCAAAATTGTTCCCTCTTTCTCTCTAGGTGCTCCTTCTCTCTAGATCCGCGCTTTCAACGCGTTTTTCAACACCCCAAATGAAGTTTTTTCGCTAAACCCTCTTTGTTTACTCCAATTTTGAATTGATTGAAATTTGATTTCGGTGTTTTTCCTTGGAGTTTCACCTTTTGAGGCTTATTCCCCCCGAGTTTCTCTTGGGTTTTGCACCTTTTCCGGGCTTTGACTTTTTCCTCCACTTTCTCTCTCTTAGGGTTGACTTTTTTTGAGTTTACCTTTTTTCCTCCATTTTTCGACCACTTTCTCATCTTCTTTCCAAGATAAAGAACGACATACCTCATGACGGAGCTCCTTCGGAGGTCACACCCCAGTTGTCTCTAGAGATGGAGGCAGAGCCTGAGCCAGAGCTACTACCACTCGGGATTCGACCCTTTGATCTGACGACATACCATCCTCAGACACATGTGCTACCACTTGGGGGTATCAGGCACTTTAGAGAGTTCGTGTGATGTGCGCCAGAGGATCTCTTGCTATGGGAGGTAGGCTCCCACTTATCGTACGACGCCACAGAGGTATACATTGTATTATCATGTTTTCTTCAGTGTACATTGCATTTCTTACTTTAATTGTGTTCCTTACTTCAACTGTAATGCTTACACTGCATTTCTTGCCTTTTACTGCACTTCTTGCCTTAATCACACTCTTGCACTGTATTTCTTACACTGCCTTTTCATCTGCTTGTTCTCATATCACTGTATATCACTGTTCTGATCACATGAGGACTTTCGTGTTATCAGGGGCTATGGAGCCATGTTCGTAAAGGACTAGTATATAGAGCTCCCTATCAGCGTGCATCACATCATCGACGAGGCCGGCTTTGGCTTATTCTGCATGGGGCTGTCGCGCCATATTGCAAGTCGCCCGCTTCTTGGTGCATTAGTGGAGCGGTGGTGGGATACCACCAACTCCTTCCACTTCTCTGCTACCAGGGAGATGATGATGACTTCCTATGACTTCGCCATGCTCACGGGTGTAGAAGTAACAGGTAATCCAATCCCTTACGATATGGACATGGGCTGGTGGGAGGCCGCCTGGCTACACCTGCTAGGAGCACGTCCATCTCTCTTCTAACCAGGGATGGTACGATATAGCTAGTTCAACGAGTGTTTCCGAGAGAGAGAGCCAGAGACCCTAGAGGAGACCGAGCATTACGCCCGAGGCTTTTTGATGTTCCTGCTCGATACCACCTTGTTTGCGAATAGATGGAACACTGTAGGGTTATATCTCTTGAGCACTCTGGTGGACTTATCTCAGGTCCGGCTCTATGATTGGGGCGGAGCTGGCCTAGTCACATTGTATGGCTATATGAGCTCGACATCCCGCAGGAAGGGAGACCGAGTCGGAGGCTATTGGCGAGCCTAGGAAGTACGCTTTACATGGTTTACATTTTCTGCCCGCCATTTCTGTGCTTTCTGATTTGCACTTTCTGTACACTGCATAATGCATTGTTTACACCTATATACTGCACTCTCTGCATTGCACATTCTGTATCCTCTGTATCTATACTTTCTGTATACTGTACTACACATTCTACTTTCTGCACTCTGTTTTTGTACTTTATGTACACCGTACACACATTTTACTTCTTGCACTCTATATTTGTACTTTTTGTACACTATATATACATTCTACTTTCTGCACTCTGTATTTGTACTTTCTGTACACTGTATACTTACTGTTGCCATTTCCTTGCAGCTATGGGTATACGCATATTTCCTGACCCTTGCCCCAGAGCCAGAGGTAGAGATGCCTCCTGTTGTGCCATACTCTCACCGGTATGATGGTAGATGCCTGCGGAGGACCCGGGAGACCTTCACATTCTTCTGTCGGTACTTCGACACAGTAGTGCGGGGGAGGTAACCCAAAATTCATAATTATTTTTGTTTTATCAACAACTGACGATGACTAACCATTTGTATAACCCGTGTTTGCAGATCACTTGGCAGCCTTGGACATTGATGCCGGCTGGAGTTAGAGACCAGTATGCCAGTGCTCGAGGGGTATCTCGTTTTTGACTTCTGCTAGAGTGCTCGGTTTGCCGAGCTTGGTTTCTAGGCGAGCAATTCATGCACTAGACCTTGGGTTTGCCTGAGCTGGTAGTTCCCATGCTGCCTCCGGTATCTATGAGGGTCATAGAGAGCCTCTTTTCCCAGGAGATGATTCAGTTCACTGAGGGCCTGGATGCCGACTACTTCCTCAGGGAGGGGGATTATGCGATATTCATCCAGACATACCTTATACCTCCCTTGATGGGTGCTCGTGCAGACAGAGCGGCAAGTGCCCCTGCGGCAGGTAGGGCTTGAGCAACGAGGGCCAGGACTAGAGGGGTTCCTCTCACTGAACAAGCTACTAGTTGGCCAGAGATTCCAACCATGCTGACATGCTGAAGGCAGATCGGGACATCATACCGGATTCCGATCGAGCCGGCGGAGGCCAAACATAGATACGTCAGAGCTCATGACGCACCTCCGGTATGTACCACATATTTTCTAGTTTTCCATTCTCTTTCTAATATTCGTTCTTTCTAGATACTGATCATTCCCAATGCATTTGCAGGCACCCTTGGGGTACACTGAGGATTGCTCGAGCTAGTAGCGTCATTCGAGAGCATGATACTGAGGAGGGAGGCACTGCTCAGTCTTCATGGCATCTAGGTATTTTCCCTATTCTTTGCCCGCAATTCAGTATTTTCCACACTGTTGTACACTCCATTCTCACTGAAGCAGTGATACTCATACTACGGTATACATTCTGCCCCTTGTCACAGCACACTGACAGGCTACACCGATATACTGTATTGCACTTGCACTGTATCTGGCTCATTGCATTCTTCTACTTTCATCATATTGCATCTGCAACCATACTTCGTATCTGATGCATTAATACTGTATTTTTTTTAGGTTCCCGCCTTACCGAGAGTATCAGTGGCAGCGGCTGCGCCTACACCTCACTACCTTCTCGAGTAGCAGAGGGGAGGGAGAGATAGGCCCCAGTATGCAGCCGAGAGGAGCATGGTGGTCGAGGCTGGAGGAGCCCTTCGGAGCCAGTGTTGAGTGATGACGATGCTGAGACGAGTGGCTCTGAGGAGGCAGTGAGTCTGGAGTCTGAGTCCTCTGAGAGTGGAGATGACAGTGGCTCGAGATCTGAGAGTAGAGGCGATGCTAAGTCGAGCTTTGAGTTAGAGAGTGGCGATGATTCCAGTTCCGGCTCGGCATCTGAGTCAGATAGTGGTGCTGATGGAGACAGCTCTGAGTCCTTGCCTAGGAAGAGAACGAAGAGGGCCTCTCGAGCTTGAGATGGCTGGCGCTAATTTTCTTGTATTTTTGCTTAGTTTCTTTTTGTTAGTAGCATTAGCATATGTATAGCTTCATACAAGTTTTATTTAAAACTTGTACTCTTCTTTTGTAAAAAAAACGAACCATGATCAGAATGAAAAACTCAAGGTTTTTATGAAAAGTGTGTTGCCATTTTTGCATCATGAGCACCAAATATGTATGATAATGGACACAAAATTGGAATGGACAAGAGCACATTTGATTGAAACAGAATCTTAATTGGGTAATGAGCCGACCAACAACTAAAATAAAAAGCAATATATAACTTGATAAACAACACAACAACAACTCGATAAACAAAACAACGACAACTCAATAAGCAAAACCATGCCACAACAAATGACATACAAAAATAGCAAACTTGCTAAAACCGAAAGAACTCAAAACAAACAGACTAAAAGCATAATAAAACACATGCTTCCAGCACTGTTCAACACAAAGGTGGACAGGGTGGACAGCAGGTCAAAGTGAGAGACTGCTAGCCACAAAATGGAGTTACCGGCCATATGCTAGCCATGAGAGAGGGCCTGCCAGCCACCAATGTGCAAAACCTCCAGATTATTGACAACTGGCTTCCACTCACTACCTTATCTTCTACAAAAGGTTGAGCCTCATAATTTCTTCATTTTAGCTACGAATTCTTCACAAATGGAGCCGTTTTTCACCGAAAAATTCTCAAATTGGATTGAGACTTTAGACGGCTCGAAAAAGGTGAATTTCTGGGGTTTCGGCATAAATGAACTTTTCCCGCTGAGCCGTTCTTTGCTTTGTTTTCCATTCCTTCATGCCGCGACTAAATGCTAGAACCTGATTACACATGTATTTAGCTTCAGAGGACAAGAGATATGCCCGACAATCGAAGAATTTCAAGTGCTAATGAAATCCTGGCGCGATAAGGAAATCATACCTCAACCCCGCTTTGGCCACATCCAAGCTTTGGGACGGATGTGCGGGATTACTCTACACGAGGCTTGATCCTTGGTTCACAATGGAGAGCTGGACATTCCCAGCCTAATCCATTGATTTTCTGACGTTGGTGACCGAGGTAACCATCTTTAGCAGGGTTTTTGGCAACACGCTGTGGACTCGACTTTCTTCGCGCCCCATTTTCGGAGAAGCTCGAATTGGTCTTCTACAGTTCGGACTCCTGTCACGGTTCTAAATCTAATCTCACAAAGTGCAATGTGAGACTGATAAACACCAAAGAGTCCAAATCCGACAAATCGTTTTGGAAAATCGATTTTGAATAAAAAAACGCCAAACATGGACTGCTTTGCCAGATTACAGAGTCACCACCTAAATATTTTATTTTTGAAAAATTTAGGAAACCCTAACTCGTGCCTAAAGCCACGTGTCCGTCATCACAAAAGTTACCTTGGCTCAGGAACTTGGGTACGAGAGGGAAAGGTCCTGAAATGAGCACCGCCGCTCGCCCGATCAAAGGATCGGCCTCTACTAAGCATGATATGTTGTTTTATAAACCTCATGTGTTCTTATCTAGTTATTAGCTAACTTTACTATGTGACGCACACATACAAATATAGACTAAAATCGCAAGACTTGGAACACTCATGTTTGTTTTCAAAAATGATTTGAAAATGCCACCCTCAAGTGGGCTTAAAACATGATGATTTGCCACTTCGCAAAGTGGGCTTAAAACTCACATTTATCGAATTGTTCTAATTCAAGCAACCAAGCCTTCACCCATAGGCATTCATGTAGTTAAGCATTTAAGCAAATAGTCTCATGGCAAGCATGCTATCATGGCAACACTCACACTCATGCAAATATGCGAAAATGTAAAACTTACAGTGTATTCCGAGCCAAAACAAAAGTTAGTTAGAAATATGCATGATTCTAACTATACAAGATGCCTAATACAACACATGCAAAATGCAACTAAATAGGCTCGGCTATCTAAGATGGCATATAAATGCAACAATTTGATAACATGTTTTTGAACACGTATTCAAAGAAGTGTATTGAAATACAATGCAGTTTGTATGATGCGCCGAGCTCGGTGCATGCAAGACAAATGAATGATGCACGCATGCGAGCATTAGGTATACTAATCAAAACGTGCCCCAATCTAACCATCGAAAGCGGTTAAATAAAAGGGAGAAAGACGTGGGGTTGGAAGACATGCACACACACACGCACGCTTATTACAACATTACGTCATCTCGAAGGAGGGTCCGAATGAATAAGCTAAGCTACACTAAGCTAAGCTAAGTATTACAAACCAACTAATTAACTATTCTAGCTAATTAATTATAACACAATTGAAATTAAATAACTAGTTACACAAACTAATTAAGTACAACACTTGAATCAAATAATTAGCTACAACTAACTAATTAAAGCAAGTAAAGCGGCCTCGCGGGTGAGGGAGACATGCGTGCTCGGTTGCTTCTTTCCCGAAAATTCATCGCTTTGCCACCGATTGTCTCTGTTTGTATTCGCCTTGATTTTTGAAAAATGTGCTAATCTTCACATTGCCTTTGCTTCAAAACAGGAACCCTCTGGCATAGAAATGAACTGGTGGCCTGTTGGCCACAAAAGGTGGCTGTCAGCCACAAAAGGTGGCTATCGGCCACCCTAATTGGCTGGTCGGCTAGTTGAGGTGGTCGATCGGGTACCTCAAGTGGCCGGTCAGCCACCTGCTTTTCCAAAATGCTATTTTTGCTGCAATAGAGAACAATAGAGGCAAAGCAAGGCATTTTGCAAGAAATGTATGTACTGCCACTCTCCTTATCATTTCTCAAGCTCAAAGGAGTGTGGCACTTGGCTCTCAAGCCACCAACCAAGCATCTCAATGCATGATGGCCAAAGGACCAAGCTTGCACAAGCTTCATGAATGCACACTTAAGACTCAATTGGCCACCACCCTATCATGCATGATCAAGGGTGACGGCGACTTAGAAATGTGACACATTTCATCACTTGGAGTATGAAACGTTCCACATTTCTTGTGTTTGGATTAACGTCCGATCCAAACACATACAATGCAACCCACATGCTTGTCTTGTTCATGTGTTTACTTGGTTCATTTTGTTTACACATTTTACATTACCGATTAGTCTTTTAACCGATTAAGTCCAATGTGAAAGTCCTCTAATGCGAAAGGGATCAACCAAAGAATGATTCAAGACATGAGAGAGATCATGTCTTTGGTTAGTAGAAATCCTAAAAAAAAGGTTAAAACCATTGAGCATAAGTCTCATTCTTAAGCTTGAACACAACCTTAAGCTTAACCAACCCTCAAAACAAATGGAAAAATGAAGAAATGAGAGAGGTTACAGAATTTTTAGTGCTGAAATGGCATGGAAAATAGTACTACAACATGCAAACAACTCATGCACAACATGCTTAAAAGCTAAAAGCATTAAACTATTGAAGAGCACTACATTAGAGGCATGCAATATCAAGCTTAAAAGACCAAACTAGATCTAGATAGAGCTTAAACATGCCAAATCAGTGGCTAAAACATGCTGAAATTCAAGCACAAAAGGCAAGAAAATCATGCTCATGCATTGGCTCACAAGCAAGGCTCAAAGCACAACTCCCAAAATCAATGAAAGAGTAGAATATGTGAGAGTGTGATAGAGTTGTATGCACTGAAATCACATGCTAAATGATGCTATATCATGCAATCAACTCATGCAAAGCAAGTTAGAGGTCTCAAAACACAAAGCTAGTGAAGCCAACTACACTATAGTCATGCAAGGCAAGCCTCAAAGGACCAAGACCACTCAAAACAGAGTTAAATCATGTCAAAACATTAGCAAAAATGTACTAGAGTTAAGCTAACACAAGCTAAAAGAATAGGCCAAATCATCAAATATGCTAGGCTAGTAAGCATGATTGCACTACAAGTACAAAAAGCAAGCAAGAAGTGTTCCAACCAAACAAAAACAGAGTTGAAGCATGTCAAAAAAAAGCCAAAAACATGCTTGAACTAAGCTACAAAAAGGTCAAAAAACATGCTCACATCTTAGGCCATCTACACATGCAAGCAAGATACAAGGATGGAAGGCCACCCCCTCCTATTTTGGACCTCAAAACCAACTTTTTACCACTGATATTCCTCTGGAATTCAGTGGTTAAAAGGCCAAAAAAAGGTTGTTTTGAAAGCTTTGAAACATGGCACAACACTTAGCAAACAAGCCACAAAAGAGAGTGGACCACCCCTAACTCCAAAACAAACTTCAAACCACTATTTTAATCATAAAAATAGAGTTTTTTAGAAGTTAAAACCAGCGTAAAACTAGCATGCAAAGGTGGCCAAACAAGCAACTAAAACAAAGCTTTAAAGAGGTAAGCTTAATACCCTTATAACACAGCAACAAACAGCACAATTTCTGAGCTCAAACCACTTTGAGAAGCTCAAACAAAGCCTCCAAGAACCTCAGCTCCAAGGTGAAGGTGTTTGTCTAAGGGTCTTAGTGCAAATGTGTAGAGAAAACTCACTTTCAAGCACAAAATAGGAAAAGAGAGGATTCTAGAGAGAGAGAGAGGAAAATTTTGCTCTGAAATTTTCTAACCCTGAAAATGGGGGAGAGGCCTCCCCTTATATAGGAATACAAGCTAAAAGCCTATTTCCATCCCTCCATACACATGTATGGAGGATGTATTCAGTGATCAACAACTGGCACAGCTGGCACATAAAATATTTGAAAAAGGAGAAAAATGGCCGTCGGCCACTCTAAGTGGCAGACAAGGGAAAAAAGTGGCCGACAAGGCCTTTCCTCCCTCCAGGCAAGGGGCACCAAGGTTTGGCCCAAAAACAAGGCCAAAACATAGGAAATTTAGAGGCTCAAAGATAAGGCGTTCCGCCGAGAACTTCGAGCACTCAAAACGAGCACAAACATGCACAATCATCGAGTGCGCCATCAATGACGTCTGAGTCTTAAGGTCGGTCAAAAATGGGATGTCTACACACGCCCTTTGCTTATGTATGCTGGCTCATTTCCTTCTTGCCCCTAGTTTCAGCGGGTCTAGCATTCGACTCGTCAAAGTGGCCCAAGGTTTGAAAGAGGGCAAGAGTTGTATTGGTTTGGTGTTGGCCGAGACTTTGATAGGCTTAGATGCCTTCCATCGGCGAGACACAAAAAAATTCGCAGGGAGTTGACTACTTCTTCAGGTAATGTTTTCCATCCTTTCTAATATGTGTTTCTCACATCACTCAGCATTTATACTCTGTTTTTCTCTCAAAGCCCGTTTCTCACTTTTCTCTCAACATACATCTCTCTATTCTTTAATCTCTCTTTTCTTTCATCCCTTTTTAGATATGTCTAATGGACAAGCTGAAGGTAGTGGACTCTTGCCCTGCATACTCAGCTCGAGCATACTTTTTCTGCCAACAGCTAATGGATTTCCCGAACAAGGGATGGTGGTGCCACTAGATGTGCAATAGGTCTACTGCTGACATTGCTTGGCATTGCCCCTGGCTTAATGTGACCGAAATGAGCTACAACATGACTCGACAACCTGGCATTGAGTTGCTTGGCCTTACACACTATGTATTCTACTTTCCGTTCTGGTTCAGGCATCAGTTTGGACATGATCAGACTTGCCCAGAGGAGGGGGTAGAGTACCCGGTTTCATTCCCAATCCGAGGTTCACATTTGGCTAGATACCTCACTGCTTGGAGGAGGAGAGAGCTTCTGGCCCTTGCTCTTAGTTTCAACTGCACCATTTCTGGCAAGTTGGCTCGAAGATGAGTCACAAACCGGGCCCACTTTTGCATCAGAGGCTTCCACAAGCATGAGTGGGGGACGTAGGAACACCTGACTCATCTATGTCCCTAGTTTATTGCTTCAATCTTTACTTTTCAAGTTTTATAAATGTAATAAAAGCAACTTTGATTCATATCGAGAGTTGGAGAACTTTGTATTGAAATTAATGAAATTGAAGTTGTGAGCACTAAAAATTTTCCTTTTGGTCAAAAAATTTTCTAAATTGTAAAAAGCAAAATTTGAGCAAAAATAAACTTTTATTAAAACTTTTCAAAACCATTTTTGAAAAGGATCATTATTTGACACGCATGGAATCCATCCTCGAGATGTACAACCCTGAATCCAAAGATCACAAATTGCCCCTTGATTGAATAGCACTACTCAGCACTGTAACCAGCTCTTCTCTTAGAGTAAGGATCACAACCAAACTTTCAGATAAGGAACAGACACAAACGACCTGATCAACATATGGACAGGACAGTTGAGTTAGAGGTGTTTACAGCTGGACTTCAGGATGAAGTTGCCTACGTATCTCGAAGATAGGAATCAGGCCTTACGTAGTTCGGTTTGGGTTCACTCGAGTATTAACACTCTCCTTTTGCGCTCTAACTTTTTTCCAAGGCCACCTTTTAGGGTTTTCAACTTTACGAGCTCAGTTTTTCTTTATTTCCAATTTTTGTGCTCTAACTTGTGCCTAGGTCGCCCTTCCGGGTTTTCGGCCTAGCGAGCCTTTCAGGGATAGTATTTCTTCAACTTGACCATGTTAATCGGTTGTGAAAATTCTAGGCCATCCAGGTCCATAAGAATAGCAGCTCCACTCGACCAGATAGTTTTGATGATGTAAGGACCAGTCCAATTAGGTCTGAACTTGCCCCTAGGGTCATAGATGGGAGCTCAGTTGTCTTTCAGTACCAAATCCCTTTCTTTGAGATTCCGAGACTTAACCTTCTTGTTAAAAGCCCTGAGAATCTTGCGTTGATAACCCTGAACATGGTACAATGCTTTCAGCCTCCTCTCATCAAGCAGCATCAGTTCTTCAAACCTACTATGTTGCCAGTCCGCCTCTGCTATCTGACACTCAGCCATAACCCACAGCAACGAAACTTCTATTTTGATTGGCAGAACAGCCTCCATTCCATAAACAAAAGAGTAAGGAGTTGCCCTTGTAGACATCCAGATTGAAGTTCTGTAGCCCCAGAGTGCAAATAGCAATTTATCTGGCCAGTCCTTATAGGTCTCAACCATCTTCTGTAGTATGCTTAATGTTCTTGTTGGCAGCCTCAACAACTCCGTTGGTTTATGGCTGGTATGTAGATGACTTATGGAAAGCCACGTTGTATTTCTCTAACAAATCTATCACTTCCTTCTTAAAATGGGAGCCATTATCTGAAATGATCTCGTTTGGGACTCCATATCGGCAAATGATGTTGTTTCGGATGAACTTAGCCACATGCGCTGCTTTTAACACTGCATAAGACTAAGCTTCCACCCACTTTGTAAAGTAATCAATTGCCACTAGAATGTATTCATGCCCATTTGACACTTTTGGTGTGACTGCGCCAATGACGTCGATTCCCCAAACTGAGAAAGGCCATGGTGAAGTTACGTTGTACAGCTTTGACGGCGGGATGTTCATGCGATTGGCATGAATTTGGCATTTGTGGCATCGCCGAACAAAACCGATACAATCCTCCTCCATAGTAGACTAGTAGTAACCTTGCCTGAGAATCTTCCAGGCTACCATTACTCCATTCATGTATGCTCCGCACTCTCCCCCATGGATGGCTTGCATTAGGCGCTTTGATTCCTCTGCGTTGACACACAACTTGTTCATTTCCAAATGACCCCTCTTGTACAGTTTACATCCGCAAATGATAAATTGAACGGCCATCCGCCGTATTGCCCTCTTATCTTTGGCATTTGCCCCTAGTGGATAAACCTCATTTTCCAAGAAGTTCCAGATATCATAGAACCAAGGGTTTTGATCTTGTGCTTCATCTATTGTGGCGATAGTCTCATAGGCTGGCGTATATCTTTGCTCAATGATGATCAGACGCATTCGGACTCCAAGCGGGATGTTGTGGACTTGCCTTTTTTCCGCGCCCCCGCCTTTCGAAAAGGGTTTGAAAAGAAGGCCTCACAGTTCGGACTCCCGCGGTTCTGAATCTAGTCTCACAAGTGCAATGTGAAACTGATAAACACCAAAGAGTCCAAATCCAGCAAATCTTTTTGAAAAATCGATTTTAAATCAAATAATGCCAAAATTTTGCTTTGCCAGATTACAGAGTTGCCACCTAAATATTTTATTTTGGAGAAATTTAGGAAACCCATGACTCGTGCCAAAGGCCACGTGTCTATCATCACCAAAGTTGCCTCGGCTCAAGAACTTAGGTACGAGAGGGGAAGGTCCTAAAATGAGTACCCTCGCTCGCCCAATCAAAGATCGGCCTCTACTAATCATGATATGATGTTTTATAAACATTATGTGTTCTTATTCCGGTTATTAAACTAGCTTTACTATGTGACGCACACAAGCAAGTATAGACTAGAATCGCAAGAATTGGAACAACTCAAGTCATGTTTGTTTTTGAAAATGGTTTGAAGTTGCCACCCTCAAGTGGGCTTAAAGATGCGGATTTGCCACCAAACACAGTGGGCTTAAAACGGGATTTTGCCACAACAAAGTGGGCTTAAAACTCACTTTCGTTGAATCGTTCCAATTCAAAAAACTAAGCCTTCATCCACAGGCACTCATGCAGTTTAGCATTTAAGCACATAGCCTCATGGCAAGCGTGCGAAACATGGCAATATGGCAATCACACTCATGCAAACATGCTAAAGTGTAAAACTTACTGAGTACTCCAAGCCAAAACAAAAACTGGTTAGAAAGATGCATGATCCTAACTGTACAAGATACCTAATGCAACACATGCAATGATGTAACTAAATAGGCTCGACTACTTAATCATGGTATTTGCAACACTTTGATAACATGTTTTGAAACATGTATTCAAAGAAGTATTGAAATTGACAATGCAGTTTGAATGATATGTCGAGCCTCGGTGCATGCAAGACAAATGAATGGATGCAAGCATGTTAGCATAAGGTATGCTAATTGAAAATGTCCCTAATCTAACCATCAACAGCGATTAAATAAAATGGAGAAAGACGTGGGTTTGGAAGACATGCACACACGTACACACACTTATTACAACATTATGCCCTCTCGAAGGAGGGTCTGAATGAATAAGCTAACTAGCTACGCCAAGATAAGCTAATTATTACAAACCGAAACTAATTAACTATTTTAGTTAACTAATTATTACAACACGATACTTAACTAACTATTCTAAGCTAATTAAATATTACAAAACGAAATTGAATAATTAGCTATGCTAACTAATTAAGTACAACACTTGAATTAATTAGCTATTCTAAGCTAACTAAAGCAATTACATGGCCTCAAGGGACGAGGGATGAATGCATGCTCAAATTCTCCTCCCGAAAATGCCACCGCCTTGCCTTTGTAGCCTCTGTTTGCACTTGCTTGAACACCAACAGTGCTGCCAACTTCCAGAACACCTCTGCTCCAGCTCAGGAGCACACTTGTGCAAAATTTCATTTCTGGCCAGTTGGCTACCAATGGTGGCTGTCGGCTGATATAGGTGGCCGGTTGGCCACCCCTTTCCCGAACTTCTTTTTTTTGCTGCAACAAAGAGAAAACAGAGGCAGAGCAGTGCATTCTCAAGGAATGTGTGTACTGTTGCTCTCCTTATCATCACACAAGCTCAAAGGAGAGTAACTCTTGGCCCTCAAACCATCAACCAAGCATTTCCATGCATAATGGCTATGGAACCAAGCTTGTACAAGCTTAATGAGTGCAAAACAAGACTCAACATAACCATAACCCTATCATGTATGATCAAGGGTGATGGTGACCAAGAAAAGTGGCGCATTTCATTACTTTGAGTATGAACCGTCCCATTTTTCTCGTGTTCGAATTAACGTCCGATCCGAACACATCAATGTAACACGAAGATGCTTAATCTTACCTCTTTTACTTTGTCCATTTTGTTTACCCATTTTAACTTACCAATCCATTCTTTAATTGATTAGTCCAAAAGGTGAGTGTCCTCTAAACCACAAGTGCCTTGGGCATGAAAGAGACCTCATGCAGTTGAAAATGAACCCCGAAGGGATTAAACCATTAGGCATGAGGGTCTCAATTTCACACTTAAGCCAACAAGGGGTTCAAAGCCACTTTCAAAATGAATGAAAGAGTGAAACAAAGGAGTATGTGACAGAGCTTATGATGCTGAAATTACATGCAAAATAGCACTATAACATGGTTTCGGCTCAAAAGAACGATGATCAAAGCATTGAAACAACAATCTAGTGAAGGAAATTACACTACAACCACACAATACAAGCCTCAAAGGACCAAACCAGCTCAAAACAGAGCTAAAACAAGTCAAAACAGTAGCAAAAATATGCTGAGATTAAGGTACAAAATGCAAGAAAAACATGCTCTCATGTTAAGCTATCTAGGCATACAAACAAGACACAAAGAAGGGAGGCTAGCCCCTCCGATTTTGGACTTCAAAATAGGGTTTTTGTCACTGAAAAACCTCTAAGTTTCAGTGGTTTAAAGGCCTAAAAATTTTGATTTGAAGGTGAGGAAAGATGGCATAAAAGCTTTAACAACAAATGAGTGAGAAAGGTGAACCACCCCCCAACTTGAAATGGCCTTAAACCAACACTTTTAACCCACAAAAGTAGAGGTTTTTTCAGTTCAAAACCACCCCAAAAATAGTACAAAAAGATGGAAAAAACAAGTACGAAAAAAATAAGCTTAAAGGGTAAAGGTTATACCTCTTGAAGCCAAGCACACTTTAGGTACAATGAGGCACCAAATCAAGCTAAAATTACCTTCTAAAGCTCAAAGAAGGTCCCAAGGAATCTCAGCCCAAAGATAAGCAACTTTGGTTAAGAGTTGACAGGCAAACTAGAAGTGTATCTCTACCTGTATGCACAAAAAAAAAAAAAAAAGAGAGAGAGAGAAATCTAGAGAGAGAGAATTGTAGAGAGAGAAGATTGTAGAGAGAGAGGCTCCCAAATCTTTCTAACCTTTAAAACAATAGAGAAGGCCCTCTATATATAGAGAAATAAGAGCTCAGGTAAAAAATATCAAGGTAGAAATATCTGGAGCAGTGTGAAACAGCTGGAGGGGAAATATTTGCAAAATCTGAGCTTTCTGGACACCTGGGGCCGATCGGCCACCATTGGTGGCCGACCAGCCACCACTGGTGGCCAACAAGGGTCACTCTTGGTCGACATGGCAAGAAAACTCCATTTGTGGCCAATACATGGCCAACAGGCTTCACTAGTGGCTAGAAAACAAAAACAGGTTTCTGGCCCCGACTTCAAACAGGCATATCTCCTTCATCTGGACTCCTTTGCAGGTCATTCTTGAGTCTAAACTGAATCTCTAGAAGTCTTATTTCCAATGGTGGCAGCCTCACATCAAAATTCCAAGTGTACAAGAATATATCCTTATTTTAGTGAAGACTGCTCAGCTGCGGTCCTAACCGGATTGATGCCCAACTTCAACCAGCCATATCTCCCTTATCTGGCTCGGCTTGAGGGGATTCTTGAGTGTAAAATGAATCCCTAGAAGTCCAATTTCCAACGGTGGTGACCTCATAGCTGAAATCCAAGTGTACAAAAGGATAGGCCTGATTTAGCGAGGGCTGCTCGACTCTCTCTCTTAACGGTTCATGCCCAACTTCTGTCCCAACTAAATTTCTTCCTTCTCCTCCAATTTTCTTCAACTCCAAACCTCTAAATAAGATGTTTTAAATATTTTTCCAAAGAGTTCACCTTTCTTCCACTTATTTCCACTTTGTCCTTGCTCGATTTACCGAAAAGTGCAACTTTTAACGAAATACGAGCCTCGGAATATCGTAGAATCATTTTCAAAAATACTTTGGAAGAGAGGGTTTTAAGGTCTCAAAATCATTTCAGTAAACATGTTTTGGTACAAAATGGGGTGTAAGGTTGGGCTTTGAAGCTCCTCTTGTTGAAGAAATTGAACCTTTGCACTACACAACTTTCATCACCAAGTAAGCAATCAGTGGCGCCCAAAATGGGGTGTCTACAGATGTCTATCATGGATGATAGAGTTGATAAGGTGTCAATGAACCTGTTGTTCTCTCTTAATAGATGCGTAAAGGTCAGCTTCTCAAACCTAAGAATTAGAACATCCAAGGTCTAGTGATAGATCTTCATCTTTTCCTCTTTAACCTTCCAGTCTCCTTTTGCTTGAGACACAACTAGATTCGAGTCCCCAATTACGTCCAACCTTTTTGCCCCTAGTTCCAGGGCAGCATCCAAACCAGTGTACACGCCTCGTTTTCTACTTTGTTATTGGATACCTTGAACCAGAGTTTGAAAGCTAAAGGTATATGGGAATTGTCAGGTACTATCAGCAACACTCCTATCCCATAATCATATTGATTAGACACTCCATCGAAGTACATTGTCCAAATCTCTTCCTCGACTTGCAGAATAGCTTCATCTGGGAACAGGTATTCTATTGGTTCATCCCCCTCCACTGGGTGGTTTGCCAGGAACTCCACTACAGTTCTCCCCTTGATCGACTTGCGAGTAACATACTTTAGATCAAATTCGGAAAGGAGAAACAACTAACGAGCTAGCCTACTCGTAAGCGCTGGTTTCTCAAAGAGATATTTGATGGCATCTAATCTCGAAACCAGAATTACAGAGTGAGCTAACAAGTAGTGCCTCAACTTCCTGGTAGCCCATACCAAGGCTAGGCAAGCTTTTTCCAGCGAGGTGTAACGGGTCTTATAATCCAACATTTTCTTGCTCAAATAGTAGATGGCTTTCTCCACCCTATCCTCAGATTCCTGAGCAAGCATACATCCCATCGTTGTGTCTGTTACTAACAGATACAGAATCAAAGGCTTCCCCGGCTCTAGTGGCGACAACACAAGTGGGTTCTAAAGGTGCTCAAAAGCAAATTGACATCGATCATTCCATCGGAACTTCTTTCCTTTCTTCATGAGACCAAAAAGTGGTTCACAAGTCAAGGTTAATTTTGAAATAAACTGTCTTATGAATTGCACTTTACCTAGAAAGCCTTGCACTTCATTTTTAGTCCTTGGTGGTGGCATGTCTAGGATGGCCTTGATTTTGGAAGGATCCACCTCGATGCCTCTCTGTGTGATCAAGAAACCCAGCATTTTTCCCGCTGTTACGCCGAAAGTACACTTCTGCGGATTCAACCTCAGTCTGTATTCTCTAATCCATTGAAAGAATTTCTTCGAGGCGATGTAGTGGCCCTATCTTTCCTTGGACTTGACAATCATGTCGTCCACGTACACCTCGATCTCTTTATGGATCATATCATGCAAAATAGTGGTTGCAGCCCTTTGATAGGTAGCCCCGACATTCTTCAGCCCAAATGGTATCACCCTGTAGCAGTAGGTTCCCCATGGTGTAGTGAAAGCAGTTTTCTCTTTGTCCTCAGGTGCCATCAGAATTTGGTTATACATGAAAAATCTATCCAAAAATGAGAGCAATGCATAAGCATCAGTGAAGTCCACCAATTCATCAATATGCGGCAAAGGAAAGTTGTCCTTCGGACTGGCTCTGTTCAGATCTCTGAAGTCTACACACACCCAAATTTTGCCGTCTTTCTTTGACACTGGTACAATGTTGGCCAACCAAGTTAGATACTCAGATACTAGCAAGAACCCTGCGTCTGTTTGCTTAGTGACCTCTTTCTTAATCTTCAAAGCCCAATCTGGGCGTATTCTCCGCAACTTCTGTTTGATGGGTCGGGCCTCGGGGTTGAGAGGGATCCGATGCTGTACAATCTCAGGATCGATTCCAGGCATGTCTTCGTAGGACCACGCGAAAACATCTTTGAAATCTTTTAATAAAGCGACTAAGCGCTCGCGCTCCTCCGAAGACAACGTGGACCCGATCTGGACCAGACACGGATCCTTTTCAGCACCCACATTAATTGGAATGATTTCATCAGCAAGGGGTTTTGCAAACCTCTCCTCCTCTCAATCAATCAAAATTTTCAAAACCAGAGGAATTCCTTCCTCATCATTTTTATCAAAATTTTGAAAATCATGATCAATGCAATAAATAAGAGGCATAGAGAAATACTCAGAATCTGTAGTGGTATTCTCATTCACAAAGTCGAGCTCATCTAGTTCTTTAGTTATAACTGACTCAAAGGAAAAAGAAAAGAATGATCTGGACAAAACCTCGGCATTCGGGTTATCAACCCCAGGAATACCGGACCTAGACTCAAAAAAACGGGAATCTAATTCCGACCCCATAGACTCTGTGGAATCAGATTCTGGCTCACTACCGGACTGAGAACTACTAGACAGGTAACCCTCTTCCAGCTGCTAAACGAGAGATGGTGCGTCAGATGCAACCAAAATGCTACTAGAAGGGTTCACACACGGCTGGTCCCCGATCATGGAAACAGTCAGGTTATCCCCCAAGCTTTCTGAGTCGATCGGAGGATCCGAAAGGAGACATGCCAGTGTTGCTCCTACTTCAAGCTCGCTGCTGTTGGAATCACTTTTTGAACCAGGGTTCAAGGAAACTACAAAATGGGAAATCTTCTCATTCCCGAACAAAATAGCCATTCAGAGCTCCTCAGATTGGTCTGTGTACAAGTTCATAGCGCTTCCCGGTCTGCTTAGCTCTAGCCCTTTCTGCCATCTCTTTTCCTTTTCTAATCCAGTCTTCTTTGGTGGGCGTATAGCCAAGACCAAAGGCATATGGATTATGTGGCACATCGACCAATGCAGTGATGCCTTTCCGGCCACTCCTTCCCAGTCTCATTCCTTGCACGTGTTGGAGCTTGTTCATGAAGTATACAAATTGGGCGCTGACATACAAGCCCTCATCAACAGCCAATATATTTTGCACTACCTGGGCCTCAGCCAAGGTAAACCCCGAAAGGAAGACAGCCTCTTTGCCATACACAATCTCCAACACAGGTGTAGTGACCTCTGGCGGAGGATGAATAGATGAATTCCCGAAGACTATGGCCATCCCTTTCCCATGGGGGTACTTCAGTATTTGGTGGAGGGTGGAAGAGACAGCTTTCACTTTGTGCAGCCAGGGTCGCCCAAGTAGTAAGTTAAAAGTGGCCGGAACATCCAGGACATGGAACTCGATATCCTGTTGAGCTGGGCCGACCTGTACTCTAATCTGTACTGTTCTCATTACCTCTTTGATGGTATTATCATATGCCTGGATCACTTGGGCTGTAGGTACGAAATCTGTTGGTCTCAAGCCAATAGCATAAGCCGTGCGACAAGTACAAACGCTAATTGTTGACCCGGTGTCGACCAATACCACTGGTACCCACTTTTCTCGGCACTCCATTGATATGTATGGAGGCTTGTTGTGTGCAGAGCCTTCCAGCGACAGTTCCTTGTTCGAGAAGGTTAGAGTTGGCGTGGCGCCTCCCGAGAAGACTAATCCTACCAGTTGTTCCAAAGTAGTGTTGATGGACAACTTAGCTTTATCCATCGCCGACAATACAGCCTGTTTGTGCACTCGCGACGCCATAAGCAGACCCCAGATAGATATATCAGTTTGAATCTTCTTCAACTATTTCAATACAGCCTCTTCTTCCAACTGTTTTTCCTTCTACTTCTCGACTTCTTTATCTTTCTCGGATGCCTCGGGTTGGTCCAGATGCGGTGGTTTGAAATATCGGCCACTTCTCGTCATATGGTCAACCTCTTCCACATACCAAGTGTTGTTAGGAAGTTTTTCACCCCAATCCTCATCAGTATGAGCCAGGTGTAGGTCGTCGTCATCCCACCAAATTCCTTCGATAGCCAACAAGCATTTGTCCGACTCCATTTGGATTATCTTCTCGTCACAAATCTTTCTCTCAGGGTGTTGGGCTTTTTAGCTTTCCGATTGTTTTCACCCATTTCTTGCTCAAAACGCTTTAGTGCGGCTTCTTGCTCTGTATGTACAATACTAACAATGCCCAATTCCTAAGCCAATTTTTCTACACCGGTGTTTTTCGACAGTTTACCCTTCCCATCAGCCATTTTGGCCATTGCAACAGTTCCCGCTTTTTGTTCTTCCGACTTCAATTCGGTTCCCTTATCTCTATCGGGTTCATCACTTAACCACATAGAATTGTCTGTCGACCCGTTTAGATCAAACCAATCAATATGCACGTCTTCTTGATCTTGCTCATCGAAGAACTGCAAATTGTCTATGTCCTCCTCTAGGTCGGCCAAATCATTTAATCCCTGACTTGGGCCATTCTCTCGAACTACACTGACCTCCATCCCAGCCGGCAACACCACTTCCGGCTTAGCTTGATTGATTGGCACAATATAGCAGTACGGGTTGTACACCCCTTCAGATAAGTCCTCAGAGCCCTCGGGCAATGGACTGACATTTTCCACCAAGGCCAACCTCCTTGCATCCACCACTGTCACCACCACGGGTTCAAGTTGGAGTGTAAACGTGTTCATCATGCACAAATCTGTGCTCTCAGGGATGAACAACACCGGTTTAGGTAGGTGGGAAAGGGTGATATATATATATTATGGTCATAAGGGACGGCCAATGTGTGGATGAGGTTTATATGCCGGGTTGGAGGGACTTGATTATGTGGTGATAGAGGATTCATAGTGACATTGGGTTTTGGAGAGGTGCTATTACCTTATTGTCAATGACATCTTGAATCTCATGACGCAGCCTATAGCATTGATCAATGTCATGACCGTGCTGCTGGTGAAAAACATAGTATTTGGCTAGGTTGTGTTTCGGGAGAAGAGGATTGGGTAGAGGGCAAGGCTCTAGTCATTTAAGATGCCCCTTTTTTATCAACATGCCCATGGCTTTGGATAAGGACATATAAAGTGGGGTAAAGACCCTCTGGGATCGGGCTTGGTTGTTTGAGGTTTGTGGAGTTGTGTTGGATGTACTAGAAAAAGGGTTGGCGATCTTGGGTGTGGTGGTAAGCATACTCACATCCGAAGGCCGTGCAAAGGTGCTACCACTCGTGGTTGCATTGGAACTGCGTATAAACGGCCTCTTGGGCTGTTCCTTCTCATCGGCTATCAGCTCTTGTTTCATCACATCTTCAATCTGAACCCCTATCTCATGGAGCTCAGCAAATGTAAACAATGGAAAGACTATCATCTTCTATAATAATTTTCCTTACAAGTTGCGGGCCACCATTCTGATTTGATCCTTTTCGGACGACCTGAAAGTCATCATAGAGGCCTTGGCCCTCCATCGCATTATAAAGTTCGAGAAGCCCTCCTTTGGTTCCTGACGGGTTACTTCAAGATCACGGGTTGTGACCTCAATCTGGGTACTATAGGAATACTGTGCGATAAAGGCCTTAGCCATTTCCTCCCAACTTCGTTTAACAGAGTCCTCAAGTTTTGCATACCAGATAGCCGCTATCCCTGACAAGGTCCGGCAGAAAAGCGACAACTTTTGAAGTCTAGTGAGGCCCATTGGCCGCAGAATATCTGAGAATAACTGCAAATGGACCATGGGATCCCCGGAGCCATCGAACCAGTTTATGTATGGCATCTTGAATCTGTTCGACAGAGTTACTGCGGAGTCTGTGTATCCATCCTTGATGTTAGGGATTGAGTTCACACCCTATGCCCGCTTGAAAAGCTTTTCTAGCTTGTTGACCTTTTGTGCAGTGGGGTCAACCTTGAATTCAAATGGCGTCTCAGTTTGGTACACTGGTGCCTTGGAGGTTTGCAGTGGGATCGAATCTATTGGAATGCCCAAATTCTCTTGGACGTTGACAGTGACTCCATGTGTTGGAATACCCGCTGGAGGAGCATGGGATATAGAAGCTACTGCCAGCTGGGGTTGCTGTTACTGCAGCCTATTTATCACTTCCGCTTGATAGGCTGTAAGTTCAGCTTGGCAAGCAGCATCTAGCTGCATGGTTTCAATGGTTTGCTGGAGATGATGAAGCATGTCTTCCATGCTAACCGTGGGATGTTAAGCCATCAGAACTAGCAAATAATCTCTTACTAGAGTGGAAGTAAAAGACTGAGCTTGACTGGGCATGGGTGAAGTAAAAGGTGACTGTTGAACTGGTGAGTTATGCCTAACCCTCTGTTGTCTCGTAACCGGAGAGGGTGAAGCAAACACTGGTTGTCCCCTAACAAGATCCCCGGATCTGTAAAGTCTTCTTACACGGGTCCAAAATGCTTGGGGGGTAACCAAACTGTCTAAAGCAATTGTGAAAAACTACCTTGCAAAAAGAAATAAAGCAAAAAGGAAAAAAAAAAAAAATCAGAAACCGCACAGCACCTCAGTTTAGATTTTAATCAATACACTGATATAACTAAAGTTGTAGGACCATGCTCAATACTGAAATCTGCCTCCTAAAACTGATACCCAGACTTGCAATTGGTATGCACGTTCTCGTAGAGTTTCACTCTAAAAGCACATATTAAGCAAGTGAGAGCCAAAACACCCCTATGATGGGGTAGGGTTACCCTGTCCTAGTTTCGTCAGGAGCTAGGGTTTCACTATGCACAACAAGTGGTTTCACACAATCCTGCATTCAGGTAAGCAACCTGTCATAGTTTGGAATAGTCTCTATGGTTTCCAATATGCAACTAGGCCAATTGGTCAAAAAGGGTACCTCAGCAAGACTACCTAATATACCTCTCACACCTAACATTGAGAAGTGAAAGGAGGATCAAATGGTACAGTGGTAGTTCAGATCCAAGGGTTGTGTTCCCATCGTGGCAGAGCCCGCAACCGATCAGCCTTTTGGCAAGCTTTTCCAAGAGAGCCTTCGGCAAATCGTTTAGGAATAGCAGATGGCAAACACTGTGACTTAGGTGCACCGATGCAAATGCAAATGCAAAGAAACACATAAGTGTAGATAAAATAACATATCATGAGTTTGAGTCAAGTTCTCTATAATCCCCAACAGAGTCGCCAGAAACTGTAGCTCGGCTTTTTCGTGCCCCCTTTCGAAAGGTTGAAAGAAAGCCTTACAGTTTAGACTCCCGTGGTTCTGAATCTAATCTCACAAGTGCAATGTGAAATTGATAAACACCAAAGAGTCCAAATCCGGCAAATCATTTGGAAAATTAATTTTTGGATCAAAAATGCCAAAATTGGACTGCTTTGCCAGAAACAGAGTCACCACCTAAATGTTTTATTTTAGGAAGATTTAGGAAACCCATGACTCGTGCCAAAGGCCCCGTGTCCGTCATCACCAAAGCTGTCTCGGCTCGGGAACTTAAGTATGAGAGAGGAAGGTCATGAATTGAGCACCCTCGCTCGCCCGATCAAAAATCGGCCTCTACTAATCATGATATGATTTTTATCAACATTATATGCTATTGTTCCGGTTATTAAGCTAGCTTTACTATGTGATGCGCACAAGCAAGTATAGACTAGTTTGCTCAAGTTGGAACAATTCAATTTCATGTGTGTTTTGGTAAAAGTGTTTGAATTTGCCACCTCAAGTGGGCTTAAAGTTTGCGAATTTGCCACTCAACAAAGTGGGCTTAAAACTGTGGATTTGCCACTAGACATAGTGGGCTTAAAACGTACATTTGTTGAATCATTCCAATTCAAGCAACAAGCCTTCATCCACAGGCATTCAAGCAGTTTAACAAGTAAGCATTTAGCCTCATGGCAAGTATGCTAGTCATGGCAATATTCACACACATGCAAGTATGCTAAAGCACTAAAAACTCACCTAGTACTCCAAGCTAAAAAGATATGAGTTAGAAAAATATGCATGGTTCCTAACTATGCCAAATGTCTAATGCAACACATGCAATATGCAATTAATAGGCTCGGCTACTAAGCATGGCATATGAAGCAATTCGATAATATGCGGTCTAAGCACGTATTCAAAAAAGGTATTGAAATGACAATGCAGTTTGAATGATACGCCGAGCCTCAGTGCATGCAATACAAGATGAATAGATGCAAGCATAAGGTATGTTAATTAAAACATGTCCCTAATCTAAACATCAAAAGCGATTAAATAAAAGGAAGAAAGATGTGAGATTGGAAGACATACACATTATTACATTTTTGCTCTCACGAAGGAGAGTCCGAATAAATAAAGCAAAACTAACTAGCAACAAATTAGGGCTAAGCGAATTAAGCTAATTAGGCCAATTTCAGCCCATTAAAACAGAGATTTTCACAGCTCAAAAATGGCCCAAAAACAGTGGGAAAAGATAGAGAAACAAGTGTACTAAACAAGTTTAAAAGACAAGTGTTATACCTCTTGAAGCCAAGCACAACTTTAGGCACATTTACAAGTCAAAACCACCTTCAAGAGCTCCAACAAGACCTTAAGGGACCTTAGCTCAAAGGTGATCAATTTTGTTTAAGGATGTGTATGCGAAAGAGTGATATAACTAGGCAAGTGTGCACAAAATTGCAAGAGAGAGAGAGAGAAATCTAGAGAGAGAGAGAGATATTTTCGTCCCAAATTTTCTAACCCTAAAAAATGGGGGAGGACACCTCATATATATAGAAAAACATGCATTTGGCTGAGTTAAATCAGTCCATACACGTGTATAGTGATAGAGCTCATTATGCCAACAGTTGGAACAGCTGTTAAGAAAATATCTACAAAAAGGCATCAGTGGCCGGCAAGCTACATCACTGGCCGACAAGGCACAGTGGTGGCCGGCAAGGCACAAAAGAAAGCCGGCAAGGCACCAGAGGTGGCCTACTGTTCCTAGGGTGTTGAGGTTTGAAGAACTGGAGTTTTTGGGTGTGAAAAACTAAGGTTTTGGTCCAAAACAAGGCACAAAACGGACATGGTTTTAGGGCTTAAAGGCAGGGCACTCCGTCGAGGACTTTAAGCACAACACATGTAATCACAATCATCGTGTGCACAAACGATAACGACCAAGTCTTGAAGACGGTCAAAAATGGGGTGTCTACAACTGTGGTCGCCCACTCTAGCAACACCCTTCCCCTTGATTTGGCGCTTCAACATCTCCATTTCAGCTGCTATCTTCCAAATGAGGTGTCCTGGTCTTTGAGTTTGTGCTCCAAGCGCTGAGCATGCGACTCTTCCCGCCGTCGGTGACCTTCAAGACTCTTTGAATGTTCAGTGCTCCTTGCACGTTTGTCTCGCGCGGCTGTGGGAGAGGTCTCCAGGCCCACCATAGTCGGAACAGCAGGAGGGCCATCTCTTTCGGATAGACTCTGGTGTGATATCATCGACAACGGACTGCGATATTTCGTCGTTGTTGGCCATGAAAGCGATTTAAAAAGCTTGGAGAGCAAGGTTTGTCTGTCAAAGAATTCCCACAGACGGTGCCAATTGTACGGGGAGCAAATATTCTCAGTTCTCCGTACTCTTTGAATCCAAGCTTCACGTAACATTGCTTAACCTGAGAACAGAAATATTATGAGCTGCCCGGCGGTGTGTTGCCGGATGAACCCTCCGACGATCAAGTCAGTACACTTCGAGTAGAAGAAGAAGAATGAAGAGAGCACTATATAGAGAGAGAGAGAGAGTTGGGAATTCCTTCAGATTACTTACCTCTAATATCTTCATGTTTCTCCTTTTCAAGGCTGGCCATGCAGCCTCAGAAATTGTGGGCGCACTACCTCTATTGTCCTCTTCTGGGCAGACGATTGTGCTCCCCTCTACCATTCCTACACATGTAGAGACCAAAACCTCCAAACAGTGTTTGTCGAACCACCAAATGGTATTGACGTATACCAGGAATGGATTCCTCCCTCTTTGCCATTGGGCCACGTGGCATGTCGAACCGCGCTATTACTTGGTGAACCATATATTTCGATAGATAGCTATATGCCAAGTTCAACCAGACTAGACTATGATGGAAGGCATCTCGACTGCTGACCACTGACCTTATAGGCCATTTCTGCCCACACTATTGTGGACCGAACTACTTATAGCCCGGTCATAAGATGACTCGGCTACCTAGAGTCCCAATGCCGATGCAGTTCCATCCGTCCACTCTATCTTGGCCAAATCCAACGAGGCACTTCATTCGATACGAGCCCAGCTCGGTCAAACCCCCAGATACTGCGTGGACATAGCTCTGCTACCTTAGCCCGGTTTGGCAACATACCCAACGTGGACCTGATTTGGCCAAACAGCGAGCCCCCTAATTTCCTTTGAGTGGTCCAACACAACATTCCGTGTCGTTCAGCCCGGCCACACTGTTCGGCGCAAATCTCCCTCTTAGAAGCTTTTTGAGAGAAACTTAATGTGATGAAAGCCAACGTAAAGTCGAGATGGTCCAGTATTGTGGAGAAAGAGGGTAGTGAAGAAGCTGTTATTAACTGATTTAGGGATTTACCTTATAGTTTGATTATAGCTATGGCTAGGAATATGGTTTCCAATCTGGATGAATCAAAGATTGTATATGAGGACATAATGTCTCAAAAGCTTTCAAATCCTGAAATGAGCATGGATGGGTTGAGCCCTAAGGCAAGGAGTTCGAGTCATCCAGAAGATCTAGGGGTGAGAAATGTTGTCCCTCAGATGGGTGGATGTACTAGTCTACAACAAAGGATGCGAGGTAGAAGGGGTGGAAGAGGTGTTAGGCAACGGACTGGGTTCTTGGTAAATTAAAGCGAGCAATGGGAGGGTAATGATGCTACCAACTTTGTCCTAGTGGCGAACCCAGTTGTGCCGGAGAAGAAGACCTGGGCCTCAATGGTAGCTACAAACTAAAGATCTGCTATGAAACTAAGGTATTTTCCACCTGATAGCAATACTGACATTGTTGTTGATCTCCCACCTCAAGAAAACATTGAAAAATGGGAAGCTTGTTTGGTTGGCCATTTTTTAGATAGAAATCTTAACTTCAACCATGTCAAAACATATGCATTTAATCTGTGGAGGGGAAAGGGTTTGAGGGAGGTAATTTATACTAATAATGGTTTTATATTCTTCCTGTTTAACTCGAGTTCTAATAGTGCTAGTGTTCTTGAAGATGGTCCATGGTTTTTTGGGGGTCACTTTCTGATCCTGAAGAAATGGCACAAGATGATGAGGCTAAACATATCACCAGGGAAGATACAGTGCAAGCAGAGCTGTGGTTCTTGCCACTGCTCTCCTTGTTTCCCTCTCACTTCACTTGGAAACAATTCACGCAGCTACTTTCACTGTCGGTGATTCTTTAGGATGGGATTTTAGTGTTGAAAGCTGGACAAATGGGAAGCAATTCAAGGTTGAGGATATGCTAAGTAAGATGAAATACTCTGTCACCCATTTCATTTCCTATTTAGCTTCCTCACCCATTTCACTCTCTTGCTAGTCACAAAATCAATTAAACTAGTCACAATTATTTTATAAGAGAATTTATTGATTATTCTGAATTTATTCTTTTTGGTTGTGTAATTTTGAGATTTTTTTAATAAAGAGTTCTTGGATTAAGTTTTGTACAAATAGAATTTATGGAGTTATTTGATAGTTGATCTTAACAAGTATTGAAAAATAGCTCTCTCACTAGGACTGTGTGTGTGCACAATGTACATCTATATAATTTTATTGATATTGGTGTGGTGCCAAAGTTAACAATGATCTATTACCTTCTACCTATTTTAGTGATGATTAATCTCTTCCCATCACTATTGTTATTACCTTCCACCTAATATTAGTAATGCCTTGTAATATTAGTAACCCTATAGGCCTTCTTCACTCAAGTCTTGTTGTGAAAGTGAGGGTCACAATAGCTCTGATGAATAGAACCCTTCATTTGGATCCTCCTATGGTGATATGGTAAGATCTGTTATGCTTTTCTCTTTTCTCTTTTCATTTCTATTTTTAATTTATTTAGAAGTAAATTGTTCATCCACAAGCCCCTATTGGTTATTGATATTCATGCACTTAGCAATCAACATGGTGATATGTAGAGGCTTTTCTTTCCTTACTATGGTTTATGTCAAGATTGTTATACTAAATGCAACTGCTCATTACCATATGAGCTAAAATCTTCTCTTCTTCTTCTTCTTCTTCTTCTTGTTCTTCTTTTTTTTTTTTTTTTTTTTTTTGCCATTTTTCAGTTTGTATTTTCTTGGATTGTAACTACTTTTTTCAATCAGTTACTTCAGCAAGAAGACGTTCCTTAATTACTAATATTGTAGACTTGAGTTATCTTTCTCCAGTTGAACATTTAAATATGGCATATCAATTGCATCTGAAATTCAAGTATCCTTATTTTTTTTTTAAATACAAATAAATAAAACGATTCAATGAATTTTACAAGTCATGATAAGATTAAAAAAATGTTTTGCTTCCCTGTTGTATCTAAGCATCATAGGTACATAAAGGTTTTTAACTTTCTAATGCACCTGATGTTTTATTTCTAATTTATGATTGGACTTTCTATCCTAACTCATCTTACTCATTTACTAAGTCCATGGTTTTCATCAAATTTAGTATTTTAAAATTGGCTGATTGCTTTTGTTTCAGGAGAGAGAATGCCAATTTGAGATTGATATAAAAAGGGCACAAAGGTTAAAAGTCAAACGAACGTTGGAGGATAGGAATTGCTTCTTTTGTGCTGTTGCAGATCAACTGTATGGGGACTCTGATGCATATGATTTGGTTAGACACGTGTGTCGATATCCCATTTTTTGCCATCCTCAAGAGTTGGACGTCATCGCTTGTGCATATGATGATTGTGATTGCATGTGTTCATTTTAAGTGTCTGAAGTCCTTGGCGGAACGCCCTGTCTTTGAGCCTTTAAACCTTGTCTTTGTATGCCTTGTTTTGGACCAAAACTTGGTGTCTAGACCTTTTGGTGACCTGTTGGCCACCACCATAGGCTATCGGCCATGGCTCATGGTTGTCGACCATTGGTGTGGCTGGTCGGCCACCAGTGTCTTTTTCCAGATATTTGCTGACAGCTATAATAGCTGTTAGCACACTGAGCTACATCTCCCTACAAGTGTATGGTAGGATGTTTCTAAGCTCAAGGCTTGTTTTTCTATATATATGGGGTTTCCTCCCCCATTATTGAGGGTTAGAAATTTTGGAACAAAAAATCTCTCTCTCTCTCTCTCTCTCTAGATTTATCTCTCTCTCTTGCAATTTTGTGTATGCTTGTTCTCTCTACACTTTACATACACTACCTTAATCAAAGTTGCTTCTCTTTGTGTTGAGGTTATTTGAGACCCTCTTTGAGCTCTAGCAAGTGGTTTTAGCTTGGTTTGGTGCCTAAACTTGAGCTTTGCTTCAAAGGTATAACACTTGCCTTGTTTACTTTGTTTCAATATACCTGTTTTACCATCTTTTCTTACTATTTTGGGGCTGGTTTTAAACTGTAAAAAGTTCTATTTTTGTGGCTTAAAAGTGGTGGTTTGAGCCCTTTTTATTTAGGGGGTGGTTCACCCTTCTTGCTTCTTAGTTTGTCAAGTTTTTGTGCCTTTATTCATCACTTTCAAACCAACTTTTTTGGGCCTTTTAACCACTGAATTTCAGAGGTTTTTAAGTGGTAAAAACCTCATTTTGAATTCCAAAATTGGAGGGGTTAGCCTCCTCTCCTTGTGTCTTATTTGCATGCCTAGTTAGCCCCATGTATTAGCTTTTTGTGGCTCAAGTCCAGCATGTTTTACACTCTATTTTGAACTGTTTTGCCATTGTTTTGGCTATTTGGTGCCATTTGAGCCTTGTATGGCATGGTTGTAGTGTAAGTTCCTTCACTAGCTTAATTTTTTAAGGCTTTAACCACCATTGGTTTGAGTTGGTTGCATGTTTTAGTGCTTTTATTACTCATTTCCAGCATTTAATTATCTCTGTAACCTCCATCCTTTCTTGATTTTATTTTTTCTTTGAAACTGGTTCAAACTATTTGTTTATTTAAAGCATGAAATTGAGGTGTTTGTGCTTAATAGTTTAATCCCTTTTGGGGTTCATTACCAATGGCTAGGGGTGCAACTCGGGCGGGTTCGGTCGGGTCCGGAGGTTGTCCAAGCCCAGCCCAAGTTGTGCTGAGATCTACCCAGGCTCGCCCAGGCTCGAATTGTAACCCGAGGTTGTCTGCCCAAGCCCGACCCGAGTTAAACCCGAATTGCTCGAGTTGTCTGAATTGCCCGAATTGTAAATCAATTTCAATTTTTTTTTTCTCACCTACATTATTAAATTATTAAACTTTGACTTTATTTACATTTTTTTATATAGAAAATCATTAATACCATCAAAACAAATCATTTATATAATGTAAGAGAGATGTCGCTATAGTAATCTTTACAATTTATGAGTGAAAATAAAAAAAGTAAGATTTTATGCTATTTGTATATATAATATATATTCAATATGATTTAATAATATAAATTACTTTAATATCATGTAATGGCTAATAATTTTAATATATATATATTTAATATTTTTATGTATCTATATATGTATAATTCAGGTTTCGGGTTGCTCGGGTTATTTGATATCTTTGCTCAAGCCCGTCCAAATTTAATTCAGGCTTCTAAATATTTGTCCAAGCCCATACCGAATTTGAAAATATCTTGTCCAAGCCCTAAAAAAAATCGGGCTGGGTTCGGGTTGCTCGGGTTGAATCCGCCTAAGTTGCACCCCTACCAATAGCATGAGGTCTCTTTCATGCCTAAACAACCTTTGGTTTGAGCCCTCTTTCCATTAGAGGACACTCACCAATGGACTTAATGGATTAAGGAATGATTTGGTAATTCAAATGAGTAAACAAAATTGGCAAGTAAAAGAGGAAAGATAAGCATTCTTTGTGTTGCATCGCATGTGTTCAAATCGGACGTTAATTTGAACACAAGGAAAATGGGACATTTCATACTCAAAAGTGATGAAATGTGGAACTTTCCTTGGTCTCCATTACCTTTGATCATGCATGATAGGGTGATGGACATTTTGGTCTCATTTTGCATTTATTGAACTTGCACAATTGGTTTCACAAACCATCATGCAATGAAATTGCTTGATTGGTGGTTTTTGAACTAAATTTTGTCCCTCCTTTGATTTCCCCATGAAAAGGAGAGGCAAAGTGTGCAAACAACCCTTGAGAAATACACTGTTTTGCTCTCTGTTGTAGCAAGGAGGTTCAGGACAACAGTGGCCGACCGACCACCATTGGTAGCCGATTGGCCCCTTGTCGGCCATCAGTGAAATTTGCACAGTTTGTTGGTAAGGTGGAGCAGTGGTGTTCTAGAAGTGGGCAGAATTTTTAGTGATCAAATGTGCAAACAGAGGCTTGCAGCAGCAAAACAGCGGCTTTTCGGGTGGAAACCGAGCACATGCATGAGCCTCCCTTGCATTTCAAGCTTATTTAACATTTAAATATCTAGCTTAAATATGTGTTGTAATTAATTAGTTGTAGCTAATTAAGTGTTGTAAATAATTAGTTAGTTTAACTAGTTATTTGATTTCGCGGTTTGTAATAATTAGTTAACTAGAATAGTTAATTAATTCGGTTTTGTAATAGCTAGCTAGCTTAATTAGCGTAGCTAGTTGCTTAGCTTATTCATTCGGACCCTCCTTCGCAAGGGCATAATGTTGTAATAAGTGTGCGTGCGTGCGCGTATGTCTTCCAACCCCACGTCTTTCTCCATTTTATTTAATCTCTTTTGATGGTTAGATTAGGGACATCATATTTCAATTAGCATACCTTATGCTTGCATCCATTCATTTGTATTGTATGCACCGAGGCTCGGCACATCATTCAAACTGCATCGTCATTTCAATAATTCTTTGAATACGTATTTAATCGCATGTTGTTCAAATCGATCCATATGCCATATTAGTAGCTGAGCCTATTAATTACATGTTGCATGTGTTGCATTAGACATCTTGTATAATTAGGAATCATGCATTATTTTCTAACTTATGTCTTCTTAGCTTGGAGTACTAGGTGAGTTTTTACGCTTTAGCATACTTGCATAAGTGTGAATGTTGCCGTGATTAGCATGCTTGCCATGAGGCTATGTGCTTAAATGCTAAACTGCTTGAATGCCTATGGATGAAGGCATGTTGTTTGAATTGGAACGATTCAATGAATGTATGTTTTAAGCCCACTTTGTTGAATGGAAAATCATGTTTTAAGCCCACTATGTTTGGTGGCAAATCCGCATCTTTAAGCCCATTTGAGGTGGCAAATTCAAACCATTTTCGCAAACAAACATGAGTTGAGTTGTTCCAAATTGAGCAAACTAGTCTATACTTGCTTGTACGCATCACATAGTAATGCTAGTTCAATAACCGGAATAAGAGCACATAATGTTGATAAAATATCATATCATGATTAGTAGAGGCCGATCTTCGATCAGGCGAGCAGGGGTGCTCAATTCATGACCTTCCCCTCTCATACCTAAGTTCCCGAGCCGAGGCAACTTTGGTGATGACGGATACGTGGCCTGTGGCACGAGTCAGGGTTTCCTAAATTTTTCCAAAACAAAAAAATATTTAGGTGGCGACTCTGTATCTAGCAAAACAGTCCAATTTTGGCACTTTTTGATTCAAAATCAATTTTCTAAAACGATTTGTCGGATTTGGACTCTTTGATGTTTATCAGTTTCACATTACACTTATGAGATTAGATTCAGAACCGCGGGCGTCCGAACTGTAGGGTTTTCTTTTCAAACCTTCCGAAAGGGGGAGCGAAAAAAAAAATGGTAAAGAAAAGAAAAATACCATGTGAAAAGATAAAGTAGAAAGAGAAAAATGCAAAGCAAAGTGACTCTATTTTATCTTCAGGGTATATCTAGAAATTTTCTTATGAGACACATTCTAGAGTGATATACTTTGTGAGCTATTTTTTGAATTTTTGATTGGTTGATTGAGCTGTATTATTTTCCATTTGTCGAAATCTAATACTATTACAAGCTGGGAAAGGAGTTACAGAGTAGAGGTGTTAAAATTCTTAATTCTTGGTTAGCAGTTCCTTTACTTCTTCTGAGTTGCTTTGGAAGGTTGGTCCTTTCTTGACTACTAGTAGAAAAAATGTTTTATTGTCTGGTAAGGATAGGTAGTGTATTGCAGGTCTTCTTAGACTCAAGGTCCTTTGTATGAAGTTGTGCCCTTTATTTCTCCTAATCATTGCACAAAAATCCCGTAGGGTGAGCATAAAGCCCAGTAGAAAATCCTTAACAAAGTATATACATTTTATACAAGTCTCAAGAGATGGAATGCAAATGCCATGCTATACCCTTTTAAAAGAAAATCACATCTTCATCTTTGAAAACCATCATGCTCAATGATGTCATGCAATTTTAATTCTTCAAAACTTAACAATTCATTTCAAGAGCGGTAAATACGACTCTGGTAATCTCTAGGTTGGTGTCTGCAAATAAACTATACAAGTATTACCAATTTGTCATTTTTACCGGTATTAACCAGAAGGCTCGACACCTATCCGCGCAGGCTTTCGGTCTTTCACCCCGGACTCCCAGGCCAACTTATTCAATATCATCTACACCACCTATCAAGACTTACCAACGTATTTACCCCAAAACCATTCCATGAAAACATGTTTCTCAACATTCTTTTCTCAATGCAAGTTTTCAAATCAACTTTTAAAGTTTAATGTAATCAATGAATTGATATGCCAATAACACAAGGTCAATATAAATACTTTTATTCCAATTCATCATCCAAGGAATAACACAATTCCCTCTTCTCAAGTATCCTCAACAGTTAGTCATTTCAAGACTAATTTCAACGTTTTAAACAATAATTTTCAAAATGAGCAATAATTCTCATATTCCCTGAAATTCATTATTTATATAAATATAAATAAGAAATTTTTGAAGCATCCATTTATTTTGACACACAAAATAAATATAACTATATCATTCATGGATTTTCAGTCTCTTAAAAAAAATCTCCAAATTCTAGGTTTTCTCACCAAAACTATACAACTCAAATCTTTTGAAAGAAAACTTTCCAAAATCATCTTTTCTTCAATCAACGAAGATCAAAACCCATAAGATCATTTTAAAAGAACAAGAGACAAACCCACTTTCAAAATCGCTCAACTTTTTGAATCAACAATCAATTTCCAAAGCTATTGAAGGATGATTTCGAAAATCATATAGATCTTACATATATATATATATATATATATAACTCTAAGAAAATCCCTACCTCAAGTTTTGAAGAAGAAATGAGATAAAACCCCAAAATTTGCGGTATCGAAACTCAATCTCCACCACACACAACGAAGCCCTCGAGAAGTTACACAACTTTGATGAACAACTTCGGTCTAACTCCAAACAGATCTTAAGAAATCAAGGTTTGATCCAATTAGGTACAGGGAAATGTAGAGAAAAGGGAGAGGAAAGGGTTTTTTAGAGAGAGAGATATACAAAAGTGATCTGAAATATCAGATTTACGAATTGATATAACATGGTCCGCTCGAGCGTGGAAAGCCCCGCTCGAGCGTCAAATACACTTTCCCAATACTTTTGCAGACAGGTTAAACTTCTGGAACCAAACATTCTCCGCTCGAGTGTATAAACGGCCGCTCGAGCGGACAAGCAACTTCGAATGCATTTTGCATTTTTGCTTCGGGGATGCTGCCCCTACCCCGCCAGGGCACTACCCCCTGGACCCTTACGAGCTGACCGGGCAGCTCGATCCCCGACCTGTCCAATCGAAGTGGCAAAACATGAAAGAAGGGTCAAAACCGGGATCGCTACATAACTCTTTAATCTTCGAAAAATAATTGTGAGTACAAAACTCACTTCCCTTGATTTATATTTAATTGGTTGTTTTTATTTTTTATTTTGTTTATTTTATACTCAATTTATATTTAGTTATGGACGGGCAAGAAACTAAATGTCACCGTATCGCGGGAAACTACCATTTTGTCTTAGTGTGGATGGAACTACTTGCCTTGTCCCGTAACAAGAATTAAATGAATTTTTATTTGTGTTTGGTAGACACGTGGGTGTTAAATAATTGTACTCATACCAGTATATTTGTATACTGACCCATTTTGTCTCTTGACATCTCGGATGCTTTCTATTTGAACGCAGACGAGCTTCCTTTACAGGATTAGCTACGGTGGTGACGTGGAATAACTATAGTTATTGGACATGTCTCTTGGATTTATTTTGTTTTCTTAAGTTTAGGGTTGATATTAGTTTATTGTATTTATTATTATTTTTATGACCTTAGTATTTTGACAATTTGACATTGTAGGTTATTTTTCAACTTTGCATTATTTAAGTTATTTTGATTAGTTATTGTTATTTTAATGTTGGAGGTATTGGTTAGTTATGAAAATTTATGATGGATGGTTTGGTTGGCGTTTTGTTAGTTTTTTTTTAATCCCTTATAATCTTTTGAGTATGGAATTTATTTAAACCTTATAGAGACGAGAATGTGTAATTTAATTAATTTAATGTGTTATTTAATTATATATAATTAATTTGAATATTTATATATATATAAAAGGTGTTATATATATATATTGATTATATATTTATATTTATGTATGTTATATTTATGTTGTACTTATATAATATTATATAATATATCAATTAGGTTAAGTATTAGAGCCTCACTTAGATAATAAATAAAAATAAAAGAAAAGAAAAGATGTTATATATTAGGTTATCATGTTGCTGCCTAAAGCAAAACAAAAAGAGTGAGGGCTCTGTGTATGGGGCAGTCAAGAGAGAGAAGGAAACGGCAGGAGAGAGGAGTGGAGAAGAAAAAGGGTTATTTTGGTGGCTTTATTAATTCTTCAAGTATTTTCTTTGATCTTCAAAAAATATTGTGATTGCAAAACCCAATTCTCTTGATTTATGTTTAATACATTGTTTTTATTTATTTATTTTTATTTATTTGATGTTGGTTTAATTTTGTATTTGTATGTAGAGGATGGATTGATTTTAATTATTTTGATTAATTGTCTATGCAAGATTTAGGGATTTTATTTGTATTTATTTTATGGTTGAAATCACATTCATGAATCTATGAAATTAAAATAAACTTGGAACCCATAAATAAATTCCTTATACTCCACCATGACTCTATGGATTGTTGTTTTGTTTGAGTGATGATGAGAAAGAGTGCATAAGAAAAAAAAAAAAAGGATTATGAGATTTATTTGAATGTCTTAAGCTTGGCATTGTTATGTTTGTTCTCATGAGTAGATGAAAGATTGTGTATATATATATATATTATTGCCTCGTTCTCATGAGTAGACGAGTGCTTTGATTTACGCGCGTACGTATATGCTAACCATCCAAGGAGTGTGGGTTAAAATCAGGACAATATTCTCGTGCAAGTTTGGCTTCGGAGCGGTGTTAGGTATACAGGAGGCACATGGGATATATGTGTAGGCCGTAAGTGAAGGGACGAAGTGGTGGAGTTAAGGTATAAAAAATTAAATATGAGTTTATTGTTATAATGTGAATTGTATTGATTTGTACTTCTTGAAAAATAGTAAACGACTCGATAAATTATGAAATTTGAGCAGAGGCATGTATACATGATTCTAGATTACTTTTATGTTTTAACTTTTTATTAAAAAGATCGATTAAAACTTATAATTGGATGATCTTGGTTATAGTAGTTTTGATTCATTTTAGCAATGTTGATTTTAGAGGCTGTTTTAACCTCCGAAATGAGCTCATTTTTATTGGTTTCGCGTAAAATGAAGTAAAACATTATTCTAAACACTTTTCATGTTTTGAACGTTTCTGAAAAAATTCATCTTATAACAGTTTCTTTTCATTTTCAGTTCCAGATTTTTCGATCGAATTTCATTTAGGATTTTCTATTAAATTTTTCTCTCAACCTGTTTAGTTTCTACTAAATTCATTTGTGTTACCTTTTAGGAAATTTGATTCTGTACAACTTTTGTTCTTTAAGTTTTGGTCAATTCGAATTATTTAAGCATGAAACGGTGCATTTTTATACTTCTTCAGCAAGTTACTTATGATTAAATTATACTAAATTAAATTATACTAACTTTATTTTTTTGCAGAATGGTGGGTCTTACTAACTTTTTATGCAAGGCTGACCCACCATATTTTTATTTTTATTTTGTTTATTTTATACTCAATTTATATTTTGTTGTGTACAGGCATGAAACTAAATGCCACCGTATCTCGGGAAACTGCCCATTCATCTCAGTGCGGATGGAACTATTTGTCTTGTCCTGTAACAAGAATTAAATGTATTTTTGTTTGTGTCTAGTGGACACGTGGGTGTTAAATCTTGTACTCATACTACTATACCTGTATACTGACTTGTTTTGTCTCTTGACAACTCGGGTGCGTTCTATTTGAGCGCAGCCGAGCTTCCTTTGCAGAATTAGTTGGGGCTACGGTGGTGACGTGGAATAACTATAGTTGTTAGACATGTCGTTTGGACTTCTTTTGTTTTCTTGAGCTTAGGGTTGATATTAGTTTATGTATTTATTTTTTTTATGACTTTAGTATTTGGATAATTTGGCATGGTTTGTAACATTAAATTATTTAAGTTATTTTGACTATTTATTGTTACTTTAATGTTAGAGGTATTGGTTAGTTATAAAGGTATGGTGGATGGTTTGGTTGGCGTTTTGTTAGTTTTTTTTTTTTTTTTTTTTTTTTTTTTTAATCCCTTGTAATTTTTTGAGGATGGAAATTTACTTAAACCCTTTGGAGACATGAATGTTTAGATTTTTTTTCACCCCTAGGATTTGGATGATCGAATATTGATTGGGGTTTAGTCCTAATTTAAATTTAATTGTCCAAATTTTGGGGCGTGACAAGTATACCACTTACTGCTTTTTGAACCCAGTATGGGTTATACAAATTTCCTACAATGCCTTTTGGTTTTACCAATGCTCCTGCCTATTTCATGGACTTGATGAACAGAAATTTTCAACTGTATCTAAATAAGTTTGTGATTATCTTCATAGATGATATTCTGGTGTATTCTAAGAATGACGAAGAACACTTGAAAGTCGTGTTGCAGACTTTGAGGGAGCAGTAGTTATACGCTAAGTTCAGTAAGTGTCACTTTTGGGAGAAAGAAGTTCGATTTTTGGGACATGTTGTATCCAATCAAGGGATAGCGGTACATCTTGAGAAAGTTGTTGCAATCAAAGAATGGAAACAACCCATGAACCTTTCAGAGGTGAGGAGTTTTCTAGGACTAGCTGGTTATTACAGGAGGTTTATAGAGAAGTTTTCCACTATTGCAGCGCCTATGACCAAGTTTACCTGCAAGAATGTGAAGTTTGTATGGACGGATGATTGTGAGAGAGCTTTCCAAGAGTTAAAGCAGCGTTTGACTATAGCACCGGTGTTAACTATACTAATACAAAGAGAAAAGTTAGTAGTGTTTACTAATGCGAATGAAACTGGGTTGGATGCGTGTTGATGCAGCATCAGAAGGTTATATCTTATGCCTCACAACAATTAAAACCTCATAAGAGATGATACCTTACTCATGACTTAGAGCTAGTAGCAGTTGTTTTTTTGTTGAAAGTGTGGCGACACTACTTGTTTAGGGAGCACTTTGAGTTGTACACAGATCACAAGAGCCTCAGATATCTTTTTTCTCAAAAAGAGTTGAACATAAGGCAACAAAGGTGGGTTGAATTCATCAGTAGTTATGATTTCGAGATCCTTTACCACCCAGGAAAAGGAAATGTGGTCACAGATGCACTTAGTCGACAACATGAGATTATAGCTTCTTTGATGATTCAGGAATGGAAGTCCTTGGAGTTAATTTCGATGCACAATGTTCAACCAATAGAGAGTATTGAGAGGGCATACATTGGTAGTTTGACCGTGCAGCTGATGTTACTGGGTAAAGTTCGTCAGATGTAGAATTTAGATGGGTTTCTCGTCAGCAAGCTTGAAGATCTTGTAGTGGATTTGATCGATGATTATACTCCTAATTGGTCTGTGGACTCAGATGGGGGATTGCGACTTAAGAGCAAGTTGTGTGTACCTAACATTGTTGAATTGAGGAAAAAGATTATAGATGATGCCCATAGATCTCGATATACCATTCACCCTGGTGGGACTAAGATGTATCATGACTTAAAGAGGACGTTTTGGTGGGAAGGTATGAAGAAGGACGTAGGAGAGTATATTTCTCGATGTTATGTGTGTCAATAAGTTATGGCAGAACACTAACGACTATTTGGACTTTTGTAACCTCTCGAGATCCCTACTTGGAAATGGGAGTATATCTCTATGGATTTCGTGGATGGATTGTCACGGTCTAAGCGAGGTAATGAATCCATTTGGGTGATAGTGGATTGACTCACCAAGTCTGCTCATTTTATTCCAATCAGTGTTCACCGAACTGCGAATAAACTGGCTAGGTTGTATATTCGGGAGATGGGCAACTTCATGGCGCACCAGTTTCTATAGTTTCGGATCATAATCCATTTTTTGTGGCAATGTTTTGGGAGAGTTTTCAGCATGCTTTGGGTGCTAGGTTAGACCTGAGCACGACTTATCGTCCTCAGACGGATGGGTAAATTGAGCGGGTAAATCAGATCTTGGAAGATATGTTGAGAGCATGTGTCCTTAATCTTGGTGGTAGTTAGGAAGAACACTTTCCATTGGTGGAGTTTGCTTATAATAATAGCTATCACTCCAGTATTGGGATGGCACCTTTTCAGGCTTTGTATGAGAGGCTATGTCGATCACCTGCTTGTTGGATGAAGGTAGGAGATGCGCCGTTGTTAGGGCCAGAGTTGGTGAGAGAGACCACGGAGAAGGTGAACATTATTCGGGAACGTATTAAGACTGCACAGTGTCGTCGGTAGAGTTATGTTGATAGAAAACGTAAGGGGGTAAAGTTGAATGTTGGAGATTTTGTGTTTTTGAAGGTTTCACCGGTGAAAGGAATCATGCGGTTTAGAAAGAAGGCAAAGTTGGCACCTAGATTTGTGGGGCCATATGAGATCACCGAGAGGATTGGTAATATGGCTTACAAATTAGCCTTACCACCTACTTTAGCTATGATTCACAACGTGTTCCATGTATCTTTATTGCGGAAGTGTGTGCAAGACCCTTTCCAAGTAGTATCACCAGAGATGTTGGAGATTAGTGACGATCTAACGTATGTGGTCAGACTGGTTACTATTCTAGACCGAGATGTAAAGCAGTTACGGCGCAAGAAAGTAAACTTGGTGAAAGTGTAATGGAGCGAGGATGAGAACGATATCACTTGGGAATTGGAAGAGAAAGTTCGGCGTATGCACTCTGAGCTTTTTGTTTAATACTCTCTCCTATCGAATCTCAAGACGAGATTCTTTTGAGGTGTGTAGATTGTAACGACCCTGATTTTTCGTAAATCTTTATTTATTTATTTATTTATTAGTATTATTATTATTATTATTATGATCTTACCTTATTTTTGGCTTTATTACCCGTGTGATTACATGAGAATTTAATGTGTTATTTAATTAATTTAATGTGACATTTAATTATATATAATTAATTTGAATAGTTATATATATTTTATATATGTATAAAAAAGGTGATATATATGTGTGTGTGTGTATGTGTGTGTGTGTATTGATCATATATAGCATATTTATATATGTTGTATTTATATTGTATTTGTATAATGTAATATAATATATAATAATAAAAAAATGGGTGTTATATCATGAGGGGCTATCAATTAGGTTATAAGCATTAGGAAAAGAAAGAAAACAAAAAGAAAAGAGGGTTGTGTGCAGCCGAGAGAGAGAGAGAGAGAGAGAGAGAGAGAGATAGACTTTGTGATTTGGGTTTTGAAGCAAAAGCAGCCATGTGAAGAGAAGAAAAAAAGGGGAGACGGCAGAAGAGAAAGAAGAGAGGAGAAAAATAAAAGAAAGGGGTTAGGGTTTTATTTTGGGGGTTTTATTAATTCTTCAAGTAACTCTTTAATCTTCAAAAAATAATTGTGAGTACAAAACCCACTTCCATTGATTTATGTTTAATTCGTTGTTTTTATTTATTTATTTTTATTTCTTTGATGTTAGTTTGATTTTATATTTACATGAAGATAATAGATTGATTTTAATTATTTTGATTAGCTGTGTATGTCAGGTTTAGGATTTTTATATGTATTTATTTTATGGTTGTAATCAAACTCATGGTTATATGAAATTAAAATAAATTAGGAACCCATAAATAAATTCCTTATACTCCACCATGACTCCACGGATTGTTGTTTTATTTGAGTGAAGGTGAGAAAGAGTGTATAAAAAAAATATGAGGATTATGAAATTTATTTAAATGCCTTAGGCTTGGCATTGTTATGTTTGTTCTCATGAATAGATGAGAGATTGTGTATATATATATATATATATTGTTGCCTTGTTCTCATGAGTAGACGAGTGCTTTGATTTACATGCGTACGTATATGACCATCTGGAGAGTGTGGGTCAAACTCAGAACAATATCCCCATTCAAGTTTGGCTTCGGAGTGGTGTTAGGTATAGAGGAGGCACATGGGATATATGTGTAGGCTGGAAGTGAAGGGCTGAAGTGGTGGAGTTAAGGTACAAATAATTAAATATGAGTTTATTAGTATAATGTGAATTGTATTGATTTGTACATCTTGAAAAATAATAAACGACCTTGATAAATTATGAAATTTAGGTAGAGGCATGTATACATAATTATAGACAACTTTTGTATTTTAACTTTGTACTAAAAAGATCGATTAGAACTTGTAATCGGATAATCTTGGTTATAGTAGTTTTTATTCATTCTAGCAATGCAGATTTTAGAGGTTGTTTTAACTCACAAAACGAGCTTATTTTTATTGGTTTCACGTAAACTAAAGTAAAACATTATTTTGAACACTTTTCATATTTTGAACTTTTCCCCAAAAAAATCATCTTACAGCAATTTCTTTTCGTTTTCAGTTCTAGATTTTTCGATCGAATTTCGTTTAAGATTTTCTATTAAGTTTTTCTCTTAACCTGTTCAGTTTCTACTAAATTTGTTTGCAAAATTTTTTATAAAATTTGATTCTGTACAACTTTTGTTCTTTGAGTTTTGATTAATTCGAATCATTTAAGTATGAAACTGTGCATTTTTATACTTCTTCAGCAAGTTACTTATGATTGAATTATACTAACTTTTTTTTTTTTGGTAGAATGGTGAGTCTTACTAACTTTTTATGCAGGGTTGACCCACCATATTTTTTATTTTTTATTTTTTATTTTGTTTATTTTATACTCAATTTATATTTAGTTGTGTACAGGCAAGAAACTAAATGCCACCGTATCGCGGGAAACTACCCCTTTGTCTCGATGCAAATGGAACTACTTGTCTTGTCCCGTAACAGGAATTAAATATATTTTTATTTGTGTTTGGTGGACACGTGAGTGTTAAATAATTGAACTCATACCAATATATTTGTATACTGACTCGTTTTGTCTCTTGACATCTCAAATGCGTTCTATTTGAGCGTAACCGGGCTTCCTTTGCAAGATTAGTTGAGGCTACGGTGGTGACGTGGAATAATTATAGTTGTTGGACATGTCTTTTAGATTTCTTTTGTTTTCTTGAGCTTAGGGTTGATATTAGTTTACTGTATTTATTATTTTTTTTATGACCTTAGTATTTTGACAATTTGACATTATAGGTTATTTTTCACCTTTGCATTATTTAAGTTGTTTTGATTAGTTATTGTTACTTTAATGTTGGAGGTATTGGTTAGTTATGAAAATTTATGGTGGATGGTTTGGTTGGCATTTTGTTAGTTTTTTTTTAATCCCTTGTAATCTTTTGAGCATGGAATTTATTTAAACCTTATGGAGACGAGAACGTTTAGTTTTTTTTTGTTTCATCCCTAGGATTTGGATGATGGAATGTTGATTAGGGTTTAGTTCTAATTTAATATTTAATTGTCCAAATTTTGGAGCGTGACGACTTGGGCTCCCTAAAATTGGTCAAACAAATCATCTATACGGAACAGTGGATATTTATTCTTCGCAGTTACTCTGTTCAATTCTCAGTAATCTATACATAACCTCAAAGACCTATCTTTCCTTTTAATAAATAACATTGGAGCACCCCAAGGCGAAGTGCTCGGGCGAATGAACTTTTTACCTAATAGTTATTGCAATTGGATTTTCAGTTCTTTCAATTCGGTGGTTAACATTCTATACGGGGTTTTAGAAATAGATTGTGTTCCAAGTACTACCTCAATGGCAAATTCAATTTCCCTATCTATCAGATCCTCGAGCAATTCATTAGGAAACGCATCAGGACATTCAAAAACTATAGGAATATTTTCCATATGAACATCATCAGTAGCCACATTCAAGACACAACATAAATAACCCCTACATCCCTTTCTCAATAATTTGATAGCTTTCATAGAAAAAATCAAGTACGGGGGAGGAACGACACACTAAATACAAATTCAGGCAACCCCAGTGGCCGAAGTATAACCAATTTAGCAACCCAATCAATAGTAGCATGATACTTTGCAAACCAATCCATACCTAATATACAATCAAAATGATCAATATTCACGGGTAGTAAATCAACATACAACAATATATCACCAATCATAACATCACATGCCAGATATACATAAGCACATAACATAGAAACCCCAGACGGTGTAGATACAGACAATAAGTAATTCATAGGTTCTAGAGGTCTAGTCAATTTTCAAGAAAAAGCATACAATACAAAGGAATGCATAGAACCAGAATCTATCAACACATAGGCATTCTGAGCACAGATAGAAATGATACTTGACACCACTGATTTAGTGTTCTACATATCCCCAGCCACAAGTGCAAATACTTGACCCTGCTTTAAAGTTTCTCTTCCAGTATTGGTTCTCATATTTGATCTCGGTGCAAGATCAGATCTGGCTGAACTTGTCGCAGGACAATTGGTGTTTTCAAACATGAATTGACAATCTTTCACCATGTAGCCAACTTTGTCAAACCAGAAACAAGCACCAGATACACTGTGACATACACCCTTATGTTTTCTTCTACATTCGGTAAAAACAATTGCAGATCCATTACGTTGATTTGGTAGATCCCATATTTTGCTTCTTGGTCATAGAAAATGAACGACCCTTTTCTGAAATTGAATTCATATTTTTTGCCTCTTCATTCAGTTGTTAGGGCTTTAGCTTGTTTCATAGAGGCCAAATTGGCTTATGTTATTAAGGCTCAGTCAAGCACATCCACATATTTAGGCAGTTTTAAAACTCTAATCCGATCAAACACACCTAAGTTCAAACCCCCTTCAAATTTTCGAGCCTTTTGTAGTTCGTGTCCACCATGTGAGGAGCGAATCGGGCCAACTCTGTAAATATAGCCTCATACTCGACTACAGACAGGTTGCCGCTTTAATTGTTCAAACTTTGACACTTTTCGGTCCTTGAAACATTTAGGGAAATATTTCTCGTAGAAAATTTCCTTAAATTGATTCCATGTCATGGTCCCATTGTCATTTTGGATCAACATCCATCAACGTCGGGCTTTCTCTTTTAAAGTATAGGTGGCCAGTAGGACTTTCTGAGTTTCAGAATAAGGAAACACTTCAAATAATTTCTCAATTTCAAGCATCCATGTTTCGGCATTTAGTGGTTCAATGCCACTCAGAAAAGTTGGCGGCTTCATCTTGGTAAACTTCTGAGTCAACGTAATTATATCATTGTTTACTGGTTCAACCTGGACAGGAGAAGACGGGGGAGGCAATGGCACTTGTCTCTGTTGTTGTTGCCTTAAGGATTCGGTTAGAGCTTCATGCATTCTTTCCATTCGATTCTTAGAGGATTCAGTTGCATCACCACTTCTTGTATTTTCCATTTGCTATAGGTAAACAAGATAGATAATAAACATAGGCAAATAGTTCTTTTCACAAATTCACGATATTCGGCTCTATTCATTTCAGATCCATATGTTCATATAACTATTACACACACTCACACATGCAGATGTAATGTCCCTAGTTCTTTTCTAAGACATCCTATAGCTCATATGGACGCATGTGTGTAGTATAACACATGATCTGATACCACTCTGCTACGACCCAAACCCGTCCATATAGGTTTAGCATCGTAACCGGCCAGTAATCCTGGAATTACCAAAGGCCTCCGAACAAATTAAACAGAATTAAAGAGCTAGCAGAAGCAAATATTAGAATACAATGTCCATAGAGCTGTGCAGACATACATAGGATAGAAAATTTAGAATTTAAATACATATATGTGACGTCATATTTACATTAGTCTTATATCACCATTACAGATACAGCCAAAAAGAGACTTAGCCCAATATACAGAATGTACAAAAACTTGTTCAGACTTAAACAAAAGAAAACAAAGATCTTAAACAAGGTTCACAAAAACTTGACCACTTCACAAAACAGGAACCTCCTCAAGAGGCACAATGGCTGGCTAACAAAACAGATTTCTAGGAAATCATCACTAAACCTGGTCACGCGCCTGATCACCTACATACAAAAATAATACAGTGAGCTGGACCCCAGTGAATAATAATAAAGTAAAGATTTTAATGAATGATGTCCATAACAAATTCAGAAATCAGAGTTCAGATTCAAAAACATATTCATATTCATATTCAGAATTCAGAATTTACAACTAGTCATACGTTGTACATCTATTAGCGCTCACAGTATAGTTGACCTATTTATATGGGACGTAAGCAGTTGACTCATGTGCACAGAGACATTCATAAGGATCCATAAACAATTGACCCATGATCACATGGGACATATAGTTGACTCATGCATGATTACATGAGAAGTTCAATTGACTTATGATTACATGAGACGTTCAGAGCAGATAACAAATATCACATGATGCTAAGTATCTCAATACACAACTAAAGGCTTGAATTCTTACCTTAGGTGCTTAATTGTGTCCTAGATGCTTAGATGTTTCAGCTCGCAAATCAATTTTTCAACTCCCTTCCAATTCTCAAGCTTAGATGCAAATTTTCTTGGTCTCTCCCTCTCTCTCTCACGTTTTTGGTGTCAAAGAAGATGATGAAGTCAAGTCTAGAATGTGCATATAAGCCTTATATAGGCCTATTAATGGAGTTAATTAACTTTGGCTTAACTTTAATCAATTATCATTAGTTTATTCTAATTATTTGGTCCCAAATCAGATTTCAATTAAACCTACCATAATTTTCTAAAATTTCCAAATTACACGTTGACCTAGTCAATTTTGTGTTCGATGGCCGATAAGGCCTTCAATTCGCATACCAAAACAGAAATTCAGACAGATATTCGTACCATTGACAAATATAAACACAAATAACACATGTAATGCATAATTAACACATGATTTCTCCTTAATTATTCAGTAAGCATTCTTAATTAAGGATTATAGACTAATCACAGGTCGGGGTTGTTACAGACGTAGATTTTACAAATTGAAGACAATTTTTAAGTAATAAGTTATGTCTCTATCTCTCTTTTATTTTAACATTATGTGATATTTTTAATTTATAAATTTTAAGATTTTGTTGAAAAATCATTTCACTTAGTTAAAGGAAAAGTGGAGTTTTAAAAATTTAAGTCAGGTTTAATGAAATAATAAGTATAATTTCATTAACTAGTAATTCAAGTCTATTTTATTCATTAGTAATTCATGTTTAATTAAGTAGTAAGTATAGTTTGATTGAGTAATAAACGGAAACTCATTGAGAAATAAAAAGTCTAATGACGCAATAGGTAAAAATTTATTAAGTAGTAAGTTGGGTTTAATTGAGTAGTATGTGAAATCTCATCGAGTAATAACTCAAGTCAACTTATCATGAAATAGTAAGTAGTAAGTGAAGTCTAGTGAAGTAGTAAGTAGAATTTATTTGAGTAGTAACTAAAGTTTAATAAAGTAGTAAGTGAAAGCTCATTGAGTAATAAATGAATTCCAATGAAATAGTAAGTAAAATCTCATTAAGTAGTAAGTGAAATATAATGAAATAGTAAATGAAAGATTATTGAGTAGTAAGTGGAATTTAATTAAATAGTAAATAAAGTCACTTATTACTTCACTAGACTCTACTTACTATTTAATGAGCTTCCACTTACTTTTTCACTAAACTCCATTTACTATTCAATGAGCTTCTATTTACTACTTCACTAGACTCCATTTACTATTCAATGAGCTTTCCACTTATTACTTCACTAGACTCCACTTACTACTCAATGAACTTCCACTTATTATTTCATTACACTTCACTTACTACTCAACAAGTTTTTACTTGATACTTCACTATACTCCCATGTATTACTCAATGAGGTTTCACTTGCTACTTCACTATACTCCACTTCAATGAGCTTTCACTTACGAGTAGTAAATAAGGTTTAATTTAGTACTAAGTAGAATCTCATTAAATAATAAGTAAGATTTAATTTAGTAGTAAGTCAAGTCCAATAATTTAGTAGTAAGTCAAGTCCAGTCATTAAGTAGTAAGTAAGATTTAATTGAGTAGTAAATCAAGTCAAATGAAGTGGTGTCTTATTGAGTATTAAGGGCTGGTTTGGGGTGTCCTAAAAAAGTGCACTTTTTGTCTTTTTGGACTAAAAAAGTTAAGAAAAAAATATGAAAGTTTGGGTTAACTTTTTGGATTTTTATGGAAAAATGTGTATTAAAAAATTGTATAAAAAGAGTGTGTAAGAGATGAATAGTGACAGGTGGGCCCAGCCGTACAAATCAGGCAGCCGTGTATTGGGGTTCAAAATTATTGGGTAATTTTTGTACAAAGCATTGGACGGTTTTGTTTGGACCGTGGGGGTCATCACGGGTCCCATTTTAATAATCTGAACCGTTCAATGTGTGTAACTCGTCGAACACTATATATCTATAAAAAATCACGTTAATCGGATATCGATAGCTATCTGATCAGATCTATTTATTTTTCAATCATTAATTATAACACCATCCATTTGTCGTACAAAACTGATCTGATCATATAGTTATCGATATCCGATCAATGTGATTTTTTGCAGATATATAGTACTCGACGATTTCTACACATTGAACGGTTCAGATTATCAAAACGGGACCCGTGATGGCCCCATCTGACGAACAGCAGTGTGTGTAAATCACACCGAATCAAACATTACAAAAGCCACTTCCGCAGCACAGCAGCTGCAGTGGTCACTTCGGTGGTCATAATTTGTTGAAAAAAATTATTTTTTAATTTTTTTTTTTTTGGTGAATAGTAATATCTTTTTGGATTTTGGAGTAACTTTTTGACTTTTTGACTTATATAGGTCAAGCCAAACTAGGCCTAAGTTAAGTCTAATAAATATTACATTTTACATTTTGATTAAAATTTATTGTTTAATAATTTAAAATTCATATTTTTATTTATCACTAACCATTTATTATAATCTACTTACAATTTGTTCTAATTTTATTTTCCACTCAACAGTTGTGGGGAGATAATTTTCGACATGTCCACATGACCAGGCTTATGGCTGAGGTGGGCCTCCCTATTAGTTAAAAAACAAGGTGTGAATGATGTGAGTGGTGTGACTGGGGAGCGCTGTATTAATATTAACAGAAAAGTGGGAATAAATTGTCCTTTTCATGCCATGGTTCAATGCACGAAGAAGATCCAAACCTCCAACCTGAGATTTTTCGATCTCACTGGAACCAAAAGCAGAATCTATCATCCAAATATAGAAAAACTCCACTCTCCAACAGCAAGTCAACAACATATACAAAAATAGAGCGAGTTCGTCGAATGGGGAGAATTTTCATCTAAGGGGAAAAGTCCTGTGAAGAACAGATACGAACTCTGGAGGGGAATACTTGTAGAAGCAGAAACGGAGGAAAAATTCTTTACACTCTGCAAAAAAAAAAATGTCCCACCAATTACGTCACAAAATACCCCCAATTAAAAACATTTTCGAGGGATCATTACAAAAGAGAGAGGCCCCCATATACTAATCCCTTTAATTCATTTTCTTTCTTAAATGAAGAAGTAAAAAAATGGGCAAAAAATAATATTTTGTTTGTAAGTCAAAATTTTTTACAATACGAGTTATATCAAAATTGTTGTCTCTCCGTTTGGAGGGAAGACGACTGAATTAGATTAGGGATACACAAAAATAATATCAACAATTTATATACTGACGAAGAACTCTCCTCCTCCTCTAATAACAGGAACCAGAATAGCAGCTCATCCGCCCAATCTCCCTCTACCTCGAAGGACCCTCAAGAACAGGGAAAACCGCTTGGGCTAGAAGTCTCGGACGACACAATTACTTCTCTGGCAGAATAAGCTTCAACAAATACGATCAAGACACCGTCTACAACGTCATAGACGACATCAAATACTCGACAGTCCCTATCGAATTAATGAAAAATTTAGAAGGTTGCCAGAGAGACTTCCATGCATTTGTTAAATTCCAACCAGATCTCACTATTAGAGGAGGAATTCCATGTATTATATTAACTAATGGGGACAGTAGTTGGTTAGATGCAATGTCCCCAAAAATGAGAGAATGGTTTGATGTTAATATAACCACTGTCATGATTAAAGAAAAAAATTTATTAATTTTATTTATGAAACCATTCAAACTTTTATTTACTTACTACATTTCTCTTATCATCAACTATTACATCTTGAGTCACATCACTATTTTTTACACTAATGATTACATTTCATAAAACATTAGAAAATTCTGCGAGGTCCATAACAACTGATCCTCTACGATCAACTTCCTCTTTGCTAACACCAACCTCTGAAATCGACGGACCAAGATCAATATCAACAGTGTCATCACCACCTTTACGTACATTAATCTCAGACAAACTCAGATGACCTCTACGTTCATGAATAATGAACCACTTTCCCCAAAACCTCCTAACAACAAATCTCTTCGCCTCTCTGGTAAACCCACAAACTTAGTCCGTGTCAGAATCGGAATGGCCTTTGTTGAAGAACAATGCCAAACATCAACATTTTCATTAGTATATTTTGAACATACAGTTGTAACTTCCTCCCTCCCCTCTTAGTCTTCTTAATATATCGGGGAATATTCTGAACATACCGTCTGCGAATGTACGCCGCCTTAAAAGGTGCACGACCACAATAACTACGCTTATATCCATTGGCCGCCGGTGTCCTTGACCGGTAGTACACAAGGGAAGTCTGATATTGGCTCCTCATTATTTCTTCCATTTTTTATAAAACACTCCAAATATTTTATCCTACAAATTCTACAGATTCTCTTACCTCTGCTAACCATTCTATTCAGACACCTTAACTTTGATATTTTTTCCCTCTGCACCTTGTACCCACGAACAAACTTCGCCGGAGTTGACCACCGCCTTTCTTCCCACAGTCCTATTTGCCACATCAAAAAACGATCTACACACATTTGAGTGAACTACCCGTAATTCTCAAGATACTCTTCTAAGGAGTATAACATTGTATACCAAAACAATCATAAAAAGAAAGACTGAAAATGAGGGACGAAACAAGGTACCAGAAAACAACTTCACCACAATAGCTATCCCACTGCAAAAGCATATTCCTCTCTGCCAAAAAATGTTTTCTAGTACCAAATAAATAGCCAAAGTGGCTCGTGTGTAAGGACGAAGATACCCCATTCAAAATAATTCAAACACATTTATTTTCTCGTCTTTGTTTTATGTCTATCATTCTACAAGAATATTTACTTTACAACCACGCAAACTACCAAAAAAGTGACACGTGTATAGCACTATCTAGCAAAGAAATCAAAAGTGCTCACACCACTCACATCTAGGCCCGGGTGTGACTTCCTTTTAACCTCATCCATACACGTGTCCATAAGTACAACAATGGACGGCCGAAATCAGCGGGAAAGGAGGGCGCTGGTAATATTAATACAGCGCCCCCCCAGTCACACCATTCACACAGGATTTTTTAACTAATAAGGAGGCCTTGTACGACTAGTGAGAGTTCATTATTTACTACTACAAAATACCTCGCCAAGCCTCTTTCCGTTTTTAAAAATAAGGATGTTTTCCTTACCTACCCACAATGCCCATGCCCAAAAGAACAACTCTTAGAACTTCTCCAATCCCTTCTCCAACTAGCCTGTCAGCCATACTTCATACTTGTGGCAAGGGAGCTCCACGAAGATGGAAACCCTCACATTCATGCCATGGTTTAATGCACAAAGAAGATCCAAACCTCCAACCCGAGATTTTTCAATCTCACTAGAACCAACAGCAAAATCTATCATCCAAATATAGAAAAACTCCACTCTCCAACAGCAAGTTGACAGTATATACAGAAAGGGGGCGAGTTCATCAAATTCTCCCCATTAGTTAATATCAATATTTTATCAACCTTAACACTCTTTTGTTTGTATCTCAACCTCAACTGAAAAAATTAATTAGGCAAAGCAAGTTCAATACAACTAAAATCACTTACTGAAACACCTTCAACAACACCAGTTTTTATATCGACCACCTCCATTAACCTGAACATTACAAATAAAAATACATAAAATTATAATTCTAAACAACTTTAAAGTACATTTGACTCCTTAAAGTAATTTTTCATTCTTTCCCACTAACAGCAGCAGCCACTAAATATAAGGCACCCTTTTGAATACTTCCAATGTTTCCCAATAGCATATCTTTGTAGTCCATCCAAACATCAACTGGGAAGAACCGGTCCCCAACTTCTATCCCCGTGACGAACATACTCTTTGTCCTTGCCACCAACGAGCTTGAATCTCATTTTCTTTAGCATCCAAAACTAGTCGGACTGGTCAGGATCAACAATCCAGGTCTCAGGATTACCCTCACCAACTTCAAGAAATATCTTGTCAGGTGTGGGGACGGAATCTGACGGACTATTATCACTTATGACGAAAAATAATATATGGTGGACCACAGCTTCGTCTTTAGCATCTTGTCCCAATTGAACATTCCCAATTAATTTTATACCCTTAACCACGATCTTGTCTGATTGACAATCACATCTCTTATTATCCAACTCAATACCATTAAGCAATCTTGTCATACCTTTATTATCAAACTTAACATCCCTTAATTGTTCATCGTACAGTTGTAACTTCCTTACTCCCCTCTTAATCTTCTTAATATGTCGGGAAATATTTTGAACATACCGTCTATGAATGTACGTCGCCTTAAAAGGTGCACGATCACGGTAACTACACTTATATCCACTGGTCGCCAGTGTACTTGACCGGCGGTACGCAAGGGGAATCTGATACTGGCTACTCATTACTCCTTCCATTTTTTATAAAACCTACAAATCTTTTATCCTATAAATTCTACAAATTCCCTTACCTCTGCTAACCATTCTGTTCAGACACCTTAGCTTTAATATTTTTTCCCTCTGCTTCTCGTACTCACGAACAAACTTCGCCGAAGCTGACCGCCGCCTCTCTTCCCACAGTTCTATTTGCCACGTCAAAAAATGATCTAGACACATTTGAGTGAACTGCCCATAATTCTCAAGATACTCTTCTAAGGAGTACAACATTGTACACCAAAACAATCAAGAAAAAAAAAAGACTAAAAAGGAGGGATGAAACAAGGTACCAGAAAACAACTTCACCACAATAGCTATCCCGCTACAAAAGCATATTCCTCTCTGCCATAAAATGTTTTCTGCTACCAAATAAATAGCCAAAGTGGCCCGCGTGTAAGGACGAAGATACCCCATTCAAAATAACTCAAACACATTTATCTTTCCATCTTTACTTTATGTCTATCATTTTGCAAGAATATTTACTTTACAACCACACAACCAGAAAATTGGTACGTGTATAGCACTAACTAGAAAAGGAATCACAAGTACTCATACCTGGGCCCAGGTGTGATTTCCTTTTAACCTCATCCATACACGTGTCCATAAGTAAAACAATGGACGGCTCAGATCAGCGGAAGGGGGGGCGCTAGTAATATTAACATAGCGCCCCCCAGTCACACCACTCACACCATTCACACCAAATTTTTTAACTAATAAGGAGGCCTTGTACGGCTGATATGAGTTCACTGTTTACCATTGCAACATGCCTCACCAAACCTCTTTCCGTTTTTATGCCAAGAATGTTTTCCTCACCTATCCACAATACCCATGCCCAAAATAACAACTCTTAGAACTCCTCTAATCTCTTCTCCAACTAGCCTATCAGCCATACTACATACTTGTGGCAAGAGAACTCCACGAAGATGGAAACCCTCACCTTCATGCCATGGTTCAATGCACAAAGAAGATCCAAACCTCCAACCTGAGATTTTTCAATCTCACTAGAACCAACGGCAGAATCTATCATCCAAATATAGAAAAACTCCACTCTCCAACAGCAAGTTGACAGTGTATACAGAAAGGGAACGAGTTCATCGAATGGGAAGAATTTTCATCTAAAGGGAAAAGCCCTTCGAAAAACAGAGACGAACTCTAGAGGAGAATACTTGCAGAAGCAGAAACGGAGTAACAATTCTTTGCACTCTGTAAAAAAAGATGTCCCACCGATTACATCACAAAATACCCCCAATTAAAAACATTTTCGAGGGATCATTACAAAAGAGAGAGGCCCCCATATACTAGCCCCTTTAATTCATTTCCTTTCTTAAATGAAGAAGTAAAAAAATGGGCAAAAAATAATATTTTGTTTGTAAGTCAAAATTTTGTACAATACGAGTTATGTCAAAATTGTTGTCTCTCCGTTTGAAAGGAAGACGACTGGATTAGATTAGGGATATACAAAAATAATATCAACAATTTATATACTGACAAAAAACTCTACTCTTCCTCTGATAACAGGAACTAGAACAGCGGCCTATCCGCCCAGTCTCCATCTACCTCAAAGGACCCTCAAGAATAGGCAAAACCGCCTGGGCCAGAAGTCTCGGATGAGACAATTATTTCTCCAGCAAAATAAGCTTCAAGGAATACGATCAGGATGCCGTCTACAACATCATAGACGACATCAAATACTCGACAGTCCCTACCGAATTAATGCAGAATGTAGTAGCTTGCCAGAGAGACTTCCATGCATTTGTTAAATTCCAACCAGATCTCACTATTAGAGGAGGAATTCCATGTATTATATTAACTAATGGGGATAGTAGTTGGTTAGATGCAATGTCCCCAAAAATGAGAGAATAGTTTGATGTTAATGTAATCACTATCATAATTAATGAAAAATTTTATTAATTTTATTTATGAAACCACTTAAACTTTTATGTACTTACAACATTTTCCTTATCATCAACTATTACATCTTGAGTCACATCAATGTTTTTAACACTAATGATTACATTTCGAAAAATATTAGAAAATTATGTGAGGTCCATAACAACTGATCCTCTACGATCAACTTCCTCTTTGCTAACACCAACATCCGAAATCGACGGACCCGAATTAACATCAATAGTGTCATTACCACCTCTGCGTACATTAATCTCAGACAAACTCAGACGACCTCCGTGTTCATGAATAACTGAACCACTTTCCCCAAAACCTCCTAACAACAAATCTCTTCGCCTTTCCGATAAACCCACAGACTTAGTCTATGTCAGAATCGGAATGGCCTTTGTCGGAGGACAATGCCAAACATCAACATTTTCATTGGTATATTTTTTAGATAACACAACAATAGAGGGGGCCCTCATTTGCGAATCTTTTGGCATGTCACTCATAGAATATTTTAGATACCCCTTCATTTTACAATACACAATCCCTCTTTTAATATTCAAATTTTCAAGTCAATACTTCACCATCCATGGCACCTGCTTGTCGTTAATTGAACAATAACCATTCCCATAATAAACTAACTCGCATTGACAATTCACTAGGAAAAGAAACCACGTGGATTCCATCTAGTGCACGTACTCTTCGGCTTTGTTCTCGAAACACACAACAGTAATGGAGTCTTATTGAGTAGTAGTCATGTTTGATTGAGTTGTAATTCAAGTTTGATGTAGTAAGCTGAGTATCAATGATTAGTAAGCTAAGTCTCGTTGATTAGTAAGTGAGGTTTAACTGAATAATAAGCAAAGTCTAATGAAATAATAAGTAGAGTCTCATTAAGTAGTAAGCGAGATTTAAAAGAGTAGTAAGTCAAATCCAATTAAATGATGTCTTATTAAGTAGCAAATCATGTTTGATTGAGTAGAAAGTGGAATTTGATTGACTAGTAAGTTAAGTGACATTAAGTAGTAAGTAAAGTTTGATTGAGTAATAAATTGAGTATCATTAAGTAGTAAGGGAAGTTTGATTGGGTAGTAAGTTGAATATTATTAAATAATAAATGGTATTTAATTGAGTAGTAAGCAAAATATAATAAAATAATAAGTGAAGGCTCATCTAACAATAACTAGGGTTCCCTGTCCTTCCCTGCCCAGTCTAACCCTTCTTGTCCCATTTATATTTATTAAATATGTTTATATGGAGACGGGGTCACTGATGTGTAGTGGGGCATAGCAGTGACTGTTGTCTGCCTCATGGGGCTCGTTTTGGGTCTTATTTTGATGATCCGAATTGTTATTTTTTAGAGAATATCGAGTAAAACATATTTGCTAAAACTCAAATTAATTGGACATCAATATCACTTTCATCAAACCACATTTGTTTTCAGTTTTATATTTAAATCTTATTTGCAATTCATTTTTTTAATCTATAAATGTGACTTGATGAAGGTGCTATTGATATTCAATCAATTAGATTTTTTACAAGTATATTCTACTCAACATTCTTTAAAAAATGAACTGTTCGAATTATTAAAATTGGATCCACAACAGGCCTCACAAGGCATATATGTATCATTAATTTTTATCATATTGAAAAAAATTAAAATCCAAAATATTACATTTAGTATTCATTTTAACCTGCCTTGCTTCCGCTCCATCCCTGCCAAGCTCCCACCACTGATATGATACAGGAGGGCGACAGGGACTACAAACTCATGTCATAACCATCTTTACTCTCATTGAGTGGTAAATAAATTTTAATTAAGTATTAGTATCATTGGTATTAAGTGGAGTTGAATTGAGTAGTTAGTCAAATCTGATGAATAACATATGTTAGATCATATTTAATAAGTCGTTTATTTTTGTGTATAATGTAACTCATCACCACCTCCATTACCTTTCGTACCCCATTAATTTGATTAAAGATATTCAATTTTAAAAATTAAATTTATTGTTTAAATTTAAAAATATGACAATTAATTAGAATATTTAAGTAATATTGTCTTTCTTATCTTCTAAAATCATTCTATCAATTATCTCACTTACACATCAATAAATTTTAAAAAATAAATTTAATAGATGGGTAAGAGCATCTCCAACGGTGACTCAAATTTTTCACCAAATTTGAGTAAAAAATGATCCATTTCACCAAATTTTTTAACAGATGCTCCAACGGTTCACCTTTCACCAAATGTGTCCCGGGACAACCGGGTGGTCGACCGGCCGGTTGACCGGTTAGGCCAAAAAAAATTTTTTTTTTTTTTTTTTTAATTTTTTGAACTTTTTGAACTTTTTCCGGGACGACCGGGTGGTCGACCGGTTAGGCAAATTTTTTTTTTTTTATTTATTTTTTTACGGTTTGAACTTGAACTGTTTGAACCTTTCACTGGTTGACCGGTTGGTCAACCGGCCGGGCAACCGGTTGGTCAACCGGCTCCTCTTTCCAACGGTCAAGAACAGTGTTTTGATGAATTCATTTCTTCGTCGCCCATCTGATGAAAATTTTGGTGAAATCTCATTTTGGTGTCAAGTTTGATGAACCGTTGGAGCCCAGAATAGTACCATTTTCATCAAAATTCAAATTTGATATCAGATTTGCTATACCGTTGGAGATGGTCTAAGTAAATCAATTTTCATTTGATTAAACTGATATCCAAATTTGACCGAACTTACTAGTATTGTAATCTAAGTTATTTTTTCCACAAGCAGTTATATAGAGCTAGACTTTATTGTCAAATGTGACAGAATTTGAGTCTGTAAATCTCAAAATTGCTCTTATTAGTTCAAAAATTCTGATAAAAAAAATTCTATGTAAACTGAATGGTAAACAGATTGATTCTATATAACAAAATTGAAAGGTAGCAATTCAAGATAAATTGATATAGGTGAAATCTGATTAATTCCTTATCACCTTCGTCTGTCAAATTAATTAATGGTAAAAAAAACTTATTTGAATGCCGCACATTTGCTTGAATTTTAGAAAGATAAGATCCTGTTGATACTGTGTTCCGTGAACCCTAGAATGTCCATATGCTATCACTTTGCATTAGGAACCATAATTTTAATTTGGGATGAGATTCAAATTCTTAATACAAAATCTACTAAATACTAGTACTATTAAAGATATAAAATTTACTTAAAAAATGGTTGATAAAATATATCAAAAAATCATATATTATCAACAACAATTAAATTATCTTGAAGAAAAAAAAAATAAATAAATATAAAATAAAATAAAAATTTATTTTCACGTCACTGTCACATCACCAAAGCCACATTATTTGAGCAAAGTTGGACCACTAAAAATTCAAACTACCCACCTAGCATCACTATAATAAAAAACTACAAGCCTACAAATTTAAAATTATTTATCTAAACTTTACTCAAAAATATAAATTAATAATTCAAATTCATTTCACTTACGAACCTCATATTTCATCAATTTAATTTTGACCACATACCTATTCTAAGGAAATTCTAGGAACCTAATTTTAGGACCTAGCTTTTTTTTAATAAAAAAAGGACCTACATACTTAGGCAATTAATTTTAGTTGTCCGAGTCTCAAATAAAATGCTCTTTGACCAAACATTTATAATGGGCCAATCAATATAAAGGAAACAATTGACCAAACCATTTGTAAATCAAAAATGTTAGAGACTCTAAAAATTCTATCAAAAATTTTACCAAATATCTCATATGAGTTTGAGACCCACATTGTATAGGTATTTCAGACATTTAGGGTTGGTTTGGGGTGTCCTAAAAAAGTGCACTTTTTGACTTATTGGTGGATTTGGGTTGAGTTTGGGTTGGGTTTGATGTGATGTGTTAGAGAGGTGATGTGATTTAAATAGGATGATGTGACTTAAATAAGATAGTGACTTTTTGGCTTTTTGGCTTATTTAGAACATGCCAAACCTAGCCTTAATAAAACATTTAGTAAAATATTTAAGATCTCTAACATCACTCTTCGTAAATGGCCTAACTTTATCCATGCTTCAAAGTTGGACATTGTCAACCTAATACAGTGTTTTACATATTCAATTTTAAAATAAACCCTAATATTTTCTTTCCTCCCAAATTCAACATAAACAAACTGGTCCCATAATTGAATAGGCTAGGCCGATTTCCCTGGCCCCCCCCACCCCCCCCCCCCCCCCCCCAAAAAAAAATAAAAAAACTGATACCTTTATGGGTGATCTTTCCCATCCCTCTCTCTCTCTCTCTCTCTCACACACTCACACACACAGTTTTAACTGGCAGAGTCATGACAAGCTCTCTTGCCTGCTTTTCTCATCCTCATACCCTGAAGCCTTCCCGGTTCTACCAATTAAAAAGGGCTCCAGCAAGGAACTGTTGCTTTGAATGTCAAGACCACGATAAGACCGAGATGCAAGATACTCTGCCCCAGATTTAGCTGTTCCTTTGATTATAGATTTAGGGTCCTTGTCACTCACCTGAAGAGCACACATTCAAATATTCGAAATATTAGAAACATTAATTACATTTACCACGTTCCTGTCATATGTAGAAAAAACACCAAAAGGGTAAATTTGGGTTATGTATGATTTTATCCGTCTTACCTACAGAAAAACATGAAATAAATAAATAAGAGAGAGAGTTTTCCAACAAGCAAATTAATGGACACAGAAAACAAGTAGAAAAATAAATAATCACCTGGTAAAGATTTTCCCTGCATTTCGGAGAGTGTTTTCTAATCTAAAAACTAAAATGGCCAAATCAATAAGGCAGGGACAATCAATATAAATAATTTTATTGTAAACAACATTTATCACCGGATAATCCTTATTGATCTGGGAAAGGGATATATTAAAGGAAACAAACAGCTAAACATTTGAAGTGGGTTTCTGTGCAGGTTCTTTCTTCACAACCCTGAAGAACAAAATTGCCATATTGGCAAAAATAGGTGCATCAATATCCTCTTGTTGGAAAATCATAAAAGTACAATATAAATATAATGACCAAAATCAATTGCCATTGCATATTTTCAAGGTTACGGTAAAAGGTGCATTAATCTCCTCTTGTTGGAAAACCTGACCTCAAAGTTCAAAATTGCAGTTAACAGAAGTAAAACAAACGGTTCATTATAATCCATTATAAAATTCAAAGCCCATATGTTCACAGAACACTATTTTTTATTTGAAAGCATCTTTGCAAATAAAAATTGAGCAAAAAATCTGAAACAAGGTATTCACACTCGAAGTAAATTCTCATTCTTAGACCTACTATGGTACCCAAAAAATGACCTATCCTCTACAAATACTATTGAAAATAAGAAGGAAAGAAAAGAAATCTAAAAGAGAAGGAGAATCAATATTCAAAAACAAAATGAAAAATAGAATAATTCCAAGAGGGAGGAGACATTCTAGTCCCCTACTTATTTAGCTTATAGCTAATTCAGATGCATCTGATGGCAACTTAAACTATTTTGCATGAGATAATTTCAAACTATGTCATCTTTTGGTACAATTTAGAAGAACTTTAGTCTTTTATTCAAAAACATTATAAAATAAATAATAAGAAGTTTTACCAATCTTTTAATTGTTTCACTCTTTTGCCAAGTCTGAATAGATCATGCATGACTCTACCATTGCTTCTCTTAATTATTTCCAAAAAACTCATTACCACTACAGACAATGAAGCCAAAAGAGCAAACAAAGTTACCTTCCAGTTCAAAAGCTTCTACGCATCCACCTTGAAGGAATGAAAATCGTGCTTCTTCCAACTGGTCTCTTAATTCCATTGGAAATGAAGTCATCAAATTCTGAAATTCCATCACATAAGCTCCTGTCCGTTGACTTCCTCTGGGGAATAAAATCATAAACAAAGAAAAAGAAAAAAAATATGATATGTTAAGCAAGGATATTGATGAAATACAGTAATTGTAGAGAATCAAATGCTTTAAGCATGAATTTTGGACAAACTCTCCCTTGCTACACAATTAATTTATTGTTTTGAGCCTCTAATCTAATCCCCAAGTTTTACTCTACTTCCTTATTTCCATTCATCGGTACGAAACACAGAAACAGCCTCTCCACATACGGAGGTAAGGCATACATCTAACCCTTCACAGACCCCACAGTGGTGGGATCCTTGTGCACTAAGCTGCCATTTTCATAGCCAAGTGCTAATGGACTTCGCACCAAAATATATTGCTACACGTCGATTTCTCATTCAAGTTGCAAAATGTGGATTGAGATCCTCTACATCACATCATCTAATAGTTTTAAAATAATTACAAAATATTATAAAATAACATAAAAAAAGAAGTCAATAGTTGTAATGACTTTTTCGTAATTTGAAATAATGATAATTTGATATGACTATTTTAGAACCACTAGATGATGTAATAGAGATCCTCCATCACAACTACGTAATGGAGAAGATTTGGATCCACAAAATGCAAACTTGTATGGGATAATGGGACTCCCTTCAAGTAAATAAAAAAGTAGGCAGAAACAAATTAACAACTACAAAGATATTTTCTCTGATACATTTCATAGATTTGTGGAACAAAGAAGTATCTAGGATAAAAATTTCTAACAGGTTTGAGGCATCCAATCAGATTAAATTTGTGAAACATGATGGGTGAATTGAACTAAAATACCAAAATAGACATATTATAGATGATGTGAGTTTCAGCTTTGCAAGATGTTTATAGAAGAAAAAAGAAAAAAATACATATCAGAACATGTGGTGGAATATTGACAATGCCTGGAAGCAAATTCTTTTTGCACACGTGCCTATTGCAGAAAAACTAGTCTAGCAGAAAAGCCATTAGACCAGACTGATTATAATAAAATGCTAATAGCTGGTTTGAAAGACAGAACGGGTTAAAATGGAGTTAAGAACCATTAACTAATAATTTGAATAATAAATAGAGGAATTTTCCGGCAATACCTGCTGAAAGCTATCATGGCTTCAAAAGGGGTAATAACAGGAGATAAGAACTCTTTGCTATCCAAAAGAGCAGTTTGTGCACAAGAAACATAAATGAAGACATCACACTGCGGAAAGAAGAAAGTTGTTATAGAATTTAGTATTATAATCTCTAGCAAAGATAGCAAATCATCTGCTTGCATACATCAAAGTTTACCTCCGGAAAGTTGGCAAGTTTAGCAGGGTTCGGTTTTCCCATAACAAGAGTATAGCCTTTCTTTCCAGCTCTGGTGATCAACTCCATCTGATGAATCATGTGCAAGTAACCAGCTGCATCAAGAGTTTCAATGTAAAATGTCAATTTTCAAGAAAGTAAGATGATTCATGCTCAGAGAGATAAATAAATTACGTAAAAGAGATAATTGAATTTATCTCATGAAAAACGATACAATAATAAAATTATCTGAATGTGCGCAACTGAAAAGGAAAAATTATCAGGTCTTATCAATTTGTCTGAGGTTGAATTTTTCAAATAATCAGCGAATAGAAAATAATTGCACAAAAATACCAATAAAGGTTAGTTTGTGCAGAATTATGGACTTCATAAGAATAAATTCCATTCTGAACAGAAAAAGCATACAAAACAATATACCCTAATTGACAGATCATGAGTGCTGTATTCAATGGTAAACACGACCAACATGGCAGCTGTAAAATCACTTCTAAAATGCAACAGCAATAACAATGCAATTCATTCAGGTTTACTTCATTTAGCCTCAGGCATGGCATAGAGGAGAAAAATGAAATTAGTGATCAGAATTATTATTTCCAAAGCATTGTAAATATCCTTTTCTTTTTACTTGTTACTTTTAGCAATGAATGCATGCAATAAAGCCCAAAAAAAATATTTGGAGCGTGGTTAGCAAGCCACAAGTATGAATTCAAAACATGAAGCTTTGAAGCTTAGCAAAAAGATGAAACTGATATCAATGCATAGAACAGTAAAGTGCAATAGAAGTATCTTAGAACATACCTACACCAAGAGTTCCTACCAATATCCCAACAATGTTAGCATCCTTTGCCTTCTCAACCAGGTAACATCTGCATAAGCATTATGGACAAAGTAAAAGATTTGATAAGACAACAAAATAGTATGAGAAAATTCAACAAAGGCAATGCTATATATGCAACCATATCATGCAATATGCCATAAAACAGTTTTAACTTCAAAGGGAAGAAATGGATAACAATATGTTAAAAATAATACCTACACTTCAGAATCCTTTGCTGGTGAGATACAACAGTCACTAAGCGATTTTCTGCTGCATCATATCTGACTGAGACCAGTGCCAACAAAATTAAATAGAGGACGAGTTAAATAGACAAGACATCATGCTCATATGCTCTGGAAATTAATATCATGGGTAGAAAAAACCAATCACAATATTTCAACTGCCAATGACTAAAATAGATAGGGAATCAACCTTTCTTTCTCCAAAACTAGTAACAATAGCAGACTAAAAAGAAAGAGGCTGGGGTAATATACAACACAGCTTGAATGCATAGATTTTTTTCCAAATAAAAAAGAAATAGTGAATCATATTAGGGACTGAAAAAAAGGGTAGAAAAGTTAGCAGCGTGAATGTGTAAGCAAATCAAACTTTAAAAGACAGACGGGCCCAAAGGATATGCAGACACACGAGAACTCAGTAACTATCTCCATCCCATTTTAAGTGGCCCGGTTGACCATCCACACATTTTAAGGAAATCATATTTAAGCAATAGAATTATAAAAATGCCATTTGCCTCATTTTAATACATTTTTTGGAATTGAGACTGTATTTAAATAAAAATTCTAAAATAGAGTAGCATGGGAAAGCTTTTTTCGTACACGGGAGAGCTTTGGAATAAAGTTTTAATAAAAAAAGGATCCGGTACCTATTTCACATTAATTGAATGTCAGGACAACATTTGCGAAGGCTGCATTGTCAGCACCAACCCAACAAAGCAAACAGTCCTCTATTCTACGTCCCTCAGGTAAACTCCAAGACAAGCTGCCAATGCTATGTACTGTACCAATTGTGTTGCCAGAACCTTGATCAGTAGCAGGTGCCCACTGGAAGTTTTGACATTTTCAGATGGATCCATAACTGAACACATAACATCAGCACAATATAATTCTAATTTGGATGTTGACCCATGTGGTCTTGATGATTCAATTGTAAATGCTTCTTTAATATCCTGTATTGCATGCGCATATTCCAGTCCAAAAAGGACCTGCATTTCAGGGAAAATAGTGGAATGAAGAAAGATAAGACAGTTAGCCACTGCAACAGATTATTTTTTCTTTTCATGCTTGACTGCAGCAGTAATTTAAAGTTGGGTTTTTAGCAGGCTGCATTATACAAGTATCACAACCAACATGTCAACAGTGAAAGAATACATCTTTTAGTGCAGGTTTCTATGTAAAGCCTGAAGGAGAAAGCAACTGATGAAAAAAAAAAAAAAAAATTTGTCAATGAACGTAAACAAATTTGTAATCAACCACAACTTTATAGAGCAGCACATCTGAATTATATCCAACTATGCCACATCTGAGCTATGAACAAAGCAACAGTAATGATAAAATATTGGGGAAACCACACATTAGTGGGGTTTTGAAAAAATATTTACAGATTCGTGGATAAGTTTATGAATTTAAATATTAATATTTATAAACTTTATCATTAGTTTGAATTTTTTCTTTTTTGAAAAAACACACTGAGGTGTAATTCTCCCAAAAATATTAATCCATAAGAAAAATCTTCCTATTAGAACAAAAGATTATATAACCAAAATGCCGTAATTCCTACTGCAACATCACGTTGACATGCTATCGAAGCAATTCTTCTGTAGTGGGTATTGTACAGGGTCATTCACTGCAAAATTCATAATAGACAACTTGCTTGAGCTTGTCTTGATAACAATGAATTCCATGTCATCTTAAAAGTTTTAAACACATGTTGCCAAAAAAGTTACTCAAAGAACCCAAAAACAAAAATACTTGACATACCACAACAGGCTTGCCACTGGTCAATGCAAAGTTTGACAAATTCTCTGAGCAGTTAGATACACAAATTGGAGCTTTCCCAAAAACAAATAATGCAGGAAGAGTCGATGTCCTGTAGCACCCAAAAAATAATAATTTAAATACAAGTAAACCTATGAAATTTAAGGGTCAACCACTTAAACAGCACAAACAATAAAATTAGTAAGCCTAATTATTTCCAAACTTTCAAAGTTAACAAAAGGAAAATCAAATGCTACTTGCGGGCTAAGACAAGTATGTCCGTAATGAATGACACAGTCCGCATTAATGTGAGATGCTCCAACCTCATCAACACAACAACTGCCATAAGTTGTATCTGCCATTACATACAACCCAACATCCTTATCACTTGCAGTATCTTTACTAGAACAAAGCTCATCACGCAAAGCACTCACAACTCTTGTAGAATCCTTCAACAACTCATCTGGGAACTAACAATTCAAACCACAATAACTCATATTCAGATTATCAAGCAATCAAAATAAACCGAATATATCCTGTGTGGTTACTTAAAATTTAAAAATTAAAAAACTAGAAAATGTTAAGGGTGAGGTACAAGGTTCCAAGTCCTAGATTAAGCACAAGAAAATTACACCTAACAGAATATTCTTAATCCTAGATTTTCCTGAGTTTGAAGCACAAGAAAGTTACACCTAACAGACTATTCTGAATCATAGATTGTTCCCAGTTTGAAGCACAAGAAACTTACACCTAATAGAATATATCAAGATGAGGTTTTAGGTTTTAAAAACCAAATCAACAATCCATTTAGGGCATGTTTGTTTGGGCGGACATGTACTTGGGATTGAATTAATAGTCCAATAAAATTATTAATTTGATGTTTGGTTAAAAAATTGAAGTACGGACTAACAATCCATCCGGATATGGAATTCCACATATGATGGATTTTTCAATCCCACAAAGAGGGGTGAGATATAAATTGGAGGACTAAGCCAAAATCTAGACTAACTCATCAAATGACCAAATTAACCTTCACTATATATCTATATTTGTCGATTATTTTATTCCACAACCTTCACTCTTCTTTGACATTGCTGTGATGAGATGAGAGTCTCCAAAGTTCGTCACCGATCTTGAGCCACCGATCACCAATTTGGAGCCACCATTCACAGATCTGAAGCAACTGTTTATCGATTTGGATCCACCATTTGTTGATCTGAAGCAATCATTCATTGTTTTGTACCACAATTCGCTGATCTCAACAAATTTCAGTGAGTAAATTTTTTTTTTCCCATTGATACTCGGTTTGATTTACGGTGCTATTATGTGGTCTAATTTGTTATGAATCTTTGTTTTACATTGGTGTTTTTCACTCACATTGAAATCTCAGATTTGTTCAATGTTTAGCAAAAGTTTTGTTTTGATTTTTAATTGATTAAGTCAGATTTTTAATTTTGTTTTGATGGACTAATATATATGTGTGTGTGTTTTTGTGGCTTTATATATATATATGTGTGTGTGTGTGTGTGTTTTGTGTGGCTGTATATATATATATACACACATTGGATTGCTCTGTTTGGTGAGAAAACCCAGTTTTTTTTTTTTTTGGGTTTTAGAACTTCAATGCTGTCATAAACTATCAAATTAAGGTAAGTTTTCAACAACACTAGCAGGGGACATAGTTCTATTTATATGTTTGTGTATTGAAAACAATACTGTTTTATATTTGGTTTGTGAATTTGAAGGGTTTTAAGGCTGTTCAAGAACATATTCATATAGATTGATACAAGTTTCAAGGCAAACCCAGTTTTAAAAAAAAAATGAAATAAGGGGCATCCCCCCTTGTACAAATCAAAACTTGCTATTATGCAGAATTCTAAGCTCTAACCGAAGTAGATAAGTAAAACCATGCAAATTTTCCAATTAGAATGGTTTTTTTCCTCCGGCCTCTAAGAAGACACTCTGAATCTTGTCCTCTTCAATATAACTATAATAAGTACAGGAGTTATTCTCCTTTTCTGAGTAACCACTCTGTTATCCCTAGTGCTCTGGTAAACAGAGACTTCCAAGGAGAGGTTGAAAATAAGATTCTTGAAGGGTTTCTTTTCCTGCAATTCTCTATAGCCCACTACAACTCCCACTCTCAAGGAGAGGTTGAAAATAAGATTCTTGAAGGGTTTAATAAGATTCTTTACTATTAAAATCATGGTTTTAGGTTGATCTTCTTTAAGATGAATGTGCATTAAAATATATTGAGATCAAATTCAATCATGGGTTTAGGTTGATCATATTCGTCTTAAATTCAACCCATCATTAAAATCAATCATAGGGAGCAACATCTTAAATTTTCTAGTGCTGTCTTACATCATTCTTTAATATTGAGATCAAATTCATGGTTTTAGGTTGTATAGGGAACGAAAAGGTTCCTTTGTCTTGTTCAACATATCTTTGCTTAAGTCCTATCAACAAAAGAAATTTGTGTTCCTAGTTCCTACTTGAACTCATCTTGAGGCCAAGTCCCTACATCTAGTAGATTTCCTTATTCTATCTCCACAGAAACCACAAAAAGATGGTAAAGAAAGGAACCACCTTTACCCAAAATAAAATCAAGATAGAGTAATTTCGCAACTAGTACACAAAAGAAGTTAACCCTCCTACATGGGGTATAAGCTCTAGCTTCCCCTCACTCCTAGACCTTAAACAATTCAATTTGGAGAAGATACATGAAACATCAGTAGTTTGATATTCCCCCGCTATACATACCAGTACTTTTAATTTTTCCAGATTGTACTTCAAGTTTTCCGCTATCATTCCAAACTTAGCAGGATCAGCATAATTTATCATTTAGAAGAAATTCAGTTACATACCTCTTGAGAATTAAATTCATTAAAATAGTACCCCTTTTCCTAGCTATCAATTTGTCTGGACATTGTTTAGAGGTAGTGATTATAACTTATCCTGATTTTATTTTGAGTAAAGGTGTTCCTTTCTTTACTATTAATCTCCTTTATTATTAAAATCATGGTTTTAGGTTGATCTTCTTTAAGACGAATATTCATTAAAATATATTGAGAGTGATAGTGTCTAGGAAACATATGTTCGGATAAAATACTTTATTTAAGTTACTTTGTATAAGTAGTTAATTTTTTAATTCATTTTTCTTTAATCTTAAGTTAGAGATATTAATTGAAATTGGTTATTGTAGAGGAAATATGATGCGAAAAACCTCCGAAACAGAAGTTTTCCATATTTCGAATCATGGATCCACATATTTGGTAAGGATCAAGCTACGGGGGAGTTTGCTGAAGGGCCTGCTGATGCAGATGATGCTATAAATGCTGAGGAAAAATTGTTGTTCAACAGACTTGTAGATGATGGCAAATTTCTTGAACATATGGGTATGAATAGTCATATCGGTGACGGAATAAATTGCTCCAGCTCATGTCAGCGACCACCTGAAAGTTCTACAAAAAAGAATGACAACAAGAAGAGGCTTAGAGGTAATGATGATGTAGTGGAAGGGTTGTCCATGATTGCTAACAAGTTGGGTGAGGTATTTTCTGCCACCAATGAAAAGCTGGATTTCATTGGTTGAAGGATGGGTTATGAACATGATCTTGCATCTAAACGGGCAAGTTTGAATGATGAACTTATTAAGTTGCCAATTACTCTTGATGAAAGGCTAGATGCTTGTGAGATCATATCACAAAGTACTCAAAAACTTGACATGTTCTTTAGTTTGACACATGATGATGACAAACTAAGGTGGGTGATGAGGTTGCTACTTAGGAGTGCTCCATGACAGACTCGTGACTCTTTTATGTCCTTCTACATACTTAGTTTTTTTTTATTACTCTAATGCATGCAATAAAAACTAACTTTCTGCTACTCTTTTTTTTTTTTTTTTTTTTTTTTTTTGAACTACTCATATTTTTCTACTTCATGTTACAATATGCTACTTGGAATGCTTATTTTGAAATGATGAATGGTAGATTTATATTTCTACAATTTTATAGTTGAATGATTTTTTATATTTTTTTTTGTTCAAAAAAAAAAAAAGAGTTAAATTTTATTTAAATGAATGCCTTTTTGAATTTAGGCAATGAATGGTTGGATGACTAAAATAGCAGTGCATATTTTTTAATGGTTGCTTGTTTATATAAATTTTATAGTTGATGATTTTTATTTTTTTTCTATTAAAAAAAAGTGGAGGTTAAATTTTGTTCAAATAATTATTTTTTTGAATTTGGGTAATGAATGGTTAGATGATAAAAATAGTAGTGTATTTTTTTTAATAGTTGCTTATGTATATATAAATTTTATAGTTGAATGATTTTTTATTTTTTCTATTAAAAAAAAGTGGGTTAATTTTTGTTCAAATGAATCAAAATGGATGTGAAGCAACAATAGGGAAATTTGATTTTTACAAATTATAACACGTTAATGCAAAATTTTACATTAATTGTAATAGGGGTATTATGGTCAGTATATTAGATATCCCATGTCTTGTCATATCCTATCCATTCCAATCTCCTTAAACAAACGTCGGATTGGATAATATTTGTTAATCCCTCCTTATAATCCCAACTAAATCCAAACAAAGGATAGGATACATAATCCAAAGGATTCATAATCCTAAGACTATTAGTCATGGGAATACTAATCCAACCTAATCCAATCCGCCTAATTCGTAATCTTAGGCTATGTTTGTCTGGGCAAACTGGATTAGGTTAGATTAATATTCTCATGACTAATAGTCCTAGAACTACAAATCCCTTTGGATTGTGTATCCTATTCTATATTTAGATTGATTTAGAATTATAAAGAGGGACTAATAGTTTAGACTTTGACTTAATCCTCCAATTTATATCCCACACCCCCTCTATGGGATTGTATAGTCCATTATATATGGGATACCATATCCAGATCAATTGTTAGTCCATACGTCAATTATTTAACCAAACATCGTATTAATAATTTTATTAGACTATTAGTCCAATCACAAGCTCATGTCCACCCAAACAAACATGGCCTTAGAGTCCAATTTTATGTTCTTCACTTCTGTTTTCACAGCAGCCAAACAGAAGACTAATCCTTCTATTGTTAGGCAAAGAAAATGTAGAAAGGGAACGGTTAAAAAAACAAAACAAAACAAAACAAAACAAAACCACAGCGGGATTACTAATTCATTCAGTTCAGTTGAAACATTCAGAGTTCAGTAATCAAAACAACCTCTCACATGAAGAATTGCCCATTCTATTTTCTTTTCTTTTCTTTACATTCACATCCCGTGATTTACAAAGAAAATAAAAGAAATGCCCTTTATTTATCACTTGTTCGGATTAATAAAGAGAAGAAAATGGGAAGAAATTTAGAGAAATTCATTTCCCTCATAACCCTCATTCTGAATCCTTCCGCTTGGAAACAAAATAAACCAACAAATTATTGTTTTTTCATAATATCAAAAATGCCTTTAGATATAGAAAAAATAAAAAATAAATAAAACTAACACCCACAAAAAAATTATTTTGATAATATAACCTGAATTTTTTTTCTTCATGAAGTCACCAAACAATATAGGATTTTTCTTTACTTTCCTCCCCTGTTTATTCAAACAACTTCTTTTATTTTCTCTTCTAACTTATCTAATCAGTTCTTTTCTTTTCTTTTATTTACTAAACGGAAAAAAAAAAAAAAATGCTAGGGCTTTCAAGGTTTATAGAGATATATGACCTGCAAAGCGACTCTAGTGAAGTTGCGGCTTCGGATGAAGGTGGCAGTGCGGGAAATTTCGTAATTTGATTCCAATTCCATTACTGGAGAGACGAGAAACCTCTACTTTACAAGAAACAAACACTACACTGCACTGCAGGCTTGGAGCAGATAGATATACGTATACGTATATACACAATTTTGGGAAAAGGAACCCCCGCCCTAAGCAGTCAAAGTTGGGGTCTTAGTGTGGTTATGGTAGCGGTAGGGTCAGTCATTCAACGGCAAAGTGCGGCGGCGAACGGTGGTTGAAGGCAATAGCCACCACAAGAGCAATAGACGAAGCTTAAAAGGCAGCAACGATGTTGGTTTGAGACTTTTTGTGTCGGGTTGAGGAGACCTTGTAACGGATAAAAGGTTTTAGGTTAAAACCCGACCCAGTTACAAATAGGCCATCTACCCAAAACCAAATCATCAAAATTTTCATTTGGAATAATATATTAAAAAATGCGCATTCATTTGCTTTTTATCTCCTTTTTCTTTTAATCAGTAACAAATCTATTAAGGAAAGAGACTATTCAACAACAAAAATTTACATTAAAGAAGTAAAGATATTACAAAAAAGCACAAAGAAAAAAAAAATATGAAAATATCCAGCACAGCTCATACTCTTGTTTGTACTCGTACTGCACAGCAGAGTCGAATATAAGAGTTAGGCAAGAGAACATGTATAAAACATATATTTAAACCACAGAGTTGGTAAGTCACAACCATCACACCGATGAACTCAAGAAAACACAACCAAAAAACTCAAAAAAAAAAACATAAAAGGAAAAGCTATTACCTCAGACTCAATTGACCAGATCTCTGGAAAGGTAGTGTCAGCAACAACATGAGTCGGCGAAGAAGGGACATGGCTGATCTCAGTCCTAACGAGCCAAGGGGTGGTGAATCTGGTAGAGGTGGTTCGTGAAGGTGACAGATCCGATGCGAGACGGCAAATCTGGAGGCGGTGTGGTGATGGCGGCGCTAACGAGAGGCAGAGGAGGCAGGAACTGGCAAATACAGTAAGGCCATGGCTGAGAAAGTCAGAAAAGAGAGGAAATGAGATATAAAGTAGAGATTCCAAAATAAGGGCCTCACAAGGAGGAAGAAGGTAGAAAGAATAAGCTTCCAAGATTTATTGAACTGGAAAAACAAAAGAAAAGAGAGTAGAAAAGAGGAAAGAGGTGGCCGAAGCCGCCCTCCCCCATCCGAGCGGCGCCTTCGTGAGAATCCCTAACACTATGTTTGGGTACCTAGGAGAGAAAAGAAAAGAAATGATTAGTTAAATAATAAGATAAAAGAAAAGAAAAAAAATAATTGTGATTTTTCTCATTCTTATTTGGTTAGATTTCATTAAGAGAAAAGAAAAGAAATTATTTTATGTTATATTACCAAAATAACCTTTTTATATTTTCAAACATTTTATTTCTTTTATTTATATAGGGACAAAATTGGTATTATAAAAATAGTGATTTCTTTTCTCTTCCAATCTCTCCACTTTTGGGAAGATTAAAAATGAGGCTTATAAGAGAAATAAGTTTCTCTCTATTTCTCTCCATTTCTTCATATTTCTTTCTACTTAGGTTATCCAAACAAATAAGAGAAATACATATCACTCCATTTCTTTTCTTTTCTCTCCAAATCACTCAATCCAAACATAGCGTAAAAGTAGAGAGAGAAAGAGAGGCTCTTGGCTAGAGAGAGAGAGAAAAAAAAAATTATTTCCTCAACCAACCAAAAAAGAGTAAGGCCCCGTTTGTTTGGATTATAGGGGGATTGGGATTACTAATCCATTAGTATTATTAATGGGGTGTTTGTTTTGAGAGATGGGGAGGGGACTATTAATCCTTTGGTATTAGTAGTCTTCTTGAAGGGAGATTAGTAAGGAGGAGGTAGAGATGGTATTAAAAAAATAGTGAGGGGATTAAAAAAAAAATTATTTTTTTTATTTTTTATATATTGGGAATTTTTTTAAAAATATAATGTTTAATTTTTTATATTTTTTTATTTGTTTTATTAGTTTATATAAAAATAATTTAACAATTCCTCACTATGAATCCCCTCCATTCTATCTCTAAAAATAAACGGGGTCTAAGTGACCAAAAATTCAAACATAAATTAAATGAAAATAAATTTAAAATTAAATTGACAAAATTAAAAATTAAAAATTTATTTTATATTATAAGGTTCAATTTTTTTTTCTCTTTATTTTATATTTCTCCATGGACTATTATTTCTTGATATTTTTCAATTCTTATCCCCAGCATTTTACTAATCAAATAGAACAACAAAACAAAGAATTTTGCTTCTTTCATTTATACAGGTAAAACTTTCCTTATCTTTCCCTCGAAATCACAATTTGCTGAAGTATGGTCAAGAGCGGTAGAACATGCATATGAGCAATTACGGCTTTGAGCAAAATCAAAACATGTGAACTTTCCAAGGTCGAGGTCACTGCTAAAATAATTGCCAAGACAATGTAAATCCATTGTGACAGGGATAGGCCCATAGAGCCCACGGCCCACCATTCAAACCCCATTATACAACCCGGTTAGCCAAACCCAACACAGCTGGAGTCCAACTGGACAGGAAACACCAATGATGCTCGGACAAGTGGCAGGCGCAGAGCAGACCACGTCAGCAGACAAAGATCTGCAAAGTTATTGCCACAGCACATCACCATTAATGCAACCCATCACCGCATTTATTGCGACAACACCTCTCAGCCGGAATCACACCCCCTCGCCCTGAACAAGGCGAACCACGCCTTAAGCTTTCGGCGGGGACAATCAGAACGACAGAGACAGCGAAATGATTACAGTTGGATATAAGCTAAACTCGAAGAGAAGAAGAAGGTTAAGTTTTTCATCTCCTATCTCTCTCTCTCTCTTTCTACATTTTCTGTCTACCACCTACTCTAATTCATACACCGGAGGGTTCGCCGGGGGACTACCCCGTTCCCCGATTGAACTTGTTTGCAGGTTATCCAGTGGGCTTGAGGAGCTTGGATCGGTCCAACCCATCCACGAGGACTCACTGTATCATCACATTGCTATGAGCAATTACATTGCTTTGGAAAAAAATACAAAACTGATTATTACTTTGGCAAATTTGAATCACATCTGTAAAAGAAAAATAATTAAACAAAAACCAGCATCCCTTCAATCCCTGTAACAACTCTACCTTGTAAAAACAATTAAAAATTTTAAAAGGAAAAAAATATAATTCCTAGCATTCTATCAAGGAAAAGAGAGTGAAAAAAAAAATGAGAAACCACGGAGATCCAGTTTGAACAGAAGACTAGGGCGCAGTAGATCGCTTCTTTGAAGCCTTTCGTTTCTTATTTGCATCTGCGGGTGCAGCTTTTCGCTTGTCCTTCCTCTCTCTCTTCTTCAAAGCAGTCATCCGGGCCTTGAGAATAGTTGCATAAGAAGCTTGAAACCGTTGATGATTCCTTGACCCCACCTTTTATTGCAAAACAAAACCATGAATTAATGAAAGTCTTCCATAATGAAAATGACATGGCAACACCATTATAAAGTCAGCAAATCTTTATCAATAAAAGAAAAAAGCTATTCAATTGCACTGACCCAAAAAAAAATAACCCGAAAAACCAAGAACTTTATGTTGGCTAAAAAAGCACGCACACAAAAATAACAGGTACAGATAATACCAGCCCACCTGTACGCCTCCAACCAAGTATGAATTATGTTGTCATAATTCAGTTGTCTTTGAAAATTCAACATCATATATAGTTGTTTTGCTCAGTCTTCACTGGTACCAACAATTGATAATACTTCTAATTTCCAAACCAGATACATGAGCTTTAGATGTACCCAGTAATCTGGCTAAACACTTCAACATCACTACAAAAAATTACCACCTATTTTCTGAACTTCACAAACCTAACTCACATATACGTAACAATATACAGCTATATGATACAGAGAGCAACAAGTAAAAAATGGATTGTTAAGAGTACTTACCGAAGTGGAAACGGTCTTTTTGCCATCAGTTGCCCAAATAAGGCATCTATATTTGATTTCTTCACCAGCTGTTGCCATCTTATTTCTCGACCTTAGACTTCATTGATGCTACGGACACAACACAAAAGCATAAATCAAAATAGCCTGCTAAGATAAGTCATGCATTGATAAATAACAAACAAAGATGTAAAAGAACATAGACTTACATCTGTTAATGTATAATGTATATATTAATGTATTAATGTATAATGTATATTAATGTATAATATATTAATGCAATGACTACAGCCATACAGCTAGCTATAGGATTAAAATAGGATTCCTCTTTCGGCTGCTTTCGGCCCCTTTTTCTTTTATATGTTTTTCTCTCATGATGATGTTGTACAACAGCTCCTATATAATGGAGCCTCTCCTTACAGTTTCTCGATATACTGAATCACAGAGTTTGTTCTCTCTCAATATCCCTCTCTCAACTTATTTTACATGGTATCAGAGCCTCAAATATATAGCTCATTAACTAGAAAAATTCACATTTTCTGGTAGTTATCTCTGCTTCATCACTGATCAGATCTCTTTTTTTTTCTCAAAAATTTTCGCACTGCTTACTCACGTGCTTGGAATCTTCTCACGCTTCCAACACCACCAACGGCATCCTCAGATCCACTCTAACTCGCCCTCACCGCCATCTTTGTCACCGGCGCGTCACCTGCTTCCGCCTTCAACGTCCCATGTGCTCCACGCGTCCACCAGTCGCTTGAGCCATCTCTCTCCGCGTCTCACGCGCTACACACGTCCGCAAGCCGCTTAAGCCGTCTCTCCCGCACGCGTCACTCGCTCGCGCCGCTTTTGCCTTCGGCTCGTGCCACTTACACACGCCTTTGCCTTAGGCTCCAGCCAATTCAGCTCAAACCGGCTCAGCACCTTTCCCAGGCCGGTTCAATCCTATTTTTGGACTTTTCTGGCCGGTTCAGACCTGTTCCTCACTAATTTGGACTTTCTGCATTCACTGGTGCCCTCGGTTTTTTCAGATTCTACCTCGATCGTACTGTTTTTCCCTCATGGATCGCCCGGACTCCTCTAACCACCCTATTTCTGTTGTTCTTGACGGGACTAACTATGTCTTATGGGCACAAGCCATGTCTAGGTTCCTCAAAGGAAAGAAACTTTGGCGCATCATCACTGGGGATGTGTGCAAACCCATCCAAGAAACCACGGAATCGACTGCCACCACGGAATCCGCTGCCAAATATGTCGACCGTTTGGAGGATTGAGATAGTAAAAACTATCAGATCATCACTTGGCTTCGCAATACTTCTATTATATCTATCAGCCTTCAGTTTGATCGGTTCCAACTTGACTCTGCTTCCTTTCTAACCAAGGCCATCTGGGATTTTTTACAAGAATGCTATCAGACTGCTGGCCTTGCTCACCAATATCAGCTTCTGAGTCATCTTCACCGTGTGCGCCAAGATACAACTCAAACCATTAATGATTTCCTCTCCCAAATGTATTATGTTTGGGATCAGCTTGCTCTTTCTGAACCTCCATGGCCTCATACTGAGGATGCTGCCTTGTTTACTACTTACCGTGACCAACAGCACTTGGTTCGGTTTCTCATGGCTCTCACTCCCCGTTTTGAGCCAGTACGCGCATCTCTCATTCATCGCACTTTTTTACCTACTCTTAAGCAAGCAATTTCTGAACTACTGTCAGAGGAAACCAGGTTTGGTATTCTCCATCCGCACCCTGTGGACTCTGTTCTTGCTACTCCTCAGATTCGGAGTTCTCCTTCACCACCTTCACCACAGAGGTCAACTGCCTGCAACTACTGTCAAAACCGCAGTCTTCCGTCGACTCATCTTCTGGTTAATTATCCAGTTCGTCTTTGTCAGACAAGACTGGCCCTGGTCATCTCCAGCAAGATTGCTTCCGCAATCCCGCCCGTGCCTCTCGCAATGGTCCTTCCACTGGAAATTTTTCCCGCAGCAACTCTCACCGTTCTGGGACTCCGTTTAAATCAATGCCTGCTCAACGCACTGCTGCTGCTGCCTCAGAGGATTTACCTTCCTCTGTTCCTATAGACCCTTCCACTCCAGTCTTCTCTCAAACAAATGTCGAAGCCATGTTTCAACATTTTTGGCAGAATTTCGGTACTCCTCCATCTACTGCTTTGTCTGTCACCGCAGGTAACACTTCCTTGTACTTTGACTCCACTTATTGTAATCATATGACCTTTGACCCTACTATTTTTACTCCTCTCTCTTCTACTCCTCATGTTCATTCTATCTATACTGCTGATGGGTCTCTTCTGTCTGTAAGTCATGTTGGTTCTGTTTCCACCTCTCACTTATCTTTATCCCATGTATATCTTATGCCTACTCTTACTTTAAATCTTATCTCCATTAGTCAATTATGTGAGCATGGTGTAACTGTTACCTTTTCCCATACTGGTTGTTTGGTGCAGGACCCTCGGACGGGGCAAACTCTTGGGATAGGCCGTAAGCATGGACGTCTCTACGAACTCATCCATCTTTATGTTTCGGATTCCTCTCAGATCACAGCTCCTACCACTACTACCACTGCTCCTCCTTTATCTCCTTTTCAGCTTTGACACTGTCAATTAGGCTATCTTTTTATTGGTCGTTTCAAATCTTTAATTTCTAGTGGTCATTTAGGTCCTATAAGTTCTGATGCTTTAGATTGTGTATCTTGTCAACTTGCCAAACAACCTGCTTTGTCGTTTAATAAAAGTGACTCTGCTTCTCTTGCACCATTTGATCTCATCCATTCTGATATTTGGGGACCCTCTCCTACTCCTACTATAGGAGGCGCACGTTATTTTGTTGTTTTTATAGATGATTTTTCCCGTTTTACATGGTTGTTTCTTATGAATAATCGCTCTAAGCTCAAACAACTTTATTACAATTTTGCTGCAATGGTTAAAACACAATTTTCAAAAACTATTAAGCTTTTTCGCTCCGACAATGCCATGGAATATAAAAATTTTGACTTTCTTTCCTTCCTTTAGAGTCATGGTACTCAACCTCATCGTTCCTGTCCCGGTATGTCTCAACAAAATAGACATGCTGAACGGAAACATCGGCATATTCTCGACACTACTCGCGCTCTCCTTTTGTATTCCTCTTGTCCGGAACATTTTTGGAGAGAGACAGCTCTCACTGCTACTTACACTATCAATTGTATCCCTACACCTATCATTCATAATCACACTCCTTATGAGCGTCTACATGGCACCCGTCCTCCTTACACCAACCTTAGGGTCATTGGATCTGCTTGTTTTGTTCTTCTCTAACCTCATAAACATACCAAACTTGAACCCCGTTCCCGCCTTTGTTGTTTCTTGGGGTATGGTATTGAACATAAGGGGTATCGTTGTTGGGATCCTCTTTCCCAGCGACTCCATATCTCTCGTTATGTGGTCTTTTAGTAACACAAAATGTTTTTCTCTCTCTCTTTCTCTTCCGTTTGTCTGTTCCCTCACCCTCTCTGTTTTTTATTGACCCTTCCACAGATCTGTTTTCTGGTGAGCTTACTCCACCGCCCCTACCAGCCTCTCTCGAGTTTTCTGATGAGCTTACTCTACCGCCCCTGCTAGCCTCTCTCGAGACTGCTTTGCCTACTGGTCTGTCCCATGCACCTGTTCGCTCTGATGGACTTACTCTTGCTCCATCGGGATCCTCCCCTCCTGTTGCGTCTCTTCCTCTGGCTCCTCCTCCCTCTGCTCGACCACACCGGGTAACCCAACCTTCTACTCGTCTTCGTGACTTTATTGTTGGTTCTACTGCTTTTTCTACTTATGAACCGACCTCCTATCGTGAGGCTCGCTCTAATCCTCTTTGGCAGCATGCTATGACTGATGAATTGCAGGCTTTAGACAAAACTCATACTTGGGACATTGTTGATCTTCCTCCTGGTAAGACTGTCATTGGCTGCAAATGGGTATACAAAATCAAGACTTGTTCTGATGGATCTATTGAATGCTACAAAGCCCGCCTTGTTGCCAAAGGCTTCAACCAAGAATATGGTATTGACTATGAGGAGACCTTTGCTCCTGTTGCTCGTTTCACCTCTGTTCGCAGCTTGATTGCTGTTGCTACCACCCGACAATCGGATCTTTATCAACTAGACGTGAAAAATGCTTTCCTTAATGGTGTTCTTCTCGAGGAGGTCTACATGCAACCTCCCCCTGGGACTACTTATCCACCTCATAAAGTCTACAAACTTCAGCGTGCTTTATATGGTCTAAAACAAGCTCCACGCGCTTGGTTTGCCAAGTTCAGCTTTACTATTCATGACTGTGGTTTCACCTCCAGCTCTTATGATACTGCTCTTTTTATCCGGAAAACAGCTCAAGGGACCACCCTGCTTCTACTTTATGTGGATGACATGATTATCACCGGTGATGATATTGATGGTATTCTTCGCCTTAAACAGTTTCTTAGCCATCATTTCGAGATAAAAGACCTTGGTCCTTTCAGCTATTTCTTGGGTCTTGAAATCTTCCATGATTCCACGGGTTCTTTTCTCTCTCAAGCTAAGTATACCTCCGATCTTCTCACTGTAGACACCCCATTTTTGACCGTCCTCAAGACTTGGACGTCACCGCTTGAACACTCGGTGATCACCCCTTGTTTGTGTTCATCGTGAGTTCCTGGAGGCCTTGGCTACGCGCCTTGCCTCAGGATCTCTCGACTCGACTGTGTTTGTGCTTGGTTTGACACCAAACACTTGTGTTTTGCCTTTGAGAGGCAGGGTAGGGCTTGTAGACCATCCCCACCCATCACTGGCCAGGGCTTGAGGCCACCGGCTGTGTTTTGTGGCCACCGGCCAAATGTTTGGCCGACTGGCACTATAGATGGCCGGCCGGCTATCTTTTTTTTGGTCAATTGCATCTTTGGCTGGCCGACTACTGTGCATCTGCTTTTGCAGATATTTTCTCACAGCTGGCATACATTTGGCTATGGAGGGATCTCTCTCTTTAGAAGCTTGTCTTGTAAGCTTTACAAGACAATAAGCTCTATAAAGAGAGGTCTTCTCTCTTGTTTGAGGGGTTAGACATTTTAGACAACACATTTTAGGGTTTGAGTTTTAGGGTTAGGGTTTCTTCATATCCTACCTCCATATCTCCCTCTCTTGTGTGTGTTTAAGCTTGGATTTGCACACAAACACCCACCATCACACCTTTTCTTGGAGATGAGGTCCTTGAGGGTTGGTTTTGGATTTTTGGAGCTGGTTTTAACCTAAAGAAGCTGCTGGAGCTTCATTTGTGAAGAGAGTGTTCAAGGGTAACAACTTTGCTCCTTTTTACCCCTTTCTTGCATTGTATTTTTGCTTGCCTTGCAACTATTTTTTGGCTTTGTGTATAACACATAAAAGTTCTATTTTTAAGGCCTCTAAATAGTTTGTTAAGAGTGTTTTAAGCTTTAGGGTTGTTTGACCCCTCTTAGGCCTTGTTTGGCCCTTGTTTTGTGCCATTTTGTGTGAACTCCGGGACCATTGTGTTTGGGCCTCCTCACCACTGAAATCTTGAGGGATTTCAGAGGTGAAGATGGTGCCTTGAGGTCCTAGGAAGGAGAGGGCCACCCCCTCTCCTTGTTGTCCTTGAAAAGGACCTTTTTTGCCTCTTGAGGGAGCACTATGCTTAGGTGTGTGTTGGCCATGCCTTAGCTGATTTTTGTGCTTATTATGTCATAATATAGCTCAGTTTTTGGTTGGTTTTGGTACACCATGCTTGCTTAGCATACATGCCTTGTAATGCCATGTTTAGGCCTTAACATGCCTTAGGTTGTAAGCCCTTATTCTAGCATGTTTTAAGCCTAGCTTTGTGAAGCTTTAGTGCATGTTTTTGTATGCTTTAGCTCTGTCTTAAATTGCTTGAGTCATACTTGCCATCTATTGTATAGCTCCTTTACATTTTGGCTTGTTAGCCTTAAGTTTTGGGCCAATGTTGCATGTTTAGCCTATCTTGTATGCATGGTTTGGCACCATGTTCTTGCATGATTTTCAGAGTTTAGTGCATGCCATTTGTCCATGTTTGCCTATTTGAAGTGTGCTTAAAAGTTGCCTTTATGCGCTTAAGTATTGGCCTATTAACATGTGCATGCGTGTATGTGTGTTTGGTCCCATTTCTTGAGTTTCTTGGCCACTGTTTTAGGCCTAGTTAGGGCTGCCTAAATCATGTTTAAGTCCATCTCTTCGCTTGTTGCATATGCTCCTTGTATGTTGTAGCATATTGGTGAGTTGTTACATGTTTGGAATTACATGATTGAATGAAGTCACATGTTGGCTTACATGCTTGAATGCCTACATTAGCCCTTTACACTTGTCAGTTGCATTGCTCTATGTCTTGCATATCTCACATGCTCATTTGCATTGCCATATTGCATGCCTAGTTAACATGCTTAGGTTACATTGCATTGGCATGCATGCTTGGCCTCTTGACCATCCATGATAGAGGTTAAGTTCCCCTTTGGCTTGATTATGTGCATTGCATTACATATCAAATGTGCACACTTGGTTTCTTGGGCCATCATGCATGGAAATGCGTGATTGATGGTCCGAGAATCGAGGCTCATGTCCCTTTGAGTCATAAACATGATAAGGGATATGATTGGTGCATACATTGCTTGAAATGCATTGCCATGCCAAGTATTGTCCTCTGCTGCTGTCAAACCAGATTTCTGAATGAATTTTTGTCCGGTCGGCTACATTTAGTGCCGATCGGCCACCATTGTTGGCCGATGGATCAAAGTTATGGCCGGTGACCATTCTGCATGGCCGGTGGTGTCCCTCTTTAGCCGGTGGTGTTTCCTGGCATCTATAGAGCAAACCCCGAGACTTTGGCAGTCCTCAGAGGAGCAAAGCAGGGAAAACAGAGGCATCTTGAGCATGTCAGTGGATTTCCGGGCAAAACTGAGCACGCACTGCATTAGGCCTTCATTCCGGGACTGTTTATTGCTTAAATTAGATTAATTAATTTGCTTAATTAATTTAGTTAGTCTGTAATAATTAATTAGCTAGAATAGTTGGTTATTTATTCAGTCTGTATTATTCTTTCGGTCCCTCCGAGCGAGGGCAAATTTGTAATAAGTGTGGGTGAGTGTGTGAATGTCTTCCAACCCCCACTTCTTTCTCCCTTTTACTTACCTGCTTTGATGGTTAGTATTAGGTCATGTTTACTTTAGCATCCTTATGCTATGCATGCGTGCATCATTCATCAGTATTGCATGCACCGGGCTCAGCGCATCATGCTAATTGCATTATATTTCAAATCAAATTTGAATACATGCTACTTGCGCATTTCACATGTCATCCTTAAGATTAGCCGAGCCTATTCTAATGACATTTTGTATGCGACGCATTTGGCACTTAACATGGACTTAGATCATGCATTTATTGCTAACACGTTCTTGTTTTGGCATGAAGTACGATGTAAGTATTTTATGCTTTAGCATCCTTGCATGCGTGTGAGTGTTGCCATGATTGCATGCTTACCATGTGGCTAGATGCTTATGTGATATAACTGCCTAAATGCCTGTGGGTGAAGGTTGGATTGTTTGAGTTAGAACAACTCATTGAAATCCGTGTTTTAGCCTACTTGCGAGTAGCAAATTTCAAAACGTTTCCAAACAAACGGATATGCAATGCTTTATTCCAAATTAGGCGATCTAGTCTATACTTGTTTTGCTGTGCGCATCACATAGTAATTCTAGGCTAATTAACCGGAATAAGAACACATAACGTTTTCAAAAACGGATATCATGGTTAGTAGAGGCCGATCTTCGGATCGGGCGAGAGGGGGTGCTCGTAGCTGACCTTCCCCAATCGTACCCAAGTTCCCGAGCCGAGGCAACTTTGGTGATGACGGACACGTGGCCTTTGGCACCGAGTCAGGGTTTCCTAAATTTCCCCATTAAAAAATATTTAGGTGGCGACTCTGTATCTGGCGAAGCAGTCCATGTTTGGCACTTCTTTCAAAAATCTATTTTCTCAAAACGATTTGCCAGATTTGGACTCTTTGGTTCAAGATTAAGAACCGTGACACAAATCGAGTCCGAACTGTAGCGAGGTCCCTCGCGGGCTTGTTACAGTTTCTGGGGACTCCGTTGGGGAATTTAGAGAGCTTGACTCGAACTCGTGATATCCTGTTTTGACTACACTTATGTGTTTCTTTGCATTGCATGTGCATTGGTGCGCCTAGGACACCGTGTTGGCCATCTGCTATTCCTGAGCGGTTTGCCGGAGGCTTGACTTTGTCAAAGCATGCCATAAGGCTGACCGGTTGCGGGCTCTGCCAGTATGGGAACACAAACCCCGGTTTTACCAGGGCACCCCTTTTTGACCATTCGACCTAGTGCATATTCGGAATCCATAGTGACCATTCCAAACTAGGACAGGTTGCTTACCCGATGTTAGGTTGTTTGAAACCGCTGCGTGCATAGTGAAATCCTAGCTCCTGACAAAATAGGACAGCGAAACCCTACCCCAACATAGGGGTGTTTGTGCTCTCTCTACTTGCTATGTGCTTTTAGAGTGTATCTCTACAGGGAATGCATATACCAGTTTGCAAGTCTGGGTATCAGGCCTGATGGCACCAATATCAGTTTTTGAGAATCAGTTATATCTGCGGGTATCAGATTCAGTGTTTTGGGGCAGTGATTTCTAGGAAACAGTGATCAGTAGTAGAGTACAGTTGTTCGGCTACATCCGTGTTTGATCTGTTTGGGCTGAAATGCTGCTTGCTTTTCCTTTCAGTACAGAGAGTCTGATCCAGAACAGTCAATGTTTCCTTTTGCTGAGACAAGCTAGATATCCGATCCGTTAGTCACCATCCAGTATAGCGGACTTAGCATGACGCAGAATTCGGAAGAGATCGTGGTTATGACAGCCGCGTTAGATCAAGGAATCACTCTGCAAAGTGAGACCACTGTTGACATGCCGCATCTACCTAGATCGCCAGTTGCGCACCCAGTCTGGACACCCCAGCTATATCAGGCTCGCAAGCCCACCACATTCGAGCTAATGGGGATGATAGGTGATCTCCAAAGGTCCGTGGTGGATCTCGCCTACGGAATGTCAGCTTCGCCGCCAGCCGCACCCTATGCCGGGAGTTTTGTACCCCAGGAGCCCCCTCTGTTGGGACGGATTGTGATTGAACTTAGCCAACCGGAGATGGCCTCCAGCTATGGCAATGACATATCAACATCAACCCAAACCCTCGATCAGGCTGAGGCCAGAGGTAAGGATAAAATAAAGGCAGATGCCGATCCCGTCGAACAACTGCTGTGGGCAGTCGAGGCTTTGAAAGCCGGGGGAATGAACAAGCAACAGGTATCTGCAGTTGTAACAAAAGCTGTGGAGGATGCTTTCCCCGCTCCACCTGAGGGTAGTTCAAGTCAGTCAGAAAGCCGGGATAAGCCCCGTCATGCCAGAATAGTTCTTCCCGCTCCCAACCATGTATCCGGGAAGGATCAGAAACCCAAGGCCGCACCTGCCGACCCGTTCGCTAGTGCGTCTAGCAAAAGTGCTCAACCTTCAAAGTACCTGCCCCGAGGACGCAGGGTCTTCCATGCTCTCTACATGCCGTTGTCCAAGGCACTTCAAATCCTAGCTGAAAGAGGGCATCTTAAACTCTTGGAGCCTCGGCCTCTCCCGAAGAACCTCCCTGCTACACATGATGCTGCTTTGTACTGCGCGTACCACCAGCAAACCGGTCATGCTACTGATAATTGCTTCCGCCTCCGTCATGAGGTGCAAGATTTGATTGACAACGAGGTTATCCTCCCACCCACCTCAGCCAAGTCCGTTACTACCCAGCTATTGGATTTTGAGGATGCGGATACTGTGAGTATGTGATCAGGGTTGGACCACTTGTGAACGGCGCCCAGTGTTTTTTATGTGGCGTTTGGCACGCATTTTTGAGCATCTGCGAATGCTAGTTTTGTAAAATCTGGCTTGGGTGTCGAGTCAGTCTTTGTTTTGTTTTGAGTCTGTCTCATTGTCGTGTGTCAGTCCTTTTTGGTTTACAAGTCTATCTCGTTGTAGCGAGTCGGCTCCCCCTGTATAGAATGTCAGGTGATTTCGGGGTTGTCGCCTCGAACACCGTTTTATAATTATCCTTTTGTTTTCCCTTTTGAGTCTGTCTCGGTTGAGGAGCCAGTCGCAATCAGGGAATCTAAATGAAACGGCTGCGGTTATCTTATTCCCGTGCTTACTTATTGTTTGTCTTGAACCAGTTACGCCAGAGGAGGTGAATGGAACGACAGTACACTCTACTTGCTCTCTTGTGCCCTAAAAATTATTACAATGACCTAAGTTTTTCAAAACCCCTTTTGAACACTGTGGTGATAAAAACGAAGATGAAGGATTTCCTCGGGTTTTGCAAAATTTTGATCATTTTGAGAGAAAGATAAGCATGCTAAGCCTTTAATGAACGAAATCATGCCTGTTAGCGTGAGTACTGAGAAGGATCCTAGCTTGATCCAGATTGGTCCTACACTATCTTCAGCGCGAGCGATTTGTCGCTTTCTTAAAAACTTTCAAAAAATGTTTTGCGCGGTCCTATGAAGACCTGTGTGGAATCGTTCTTGAGATTGTGCAGCCTAGGATCGCTCTCAGCCTCAAGATTCAATCTATCTATTTCGAACCTAGAATCCGTTCAAAGCGTTCAAAAGTCAACCACAACCGCCATGTAAGGCCTGTGTGGCCCAATTTGAAGCTGCCCTCGAGCAAGAGGCACCAAAATCAGATCAAGAAGGTCAGGTCTCACTGGAAAAAGCTCGTGAAGCAACCGTGATGGATTCTTCTGCAAATCAACACAGTAGTCACTCTCCCGGATACAGAGGGCTTCAATTTCAAAACCATTTGGCATGGACTTGTTACACTTTTACCCTTTGAGAGGCTCGCTGGGCCGAAAACCCGAAAGGGCGACCCAGGCAAAAGTTAGAGCAAGGCAAAATAAAATACAAAAGAAAAAAAGAGAAAAAAAATGTAAAAGAAAGAAAGAAGAAAGAAAAATGCGAAAATTGAAAAAAATTGAAGAAAAAGAAAAAAAAGGAAGAAAAGAAATGAAAAAAATGAAGAGAAAAAGAAAAGAAGCTCGCAAGGTCGAAAACCTGCATCGGGCACCTTGGTAAAAGTTAGAGCCTAAAAATGAAGGTTAATACCCGAGTGTACCTTAATCGGAACTACATAAGGCTTGATTCCCATGTTTAGGATACGTAGGCAACTTCATCCTGAAGTCCAGCCACCATTGCTCTTACAGTGACTGTGTCCATATATTGGTTCAGACCATCGTCTTCGGAGTTCAGTCGTCATTGATAAAGACTATTAACAAAAATGTTGCGGCATCATCCAGACAAAGGGCAACTTTCCGTTGCCATGCGTTACCATAAGTTGCCCTGAGTTGCCGTCCAAACCAGGGACAACTTTCCGTTGCCATGTACCCTCTTTAAGCAAGGGGCAATTTTTCGTTGCCTCCGATCCGAGGTTGCGCATCTCGAGGGTAAGTTTCGGGCTCGTCAAGCGTTGATTGTTTGCAAAAATAGTTTTTGAAAATTTTTACTGAGGTTGACTATTTTCTCAAAAGCTATTTTATTTTTCCAAAACCGGACCTTTTTTCCTGGACCCAAAAAGGAAAATTTTCAGTGCTTACAGCTTGACTTGCAGGATTTTCAAATCAAAAATTGAGCGAGCATGCTAATCTAACTTTCATTTTGGTCAAAACTGTTTTAGGAAGAAAACAAAAATGGTCAAAATAATGAACTAGGGGCACAGTTGAGTCAGGTGTTCTGTCTTTCCCCTGCCGTCAACATACTTGCCAGAAAGGCACCATATTCGCCGGATAAAGATACACCGGTTCCTGTCTGGAACACCGACTGGACGTCATCGGAAGTAATAGCTGCGAGCTAGTAGTGTTGGGCGTTGAACCCGCAACTTTCTATTCACCTATCGATCACCCTGGGGAGGGATGAAAAATGAGAGAATAAAGAATAGAGAGGTCTAAGACGAGAGAAAAGTGAGGAATAGGGTTTTTGAGAGAAAAACTGAGCTTGAGGGCCGAGTGATGTGAGAATCGCAAATCAGAAAGGGTGGGAACCATACCCGGAGGAACTGGCTCCTCGAGATCTGAGGTCTCGTTTTTGTAAACACGTTCGTGTGTCGTGTCTTTTCTCTTGTTTGCCTCAACTTTTGTTTTGAGTCTTTTCCAAGCGTGACTCGTTGTGTCTAGGTCGTGTACCTTTTGTTTGAGTCTTTCCCGCTGTGTTCAGTTGTAGGCTCGATACCCCGGTTAAAAAAAAAAAAAAAAAAAAAAAAACCTTATTCAATTTCAAAAATCGTTTATGCTTGGACTGCTGTGCCTTTCTCTACATATTAGGCAAGCCAAAAGAAGAAAAGGGAATATTTGGGACATCTGAGTGCGTTTCAACTTCAACCATTTCAACCTTCGTAGTCCGTCTTGCTAGATTGGGCTGTTTGTTCAAGGTATGCCGTATGCAGGACGAACCGAGTGCTATGATATGGGCTTTATGCAAACTAATCCCCAACAAAGTATGAGTTGTGTGTCCAGGTTAAACTGTGGTTTGCTTGATTATTTTGTTATTGGCTGGTTGGTTATCTGATTATTACAGTGTAAGTGCTCAATTTTCAGACAACAGATCAATTTCACTTACATTGAGATGTAGCATGATGTGATGCGATGCACTACGTGAGATATGTAAATGTAACACTTTTTCAAATAAAAAGTTTGTTTCATTCCATCATCTTTTCAAGTACATAGTTTTGGAAACAAAAATCTGCCTGCGGCAGTACAAAGTACTCATAGCTACCAAAAAGGAAAAAGTACAGAAAATAAGAAGAAAACAGCAAAAGTCTGTATCAATGCCAAAAGGTCTTAGGTTTGGGAGCTCGTCCTAGTCCTCTTCCTGGATGAAGGTCCAGGAACATCATCAGGAACATCACCATCTGAGCCCGAGTCCGAGCCGTCTCCGGTCCTCTCCTCCGATGACTCTGCCTCCGCCTCTGACTCCGCCTCAGCCTTCAACTCGTCGTCGTCTGGAACTTGCACCCGGGAGCTACTCCCAACATGAGTACGCCCTACCCTAGTACGGGGAAATACTTTGCCCTCCTCATCTCTCCCTCGAGCAGGAACGGAAGGTCCAGCCAAAGCACCGCCTACAGCGGGAATCTAGAAGGGAGGCTGAAAAGTACATAAGAGGCAAATGCATCAGTATGCACAAAACAGTGGATCAGTGCAGAATACAGTGTATGAGTACAGTGTGTATGCCGTGAGTAGTGGATCAGTGCAGGATGCAGTGTATGAGTACAGTGTGTATGCCGTGAGCAGTGGATTAGTGCAGAATGCAGTGTATGAGTACAGTGTATTAGATGCCAGTAAAGGCCGTATGTCAAGTGTTGTATTATGTATCAGATTATGTCAAACAGTTCATGTATGGTTTGAGACGGTGGTTAGAAGAACATACCGAAATACTGTAGAGGGCCAAAAGATCGAAAGTCCGCTGCAACATCCCCATCATGGAGGCATTCAGCTCCAGGGACTGCCGCGTGTACTCGGAGGAAGCCTACAAAAATATCAGATACATCAATATTCTGCGGAATATCAAATAAACTGAAATGAAACGATATACAAGAATGCAGTAATACATACCAGAGGCAAGTCGGGGACACCGACTAACTCGTGATCAGCCGGCGGAGGAGCGAAGGGGATCTGGTAGGTCGTCCCACCCTGCCCTCTGTATGTCATCGTCATAGGCAGTGCGGGCCAACCGACCCCCCGCCCCCCCTGGGCACCGCCCCTGCCACGGACCCGAGCCCTCCTCGATGTCCCTACCCCTGCGTCTGCCCTGCCTGTCGGCACCATAGGTCTCTCTCTCTCAGCTCAGCGGCCACTGCTCAGAGGCCGCATAAGGAAGGTCTGGATGAACTCTGTGTAGTCACCTATGCTCCTGTGGTGTATCGCATCCCAACCGATGGTGGACTCAGCTATCTGCTCGAGAGTGTACCTCTCGATCTCCCTCATGTCCGCAGAAGGAGGAGCTGGGACTATCTGCTCTGGTAGACCCAGGGTCTAGCGCAAGAAGTGCTCGCCTAAATACCAGGCCCGACAAACTGGTCCCTCCAAGAGAATCCTGAACCGGGCAGTCTCTACCGCAACAGCAAATCGCTCCCAAGTCTCGGCTGGCAATGGGGCCCAGGGTCTCCAGGTGATCTGAAAATGAAATGCAATTCATTATCTACTGTTATTGAAAACGAACAAAACAAAAAAAAAAAAAGCTTAAATGAACTGCAAGTAAAACCATACCTCCGGAGCGGTGATAGTGTCAAAATAGCGACGGAAGAAGATGAATGTCTCCCGTGGTCTCCGCACACACCTCACGTCGAAGCGTCGCGAGAATGGGACGACGAGAGGGGTCTCTACATCAGGAACTGGAGCTAGCCTAGGGAAGTAGGCATAGACCCACAACTGCAAAGGGAATGCCGGTATGCTTATCAAACAAAGCAGAATACAAGAATAAAGCAGAAATAACAGAGCCATATATTGTGCAGTGTATTGTGCAGGCAGTGTATTGTGTAGAGTGTACAGTGTGAGCAGTGTGCAGTCAGTATGAAGCAGAGTATGTGTGTGCCACGTGTACAATATACAGCCAGTGTAAAGCAGACTATAGTGTGTGCAGTATAAAGTGCAATACAGAGTACAGAAAGTAGAAAAGCAGAAATGTAAAGAAGAAAAAGGAAACATACCTCCCAAGCACGCCAGTAACCCCCGAGCAGCTGTCCGCTGCCACGGGAAGCCGAGCTCATGTACCCATAAAGTGTGGCTAGAGTAGCGCCACCCCAGTCGTAGTCAAAGATCCGAGTGACGTCCACTAAAGCGCTGAGCAAGCACAAGGGCACGGTATTCGCCCGGTCAGCGAAAATAGTCGTCCCCAGCAGGAACATCAGAAAGCCGCGCGCGTACTGCTCCACAGCCTCCTGGGTCATCGGAGCCCCCTCTACCAACGCGGTCCGGACCCTGAACTGCACCTCAAACCAGGAATAGCGGACGAAGCTTGGACGGGCGAGCGGCGGCACCTCGCCGAGTAGATAAATCTGGGCAGCAGTCTACTCGTCCATATCAGTATCGAAAGGGATCAGATCACCCCCTACCCCGATGCCTGTGAGCATCGAGAAGTCGACGAGAGTCATCGTCATCTCCCCGGCAGCAGAAAAGTGGAACGAGTCGGTGGTGTCCCACCACCTCTTCACTAGGGCAGCAAGGAGAGATCTGTACGCGGTAAGACGGGGAAGTCCCCTGCAGAATACGCCGAAGCCGGCTTCATCCACGATATAACGAACGGCGTCCGGTAGCTCCATATACCAGTCTTAAGCAGCAATGTTCCCATACCCTCGGACGGTATGGGAATCTCCCTGTTCAAAAACAAACCGTGGCGAAGCAATGGTAAATATACCGGTTTTGTAAGGCATGCAGAATTGAGGGAAATACAACATGTGTGCATATTTTCAGATTCAAACAGATGCCGGGTATCGGTGTACTTACAGTGAACTACAACGTGTGATGCGTCAGTGTGTTTGAGTGGTTCAGTGCAAATACAGCACGTGTGCATATTTTTAGATTCAAACAGATGTCGGGTATTGGTGTGCTTACAGTGAACTACAACGTGTGATGCGTCAGCGTGTTTGGGTGGTTCAGTGCAAATGCAGCGTGTGTACATAATTTCAAATTCAAACAGATATTAGGTATCGGTGTGCTCGTAGTGAACTACGGTGACTGATGTATCAATATGTTTGAGTTAGGGCTGGGCATAGGGTCATCCGACCCGCCCAAACCGTCCTACCTGAATCGAACCGCACGCATGTGGGCAGTTTCGCAAACACATTAGGGTAGGGTGCGGTTTGGATTTTATATGAATTTCGGGTTGCGGGTTTGAACCGCACCCGCCCAACCCGCCCACATTTAATAATTTTTTTTTTTTTTTTTTTTCAAACCAAATCTAAACGTCCATCTCTTCTTTGACTGACTCACCAACTCACTCATATAATATAACAAAACAAACAAAACAAAAGAAAAAAAAAAACCAAATAATCTAATCGGCTTCTCCTCTCACTCTCTCTGATCTGAGTCTCATCTCACTCTCTTTCTCACTCTCTTTTCCTCGTTTCTGCACAGTGTGCACACACCGATCGATCACTCTCTTTCTCAGCCAATCTACTTCATTCACAGGTGAACTCTCTTTCTCTCAATCTCTGTCTCTCTCTCTTCTGATCGTTGATTTGTTGTGGATGAACAATAGAATAAAATTGATTTTTTTCATCTTCGACTCCGATCTACTTCACAGGTGATCTCGCAGGTGATCTCTGATTTTTTTTATCATCACACAGCCGATCTGCTTCAAAGGTGAGCTCTCTCTCTCAATCTCTGTCTCTCTCTCTCTCCCGATCGTCGATGAACAACAGAAAGAACCGATTTTTTTCATCTCCGATCTACTCTTCGCAGGTGATCTCTGATTTTTTTCATCATCGCACAGCCGATTTTTTCATTGCACAGCCGATCTACTTCACATCACAGGTAATATCTCATCTCTGATTTTTTGTGGACGAACAAATCTGATTTTTTGTGGACCAAAACAGATCTGATTTTTGTTGTGGACCAACATATCTGATTTTAGTTGTGTGCCTTACTTGAATCTGTTTTGATCTTAGTTTATTAATTTTTGGAATTCAGATTATTTAATTTTTGGAATCTGTTTGTTTTATTTAAATCTGTTGAATCTATTTTTTTTTTTGGAATTCAGTTGAATTTGTTTGTTTTATTTAATTTGGAATTCAAATTATTTAATTGAATCTGTTTGTTTGAATCTGTCTGTTTGAATCTGTTTAATTTTTGTTTTTGTCTTTGTGTTTAATTTCTGTTTGAATCTGATTATTTAATTATTTAATTTATGTTTGAGTCAGCCATATAATTTCTGTTTAATTTTTGGAATTCAGATTATTTAATTCAGATTATTTAATTTTTGGAATTCAGATTATTTAATTCAGATTATTTAATTTTTGTTTAGAATGGATTATTTAATCTGTCTGTGTCTTAGTTGAATCTGTTTCTTTTATTTAATCAATCAATAGAATCTGTTTATTTAATGGAGGATAGGATAGTATTTTTGTAATCCTCTCTTAGTCTGTCTGTCTGTAAAATTGATTATAGAATAATCTGTTTGTTCTATCTGTTTATTTAATCTGTCTATAAAATTGATTCTGTGATTGTATTTTTGTAATTCAGTTTAAATGGAGGATAGTATTCAATCTCCCGCAATCAATCTTGTACCTCCGGAATCCTCTAATTCTCAAATGAATCCTCTCTTAGTCGAACCCGAACCTGAACTTGAACCTAAGCCTCCTAGACCCCCAAAGAGAAAGAGTGAGAGTGGAGGGGGGAGAGCACCATCCACAGTTTCAGATCATTTTGACAAGGTTGTAGGGACCGATGGGAAGCGTAGAGCCGTATGTAAATATTGTAAGAAAGAGTATATGGCTGACTCTAGAACTCATGGGACTAGTAATTTGAGGAGTCATACACCCAATTGTAAAGAATATCCAAATAGGGATACAGATAGTCAACAAATACTAAATCTTAAACCGAAGCAAAATGAAGAGGGTGTTGAGGTTGTAGCAACAATTTTTAATTTTGAGACTTGTAAAAGGGCTCTTGCGGAGATGGTGGTCATCGATGAGTTGCCATTTAGATTTGTGGAGGGTGTTGGATTTAGAAGATTTTGTAATGTCATGCAACCCAAATTCACACCAATTCCCTCTCGTCAAACCATATCTAGAGAAATGCTCAATATATTCAAGAATGAAAGGGATAAGTTAAAGAGGGCTATGAAGGGTCGTAGAATTTGTTTTACTACGGACACTTGGACATCTATTCAGAATTTGTGTTACATGTGTTTGACTGCTCATTTCATTGATGATAACTGGAAACTTCAAAAAAGAATCATAAATTTTCAACAAGTTGAGGATCACAAAGGAGAAACATTGGGTCGAAAAATTGAGTCGTGTTTGATTGAGTGGAACATTGATAGCATATTCACCTTAACAGTTGATAATGCTAGTTCAAATAATCTTACCATTCAATATTTGAAAACGATAACCAAAGATTGGAAGGGGACTATTTTGCAACATGAGTTTATTCATATGCGTTGTTGTGCACATATTCTTAATCTCGTTGTGAGTGATGGGTTGAAAAAAATGGATGATTCTATTGCCAACATTAGACTTGCGGTGAGATATGTAAGGTCTTCTCCTCATAGGCATGATGTTTTTAAGAAGTGTGCGGCCACACTCAAACTTGATTCAAAAGCTCTTGTATGCCTAGATGTACCAACTAGGTGGAACTCTACGTATTTGATGTTAGAGGCCGCCGAAAAGTATGAGAAGGCTTTTAACCGATTGAAGTTTGTGGATTCCAACTTTGAACCTTATTTCAAGGATGTTAATGGTGGCATAAGAAGAAGTCCGAATGAGTTGGATTGGAAAAAGTGTAGAATTTTTTTGAGGTTTCTAAAATTATTTTATGTTGCAACCAAGAAATTTTTGGGGTCTCTCTTTGTTACTTCCAATGCTTTTTACAAAGAGATGTTTGTTATTGAAAGCAAAATTAATCAATTAATTTTGGAGGAGGATGATACTTTGAGCACAATGGCAAAGACTATGAAGCTAAAGTTTAGCAAGTATTGGGGGGATGGAAGTAAAATCAATTTGTTGTTGTATGTTGCGGTGGTTCTTGATCCTACCAAAAAAATGACATACTTGGAGTTTTGTTTTTCCAATTTATTTCTTGGAGATAATAGGAAGGTGGAAGAGATAGTAGACAAGGTTAAGAGTTGCTTGAGTCGTTTGTATAGTCATTATGTCACACTTTATCCTTCAAATGAGAAACTTCCAAGTGTGAGTGAAGTTGTGAATATGGTGGAAGATGATGATGATGATGATCCCTATTCTTTAGTTAACTCTCAATTTAGTTCCTATTTGGAGGGGCGATGCACTAGTGGATCTAAGTCGGAATTGGAACAATATTTATCCGAGGTTGAACATTTTGCAAAGAATCAAACATTTGAGATTTTGGATTATTGGAAGGTGAATGCAACCAAATATAGGGTGTTATCACAACTTGCTAGGGATGTGTTGGCCATGCCTATTTCTACCGTTGCATCGGAGTCGGCTTTTAGTACGGGAGGGCGTATTCTTGACCCATTTCATAGTTCGCTCTCACCTTCTATGGTTGAAGCTCTTGTATGTACTCAAAATTGGCTTCGAAGCAACCTTCCAATTTCTCTTCGAAAGGCGATGGATGATGTGGAAGAATTTGAGCAATATGACTCGGGTAAATGAGAATTTATTTATCTTTATTTTAATTTGTATTATTATTCATTTTCTAATGTAAGTTTTATTAATCTTCTCTTGTTGACTTCTAATTAGGTACTTTGGAGTCAAGCTCATCTTCAACTTCAACCTATAATGTTGATGCGATAATTGATGTCTAATATCCATTTGTTCATTGGTAATTTTTTTCATATACTCAACACATTTTCTTACTATATTGAGATGCAATATATAGACATTTGTTTATTTTTTCATTTCTTACTATTTATAATTAAAGATTAAAGTTTATATTTTTTCAATTTGTTTGTGTAGGGTTCATCAACCAAATGCATGGAATTAGAATTGGAATTTGTTAAAGTTGAATTGGATGTGATTCATGAAGATGAAGTTTGATATTTTAGAAGTGTTTCAATTTTATTTCATGGGTTTGTATTGAATGAAGTTTAAGTTTGACAACAATTTTTTTTTTTTTTAATTGCTTTTTGATTTTGGATGAATGTAAGTTAATGAAGAATTTTTTTTTTTTTTTTTGGGTTAGGAAGGATGAATGTTGAATTTTTAATGTAGGATTTTCTTATTTGGATTATGAATGATGAATGTAGGATAGAATGAATGCAAGTTAATGATAGAATGTAGATTTTGAATGATTTGTTTAGGTTATGAATTGAATTTGTTGTGTTTTTTATTTTTATAAGTTTTAGTTCATTATTAATTATTAATGTTGGAGCATTTTAGAAAATATGAAAAAAAAAGGTTTAAAAATAATTTTTTGAAAAAAAAAGTTCAATCCGCAAACTGCCCGCAACCGCCCGCACACCCGCGAACCCTATCCGCACAAATCGCAAACCGCATTGCGGGCGGTTGCGGGTTGATTTTTCCCCAAACCGCATAGATGCGGGCGGGTCCAAACCGAACCGCAAACCGTCCTAAACCGAACCGCGGACACCCCTAGTTTGAGTAGTTCAGGGCAAGTGCCGTGTGTGTGCGAGTGTTCAGTCTCAAATAGGTTATCAGTTACAAGTATGATTACAGTCAACTACGGTATACAGTGCATCAGTATATTCGGGCTAAGCAGTTAAAGAAATGACTAACTATGGCAGTTAAATGTTCTACATTGCGGAAAGCAACAAAGAGGGGAGATGTTACCTCGGAAGCGCCAAAGGATATGTGAGACGCCGGCTCGTGCAGAAGCAGGTCCTGTGGCACGCTCCGATCGAAGCTCCTGAACTAACGAAGCCCATCAGGGGGCAAGACATGAATCGCCGGCCGGTAGGTCGCCGGGTCGAATGGGCGGACGCTCAAAGGGAGGAGCTCGGCCCCGAGATCCATCTCGTGATCCGGGGGAGTCCCACCCTGTGGAATATCGTCGGCCATGTCAAATGTGACGAGGGAAATGGTCGGAAAATGAAGATAAGGCTAGAATGTGAAAAGTCAATGAAAAGTCAACCCCCGGAAGGGCAAAAAACGACCGAAAAGCCGGAATGAGGAAAATGTGGGAAGATCGAGAGAAACTCAAGGGGAACAAACCCCAAGAAGCGGAAATAGTGAAGAACGCACCGAAATGAAGAAATATTCGGATGAAAATGTTCGAAACGCGAAAATATACGCGAATCGAATGATGAAACGGGCGTGAAACGCAAGAAAATTGAGGAATGAAAGAGGGAAAAGTGCTCTAGAGAGAGGGGGGAACTATTTTTGGCCTAAGAGAAATGAGAAAAATAGGGTTTAAAACCCTATCTTAAAAGACCCGGGGTGAAAAGACCAAACTGTCCCGACTCAGTAACTTTTGGCCAGTCGGCTACATTTTTGGCCGGTCGGCCAAATATTTGGCTGGTGGAATGTATTGATGGCCGATGGACAGCCGGTGGCCTCCCCTTCCGGCCGATGAGCCTCCTACAGCCTTGTTTAGGTCAGATCTGTAGTTTGGGGCCTTCATTGCTCAAGATAGTGTAAGAACAGTGCATTTCCGAAGCTCAGCCGTCCTCCGTTTCGCCCCCGGACCTTATCTTCTGTGCGTGGCAGTCGAATTCATGAAAGATGCATCCTTTTGTATCCTTTTGTCTTTTACAAGATTCAAAAGTTGCCCCGTGTGCACTGCATGCATTCATCGCACTGCATGCATTCGTCGCACTGTTTGATGCATTGCATCGCACCGTTTTGCGCATCTCGATTGCATTGTCAGGCATTCCTTGAGTGGCGCATTGTCATGCATTTCAAATGCATTGTCCTGCATACATCTTGCACCACGGTCTAGGAGACCTTAAATCCTTGAAAGGTGCAAGACCTTCGGTGCATTGGTTTGCACAGTTCGTTTGCATTGTCATGCATCTCTAACGACACGCATGGTCGCACTTGCATCACCATGCGTTTTCATACATTTCAAGCCGCGCGTTGACGCGCATTTCAACATCATGCATCATTTACATTTCAAAAAAAACAAACATGCATTGTCATGCATGCATTTTGCATTCCGGTCTAGGAGACCTTAAATCCTCTAAAGGTGCAATTCTTTCGGTGTTTGTCGTGCCCGAACGACTTCCGGTGGTCTGGTAAAGCCACCCGCCTGTGTTTGCGGTAAGTTCCTAGGAGACCAACTGGGACGGTGGAAACTGGAGTTTGAATGGCTTATGCCTAGAACGCAAAGGTTCGGGATTTCCGAGACTAAAGTCTGGTTTAAATACCCAGGGGTATATCCTCGGCTCGAAATCTATATGGAAGCCCCATAGGTTGAGGTAGTATGTCTACGCCTCAGTTCTGGATACTGAACCAACCTAGTATATCGCCCTATTGGGAGAATAGGGAAAGCTGCAATCATAGCCGTTACATCATACTGCATTTGTCATGCATCCATTGTAAATAGTGCATTGTCATGCATACATGGTAAATATTGCATTGTCATGCATCGTAGAAAATAAACATGCATTGTCATGCATTTCCATTGTAAATATTGCATCCAGATCCATTGCATCGCATATTTGTAGATATTGCATTGTAGATTACATGCATTCACTGCATCACCTTCCATCTATGGCTTGCGCCTTTCCATGTTGAGCTTGGTCTGGTATGTGCCCATACTTTTCACGTCGAAACATAGTTCAGTAGACCGTTCTATGTTAGCCGCGGCTTGTATGTGTACATGTCTTTCCTAGGCAAGATTTGGTTTGGCCCGCGTGCCATATCCACATCCATTGCATATTTGTAGATATTGCATTGTAGATCGCATGCATCCATTACATCACCTTCCATCTATGGCTTGCGCCTTTCCATGTTGAGCTTGGTCTGGTATGTGCCCATACTTTTCACGTCAAGACATAGTTCAGTAGACCGTTCTATGTTAGCCGCGGCTCGTATGTGTGCATGCCTTTCCCAGGCAAGATTTGGTTTGGTTGCATGCCATATCCATTGTATATATTACATTGTAGTGTAATTTTGCATCCGGCATTAGGATCATTGTTCTTTCTTCAGCGGGTCGTTTCCCCACTTGTGTCATTCCCCCCCAATACTTGTTCTTGTGTCCGTCTGCATTACTCATAGTTTAGTTGATCGTTCTATGGTAGACGGACTTGTTACCTCCATCAATCTATTTGACATACGTGTGGTTTCGAACCTCTCATGATTGGATCATGATTCAATTGCTTTGCATATAGTTTGCATTGTCTCAATTGCATTGCATTTTCATTTGCATTTTTTTTATACATAGTTTTGTGTATAGTGCATATCATCTTGCATTCATCGTTACATTGTCATGCATACTGCTAACCATATCATACCTGTTAAGTTGTTTTCTTTACAGGCACGATATTGTATGTACGGTTCATTTGCGACTGGTGGAACCAGACGAACCGGACAGGTATTGTATCCTCCGCGTGAGACGTATCGAGAATTGCATAATTCTCTTACATCCTCTCTGCATTGTAGTGTAATTTGGTGTATGCTAGCTTAAAACTGTCGCATGTTATGCTTCATTACAGCTTTCTTTGCATGATCATAAGTTATGCTCGGCTTTGTGCATTGTCTTGCATTTTGCCCCTGCCTTCGGGCGCATATCTTGTTTGTCCTACATGTTTGTCTAAGTCTTCGGCCTTGTCAAAAATGGGTCGTCTCTGAGCTTTGACATTCACTCCCGTCATTGTTATGACTTTCGAGTTCTGTCAAAGAAGGGCAACTGTAGACACCCCATTTTTGACCGTCCTCAAGACTTGGACGTCACCGCTTGAACACTCGGTGATCACCCCTTGTTTGTGTTCGTCGTGAGTTCCCGGAGGCCTTGGCTACGCGCCTTGCCTCAGGATCTCTCGACTCGACTGTTTTGTGCTTGATTTGACACCAAACACTTGTGTTTTGCCTTTGAGAGGCAGGGTAGGGCTTGTAGACCATCCCCACCCATCACCGGCCAGGGCTTGAGGCCACCGGCTGTGTTTTGTGGCCACCGGCCAAATGTTTGGCCGACCGGCACTATAGATGGCCGGCCGGCTATCTTTTTTTTCGTCAATTGCATCTTTAGCCGGCCGACTACTGTGCATCTGCTTTTGCAGATATTTTCTCACAACTGGCATGCATTTGGCTCCCCTCCATACACGTGTATGGAGGGATCTCTCTCTTTAGAAGCTTGTCTTGTAAGCTTTACAAGACAATAAGCTCTATAAAGAGAGGTCTTCTCTCTTGTTTGACGAGTTAGACATTTTAGACAACACATTTTAGGGTTTGAGTTTTAGGGTTAGGGTTTCTTCATATCCTACCTCTATATCTCCCTCTCTTGTGTGTGTTTAAGCTTGGATTTGCACACAAACACCCACCATCACACCTTTTCTTGGAGCTGAGGTCCTTGAGGGTTGGTTTTGGATTTTTGGAGCTGGTTTCAACCTAAAGAAGCTGCTGGAGCTTCATTTGTGAAGAGAGTCTTCAAGAGTAACAACTTTGCTCCTTTTTACCCCTTTCTTGCATTGTATTTTTGCTTGCCTTGCAACTGTTTTTTGGCTTTGTGTATAACACATAAAAGTTCTATTTTTAAGGCCTCTAAATAGTTTGTTAAGAGTGTTTTAAGCTTTGGCGTTGTTTGACCCCTCTTAGGCCTTGTTTGGCCCTTGTTTTGTGCCATTTTGTGTGAACTCCGGGACCATTGTGTTTGGGCCTCCTCACCACTGAAATCTTAAGGGATTTCAGAAGTGAGAATGGTGCCTTGAGGTCCTAGGAAGGAGAGTGCCACCCCCTCTCCTTGTTGTCCTTGAAAAGGACATTTTTTGCCTCTTGAGGGAGCACTATGCTTAGGTGTGTGTTGGCCATGCCTTAGCTGATTTTTGTGCTTATTATGTCATAATATACCTCTGTTTTGGATTGGTTTTGGTACACCATGCTTGTTTAGCATACATGCCTTGTAATGCCATGTTTAGGCCTTAACATGCCTTAGGTTGTAAGCCCTTATTCTAGCATGTTTTAAGCCTAGCTTTGTGAAGCTTTAGTGCATGTTTTTGTATGCTTTAGCTCTGTCTTAAATTGCTTGAGTCATACTTGCCATGTATTGTATAGCTCCCTTACATTTTGGCTTGTTAGCCTTAAGTTTTGGGCCATTGTTGCATGTTTAGCCTATCTTGTATGCTTGGTTTGGCACCATGTTCTTGCATGATTTTCAGAGTTTAGTGCATGCCATTTGTCCATGTTTGCCTCTTTTAAGTGTGCTTAAAAGTTGCCTTTATGCGCTTAAGTATTGGCCTATTAAGATGTGCATGCGTGTATGTGTGTTTGGTCCCATTTCTTGAGTTTCTTGGCCACTGTTTTAGGCCTAGTTAGGGCTGCCTAAATCTTGTTTAAGTCCATCTCTTCGCTTGTTGCATATGCTCCTTGTATGTTGTAGCATATTGGTGAGTTGTTACATGTTTGGAATTACATGATTGAATGAAGTCACATGTTGGCTTATATGCTTGAATGCCTACATTAGCCTTGCACACTTGTCAGTTGCATTGCTCTATGTCTTGCATATCTCGTATGCTCATTTGCATTGCCATATTGCATGCCTAGTTAACATGCTTAGGTTGCATTGCATTGGCATGCATGCTTGGCCTCTTGACTATCCATAATAGAGGTTAAGTCCCTCTTTGGCTTGATTATATGCATTGCATTACATATCAAATGTGCACACTTGGTTTCTTGGGCCATCATGCATGGAAATGCATGATTGATGGTCCGAGAATCGAGGCTCATGTCCCTTTGAGTCATAAATATGATAAGGGATGTGATTGGTGCATACATTGCTTGAAATGCATTGCCATGCCAAGTATTGTCCTCTGCTGCTGTCAAACCAAATTTCTGCAGGAATTTTTGTCCGGTCGGCTACATTTAGTGCCGATCGGCCACCATTGTTGGCCGATGGATCAAAGTTATGGCCGGTGACCATTCTGCATAGCCGGTGGTGTCCCTCTTTAGCCAGTGGTGTCTCCTGGCATCTATAGAGCAAACCCCGAGACTTTGGTAGTCTTCAGAGGAGCAAAGCAGGGAAAACAGAGGCATCTTGAGCATGTCAGTTGATTTTCGGGCAAAACTGAGCGCGCACTGCATTGGGCCTTCATTCCGGGATTGTTTATTGCTTAAATTAGATTAATTAATTTGCTTAATTAATTTAGTTAGTCTATAATAATTAATTAGCTAGAATAGTTGGTTATTTATTCAGTCTGTATTATTCTTTCGGTCCCTCCGAGCGAGGGCAAATTTGTAATAAGTGTGGGTGAGTGTGTGAATGTCTTCCAACCCCCACTTCTTTCTCCCTTTTACTTACTTGCTTTGATGGTTAGTATTAGGTCATGTTTACTTTAGCATCCTTATGCTATGCATGCGTGCATCATTCATCAGTATTGCATGCACCGGGCTCGGCGCATCATGCTAATTGCATTATATTTCAAATCAAATTTGAATACATGCTACTTGCGCATTTCACATGTCATCCTTAAAATTAACCGAGCCTATTCTAATGACATTTTGTATGCGACGCATTAGGCACTTAACATGGGCTTGGATCATGCATTTATTGCTAACACGTTCTAGTTTTGGCACGGAGTACGATGTAAGTATTTTATGCTTTAGCATCCTTGCATGCGTGTGAGTGTTGCCATGATTGCATGCTTACCATGTGGCTAGATGCTTATGTGATATAACTGCCTAAATGCCTGTGGGTGAAGGTTGGATTGTTTGAGTTGGAACAACTCATTGAAATCCGTGTTTTAGCCTACTTGCGAGTAGCAAATTTCAAAACGTTTCCAAACAAACGGATATGCAATGCTTTATTCCAAATTAGGCAATCTAGTCTATACTTGTTTTGCTGTGCGTATCACATAGTAATTCTAGGCTAATTAACCGGAATAAGAACACATAACGTTTTCAAAAACGGATATCATGGTTAGTAGAGGCCGATCTTCGGATCGGGCGAGAGGGGGTGCTCATAGCTGACCTTCCCCAATCGTACCCAAGTTCCCGAGCCGAGGCAACTTTGGTGATGACGGACACGTGGCCTTTGGCACCGAGTCAGGGTTTCCTAAATTTCCCCATTAAAAAATATTCAGGTGACGACTCTGTATCTGGCGAAGCAGTCCATGTTTGGCACTTCTTTCAAAAATCTGTTTTCTCAAAACGATTTGCCAGATTTGGACTCTTTGGTTCAAGATTAAGAACCGTGACACAAATCGAGTCCGAACTGTAGCGAGGTCCCTCGCGGGCTTGTTACACTCACACGTGCTGGTCTTATGGATTGCAAGACTGTCTCCACTTCCTTGGAGCCTCAGAGTCATCTTACACCTTTTGATGGCACTCTTCTCTCTGATGCTACCCTATATCGTCAGCTGGTTGGCAGTCTTGTCTATCTCACTGTTACTCGTCCTGATATTGCCTATGCCGTTCATATTGTCAGCCAGTTTATGTCGGCTCCTCGTACCCCTCATTATGCTGCATTAGTTCGTATCCTTCGGTATCTCAAAGGCACCCTGTTTTATGGTCTTCATTATTCCGTCCGCTCCTCTCTCCAGCTTCGTGCTTTCTCCGATGCTGATTGGGCTAGAGATCCTACTGACCGCCACTCTACTATTGGGTTCTGCTTTTTCCAAGGTGATTCTCTTATTTCTTGGCGCAGCAAGAAATAATCTCTTACTGCTCGTTCCAGTACCGAGGCCGAATACCGTGCTCTTGCTAATACTACTCAGGAGCTTCTTTGGCTTCGTTGGCTTCTTGCTGACATGGGTGTTACCCCCTCTGGCCCTACTGCCCGCTTTTGTGACAATCACAGTGCTCTTCAAATTGCTCACAATGATGTTTTTCATGATCGCACCAAGCACATTGAGATGGACTGCCATTTTATTCATCAACACATCACTCGTGGTACTATCCATCTCCATCCAATCTCTTCTGTTGATCAACCTGCTGATATCTTCACCAAAGCTCATTCTCCTAGCCGCTTCGTTGAACTTGTCTCCAAACTCCAGTTGGTTGATGTTTGTCTTCCTTAAGTTTGAGGGAAGCTGTTAATGTATAATGTATATATTAATGTATAATATATTAATGCAATCACTACAGCCATACAGCTAGCTATAGGATTAAAATAGGATTCCTCTTTCGACCGTTTTCGGCCCCTTTTTCTTTTATATGTTTTTCTCTCATGATGATGTTTTTCTCTCATGATGATGTTGTACAACAGCTCCTATAATGGAGCCTCTCCTTACAATTTCTCGATATATTAAATCACAGAGTTTGCTCTCTCTCAATATCCCCCTCTCAACTTGTTTTACAACATCGCTTAAGAGTAACCTAAACATAGCCTTTCTCTGTGCTATGCTCAAACATGCTAGTAAGCTCATTCAGAAATGGGTCTGGCTGTAGAAGTACCTAAAGAAACAACAGAACACAACATGAAGTCCTTGATATCAAAAATCTAGAAAGTAAATCTTAACCAAGAGAACACTTGTTTAAGAGGAAGGCAACTATGAAACAGAACAGGGGGTAATCAACAACTAACTGCACAATAATGTAAAGCCATTAAATTAAGTATATAATTTCTCACAACATATCTGAGATTTATTGATTTACTGAATCAAATTACAAGATCGATGATCCAAGTGAAACCGAACCAGATCTTTACGTCGAGACTCCTCTGGCGACAACGAATGAGTTAATCCAGTGATTGATCTCGCATGCTAAACAATAGATCATCCAATTGAGTTAAGCTAGTCCTCCTTCTCCTTTTCTATATCCGAATCGACGCGGGTAACGGTGGATTCCTTGAACTAAAAGAGCTTGCCGAGTCTCCACAGCGACTGCGATCTCAAGGTCTCTTGAGACTCCACTCCACCGTCTTCCTCAATCGGTTCATCCTCTCCCTCTCTCTCTAATAGAGATTCTTGCGCTTTCTCTCTCTATGTCTAGTTAAATAAATTGTTGGTTGATTTAATTTCTAGGAATTTCTGCCAGGTCTCTCTCTATTATTTATGATTTCAAATTTCGACACAAAATTCCGAGGTGTGGTGTTCAGACCCACCTCTATCACCGCGAACCACCAACGCGAAGACGAAAACGAGACCTCTTAATGCTACTAATTCCATGGCTCCTAAATCTTGGTGGTATTTGGGAAGCCACCACCCAAATTTTTTATCTCATTTTTTTCACTAAAAGATAAAAGTTTTACAAAATAAAAAAAAAACACATCCAAACAAAATATCACATCCAACCACATAATCATTTCACTTTTTCTCTCACAAACATCACATCCAACCACATAAAAACCCAACTATCTTCCCAAACACTAAAAATTTTTTATCTCATAAAAACCTACATCTCCTAAAATCTACATAAAAACTCACTTCCCAAACACCCACCTTATTTTTTCTTTAATCTCAGATCATTGATGAATAGATCTTATATTTTTTTTTTCTATTATTTTCAGATTTTTTTTCTCTATTATTTGTTGTTGTTATTGTTTGATGATGATGAAACGGATACTTGCAACAATAGATTAAAAATTTTAAACAAATAGAAAAAAAATAAATTTGTTTGGCTTAATGAATTAGATTTGAACAAATTGATACTAGTTTATTGTTGTTGTTGTTGATGATGATAATGATTATGAATGTTGTTGATGAAGAAGAAATAAATTGCAACATATTAAAAAAATTAGGCAAGTATGTTGAGAACAGATTAAATTCAATAGAGAAAGAAAAGAGAGGTGTAAAAATTCAAAAAATAGTGAGAGAAGAGAGATGTAAAAATTCAACAGATATAGAGAGAAAAGAGAAGTAGAGAGAGGAACAGATAGATAGAAAGTTTGAAAATAGTGTGAATTTGAACAGATAGAAAAAAATATATTATAAACATTCAACAGATAAAAAAATCAACATACATGATAAAAAAAAATTCAACAAATGCTTTTTTTTTTTAAGCAGATAGATATAAATTTGAACAGATATAAAATAATTTGAACAAATAGATATAAATTTGAACAGATATAAAATAATTTGAACAAATAGATATAAATTTGAATAGATAGTCAAAAAAGTCAAACAAATAAATTTAGGGGTAAAAATGAAAATAAAATATCCTTTCAGAACAACAAAATGACTTCTTACCAAACTATTTTACAAATGGTGAACTTCTCACAAATAAAAAATATTCATTGGACCTAATGTCTTATGCTATTCTTATCTTAAACTTTTCAATAATTTTCTCATTTTTTATTTTTCAAATACACTTAATCCAAATATTTTTAACAAGTATAATATTTGTGAAAAAAAAAACTTTAAAAAAATTACCAAATACAAAATAATATGAAAAAATATATAAAAATTCGATACAGTTTCATATTTTATTATATTTAATAATTTTTAAAATTTTTTTATATTATTCTTTTACTTGTTAAGTATATTGAGATTAAGTGAATCTAAAAATAAAAAATTTTGATTAAAATATTTTAAAACATATAAAAATATGAATTAAACATTCATAAAAATATTTTAAAAACTGAAAACTAAACAGCCTTATATTATACCATTGAGGGTGGTGGTCCAATGGTGAAGGCATTGCCTTTCCACAGCTATGAGTCAAGTTCGACTCCTGGGGGATACGAAAATCCTGAATTTTTCAGGGGCTCTTTTCGGAGACCTCGCTTCGATCGAAACTTGTCCGTGGTTGGCGCAGTTGATGAGCTCCACTAGTACCTCGGTGGTGGGTCTCTTCCTATGAATTGGGTTAAATCAGGTTGGTAACCGGTTACTCTGGAACCTAGACCTATGGATGTAGTGATGACATCTCAAAACATCATTTTTATAGTTCAAAAAAAAAAAAAAAAACAGCCTTATATTATAATTTTGTACTCACTCTCATTGGGCCGTATGGGCTGGGAATGGGAGTTGGGTCAAATCCAAGAAGCATATCTCCAATAAGTTGGGGCAAATCTGAAGTCCAACATATCAATCTGTTTTAGCTTAAATTTTGGCTTGTAAAAATTATTTTTCTTTGGGAAGTTAGGGATTATTAAGCAAACCAATAAACTCAAATTCCACTCAAGTTTGACTTATTGTAAACTCATTCGCGATATACTTGTTATCAAACAAGTTAAATTTTTTTAGTTCACAAAAAATATATATATATATATATATATATTTCAATCAAAATAAATAAATTTTCAAAATATGAACGCGTTTTAAAATATTTAATTTTTTATATTTTGTCTAAATAAGGTGAGGAGTACCCAAAGAAACCTAAATTACTCTTAATTAATTTAATTAAAACTCGTTCAAGATTCACTCCAACTTTGAAATATCTCTATTATAGAGAGCCCCGTCAAAGTATAAAAAGATAAAATTTATGGATCATCGGGATAGCTCTACTGGAGAGAGTCCCGTCAAAAATTAAAAAGAATAAAATTTATGGATCAAAGGATGGGCAAGGGTAAGGCAACTGCAACCCGTCTAAAATTTTCAAAAACTTGTTGTACGGGAGAGAAATAAACTTGCCCATATAATCCTGTTGGTCAAGCTTTAACACAGAAAATTTAACGTGGTTCGTCAAATTGCCTACGTCCACGAGCTGCAGATTTATTATGTTGAACAAATGATAAGAATTACAAATAACTCTCCGTTAATTACTCTCTTTTCTCCATAAGCTTGTTGTCCTCTTCCACTTATTCTCCTAAACTTCCTATATATAGGGATCACAAATACAAGAGGGAATCTTAGAAGCGAGCTGGCTGCCAGTTCAATCCTACTTTTGGTGGCTCTCTACACATGGCCTCATGGCCTCATGGCCAGCTCTTATGGCATCATGACTTATATACCTTTACAGGTTGGCTAGAATCTATAGTTACTTTACAACTAGTCTCCATAACCGAACTACCAGTATGACCGAAGTACATGTTAGTTAGGCACTTGCTTCTCTCTTATCTCGGCTTCCTATGCTTAGACCGAGCTAACTATAAGAGAGTTGAGCCGAACTATCTTCAGAACTAAAATCCTCTCAAGGACTTGGTACACCTTGGTTTTCATGCGCCGAAGACCGAACTCACCGCCGAAGACCGAACTCCTCTCAACGTATTACTCAACCGAGGTAGAAATAAAGCTTTGACCGGACTAATCATCACGGTCGTATGACCGGTCTAAATCCAAGATTACTTTTCCAGACCGGAGTAACTTTTACACCCATCTACTCCGGCCCTTCGTACTACGGCCCATAACGGCCCAAAACCCAGCTTCGGCCCAATTTGTATAAATTACCCTCTCAATTGCCCCTTAATCTCATCTGCGCAGCATGATAGGGATTACCTGTCTATAAACCGAGCTAAAGTTTTAGCTTATCTAGCCGAGCTACTATCCTTTAGCTATTTCGGTCGAACTGAGAACCATTTAGCTTTTCCAGCCGAGCCAAAAACATTTTAGCTTATCCAGCCGAGCTAACATAGGCCGAGCTGTGTACGTCCAGTCAAAACGTCTCTTCAATTGCAGCAACTGAAACGCTTCCATTTCCAGTGACACGTGGCAGCCTCTGATTGGACCTCCAAAGCAGTGCAGCCGCCCTCGTACTCCGCAATTTTTGAACAGTTTCCCGCCTCTCCTTTCTTCCAAAACAAAAAAGCCTTTTCATTCACTCTGAATCACACATTGCTCCTACTTTCTCTCTCTCTCAGTTCTTGCTGCCTTGCATCTCTGAAGCTGGTGTCCTTGCTGCCATTTGCTTCCATCCCGTCCTACTTCCTCTTCACCAGGTAAGCATCATGATTCTATTCCTCTTTTCATTCAATCTGTTGTAGTTTGTTTGATGTTTTTGCAAAATGCTTTTCATGCTTAGCTCCATGTTGTTTTCTGGAAAAAACTTCTTAAGAACCTTAAGAACTTTAAGAAATAGCTAGTAGAACATCACTTTGATCTTTACACATGCCCCAACCGAACTAGAACCCTGTTTCTGCTACATATAGATTTTAGGCAGACTGGAACCGAACTAGAACTTGCACTCATAACAGTAATTTCCATAGGCCATCAACTGATTCACCTTAGCCGAAACGAAAACACATCGAACTAGAAATTACGGCCCTCGACCGAGATAAGCCTTGGGGGGCTAAGCCAGCTTTCTCAGTTCCCAAAACGGACTTAGAAAGCTGCCCCTTGATGCTTAACCGGAGTAACAAAACCACAGATATAACCGAGATAACCAAACACCTTGCCCAACCGAGATAACATGCATCTTTCAGAAGCCGAGGTAGATCATGTAGCATCCTGTAGCCGAAGTAAGACTTCCCTTTCTTGCTTTATTTTTGTAGCACGGTCCATTGATCTGTGCTTAACCCCTTATTTTCCACTTTGCAAACTTAGGTTACCCAAGCACTCCTCTTGAGCGCTTCGACCGAGCTTCTGTGCACGACCTCTCGACCGAAGTAACTCATTTATAATAAAACAAATGGGGAAATATAGTTTCCTAGTAGAAACCCTAGGAGGCCTAGCCGAATTTAGAAAAGATTACAACATTCCTGCCGATGTAAACTTAACCCTAGCCGAACCAGATATTGTACCTTGGGGAAACCCCGGTTTTGTACCTTTTACCCTTCTTTCAATAATTGAGACCGGTCTAAGATTCCCGGTCCAACCATTAATTTGTGAGTTCCTTAGGCAGACCAGGCTTTGCCCCACCCAACTCTCCACCAACTCCTACCGCATAATAATGGGCATCGCCGAACTAAACCGGCAAACCGGCTTGAACCTCGGCCTAGCCGAAATACTCCATCAATATTCTTTAGGATCCAAAGAAGATGGGTGGGTATACTACCTTAGGATACGCCGACGTAGAGAAAAAATAATAAAAGATACGCCGGATAAAGATTTGAACGACGACGACTTCTTCTGGGTATCTAGGAATTTTGAGGACCACCAAGCCCAGATCCCAGGCCGAAGTATAAACTGGAAAAAAGGCACCCCTGGTAAACTTACTTCGGTTTTAAGTGCATTTTTTTTTTTTTTTACTTCGGTTTCTAACTTTCGACCGGACTAACAGTTGTTTCTACCATGCAGACTCAGCCCATCTACACTCCTTATACAGCCACCCCAATCTTGGTATCCTCCGCGCCGCACTACGTGTTCAAGAAAGAAGCGGGGCTAAACTTCTCAAATTTGAGCCGACGTACAGATACACCGGTCGACCAAAAGCAAGAGTGACCGACTTCCTTCTTGAAGAAGCGCCTGAACCGGACCCGACCTTGCCCCAAATAAATCTAATTCCACTCACAGCTGAACAAGAAATGGCTAAAAAGAGCAAACTGAAGGCTCTTTTGGTCGCAACAACTCCCGCCGACGTACAACCAACCGGTCAAACCACCGAGACCGTGGTGGCCCTTCTATCCCAGCAGCCATCTTCATCTCGCCGAAACAAGCGTACCCGGACTAGCCAAACCGAGCCACGTCTTGTTGATGAGGACGAGACCATCCTGCCACCAAGTCCTCCCCCAAGTATTCATCCAAGCTCCCAACCGGAGCAAACAGGCTGGACTACCTCCTCCAAATGGGCTCCCACTCTGTCCTTCAACAACCGAGACATCACCGATTCTGATTCGGTTGTCTCAGAGAAGGACCACTTAATGGCTTTTAACCTAGCCAAAAGTGTGTGCCTTCCAAAAGATATGGAGCACCACTACAAACAGCTCAATACCGAGCTAAAGTCACTCCGGTCTTCCACTAAGTCCATGATCCTGGTATGCAGCTTCTATCTTCTATGTAATTTTTTCCAACTTTCAATTCGGCTAACGTTATTTCTCCGTTGCAGGCCATCCAGAAAAATCAAGTTACGCACAGAAGGATCATGGAGCTTAGGAGGAATACAAGGGATGCCATGGCAGAGGCCGAACAAAAAACGGCCGAAGTAGAAGAGATCAAAAAACAAATGGCCGAACTACGAGCAGAGAATGATCGGCTGACCGAGCTAGCTAATTCGGTTGAAGTCGAGAAGCAGAAGGTTGCCAACGAGGCAAAAGACAAGTATCTGCGCATCTTGGCAAAGATTGAGAAGAAAAAAGATGCCGAGATAAACCAGCTCAAGGAGGAGGTGAAGAGGGCCGAAAAAAGAGGCTTCAAGAAGGCCGAAGATGCCTACACCCTTCAGTGCGACGCAGCAAAAGACCTATTTTTCAAATGCGGCTGGAGGGCTGCGGTGGAGAAGCTCGGTTGTACACCTGACACCGAGGTCTACAACGCTCCACCGTACTCCGTTCCAGCTTCGCTTTCACAGTATGCCGCTGATCTTCAAAGACAATTTCTGGAAGGGTCTGATGAAGATGATGATGATGATGATGATTCTGAAGAAGATGGGTCAACTCCCACTCCGGTCATTAACGAACAACCCAGCAACCAATCAGTTCGGTTGGAGCCGGTCATTGAAGATCGTACTAATGAGATACCGGCTGATACCGTGCTGCCGATTGACACCACGGTTCAAACCGAACTCCTTCCTCAAACCGGACTCTAAGCCGATACCGGACTCTAAGCCGATACCGGACTACAGACAAATGCTGAGGACGAATTTGATGCCGAGCTGGATGCACTTCTTCGTTGATTTTTTCTTTCTGTTTTTTTTTTTTTTTGGTAACCGGGCTGTGGCCCCTCAATTGTACTTTTTCTGTTATTCAAATGAAAAAATCTTTCTTCAACTCTTGTTTCGGTTTTGTGTATGTATGCTTGTACTTGTAATGAATTTTTCTATGAACTTTTTTCACAACTATGATTTCGGTTTAACTATCCAACTTACTAGCCAACCACTATTCAACCGATATAAACACTTCGGCTGAAGAGTAGCCAATGTTGGTTTAATCCGGCCGTACACTTACTTCGGCTGAAGAGTACAAAGAGTTGGTTTAATCCAGCCAACCACTCTTCAACCGAGATAACGCACTTGGGCTGCAGAGTACAAAGTGTGGATTTAATCCAGCCAACCACTTTTCAGCCATACCCATACTTCGGCTGAAGAGTACCAAGTGTTGGTTTAATCCAGCCAACCACTCTTCAGCCATACCCACACTTCGGCTGAAGAGTACCAAGTGTTGGTTTAATCCAACCAACCACTCTTCAGCCATACCCATACTTCGGCTGAAGAGTACCAAGTATTGATTTAATCCAGCCAACCATTCTTTAGCCATACCCATACTTCGACTGAAGAGTACCAAGTGTTGGTTTAATCCAGCCAACCATTCTTCAGCCATACCCATACTTCGACTGAAGAGTACAAAGTGTTGGTTTAATCCAGCCAACCACTCTTCAGCCATACCCATACTTCGGCTGAAGAGTACCAAGTGTTGGTTTAATCCAGCCAACCTCTAAATTGGTTTTTCCAGCCAATTTAGAATAGAATGTTTGGTTATTCCGACCAAACGTCCTGCAGCCTTATCTTAGGCTTAGGATCATAGTTGGTTATTCCGGCCAACTATGTTTATAAAGTTCCTCACTTACTAAAGCGACTTGCCACTGATAACAGTCATGCTAAAGAAGAATTGATTTGTTTTATGGTAAAAGCGTACACATACAAAAAATAAAACAACTTGAGATTGGCAGTATTCCATGGCCTGGGAATTGCTTTGCCATCCTTATCTTCCAAGTGGTATGCCCCTTTGCCTGCTAATCCGACCACTTTGTAAGGTCCTTCCCAATTAGGCCCCAACTTGCCATCTCTTGGAACCAATGTATTTCCCATCACTTTGCGTAATACCCAGTCTCCTATCTTAAACTGCCTTGGATGTACTGTTTTGTTATACTTTCTGGACAACTCTTGTTGGTAGGAAGCGATGTGAACCAATGCTTTGTCTCTTCTTTCCTCCGCAAGGTCAAGTTCCAGCGTTATGGCCTCGCCATTTAAGTCTGGATCAAAGTTTTCGCTCCGGATTGTGGGGAGGCCAACCTCTAATGGGATGACTGCTTCCATGCCATAAGCTAAGGAGAATGGTGTTTCTCCTGTTGATCGTCGAGGCGTGGTGTGGTACGCCCATAAAACATGAGGGAGCTCCTCTGCCCACTTCCCTTTCGCTTTTTCTAACCTTTTCTTCAATCCATCCAGGACTACCTTATTTGACGCCTCTGCCTGACCGTTTGCTTGGGGATATGCCGGCGTAGAGTTGTAGAACTCTATTTTGTACTCTTCACAAAAGCCTCTGAAAATTCTTCCGTCGAACTGAGTGCCGTTGTCTGAGATTAACGCCTTTGGTATGCCAAATCGAGTGATGATATTCTGCCAGACAAACTTCTTTACATCTTTCTCCTTGATTGACGCCAAGGCTTCTGCTTCCACCCATTTTGTGAAGTAGTCGGTTGCGGCAAGAAAGAACTTCCTGCTGCCTGGTGCCGTTGGAAGTGGCCCCACTATGTCCAAGCCCCACATTGCGAAGGGCCACGGGCTAGTTAGAGGTAGAAGCTCTCTGGCAGGTTGGTGTATTTGGTGTGCGAATTTTTGACATTTTTCGCACTTTTTGACATATTTCTCCGAATCTGCTTGCATGTATGGCCACCAATATCCTTGTGAAATTGCTCGGTACGCCAATGATCTTCCTCCTTGATGGCTGCCGCATACACCCTCACGGATTTCGAATAAGAATGCTTCCACTTTGCTGGGGTGAACACACTTTAAGTAAGGTCCTGAGAACGACTTCTTGTACAATGCCAAGGATGGGGAGAGCCAAAATCGCAGGGATTTTGCTCTTATTCTGTTGGCTTCTTTCTTCTCTACTGGTACGGTGCCATCTTTCAGGAATAGGATGATGGGATCCATCCAGGAAGGGCCTAATTCTGCACAACGCACTTCTTCCGCTTCGGGGTCTTCAATGCTTGGTCTGGGTAGGTAGTTGATCAATAATGGATGGGGGATGGAAATATCTGCCATTGAGGTAATGCCTGCTAGTTCATCCGCTCTGCTGTTCTCCTCCCTTCCAATCTGCTCTATACGCACCATTTCGAATTTCTTTAACTCTGTTCTGACCAACTCTTGGTATTTAGCCATTCTATCATCTTTTGCTTCGTAGTCGCCAGATATTTGGTTTACCACCAGCTGCGAGTCGCTGTAAACCAATAGCTCGGCGACTTTCATGTAGAATGCCGACTTGAGACCCGCCAAAAGTGCTTCATATTCCGCTTCGTTGTTTGATGCTGGGAAGCCAAGGTTGATTGCCTGCTCCACTACCAGGCCGTCTGGAGAGATGAGGACTATGCCAAGTCCTGCTCCATGCCGGTTGGATGCTCCATCCACGAAGAGCTTCCACATCTCTCCAACGAACAACTTCCAGCAAGTGGAGGGATCAGATGATGTCTTGGAATCTTCCAAGTCGTTTGTGTCTTCTTCAGAGTCCATGCTCGCTGTCTGCCCCTTACTATCTGATTGTACCAAGTCTGTATTCGTTGGTGGGTTTTGACGTGGTGAAGTATGGTTTGCGCCTTCTTCCGTTTCTTTACTCCGATCCGCCTTGGGGCCTGACTGAGTAACCAGTACTAGGGGTTGCGTTATTCCGACGTCAACTTCCATCCTTAGCTTGGTTGTTTCAGTTAGGTCGATTGGGCAGATATGATGACTTCCTGGTGTGAATTCTGCGACAAAATCCGCCAATGCTTGTGCTTTTATTGCGGTCCTGGGTCGGAACTTGATGTCGTACTGTCCCAACTATACCGCCCACTTCAGAATTCGCCCAGAAAAGTTTGCCTTTTCAAACAGAGCCTTTAATGGGAAGGCTGTGAGAACAACTATTGTGTGGGCGTGAAAGTAGTGCGACAACTTTCTCGAGGCCATCATCAAGGCCAATGCCAGCTTCTCCAGTGGCAAGTACCTTGTTTCGGCGTCCAGTAATGTCTTGCTGACATAGTAGATGGGAAGATGTTGGATTCCTTCTACGCGGACCAACACTGCGCTAATTGCATGCTGCGAGACTGCCAGGTATAAGAAGAGTTCCTCCCCAGGGATTGGGGTTACAAGTAGTGGCGGAGAAGACATGTATTCCTTTAGGCTTTCCAAGGCGTGGTCGCATTCTTCGTCCCACTCAAACTTAGCCTTCAGCGCATGGAAAAATGGTCGTAGCCTGTCTGACGACCGGCTTATGAACCGATTGAGCGCAGCCGCCATGCCGGTGAGATGCTGCACTTCCTTCACTGAGTTTGGCCTCTCCAAATCCTGTATTACCTTGATCTGAGAAGGGTCCGCTTCGATACCTCAGTTGGTCACCAGGAAGCCTAAGAACTTGCCAGATCCTACTCTGAACGCACACTTTGACGCGTTGAGGCGTAACTTATGCCTCTTTAGGATCTCGAACATCCCAGCCAGGTCCTTGATATGGTCATTCTCATCCTTGCTTTTGACCACCATATCGTCGATGTATGCTTCCATCGTTCTGCCTAACAATGGTTCAAACATCTTGGTGACCATTCTCTGGAACGTCACTCCTGCGTTCTTTAGGCCAAAGGGCATGACTTTGTAGCAGTAAAGTCCCCTTGGAGTGGTGAAGGATGTGACTTCCTGGTCTGGTTCATGCATGGCGATTTGGTGGTAGTCTCTGTATGCATCCAAAAAGCTAAGTCGGTTGTGTCCCGCCGTCAAGTCTACTAGTTGATCTATCCTTGGTAGAGGAAAGCTATCCTTTGGGCACGCCTTGTTAACCGTTTTGTAGTTGACGCAGACACGCCATTTGCCATTCTTCTTTGATACTACGACGGTGTTGGAGATCCATCTTGGGTAGTGCACCTCTCTGATTGCCCCTGCTTCCAGCAGGTTTCCTACCTCATCCGCCACTATTTCAGCGTGGTGGAGTGCCGACCTGCGGGTGCACTGAATGATTGGCCTGGCTGATGGGTGGACATTGAGTTGGTGACAGATGAAGTTAGGATCGATGCCTGGCATGTCGTACGGGGTCCAGGCGAACACTTCGATGTTGGAGGTCAGAAATTCCAAGACCTCCAATCTTTCAGTGCTGGACAACGTCGATCCGAGCAAAAAGAACTTATCCGGGTTCTTTTCATCTACTCTGACCTCCACTAATTCCTCCACCACTTTCTGACTAGCCGCTTTGCCAACATCGGCGAACAGCTCATTACTCTCAGGTTTTTCCACCGAATGAACGTATCCTTTGGCGGCGCAGCTGCCATTCACCGCGACAAAGCACTGCTTCGACATGAGTTGATCTCCATAAACTTCTTCTATTACTCCGTTGTCGTTGGGGAACCGCATCACTTGGTGGTAGGAGGACGCCACCGAGCGCATGGCGTGCAGCCATGTCCTGCCCAAAATAATGTTGTAAGTGGAGGGGACTTTCAAAACCCAAAACTCCACTCGTTTCGTTACACTTCCTGCTTTGACTGGGAGGATTATTTTGCCGACGGGCCATTCTGGCATAGAATTAAATCCAATCAGGGGAGAGACGGCAGGTGCCAAGTCTTTATCCTGCAACTTCATTTGTTTGAAGGTTTCATAGTACATGATTTCACATGAACTACCCTGGTCAATCAGAATCCGCTTGACGTCAAAATCTTCGACTCGGAGAGTGACGACCAGGGCATCATTGTGGGGGCAGTATATTCTTGCCAAGTCTTTATCTGAAAAAGACATGACATTTGCGGCCTCTGTCTTCCCCTTCTTAACGGCAGGTTGGGCACTTAGCACCTCTCTTAAGTGCTCTGCCTTTTTGATTGACCCTTTGAGCTGGCATACACCTTCAGGTTCAAAGACTCCGTGTATCACGTTGATAATACCTTGAGGTGGGGCGTCAATCGGCATTCCGTTGGGGTTGTGATGGTCCTGGGGGGCTGGCTGCGCCCCTCCCTCGATGTATGTATCCAGGTGTCCTGCCGCTACCAACTCCTCCAGATGCTGCCTCAATGGTGTGCAATTCTCAGTGCGGTGCCCCTTTTCTTTGTGAAAGGTGCACCGTGATCTGTCGTCGTAGTCCTTCTGAGCTGCGCCTAGCCTGGCTGGCCACTTGACGAATGGCTCGTCTCGAATCTCGCTAAGTATTCGGTAGACCGGCTTCTTAAATACCGTGGTTATGGCAGTGCAGACTCTTAACCATCTCTTGTCCTGGTCCTCTCCGTTGTCTCACCTGCCTCGTCCGTTTTGGTTCGGGTGATCTACCGCATTGACCTTTGCTGAAGCCTTCTTATCTGGTACTGAGATTGCGCCAGATTTTGTTTTGGCGTGGGCGCCATCTTCTTCTACCCTGATGTGCTGGTGCACTCTCTCCATCAAGGCTTCCATGGTGAGCGGTGGTGTCATGGTGATAGAGTCCCTTAGTCTGTTGCCTATTGGAAGGCCTCTTTTGTACTGTGCAATGGCGAGATTGGTAGGGCAGTCTCCAATCTGGTTGAAGGTCTCCCAATAGCGACTGTTGTATGATCTTAGGGTCTCCTTGTCGCACATGTCGATGGAGAGTAACTGGTCGATCTCTACCGGGGTTTTAGTATTTGTGCGGAACCTTGTCACGAACGCCTCCGCCAATTGCGCCCAGGAGGCTATGCTGCCCTTTGGGAGCCTCTCAAACCAAGTCAAGCCTAGATTGCCAAGGCTCGAGGGGAATAGGATGCACATCAAGGCTTCGTTCCACCGGTACACAGCCATGACCTGGCGAAAGTGGCTTAAGTGCGAGTAGGGGTCTGTCTTTCCCTCGTAGGTAGTAAATTTTAGCTGGAGAAAGCCCGATGGCAGCGGCGCGTTCTCTATTGCTGGGACGAATGGTGAGGTCTGCAGCCTCGCCAATGCCTTATCCGTTGGTTCGTAAGCCAGGCGAGGTATTGGCATCCCAACCTCAACGCTTCTGTGCGTCCGAGGGGCCATCCGCTGTAAAGCAGAAGCTCTGTGTAGATCGCGCGCCCTGGCGTCTTCTTCCCATCGCGCCTTCCCTTCAAGCACGGTTCGCAGGTCGGACGATCTGGGCAACTCTGTCTGCCTAGACCTTGTCTGGTGCGTATGTGAGGGCCAATAAGTGCTTCCTTCAGTATACGACCTCTCAGATCCTGTCCTCTCAGACCTGGAGTGACGAGTTCTGGAAGATCTGGATTGAGTATCGCCTGTCCTGAGGCTTCTACTCTCCGCCTGAAAGGGAGTGGAATTCCTACCACGACCTCTTGAGTGGCGAGGGGGCGTCTTGCTTGTGTGCCCCTCTTCCGTCGCCAATACTTTCCCCTTCACTTGGCGTTTGAGAGATTCCATGTCTGCTGCCATCCGCCGTATCAACTCGTCTTGTTCCCTGACGCGATCCTCCAGAGTTTGAGGATCAACCCTACGCCTTTGTCTTTCTGAGCTTCGCGAACGAGAGCGATGAGGGCTGTTATACCGCCTTCGTCCCCTTGCATCCCTCCTGAAATTCAGTCTCTGTGGTTCCAGATACGCCATGGGAGTGACCAAAGGTAGACCTTCGCGCCTTGCACCTCCTTCCGGAGTTAATCCGTCAACGGCGGACTGAGGTAACTCTTCGTTGTTTGCCATTGATGTTTGAGAGAAAAAGCTTGATCAAGAGGTTGTTCTTGTCTGCACTTCCCACAGACGGCGCCAATTGTACGGGAGAGAAATAAACTTGCCCATATAATCCTGTTGGTCAAGCTTTAACACAGAGAATTTAACGTGGTTCGGCAAATTGCCTACGTCCACGAGCTGCAGATTTATTATGTTGAACAAATGATAAGAATTACAAATAACTCTCCGTTAATTACTCTCTTTTCTCCATAAGCTTGTTGTCCTCTTCCACTTATTCTCCTCAACTTCCTATATATAGGGATCACAAATACAAGAGGGAATCTTAGAAGCGAGCTGGCTGCCAGCTCAATCCTACTTTTGGTAGCTCTCTACACATGGCCTCATGGCCAGCTCTTATGGCATCATGACTTACATACCTTTACAGGTTGGCTAGAATCTATAGTTACTTTACAACCAGTCTCCATAACCGAACTACCAGTATGACCGAAGTACATGTTAGTTAGGCACTTGCTTCTCTCTTATCTCGGCTTCCTATGCTTAGACCGAGCTAACCATAAGAGAGTTGAGCCGAACTATCTTCAGAACTAAAATCCTCTCAAGGACTTGGTACACCTTGGTTTTCATGCGCCGAAGACCGAACTCACCGCCGAAGACCGAACTCCTCTCAACGTATTACTCAACCGAGGTAGAAATAAAGCTTTGACCGAACTAATCATCACGGTCGTATGACCGGTCTAAATCCAAGATTACTTTTCCAGACCGGAGTAACTTTTACACCCATCTACTCCGGCCCTTCGTACTGCGGCCCATAACGGCCGAAAACCCAGCTTCGGCCCAATTTGTATAAATTACCCTCTCACTTGTTATTATAATAATATTAATTAAGAATATTTTTAGATTATATAGATTTGTCCTTTAATTTTTTTTTAAAGAACATTTACCCTCAAATTTTTATTTTTTATTTTTATAAATAGTGGTATTGTATTGGTGTACAAAATTTTTTTATTGTATGAAGTTAAAATCTCATGTCAATGAGCATGGCAATTGGGACATAGAATTTTTTTTCTATATATCTAAATTTATTTAAAACATAAATTCCACTATACATAATAATTAAATTCCAATCCAATCACATATTTTTCCTCTAGATAGAATTATGGTCCAAATTTTTAGGTATGTAGCTTTTTCCAACGAGGCCTAAATTCAACTCAAACCTGGAATTTGATACAATTGATGATGGTGCAAGAGGCGTCCGGATCCTCTAGAGTGATCATGTGAAGTGATCCCTTAGAGTGATTCTTTATGACGCAACACGTGTCTTATTAATGAAACCAAAGGCTGAGATGATCCCTCGCCAAAACGACATCGTTTTGGTGAGCTAGACCCAAAAAAATAAAAATAAAAAATAAAAATATTACAGAGTTTGCAGATCGAGAGGGAGGAGAGAGCTGGGGGAAAAAATTTCTACAAATTTTTTGCAGAGTTTGATCCACAAATTTTTGCCGAAGTCGCATCGCCTGATTTTATTCTTCAAGAAGCTTCAAGGACATAGAGATTTTGCAAAGATTTTGATGAAGAATAGATTGAAATTTGAGGTTGTGCTGCAGAAAAACTTCTTGAGAGATCAAACCCATTAACCCAAATACATTAACTTCTTCTTGCTGTGTTGCAGAAGTTCATGGATTTGATGGGTTTCAGAGATGAACTTCTTGATAAATCAAACCCATTAACCTAACACAACAAAAAAACGAAGAACAATAAAGAAATAGAAATTGAAAAGCTTATTCACCCAAAAAAATAAAAAATAAAAAACAAATTGAAAATTAAATAGGATTGAAATTTGAAATCCATGTGCAATTAATGAAAATCAACACTCATCTACAACTCTTTCCTACTATTTCACCAGTAATCTATGCCATAGAAAGCAAATCAAAGCAAAACTCTGTTAAATCTGACTCAAACAAACATTTTTTTGAATTCAAGAAAGAAAACCCAAATCAAAGTTCGAAGTATGAACCTCTTTGAACATGAAAATTTTGGGAATGATTCTCTGTGAGGACAAACAACAAACACCAAAGCTACAAAATGAAGGTTAGAGTTGTAGCCAATATGAATCGGTGGATTCCGGTGGCAGCGGAGCGGCATTGGGCGGCGACGGCTTCCTTCTTTATCCCCAGCTCTCTCTCCTCCCTCTCAATCTGCAAACTCTACAAATCTTCTTCTTTTTTTGGGAGGGTTTGGCTCACCAAAACGACATCATTTTGGCGAGGGATCATCTAAGCCTTTGGTTCCATTAATAGGACATGTGTCCCACCATACAGGATCACTTTAGAGGATCACTTCACAGAATGACTCTAGAGGATCCGAATGCGCGAGCCACAGATCAATTGTTCACAAATTCTTTACCTTCTAATTGGGTTGTCAACACTGTTGTTACTTTAAATTCTGTTCTTTCTTCATATGTATCCCATTTGACTCTTTATTGAAAGTTTGGAAGTTCAAAAAAATAAAGAGACCATAGAGTGATTGTCAAATTTGACAAGGCAAATGTATTAGTTTTTTTCTGGCAATTATATGCTTCTTGAAAATAGAGCTTTATGTTGTTTGCTTAATAATTTTGGTTTCTGACTCTGCTTCATCTCTTTAGTATTGTCACTTGTATTGCTTCTTAATGCTGTAGTACTAGTGCGTCTTAGTTGAATTGTGTTTGTGGAGAAGTATTTTGTGAATGACAGCACGTGGCAAAAGGTGACACCGAAGTGTCAACCGAGGTGCCATGTGGCATGGCCATATTGCCGAGATGATCTCAGTTAGGCCGAGGTTATCTATGCGGATACTAGAATCCGAGATAAGTGGATAAAAAAGGGTAAGTGTCCTAGATGAAAGAGGGCTCTAGACTGGATAGGGATAAAGCTCTGAGGGAGTTTATCCCTATCTAGCTAAGAATCCAAGATAAGCATTATGTGTTGGAGTCCCATGAAGTAAGACTTCTAGGGGAAGTTGGACATTGATCATTATAAAAGTGAAGCACCCCCTGTAGGTTTAAGGTATGCTTTTTATGTTCTTTCTAGTGAGTTAATGTAATGACCCAAATTTTTTTTTTTTAAATAGCCAGTGCATAATTTAATTGAGCCAATTTTCGAATTTCATTGCTGTGTAAATTCTGTGCGAGAACAGTTCGGTTTTGTATTTTTTAAAAATAGTTCCCGATCTCAGAAAATTATGAAATTTTTATATGTTGTTCCCATATGAGTCTAGCACGTTGGATAAAAATTTCAGAATTAAATGATGAGTATTTATTTTATGAAAATTCACAGACTGATTAGTGTTCAATTTAATTTATAGCAGAATTTTGTTATTTAATTTTGAATGTTTAGATCATGATTTGGATAAATTTGTTGGGTCTATCTTGGTATATAATTGAACCATGTTTGTCTTATGGGTGAGACCCATGATTTAGATTCAATTTAATTTGAATTTGTTTGTGACTCATGTTTAACTGTTTGGTCCTTTTTAATTATATAATTGGTAGTAACTACCTTGGGAGTTGTTATTATTTATTATGTAGAGTTGTAATAAATATTTAAAAGTTAAATTTATGGTGTGTACCATACGCTGAAAAATTATATATTTTATAAATAATGAAATATGTATGTATTGTGTAATGAGCAAAATATTATATTTTGTGATGTACAAAAATATTATATTTTGTGATAAGAAAAATTATATCATTTTATAATTTATATTATAAAATTGGAAGATTTATCAATAAATCTCAAATGTTAAACTTATGAACTAATTGGTCCCATTTTTTTTCTAATAAATCGTTTAGTCCTTGAATATTTTGAGGGACCTTAATGCCCTCATTTAGATATTATTAGATGCATGCTCTTTATGAGAGTGTGTCACGTGCCACACACAATATGTCACGTGACACACACAATGGGTGTCATACATCAATAAAGTACACCAAGGCTCTTTATGAGGGTGTGTCACATGACACACATCAACAAAGTACACTAAGGCTTTTTATGCTTTTTGTCTTTGAGTGTCACGCGACACACACAATGGGTGTCACACATCAACAAAGTACACTAAGGCTCTTTATGCTTTTTGCTTTGGAGTGTCACGCGACACACACAATGGGTGTCACATATTAACAAAGTACACTAAGGCTCTTTATACTTTTTGCCTTGGAATGATGTATGTCACGCGACACACACACAGAAGGGTATAATTGACCACTCAATGTTACTAAACAAAGGAAATAGGATCAACTGGTAAGATATTTCTTCACTAATAGGACTAATCAGAACAATAGAAATAACCTTAAGACCAATCGGTAAAACTGTTTGTGAGATAGGATTTATTGGTAAATATCCCTAAAGATTCTGAGTTATTATTACAAAAATTAAATTATTATTTTTTTTTGAAAAACCCATCATTGAAAAAGTAAACCCACATAGAGTTGTTTCCCCACTTTTTCCTTCCCATCATTTCCTTTCCTTTCATTTCATTTTGGGTTTTGAGCCGAGAGTTTTGGCCCTCCGTCTCTCTCTATCTGTCTCTCTCTATCCATCTCTCTCTCTCTCTCTCTTCTTTGTTCTCCATTGTTATTCAAGCTTTAGGCTTGGAGTGGGAGTCTTTAGAGTAAGATTTTGTAAAAGTGTTGTAAGTGAAAGTTGGAGAGCTCGTCGTGATCTTCGCAATGGTGTTCATAGATTCATGATCGGGTGATGTTTGCATTTTCGAATTAGCATTTTTTTATATTTGAGGTAGGAATTTTCTTCATATTTTTACATTAAAGCTATGTTAAGATTATTTTGAGAAAATATATTATTATAAGAGGTATTGTATATATATACATATATATATTCAGATTTTTGTTTGGTAATTTTTGGAAGATAAATTATGTTGAAATGTTAAGAATGTTAGCATTTTAAGATTGATTTGGAAAAATCATTTTATGTTGATAATTTTGCAAAGAAATTTGAAAATAAAATTTAATAGTTGTATAGATTGTATCTACATCATATTATGGTCAGATGATTTATTTTGAGAACTTGATGTTGAAATATTTATCTCATCCTTGAGTTTTGGAATTTATTTTTGAGAAAAATAAATTGATATTAAGGAATATTGTGTAAATTGTTAAGTAGAGATTTTTCCTACACTTCTTTATGCACTTTTACTTGATTATATGGAGCTTAGAGTTGTATATAATTTAATTAGAATTTTTGAAAACTTTGTGATTTATTTACTTAAAAGAGAAATTTTGAGAAAAATAAAGAGTTGATGCCCAAATTGCAAAAATGTAAACGTGGAATATGTTTGTAAGGTTATGAAAGAGTTATTTTTTAAATTTGAACAAAAACGGACTTCGATTCGATCGGTTTTGAAATTTCTACCCCTTTGCGACCGAAAGAGCATTTTTTAAAAAAACAAAAGAATTATGTTTAACTTTTGGGACTTTTAATCAAAATAGGATGTCATAGTTGAATAATTCTTGGAGAATGAGTTTGGAAAGAAAATGATTTTTTTTTTGGGGGGGGCATTAACAGTATTATTTTGCTTAATGTATTTGTTGGAATAAAACCGACACGGTTAGAAATGGACCTTGAGAGGTTATCGGACGTGATTGTGATATGAAAACTAGTGTAGTTGTTCATATTTGATAAAATGTGGAATATGATTTGTTTCTAAATGTTGGGAATCATGGGAGATTCCAAGTTATGGTTATATGTTGGATTGTATGTACATGTTGTTATCTTTTAATTAATATATTAGAGATAACAATTTTGGTTATCGGTGAAAATTTACCATGTTGCATTTAAATAAGGGATTTCTTAGAAAGATGAGAAATGATGGAACTTTGGAAGTTTGATATATAATGTTATAAATTTATCTTGAAATGACTAAATTGAAAATGTTGATTAACATGTGGAGACTATATGAATATGGATATGGTTGTATTATCTCTTAGAATTGTATTAGAAATTATATTGAAATGAGAAATGAGAATTTGATCACAATGAGAATATTGTGTGGAAGTATTAAAAGTGGAATAAATAGTGCATTGTATTATTAATCATTGCATTGGCATATCAATTCATTTGATAATGATGAGCTTTGAAATTTGATTTGAAAACTTTGCATTGAGAAAGAAATGTTGGGAAACAAGTTTTCATGAAATGATTTTGGGGTAAATACGGTGGTAAGTCTTGAAAGGTGGTGTAGATAATAAGTGTCGAGCCTTCCAGTTAATACTGGTAAAAATGACAGATTACAGGTGTCGAGCATTCCAGTTAATACTGGTAAAAATGACAGATTACAGGTGTCGAGCCTTCCAGTTAATACTGGTAAAAATAACAAATTGATAGTACTTGTGTAGTCTACTTGCATACACCAGCCTAAGGATTACCTGAGTCGTATTTACCACCTTGGAATTTTATTGAAATTGATGGATTAATGTGTTTTCAAATTAGCATTGTGCATAAGATTTTCAAAAGATGAGAAAAATATTTTAAGTATGACATGGCATATGCATTCATCTCATAAGATTGTATAAAATGTATTTGATGCTTTGTTCGATGTCATTATGAATTTTTTTTATTATTTGATTCAATTGATAATGAGATAATTGAATGGATTGAAAAGGATGTCATGTTGCTATTGAAGCATGTTTATTTATTTAAGTTAACTGGTTGTGGTTAATTAAATAAATTGGATTTAAGAGATTATGTGATAAAACCGTATAATTTTTGACATGATATGATTTCACATATATGTATGAGTATCTTTGTACCCGCATATCTTCTAATGTTTTACTATGAGATTGCTTGGTAAGCTAGCGGTTGCTCACCCCTTGCCTGTACATGTGTACATGGAATGCTTTTTGGATTTGAAGATCAAACAATGGGTTTTACCATTTCATAAGTGTAATGTAGCGATGGATTGCACTACTTCATTTGTTGTTTGGCTGAGTGCTATTCTTTTTATAGAGAGTAGTGTCCTCTCTTTTATTGTAAACCTCAGGACATTTCTTTTATTTGTATGTAAATGTCATTGTTGTATAACGAGAGAGAATATGTATATTTAATTATTCATCATTTCATCTAAGGATGAAATTTTATTTGTAAATGGACTTAATTAATGAATATTGGTAATGTTATCCGAGTAATAAAATAGGGGGTGTGACAGTTAAGCACTATTCATTATCTGTGAGAGATATTGTGGCCGTTTGGTGTAGCAGTTAAAACATATTATAGATTATAGCTTAACAGATTATAGATTATAACTTTAATTAGAAGTTGTTAATCTGTTTGATGTACCTGTTAGATTATAGATTTAAGTTGCTGAGTGGTGTTTGTTAAATAAGTTGTGAAGTAACTTTTTGCTTTGTAAATGTCTTTTTTACCCTTATTAGTTGTAAATTGAATTTATCTAGACTTTTTGCTATTAATTACATATTAAGAGATTATTCCAACACCAAATTAACATAACCCTATTATTTTTAGATAATAATAACAATGAAATAAAAATTACACAAAAATAAATTTATTATAAAACAAAAAAACTACCCAGAATTTACAATCAAATGCTAATGGCCCACAAAAGTGCAAATATACACTTTAGATTTGGAATTTGGGTAATTTTCTCATTATTTTTTCAACTCCTATAACCAAAACATCATCATTTCCAACACCCATAATATATATATATATATATTAAACTCCTACGGGCCCGCCTCCTTAGAACTCTAAAAGTAGCTAAATTGATATGTAGAAATCTATTAAACTGAGTAAACAATTGAAAAGGAGCTAACAAGAGCTTCATGTCTCCGAGGTGAACCAGCGTCGGAAGTGAACCAAAGTTGCAAGTATGCTGCTATGCGTTGCTGCTGTCTCTTGCCAAAGGAAAGATTAGGGCAAAAAAAATAATATATATAGGTGGTATAAGAATAAATATTTCAAAACACTACAGACATTTAAGTAAAAGTACCCTCTGCATATTACCGTGAGAATCTGAAGCAGCTTCACCGAGCTTTTGAAATTCGGCTTGTTTTACCTTCTGTATAAGCTTAGAGTTAAAGCAAAAGCTGATTAAAGTCTGCCAAATAGTTTGAATCTGCTTTTTTTAAGCTAAAAGCTAGAAGTTGGGTAAAAAAAGCTTGAACAAACACCACCATTGATTACTAACTTGATTGTCAGAGTGCCCTCGGTGGATGAACTACTGCCGGATTCTTATCTTTCTGTGCCAAGTTGTTTGGGCATAATCTATTATGTCGACGCTCTCCAGCTGGGTTTCTCGTTTGGTTGGAGGTCGGAAATCAACACCCCAAATTTGGCGCCGTGTGTGGGAACTTAAGGAGAATAAATAGCCGACAACGGACAGGAAGAAAAGATTGGGAACGACATCAACAGTGAAAGAGAGGAGCACACAGATCCTAATACTGAGAAAGAACCACATAATGAAGGCACAAAGGATCCAAACCCTAGGGAAAAGGATGTCAGCAAAGAGGATAACATCCCAAAGAAGGGTAGCCAAGACGAGTATTACAACGAGAGCAACCTTTAGGTATGAAAGGATCGATGCCTGAGAAGGGACGATAAGATGAAAGGGATGGCAAATAAGTTGGCGGACCTTCAAACGGTTGTCAATTTCATGATGCAGAACAAGGTAATACAACCACCATTCTCGTTGCAGGACACGCCGGTGCCAGCAACTAAGACCGATACCCAGAAGAGGGGGGCAGAAAGTAATTCCAATAGTCCCGCAGCATGGTAGGGAAAGGGAGTGCTCCTATCGGCCATCACAGGACGTTGGCCGCACTGAATCGGCGCGAGGTCAGTCGCAGAAGGCAGCATAAACAAAAAGGACTTACGTCAGGGAACCTCGACCTATTCACGGGAAGGAACTTTGTTTTAATGCAACGGATGAGAGAAGGTCCAAGAAGACAAATAATGACACTGGGAGCAGTGCCCCAAAAAAGTTGAAATCTGTTGATAGTTGAACTCCCGGACAAGAAAATAAGGATTTGAGAGACTACTTTCAAAGGAAGCGACTCAATGCTGAGGTAACATCCCCTGTCAAACCGAGGACACCATTTTCAGTGGAGCTAGATAAGTTTGAGCCTTCGAAGAGATTCCAAATGCCGAGGTTTCAGATATACGACAGTAAGTCCAACCCGAACTTTCATGTCGGCTTGTATTTAAATTCAATGGCCTTGTACAGCGAGAATGAGCAGTTGCTTTGCAAGATGTTCCCCTCATCTTTTGGAGAAAATCGCATCGGATTGGTTTCACAATTTGCCGAAAGGAATTGTGAAAAGTTGGGAAGGCCTGGCCGAGATGTTCTTGGCCAGGTTTGTTACAAACAAGCTACAGCCGTTGAGGGTAGACTCTCTGCTGGCTTTAAAGATTGGCGAGGATAAGAGTTTAAAGGCTTATGCCAAACGGTATTACAAGATGTTCAACCGGATACTAGCATATAACCAAGAGATGGCAATTGTTTCATTTAAAAACGGCATAGAGGATGAATGCCCACTTCGGAAGTCGCTAGTGAAAACTCTACCAAAGAGTATAGAAGAGCTCATAGCGTGAATAGAAAAATATGCCAGGGTAGAGGAAGACACACCAAGAATAAAAGTGTCAAAGCGAGAGAAAGAAAACGGCTCGCCGAAGCAAGGTTGAGGTAATACCACAGTTAACAGGCAAGAGGTCGGACTAAGGGCTGCATAGGCAGTTACTACAATATTTAAGATCCCGATCCATAAGGTCCTGGAGAGGATTAGAAACCAACCATATTACAGAGCGCCAGAAAAAGTTCACGGCGAGTTTATGTGAAGAAGCATTGGAAAAGCACTGCGTTTACCACAATGTGGATGGGCATTTTACATAGGGGTACAGGGCCCTGAGAACCTACTTTGAGGACTTGGTCAGGCAAGGTCATCTGAGAGACCTGGTGGACGAGACCAAGACAAGGGAAGAACATGCAAAGTTTTCCCCAGCACCGGTGGCACCTCCACCACCGCCACCACAACAAGCAGATGGACCCCGGGTGATCAATATGATTCACTCGAGAGTGAATGAGAATAAAGTTAGGGGGAAAACACAGAGAGTGAGACACTTACAGCATGTGTACCAGGTTCAACAGAAGAAGCCTAGAGTGCATGAGTATCTCAGACCAATGGTCTCTTTTACTAAAACCGATTTAGATATGGTACAACATCCGCACAATGATGCTCTGATAGTGACTCTGAGGATTGGGAACTGCCAGGTGAGGCGTATACTGGTCGATCAAGGCAATTCTTGTGACATCATGTATGTTAAATGTTATAAGGAGCTGGGCCTTCACTAGGATGACTTAGAACAGTCTAGTAGTCTGATGGTGAGGTTTAACGGGACGCCGACATGACCACTGGAAGCCATGCATTTGGAGGTGCAGGCAGGCACCAAGAAGGTAAACATAGAGTTTACAGTGATTGACACCCCTCTCCTTATAATGTTATTCTGAGAAGACCGTGGTTGCACGCAATCAGGGTTGTTCCTTCAACGCTGCACCAGTTGCTACTGTTTCCGACAAAACAAGGGATTGAGGAGGTTATAGGAAATAAGGTGCAAACAAAAAATTATTCCATGGCAGCAATGAAATCCACTTGCACTATGCGAGAAGCAGAAACAATGGAGATAGAAAACGAGAACAGAGAAGTCTTAGAGGATGTCGGCAAGGAACCAGCCAACAAAAGTGAGGAGGCTTTGAAGAAGATCCTCGTTCAGGAAGGAGATGAGGAACGCTTCTTTCTTCTCGGCTCTGGCTTAGCTGAAAATGAGGAAAAGGAATTGGAGGCATTCCTGCGAGCAAACATAGAAGTGTTTGCCTGGACGCTGTACGAGATGCCAAGCATTGACCTTAAGGTCACTTGCCACACGTTGAATGTAGATAGGTCGGCTAAGCCTGTCATTCAACGAGCAAGAAGGCCGAATTTAATGCATGTGGAGGCAGTTGAGGAGGAAGTTAACAAGCTATTGGAAGCCCAGGCCATCAGGGAAGTAACTACCCTACTTGGTTGTCCAATACGGTAGTTGTGAAAAAGAAGAATGGGAAGTAGAGGGTCTGTGTGGACTTCACCAACCTGAATAAGGCTTGTCGAGAGGATAGTTTTCCTTTGCCTAAAATTGACCAACTGGTGGATGTTACTTCAGGGCATGGGAGGATGAGCTTCTTGGATACTTACAGGGAATACCACTAGATAGCAATGTATCCCCCTAACGAGGAGAAGACTGCCTTTATCACACCGAAAAGTATGTGCTCCTACAGAGTGATGCCTTTTGGGTTGAAGAACGCAGGGGCAATCTACCAGAGATTGGTGACCAAGATGTTTAGGCATCTAATTGGCAAGACAGTAGAAACGTATATTGATGACATGGTCTTGAAGACCAAAGAACCTGAGGACTATCTAGCTGACTTGAAAGCAATTTTTGATATCCTAAGAACATATCGGCTCCGACTCAATGCATCGAAATGTGCATTTGGAGTTGGATTAAGTAAGTTTCTAGGGTTCTTAGTAACCAAGAGGGCATAAAAGCAAGACTGGATCAGATCAAGGCCATACTTGACTTAAATAGCCCCACGTCGGCCAAACAGGTCCAAATACTGACCGGCAAGCTGCAGCTCTGAATAAGTTTATCAGCCGAAGTTCTAATAAGTGTAAACCATTTTTTAGTCTGTTAAAAAAGGCCACTGATTTTTTGTGGACTGAAAAGTGCGAAGTCGCTTTGGTCGACTTAAAAAGGTACTTGACAACAACTCCAGTTTTGTCAAATCCAACCCCTGGAGAAGAATTATTCCTATACTTAGCTATTTTAGAGCATGCAGTAAGTGCAGTAGTAATTCGAGAAGAAAGAAGGAGAACAAAAGCCGGTTTACCATGTGAGTAAAACCCTAGCAGGTGCGGAAACCAAGTACCTGCCCTTGGAAAAGTTAACACTAGCCTTGGTAATGACTTCTAAGAAATTGAACCACTACTTCAAAGCTGACAAAGTCGAGGTACTGACTGAACATCCTTTGAAATCCCTATTGTAGCATGGAGACCTAACAGGTAGAATAGCCAAATGGGCAGTAGCACTGGGCCAATACGACTTGGAGTTCAGGCCAAGAACAACAATTAAGGGACATGTTCTGGCCGATTTTGTGGCCGAGTTCACACCCGGTGCCATACCACATCAAGCTCTGGAGAGCCGTGACTTAGGATGTCCAACAGGTCCAGAAGAGACCTAGTTGGGACTGAAGGACCCCACCCCAGCAAAACAGAAGAAGGCAAAGCAACTAAAGCCCTGCAATATCTACATCGGTGACTCATTCTGCCTGTTTGTCGATGGAAGTTCAAACCGACAAGGAGCAGGTGTAGGGGTGGTTTTGATATCGCCGGATAGGCGAATGATAGAGCAATCAATTTATTTGGGGTTCAAGGCCTCAAAAAACGAAGCAGAGTATAAGGCACTAATTGCAGGACTAAAATTAGCAGCAATAATGATAGGCGACTAGGTGGTAGTTTACTGTGACTCCCAACTTATTGTGAATCAAGCAATGGCGAGTACGCCGCCCGAGATGAAAGAATGGCAGCCTATGTCAAAAAGGTTGTTAAGCTGCTAGCACTGTTCCAAGATTGTTAGCTGTAACAGGTTAGCCGAGATGATAACAGTCATGCCGACGCCTTAGCACTGTTCCAAGATTGTTATATCAACGATGATGCCTACTTTTGATATAAATAACTACATACCTGTGCACCCACGTGTGAACTTACTTGGAAAATGTAACATTGTATATGACCCGAACTCTTCGATATGAACTACTGTGATACATAACCCTGCTGTGATTTGAGAACCGAGGAACTTAGAACAACTGTAAAACTACGGACTATTATAGAACTACTGTACCTCGCCGGAAAGGATAAGGAAAGAACCTTTACCTGATCTAATCTGATGGAACTGTGGCTTGATGAGACCTTTGTTTGACTGATAGAACTTATGTTTGATGACTCACGTTTGAAACTATTACTTGATATGATTAGGTAGAACTTTTATTGATTTGATCTGAGGAGATCCTTATTGAGAACTACTGTATGATTTGATTACATTATGGGGGATTGTAAACTACTTAGGACTGAATGACAAGACTGTGTTGCTAAGGGAATTAACCAAACGAAAATGTGAATTGGTCCTGAACACTTAGGAAGAATGTGAACCGTCAGTAACAGACTATGTGACTATGAAATCTGGTACCTTATGCTTGGGAGATGTGGGAATACTGTATATATTTGACATGTGATTAATTACCTGGTATTACCGTTTGACCATGAACCTATTTGACTAGAGAATGACTGCTTTGGTGTTACTATACTTCAGAACTGATGGGAATTGTTGACAACAGGCTGGTTTGATTATAAACTTTGACTATCTGGGGGTATATGTAATCAATATGACTGTTTCTGTATCGACACATAGTATGATTGAATCTGTGAAAACTAAGACTGGGGGAAAGTATATGAATGGTTACTTTGGAACTCCGTTCACTGATAACTTGTACGGAATTACCTTGTATTCCGGATAACTTCAGAATGATTTGGATTGACTGTGATAGAATACCGAATTGAGAACCAAATTGAACAAGACCGAATAATTGACTCAGAAATTAATAAATCGAATTTCTGTAACCTAACAGGGGAAAATTACTTATGAATATGAGAGCAGTACCAAGTTATAACCCCGATAAGTGTCTGATATGAGTAGTGTGTGTAATAATGTAGTATAGTTGTGTGCCACTGAATTTATGTTCTATGTCATGAAATAAGTGTTACTCTCTGAAATGTTACATGTTGCATACTGAATGAATATTCAATTCTCTGAAAGGTTTGTGGCATCCTTAGTTCCTATGGCCCTCGCCCGGGGGTAAGAATACCGTGGCCAATGGCCCTTGCCTGTGGGTGACAATACCATGGCTATGTGTGTCGGTCTCAGGACCAAGTGAGTTTGATAACTAATGGGTGTACCACGTTTAACCTTATGCGAAATCCGAACATTTATATGTATATGAATCAGTATCTGTTAGCTGTTACCCGGTATCGGAGGTTCCTGTATGAAACTTATATCTGTCCACACTCTGTTACCCGTACCGGAGGCCCTGTCATGGGGGGCTCAGCTTCTGTTCTGTTCTGTTACGCTTATGCGTTCTGTTTTGTTTTGTTAATACTAATGGATGCGCCATGTATGCTTAAGCAAGAAATGTGACAACCAAGTATAATCTGGACAAGAATGTGAAAATAAACATGTATCTGAATCTGTTCTAGACTGTGTTAATACGAACTCTAACTTCTGCATATGATTATGTTTCTGTTTTGACAAGAGTTAGAGTTGTTTGTTTAAGATATAAGATAACTCGAGTTTGGGGACCAAACTCTTTTAAGGGGGGAAGACTGTAATAACCCCGACCCGTAATTAGCTCATTACCAGTAATTAAGGATGTTAATTAAGTGATTAAGATTGATGATGGGATTAATAGGTAATTTGTAACATAATTGGTCACCTATCTGTTGACCGTTAACTCATCTGTCAACGCTTAATGGTTTAAATTGTAAAATTGAAAGCCTTATCGGCATCCGAAAACAAAATTGGTTACACCAATATGTTAATTGGAATTTTTAGAACATTATGGCATATTTAATTAAAATGTGATTTGGTATGATTAAATTAGATTAAATAAGCTAATTAAAGAGTTGGACTTATTTACCGTTTTGCCACCTAATGGCCAAATCCATACAAACACATTTGAGCCCCTTTAGCTCATTTGGAGCTCATTTCATCAGCCTTTGAGTGAGTGGAAAAATTTGGAGAAAACATTTTAGAGAGAGAGGAAGGGCAATTCTAGAGAGAGAGAAGGAAGAATTCAAAGAAGAATTGGAGATTTTGCTTGTACTCACCAAGATTGTGCTAGAATAAGTGAGATTCAAGACTCTAGGTGAGAGTTCAACCCCTAATCTGTAAATCTAAGTCTCTAACATGAAGATTTTGTAATTAAATATGTGCATTAAGCTTGGGTTTAAGAATTGGGTTGCAATTCATGCATGCATGCTTATGTAGGTGCTAAATCACCATGATAGTTAGGAGTTTTACCATTTGTGTTGATTTTGAAGGTTGGAGGGTACATGCATGCATATTTCATCAAGTTTTGTAAGACTAATTCATGTTTTTGAAGTCTTAGAAGAGAATTTGGAAGAGAAATCCACATGCATACATGAATAAGTGGAGTTTTGACATGTTGAGGTTGGTTTTAAGCATCTATGTTGTTATCAAGAGTTATTTGACTCATGCATGGGTAATTCATTATGTTTTAAGGTTTAAATTCATGTTTTGAAAATGATTTCTTGCATGCATGGAGCTTAGGAGCTCAAATTTCAAGTTTCATGAGTGTTGAAGACAAAAGCTTTAAAGAATTCACATGCAAGTCTTACCTCTTGAAATTCAAGTTGAAAATGTGAGTTTTTAACAAGTCTTCGGGCCATGATTTCTTGTCTTAATTCTTAAAACATGTTGTTTTATAAGTCTTCATATGTTTCCTTCACTTGGGGCCCAGAAAAATGAGTTTTGAAAGGTTGAATGTCGATTTTGAACTTGGAGTTGCAATCTGGAAATTCCAGAAAATTCATCTCCGCTCGAGCGAAGGGTTTCTCGCTCGAGCGACCAATCTGAGATCGCGAGCTCCGCTCGAGCGACCAAAAGTCCGCTCGAGCGGGAATTTCAAGCTCCCAGAAGTTTTGCATTATTTACAGATCGCTCGAGCGAAGGCATGTGCGCTCGAGCGATCACTCACATTTTTGCATGTCCGCTCGAGCGGGGAAGTCTACGCTCGAGCGGAGTTTCATTTCTGCATGTCCGCTCGAGCGAGGAAAGCTTCGCTCGAGCGAGGACTTAAAATTCTGAAATTTTGCCTAAGTGTTCCAAGGCATGTTTTGACAACCTCATTACATCTTAGGCATTCCTAAGCCTTAATTAAGCTATAGTAAAGAGGTTATGGGCTAGAAACGCACACTAAGATAAAGAATGGCAAGTGTGTATGTGACTTGAGCATTGTAATAAGAATGAATCACACTAAGAGATTGCAAGGGTGTGTGTGTTCTAAGCCATGTGATAAGAATGAACATGAACCAACGTGATGTAAGCTAAGCCTTAATGGCTACATGAATAAGCAATGATAAGATTCGTTGGTGCTATGTATTTTGTGATTGTAGGTCAACGTCCGAGAAGTGATTGACCACCTACGGAACCACTGTGAGTAATAACTTTGTAAAGTTATGTTCGATGTTAAATATTTTCTGAACATTATGACGGGAAATGATTAATCTTTTGAAATGCTATGATATGTTTGAAAAGAATGAATGATTGTCCAAGATTCTGAAAGTTAACCGTGGCATCCTTTGCATAATGTGATATCTGCTCTCTGTTACCCGGTCTGGAGGTTCCTTTATGGAACTGACAAGTTATGCCACGCCCAGTCTGGAGGTTCCTTCACGGAACTGACAAGTTATATGTGCCCGGCTGGAGGTTCCTTTATGGAACTGACAAGTTATGTTATACCCAGGCTGGAGGTTCCTTTATGGAACTGACAAGTTATGTTATACCCAGTCCGGAGGTTCCTTTATGGAACTGACAAGTTATGTTATACCCAGGCTGGAGGTTCCTTTATGGAACTGACAAGTTATGCCACGCCCAGTCCGGAGGTTCCTTTGTGGAACTGACAGGTTATAAGTGCCCGGCTGGAGGTTCCTTCATGGAACTGACAAGTTATATGTGCCCGGCTGGAGGTTCCTTTATGGAACTGACAAGTTATGTTATACCCAGTCCGGAGGTTCCTTTATGGAACTGACAAGTTATGCCACGCCCAGTCCGGAGGTTCCTTTGTGGAACTGACAGGTTATAAGTGCCCGGCTGGAGGTTCCTTCATGGAACTGACAAGTTATATGTGCCCAGCTGGAGGTTCCTTTATGGAACTGACAAGTTATGTTATACCCAGTCCGGAGGTTCCTTTATAGAACTGACAAGTTTAATATGTAACGCCTTACATGTGAGTTGTAGCGCTAGTGGATGAACTGTGTATGTACAAACATGACTTATGTATTCCGTATATGGTTTGAGCAATCATGAATATGCGGTTTATTTGAATTATGATTCTGAATCCGTGTGGACTTATTCATTAAAAACCCTTTACTCTGTTATTATTCACTGGGCTTTAGCTCACTGTTTGTATATATATGTATATAGGTGAGCATTCTGGAGCGCAAGCCCGAAGGTTTTGTGGGGGACTGTGTTCTGTTGTCAGCCAGCCTTTGTGCCTTCCGAGGAGGTTCCCGAAGTGTCGTGGGATCAAGTTTTTGTTTAGTCCGGTTTATGCATGAGGCTTTACTTTAATTGCGTTGGCTATACCTAAGAACTTGTATGTGTGTGGGTATAATATAATGTATGGTTGACTCGTGGTTATGTACATAAAGTTTTAAATTATATTGTTTCATGTAAGTCAACACAGCTCATTGGACATTTATAATTACGTATCTGCTTCCGCTAGCCCCTTATTTTATATTAGTGTCATCAGAGGTCGTAGGTAATCCAAGGATTACTGGCCGGTTACGACGCTAAACCTATAGGGGCGGGTTTGGGTCGTGACACCAATTTCCTAGTGGGGCATGGATATTATCAGGCAATTTCCCCAAGCAACTAGACAAAGAAAATTTCTGTTGGTGGCAACTGACTACTTTACGAAGTGGGTAGAGGTAGAACCCCTCACAAAGATTAGAGATATTGATGTGAAAAACTTCATCTGGAAAAATATTATCACTAGATTTGGGATTCTAAGAGCTATTATTGCAGACAATGGCACCTAGTTTGACAGTAAGCTGGTCAAGAGCTTTTGCGCCAAGTATAAGATAAAGAATTATAACTCCATCCCAAGTTTCCCCCAGAGTAATGGTCAGGCCAAAGCATTCAACAAGACCATCTTGGATGGAATGAACAAGAGGTTAGAAACAGCCAAGGGAAAATGGATGGAAGAATTACCCAATGTATTGTAGGCATATCGGACTACGCCGAGGAGATCAACTGGGGAATCTCCTTTTGCCATAGCTTATGGCACTGAAGCAGTTATCCCACTAGAGGTTGACATCCCTGGAATCAGAACCTAGAGAATAGATGATATGACCAATGAGGCATTTTTAGCCCGAGATTTGGATCTGCTAGAAGAAAGAAGAGAAAGAGCAACAATTCAACTTGGGGCATACCAAAGCAATTGGCGAGAACTTACAATAAGAAGGTCAACCCAAGAGAGTTCAGGGTTGGGAACCTTGTTCTGAGGAAAGTTGTTGGTAACAAAAAAGACCCTAGTCAAGGCAAACTTGGCCCAAACTGGGAAGGCCCTTACAGAATCATTCTTGTTGTCGGCAATGGGGTATATCGGCTTGAGGGCAGAGATGGCAAAGAGTTGTCAAGACCCTACAACACTGGCAATTTGAAGTTTTTATTTCATTAAGTTTTTGTCTTTTGAGATTCATGTAATTAGCCGAAGTTTAATAAAACGCTAGCTCGATTTGATTTTCCATGGGTTATTGTTGACACTTGTTTAATAGGACTAAAATGGTCTTACGACGATATTTCCGATTGAAACGTGATGAGTAACTTAGACTTTTTATGTGGCAGAGTTGAATTATACTTGCACATGATAGAGTTAAACTAAGTTGGATGAGTAACTTAGACTTGTTATGTGGCAGAGTTGAATTATACTTGCACATCATAGAGTTGAACTAAGCTGGATGAGTAACTTAGACTTATTATATGGCAGAGTTGAATCATATTTGCATATAATAGAGTTGAACTAAGTTGAATAAAATTAGACTTGCCATGTCGGCATAATCGAACAGGGTTTGCTTTTGTCAAATTAACAGAGACAACGAGGTAGAAAACCTCAACTAAAATTTATCTGAATCAGTCTTCGGAAAAATTAAAGACACATGCTATCACGACCCAAACCCGCCCCTATGGGTTTAGCGTCGTAACCGACCAGTAATCCGCGATTACCAAAGGCCTGCTTAACAGTAGTGACAATAGTCCAGAGTAAGGAGCTGGCGGAAGCTAAAGAATGTCCAATGAGCTGTGAAAATCTGAATGCAAAAAGACTTTTATGGACAAAGCCACATTCATAACCAAAACATATATACATATCGGATGCACATAACATCCAGGTTAGGGACCTGATCCCTTCATCATAACTATACAATCAAGTCTTAAACGTTCATTATATAATAGAGACAAAAGGGTGAATTCGAAACACCCCAAAACAGCCTTGGCTTAAGAAGACTCGGAACCTCGAAGTGAAGCACAATAGTTGGCTTGACAAAACAAGAGCTTAACTCGACGCTTCTAGCTCCGGTCCGGTGTCTGGACACCTACATACATATATAAATAGTGAGCTAAAACCCAGTGAATAACAAATGTGTAAAGGGGTTAAAAATGAATGTCCTTTCAGTAATTAAAACAGTCATTTGCATCAATAAATCAGTTATTCAGTCAGTGGCTCATATTTCATGCCATATCAGTCATTTAGAAATCATGGCAATCATACGTGGTACATCCAATAGCAGAATAGTACAGTAGGTCTGAATAGACCGAACAGTCAGTCGATGGCCATCAAAATAGTATACAGTATTGGTTCCAAACATTGGAACTGACAGAGATCTCTGTAACAGTAGCAGCAACAATAACAGTGCAGTAGCAATATGTCACGACCCAAACCCGCCCCTATGGGTTTACTACCGTAACCGGCCAGTAATCCGAGATTACCGAAGGCCTACTGAATAGTAATACAGTAAAACAGAGTACAGGGGCATGGCAGAAGCCAATACAGTAAATAAACAATGTCCAATGAGCTGTGACAGTCTGTATGCAAAAAGACTTTTCATACGTATGTATATATATACACAGTGCAGAATAGTTCATACAACATTTACAAACATTCGGAACAGGGACTTAATCCCTATTAAACAGTACAGTAACGCTGTTAACAGTCTATACAGTTATTACAAAACAGGAACAGAAACAGATGGGGGAATTAAAAACACCCCTAAGCCATAGCTTGGTAGGCTCGGGACCTCGCAGTGAGGCATAGTGGTTGGCTTGACAAAACTGGAATTTACCCCGACGCTTCTAGCTTTGGTCCGGTGCCTGTACACCTACATATATATATATATATAAGCAGTGAACTAAAGCCCAGTGAATAACATAATGCGTAAAGGGTTTAGAATGAATGTCCTTACAGTAATGAAAACAGTTCGTTAAATCAGTATTTCAGTCTTTCAGTCTTTCAGTCAATCAGTCATATGTGGTACATCCATTAGCATAACAGTACAGTAGCAGTAGGTCTTAAAGACCGAACAGTAATGATGGCCATTAATCAGTAAACAGTAGTGGTTCCACGAGGAAACCGACAGAGATCTCTGTAACAGTAACAGTAAACAGTAGGTGTTAAGGATGCCACAGTACAGTTCAGAATATAGGACATACATTCATTCGGTAAACAATATCAGTTCGGTAAACAGTTCAGTTCAGTATTCAGAAGATAATCATTTTGAACATATCTTTACACAAGTGTTACTCACAGAGTTCTGGACTACAGTAGGCTTAGAGCGTCTCCTCGAAATGCCAACCCTATACAGTTAACAGATTGAACACACACTAAGTTTCACAGTTGGGAAAAATAATAACTTAATCCCTAAATTGCCTCGGTGTGTTCTACATCTATATCATCTCTAAGATGCCTTAAACATGCCCTAGGAATGCCTAGGATGGAAAGAGGATGCAAAGATGCCCTTTTGAACACTTTACAAAATTTTCAGAAAACAGGGGTCTCGCTCGAGCGTGGCTTTCTACGCTCAAGCGGACTGCAGACAAAGGATCTCCACTCGAGCGTGAATTCCTTCGCTCGAGCGGACTGCGTGCTACAGTAAAAATACTGGATGCTCAAAATTCACGCTCGATGGGCGCTCGACCCTCGCTCGAGCGTGAGACACAAGTCCTCGCTCGAGCGTGAATTCTCTCGCTCGAGCGGACTGTGAACTCATGCAAAGTACTGGATGCACGCATTTCACGCTCGAGCGTAACTTTTCTCGCTCGAGCGGAAGGCACGATCACAGAGTGTACGCTCGAGCGTGGACTTACTTGCTCGAGCGTAGGTCCAAAATCTGGAAATCCCAGATTTGAGCCCCAAGCTCAAAATCAAGTTTAAATGCAAAATTTTCGATCCTCTTGGGCCAAAAACCTGGAAAACAATTGTAAACACATGATATTATATATTTCAAAGATCAATTTGAGAAATCAAGGCCCAAGGGTGTTTCAATTAAACTCAATTTCAAACAATTTTCGTGAACAAGCTATAACATGGCATGCATGAACTTTAAACAATTTTCAAGCTTCAATGCTAGCTCAAATGAGCTCAAATCTTTCAAAAACATGATGACAACATGAATTACAACAATATTATGAACATGCATGTGAGGAATGATGAATTACAACCTCAAAACTTGTCAATATGCACATGCATGCAACAATTGAGCTCTAAATCAACATTATTGAACTAATTCATGTCTCAACTCTACAATTTGACTTGAATCATGCAAGAACAATCTTAAATACAACAATGAGAGGTTCAATTACCTTACTTAGGTCTTGTAACTCAAGTCTAGAGGCTCAATTCACAAATCTACACTTCAATTTCTTTAATTCACCAAGCAATTCACAAGATGGACTCAACTCTCTCAATCTCTCTCTCTCTATGGTCGGCAATAACAAGAAAATGGGGCTGATGAAATGTTTTCTTAGAGTGTGTAAGGCCTCAAAAGTGATATGGGATAGGCCACTAAGTGGTAGAAGAGTAATTAAGTTCAACATTTGTAATTAATCAATATTCCATCTAATTTAACCATACCAAACCACATTTTAATTAAATATACCATAAAATCACATAATTTACAATGATCATACAACACTATTCGATTTCGGGTTCGGCCGCCGATAAGGCCTTCAATTAACAGTTCAAACATAAAAAATGAACAGATAATTAAACAGTCAAACAGATAAAATGCAATTCAAACAGTTACAGGCAATCAATTCAGTTTCCGATTTTAGTCAGTCAGTTCAGTAATCCAGTCAGTTCAATTACCAATCATAATCATTCTCAGTTTAGCAGTAATCGACAATTAATCGGTAATTAATCGGTGATCAGTGATGAGGGTTGTTACACAGTAACAGTAACAGTAAGTTGCTATGGATGCCACGAGTACAGTTCATAAAATAGGACAAACATTTATTCAGTAAACGATATCACTTCAGAAAGTAGTATAGTCAATCGTTCAGAAAACATTTATAATTGAACATATCTTTACAATATCGTTACTCACAGAGTACTGGGCTATAGGCAAGCTAATCAGCGTCCTCGGATGCCAACCCTACACAGTTGCAAAAGGAACACACACTAGATTACACACTCGGGATTAATAACTTAGCCCCTATCTTGACTTGGTGTGGTTTTATAACATTATCCTCAATAAGATGCCTTAAACATGGCCTAGGAATGCCTAGGATGGAATGAGGATGCAAAAATGTACTTTAGAACACTTTTCAAAATTTGCTGAAAATAAAGGTCTCGCTCAAGCGTGGCTTTCTCCGCTCGAGCGAGCTTACCAAAACAGAGAGGTCGCTCAAGCGTAGACTCCCTCGCTCGAGCGGTCTGCAAAAACATGAAAAGTACTGGTTGTTGAAATTCTCCGCTCGATGCCCACTCAATGCTCACTTGAGCGTAAGACACAGTTCCTCGCTCTAGCGTGGAAGCCAAAATCTGGGTTTTCCAAATTTGCTTCCAAAGCTCAAACCAAGAATCAAACATATCAAACTCATCCTTTTGGGCTAATTTTCTGGAAAACACTTAGAAACCAACAATACAACATGTTTTAAAGATCATTTCATAAAATCAAGCCCAAAGGTGTGACAATTGAACACAATTTGTAATGTAAACTTGAAGAACAATGCAAGAACATAACATGCATGAGTTCTTATGAATTCCAATGCTCCAAAGCATGATCAAATGCAAGATTGAACTAAAAAACATGGTGAATTTTTAGAGTATAACCATAATGTGGACATGCATGTGGAAATTCACATGAAAATGATCTCAAAACTCAATGATATGGACATGCATGCAAGAATGGGCTCTCAAATTAACACTTTAAGCTAATTCTTGCCTCTAACCTCCATTTTTTCCATGAACCATGCATGAAACAACTTAAATTCATAATTAAGGAAAAGAATTTCCTACCTTAAGTCTTGAATTCCAAGTATGGTAGCCCAATTTTGCAAGTCCTCTTCAATTCTTCTAAGTTCAAGCGAGATTTCTAGATGAATTCAATTTTCTTTCCTAATCTCCTTCTCTCTCACGTTTGGTCTCTTGAGGATGGAAAATGATAGTGCCAAACACATATGAATCAAGACTAAACATATGGCCTAGAATTAATCCACTCAATGGCAATTGTGTAATAAATTCAAACTAATGTAATTTAACTTTATCTATTCTAATTTAATCATTCCAAAATGAATTTTAATTAAACCTACCATAAAATCCTATAAATCCTAATTAGCATAAAACACTAATCAATTCCTGAATCGGTTGCCGATAAGGCTTTCAATTCGCAGTTCAAAATTAAAACATGAACAGATTATTCAGTAACAAACAGATAGAAATGCATTCTAAACAACACACCCATGTAATCAATTTAGGATTTCAACTTAATCAATTTCTTATCATGTTTAAACACAGATTAGCACTAATCAGAAGTGAGGGTTGTCACACATGCTTAATGTGAACTTAAGTAAAACTTAGGTTCACATTAGGGAGCAGGGAGTAGGAATGATAAATAAACTTGAGAGCTTGATACTTGTTGAAATTTTTACAAGCTAGAATGGGCTTGACACTTGTTGAAATTTAGAACAATTTACAAGTCAAAGTCAGCCGAGGTATAGATTATCCGAGATAATCAACCAAGCTGTCAGGCTTGAAAGGGTTGCAAAGGGTGAAGTTTCACTGGAAGACAACATGTACAAGTAAAGGAAGAACACTTGTAAAAATATTTTGAATAAAATATTTTTAAGTGTGGTTGGACCAAAATCAGGGTAAAAAGAACCTTGAGATTGTTTGGACCAAGGTGACCAACTAGGGAAGCACCCGAAATAACACGGATCCGAGGTAGTTCTCGTCCAGGGCATTCTAATCCGAAATGATTACACAGTTAAAGTGTACTTGGGAGAAGTTGCAAAAATATTCTAAGTGTGAAAATGTGCAAGGCATGGAAGGAAAGCAATATGCATATAAGAAAAGCATTCAAACACTTAAAAAGAAAAACATGCATTTAAAGGAGAAACTTGTTCGGATACAGTAAAAGATATATCGGCCAAATTGAAAACTCAAAAGTCGTTCAAACGAAATACAACTGAAGGAACAAAAAGTACAAAATAAAGAAGAAATATCCTAAGCACTGGGATTGGTCTGGGATTGCTCAACCTCGGCTGTTGAAGTTGTATCGGCCTCGGTTGGCAGTATTGCATTCTTCTTCGCCGCTATCTCGGCATCTATCTCGAGTAGAGTTTGATCCAAACTCTTCTCGGCACATTGGACCTCGGCTCTAGAAGTGGTTGGTTTGGGAGAGGTGTCCTTGGAAACCAAGTCATCCTACTCATCTTGAGTCAAGTCAAGGACTTGCTCGTTTAGGGTGGGGGACTTGGCATTAGTGGCAGCCTCTTCATTCTCTTCGTTGGCATCACTATTCTTGGTATCATCCTCGTCGACTTCATCCTCAAAGTCCTTGGGGGCTGGAAGGAAAGGCACTTGGAGTTGATTGATGTCTCGGAAGTCGGAGTCCATTGGAACGGATAATTTGTTTAGTGCCGCCGTCCAACCGAAGTAATAACCTCTGTTGCAAGCCTTATTGACTTGTTCTTTGTATTGGTCATGAACGATGGCTTGACCCTCTTCGAAGGCCTTCTCATTGGTTGTTTTTACCTCGGCTTCCTTTGATTCGATGGCCTTATTAAGCTTGGCCTCGAACTCCGCTGCCTTGGTCTTGGCAGCCTCAACCTCGGCCTTAGCGGCCTCGGCAGCTGCCTCCGCAACTTCGGCTTTGGCTTCGATTTTGGCCTCGGCTTGGCCTTGTGTAGCTCTGGTAACCTTGGCCTGGTCCAGTAGCATTTGGTTGCTAGCCTCAGCGTGGTTCAATGATGACAGGAGCTTGGCAGCTTCTTGGGTCTTTTTTACTAACTCCTTCCTCGTCATCTCAGTCTTGACCGCATACGAATGTGTATAATGGATGGCCCACAAGGAGTAAAACAAATTAGTTAAGATTCTGGCTAAGTGTTAAAAAACTTTAACAGGGTAAAGGAAGAGACTTACTGAAACCAAGTGTTGCATCATAAGGCCAAAGTTTTCATACTCATGCAACTCGACTTCAATATTCTCCATTGCGCTGTCGCCAGCTGTTAAGGGTCTGTCCCCTACCATGACCTCGAAAGCCTAGGTCATATTGCGAGGAAAGCTGCGGTTACCCTCAGGGTGATCAGACCTCAGCCTTTTGGGTGGTTGGAAATCGGATGCATCGGCCTCAGCTGGCCTTTTCTTGGTAGCAGTTTGGCTCTTCTCTACCTCGGCCAATTTTAAGATCGGCACAGTGTCCTCAGAGTCAATCTAAGTCATTGTGGCCTTAGCCTTGGTTCTTTTTACCCTCTTTAGCTTTGACTTAATCTGGGATAGAGATGTGGAGGATTGAACAACCACCACCCCTAGAAGGGTGGCAAAGAGATCTTCAACGACGGCTGGTTTGCGGCCTATGTCGTCAGTTGTTGCAGCGATAGTGACCTTGGTACCGAAATGAATTGCTGGAAGCGTAGTTGGAGGGTTTACTGGGTCGTATGCCGAGAGATTAATTCTCAGCGTATGCGGTTACGAGTACTGTCGGCTAGAGCGTTTAGTGGAGCTCTATGTTGGTGTCATCACTGAGATTGTGGGATTAATTGAGCTGGAGCATAAGTAGAGGGCAGCTCTATTGGGTCTGATGAGGAGGCCTGGTCTGGTCTTGGAGATGATGCAACTGGTGGAGTTGTTGCAGATAAGGAAGTTTTGCTTCAGTAGGGAACGTCGAGCAAGGCAAATTTGTACATCGGGATGTAGTCAAGCAACAATGGGGCCTTGCGCTTCTCAATTGGCAAACCCATCAGCTTTTTTAGGTCTTTTCTGGGGAAGAATGTCTGGCAAAAGTCTTTCGCTGGCTGAGAAAGATCTGCAAACAAGAGAAACATTAGCATGAACAGAAAAAGTTAACAAGTCTTAAGTAGAGATAAAATTGGGAGGTAACTCAATTCTTATCAATCCTCTCTAAACACTCCTCGGCGCAGTGGGAAGAGATGAAGATCGTTGTCTGGTGCAAACTGCCAATTACCCGAGACGATCAGATAGTCATTCTCAACACCCTTGTTGAAGTTAGGAAGGTTGGCTACGATTTTATAGGCAATGAATCTGGGCCTGAGGTAATATGTGTAGCCTTTTTCAAACTTAAGGCCACACATGGTGTAACAGAACTGGATGTCAGCTAGTGTGATCTTAGCATTTTCTCAGCGTGCCAGTTCTATGATGCTATTGATAACCTTGTATGAGTTGATGGCTAGTTGCATGGGGTTGAGCTTATAATAATGGAGGATTTCCCTAAAAAAGATGTCTAGGGGAAACTTGAGTCCACACTCTACAAAGGCAACTACTGGGAAGGGCATAAAGTTTCCATTAGTCATAATAGAATCCTCCTTTCCAGCCAATCTCATCTGAACGTCAGCTGGGATAGAGAACTCTCTCCTAATGTTCTCAAGTTTTTCTAGGGTGTCTACCCTCCACTTAAACATGCCCATAACGTCGGCTTAAATGGAAGGTGATACAAGATTTCAGAAGAAGATCACTGGTAAATGTTTGAGAACCTCGGCTAAACCCTAGAAAGCACTGGAATGAAAATTTATGAGGATTAGAGGGGATTTCGTTTCAGTTTTCCTAAAGAAACTAGGCTCTAAATAAAATCTCTAAACCCAAGTTTATGCAGAAACAGGAGTCAAAGGCAAAAATCTAGAAACAGAACAAGAAGACGAAAAAAGAAATGTAATTCAGAAATCAGGGGTGAAGTAGAAAAATAGATTTGTACACCCTAAACTTCAAGACACTGAGTGTGCGTGTGAAGAACAATGTGCAAATGTCTCAAACAAAAACATGATTGGTATTTTAGTGATGAGCTTCGAAAAACTACACAGATTCGAGATTCAAGAAACAGAAATGATAATCAAAGCATGAAGATGGAAACAAGACACAACAACGAACATAGATATAAGGCAACAACAGACAATGTGGACAAATGGCAGGTTCGAAACAAATAAAGAGAATAGTAAAAGATTGAAATTAAAAAAAGATATTGAGAACTCACCGATTGAGGTCGAAGAGGGGAACGCCGAAGTTGTGTTCCCGGAGTTAGATGCTGCCCTTGATCGCAAAGGAGTGGCAGAAAATTCACTGGAGATGGACAGTTGCAGAGTTTCGAAAGTTTGAAAATTGAGGATTTTAAAGAGAAAAAGTCTGAGTGCAGAGAAAAAAATGAGAGAATGCAAAGTGAGAAGACGAAGAGAGAGAGAAAGAGAGAGGGAGTTTTTCTAAAAACTGAAAGGGCGACAAAAGGAAATGAATACGCCTTAGACGACGTGCCTGTCAGGCGGCGTGCGCAAAAGCGACGTGACCTGATAGCGCATATCAAGTATGAACCAATGAGGAAAAGGCGCGTGGAGTAAACGGTTAAAAGAACTGTGCTTGACAGCTCATTAGAACTCTTGGGATTCTTAAAGTAAAGGCCAGGATCTCGGCTAGAGAAGCGATCTTGGCTAAGATGTCTCAAGAATTGAATTCTTGATTCTTGACCCTTGATAAAGGTGGATAGTTGAGCACTAAGTACTTGAAGCCAACAAGTAATGATCTCAGTCATGAAGCAGAGTGAAACTATAGCTGACATTCTACTCGAAGAAACATTGTAGATTTCATCACCTTGCCGAGGTAATAGAACCTAGGGGGCAGTTATGGGGAAGTATTTTGTGAATGACAGCACGTGACAAAAGGTGACACCAAAATGTCAGTCGAGGTGCCACGTGGCCTGGACACATTGCCGAGATAATCTCAGTTAGGCTGAGGTTATCTGCGCAGATACCGGAATCCGACATAAGCGGATAGAGAGGGGTAAGAGTCCTAGATGAAAGAGGGCTCTAGACTGGATAAGGATAAAGCTCTAAGGGAGTTTATCCCTATCTAGCTAAGAGTCCAAGATAAACATTATATGTTAACGTCCCATGAAGTAAGACTTCTAGGGGAAGTTGGACACTGATCATTATAAAAGTGAGGCACCCCCGGTGGGTCTAAGGTATGCTTTTTATGTTCTTTCTAGTGAGTTAAGCACTATTCGTTATCTGTGAGAGATATTAATTACTAACTTGATCGTCGGAGCGCCCCTGGGTAGACGAACCACCGCCAGATTCTTATCTTTCTGTGTCAGATTGTTCGGGCTTAATTTATTCTGCCAGTGCTCTCCAGCTGGGTTCCCCGTTTGATTGGAGGTCGGAAATCAACACCTACAGTGTTAATAATGTTTAGGGTGATATTACCCTTTAGGAATAATTTTAAAAAATTACTACATATTATTAAAAAAAATTATAATTATAATTATTAATATTTACCATAGTTTTGAAAATTATTTTTTTCACTACCACTATGATTGATTCCTACTACATTTAACATGTTACCAACTTACCGTATTAAAATGTTATATTTTACTTTTTGCATATTTGATTATTTTTTCATTTTAACTCTTTGTATTTTAATTTTTTTAATTTATTATAAAATTTAACTTATATCTTAAATTAAATAAAAATGGAACTCATCATCAAAATAAATAACGTGAAACTCACAAATTGTCCGATTGGATGATTCAATCTATATAATAGGAAGACAAATTCAATTCTTTAGAGTAATGTTATTTTAATTCAAAAATTAAATCTATTTTTTAAACCCAATGAGATTGTAGGTTATTAAAATATTTAATGTAACTCAATCTCATATTTTCTTTAATTATCAATCAATCATCTATTTTACACACTATAAAGTCTTCTTATTTATTTAACTCTGGTCCATATATTAGGGTAGGAAACAATATGTAATAGGTTGTTTTCTAATGCAGCTTATCTTTCCTCAAAAAAAAATAAATAAATAAATATTCCTTCTGTTTCAAAATATTAGTTTTTTATTTTATTTTTTATTATCTAAAATATTAGTCCCCTTTAAAAATAAAAAATTAAAATAATATGAATTTTATATTTTACTCTTCTTTTAAATTCATTAATATTATTTTTAAAGTGTAATAATTGTACTATCAAAAAAAAATTAGATTCTCCCACAAATATTTTGAAACAAGAGAATATTTTAGTGTGTGAATACATTGCCTAGACACAATTTTCTTCCCTATCTAAAATGTCTCTCTAATCAAGTTCCACCTTTGTACAACTATTCTCTCACCTTCCCCATACATTGCCTAAACACAATTCCCTATCTAGAATCTAGAATAATGTTTCTCTAATCAAGTTCCACCTTTGTTCAACTATTCTCTCACCTTCCCTTCCCCACTCTATACAAAAAGCCTTCCCCACAAAGCCTCCACTCCTTAACAATACAAAAACAAAAACAAAATAATGAAATGCCAAAATCACCACAATATTTTCTCTCACTCCTTGTGCAAGCGTTGACAAAACCAAAACAACCCCACCATTTTTTTATGGCGCTACCACTCACCCCAACCCCAGGTGCCTTGCTAAATTGCCCTTCATGTCCTTTCCAGTAAACTAGTTGGTTTAAAGTTAATTATGTTTAGCCCGCATTTTAGATGAGCTAATTTAGTTTTATTTTTTAATTATTTTAATTTGACTAAAAAAATTATGTTTGAAAATAAATTTTGATTTTTTTTTTGTAATTAATTTGATAGTCGTGAGAAAAAAAGTAAAATGATTATAGTTTAGACATGACATTTTATCTTATTGACTAAATTAATATGTTTTATCTTTGAGCTCGTTTGGGAAAAAAAGTCCCAGGCTTTTTGGCTAAAATAGCCACACAAAAAAAAATTTAAGTGTTTTAGCTCAATAAGACAAAACATCACATCCAACCTATAATTATTCTATTTTTTTTCTCTCACAAAAGTCAAAAAAATCAAAAAATTCATCCTAAACCAGGCTTTTTAGTCTCAGGCTAAAATAACTAAAAAATTTAAAAGTCAACCCACATCCCAAACGAATCCTTTATTGGCTAATTTAGTTGGCTTATATCTAGTTGGCTTTGTTGAGCTTCCTAGACTCACCACATGCCCTATTTCAATTATTCAAATTATTCATATTATAAAACTCATTAAACTCACTCTTCACAAAAAATTAAATTGATTGGATCATTATAGTTACATAATCAAATCACATTAAGTAATGTTAGACATTCTAAAAATTCTATCAAATGTCTCACATGAATATAGGGACCTACACAATATGAGTCTCACACACATATGAGACCTTTGGTAGAATTTTTGATAAAATTTTTGAGACCTCTAACATTTTTTAATCACATTTGTTATAAAGAAAAGGGTGAATTACACCCACAACCCCTCTATATCTCTGAAATAACACTAACACCCCTTTTATTTTTTGAAATACCACTACACTCACCTACTTTGGATTCTTAGCAATCAATCTCCCCCATTTGTTAGTCAACTGTTTGTTGACTAACAGAAATTGTTAATGTCATCAAATAATATTTTTTCGAAGTGGAAGTACCTATTTTACCCTTTAAGCACAACCACCACTCAACCCCCATACCAAATATATCTACCATTGTGCAATAACAAAGTGACCCACCATTGGTGGATGATCAATCCAGGGATTGGTTCAATTTTCTACATACATATATGTATGTACGGAAATCTTCATATCCATGGCTGGAATTGAAGATCCAATATGGTTAAAACAAAGGAAAACTCTTTATATATTATATATACACACACATTTATATGTATCAGTTCTGGTAGGTAGCCCAAATGCCCTTTGGGTTGAATGGCTCGAGGTGCCAAAACGACGTCGTTTTGGCACCTTTTTTTTTTTTTTTTTTTTCTTTTTTTCATAACTCAGAGGAGAGAAGAACAGAGGAGGAAGAAGATGAAAAAAGAAGAAGAAAAGAAACAGAGACAAACAGAGGAGAAAGAAAGAAGAAAAAAAAAAAGATTCTTTATCTTGTTCCCCCAGAAGGACAACACTCTGCCTCCTCCACAAACTCTTCCCCATTTCCTTTTCTTATTCCCTTCTTCCATCCCATTTTCCCAGTCCGTGAATCCATTGGAAGAAATTGAACATTGGAAGAAAACTCCTTTATCTTCCATATGTCACATCACTATATAAAATATTAATCTTCACAAGGTCAAAGTTTAAGCCAAATAGAAAAGTTTTTTTTTCCTTACTCTTTTGAGATTCAAAATTTTTTTAAAAATAAAATAAAATGAAAATAATGAAATGGAGTGAGAAGAGATGTCAAACTTAAAGGAAGAAACTCCAGTAAATGAGTCATGAAACACCACCTTCTTGTTAGCCAATGAAGAACTGAATACATTCATATATGAATATATATAGCCATTAAACCCTTAGATAACATAGTGCCACTGCCAGATGGTGGTTCCAAAAGAAACATACAGTTCATTACTGAGTTTGAAACAATGCTAAAAGATAAGATTCATGGCATTATTGATTGAAAAGAAGAGAGGGGGAACAGAGAGAGAGAGAGAGAGATACACAGATCTGTGTATACACACAGGCGGCGTCGGTGGCTCGAGGGATTTGCGACCGATGGTGATGGCGGCACTAGTGGTTTGCGACAGTGATTCCGACTCTCTCTCTGTCTTTATTCCCCCTTCCTCCTTCTTCTCTTCTACTCCTCCACCCACCGGCGTCGCAACCCTCCTCTGTCTTCTCCTTCTCTTCTCTTTTCTTCTTCCTCTCATTCCCCTGTCTCCTTTTGCTGTCTGTTTCATAAAATAAAATAAAAAAAACGAAATTCGAGCCAATTTCGAGCCAATGAATTTCGGGCTTCCAAGTATTATTCTTATATGTATAATATGGAAGAAAAATGATTCGTAGCTCGAAATTGGTGAGCTTGAATGGCCCGAAATGGTACAAATTTTATCTCTCCTCTGTGTCTCTCTCCTTTCCTTTCCTCTCCATCTCAGTTCTCTCTCATCCCTCTCATCCTAGATCTCTCTCATCTCTGTTAAACCTCCATCTTTCTCCTCTTTCTTTCACTTTCTCCCTCTCCTATCCTCCTCACTGCTACCGCGCTCCCATCTTCCATCACTGTCTTGTATACTATGCTCGACCCACTCAAACCCAACACATACACCGAAGCTTTCAACCCAATAGTCTCTATAAAACTTGATTCAAGAGTCACAGAAACACATTTGGCCTTCCTCTGCAAAAATGGACACCTGGAAGAAGCCATTTGCTCTATTGATTTTGATCTTGGGTTAGGTTTGGTTTTGATTTTGGGTTTTTATTTTGTTTTGATTTTGATTTTGATTTTGTGGGTTTGGTTTTGATTTTGGGATTTGATTTTGGGTTTTGGGTTTTAATTTTGATTTTGATTTTGATTTTGAAACCACCAAAAATACCAAACAGAAAATAACAGAGGAAGATTCCGAGTTTGGAGATGCAAAATGTGGGTCTAAATTGGTTAGTTTGTATGCTAAATGTGGGTCTTTGGAAGATACCAGTATGGTGTTTGATGGAATGCATGAAAGAATTTTCCTCTCTTCCTCCACCTTCTCTCTTTCTCTCACCTCTCTGTTTCTCTTTCATTCTCTCAAACTCAAACCAGTTTCAGAAACACACAAAAAAAAAATGTGCTAAACGACATCATTTGATATTTGAGCCATTCGGGACAGCTCGTTTTCGAGCTACCCAGCAAAACTCAATATGGAAAACAAATCCATTCATCAATATACTCTTACAGTAGCCATAAATACAAACCAACAATAAATTCTCTACTGCACAGAACAAAGCATCACAACCCACCAATAGCCCCGATCAAGTATAGTTTAATACAAAGCAAACTATCCATGAAAAAAATCATCATGAAAATCCAAGATTTCGGGCAATTACAAAAATTTATGTGGTGTTTGAAAAGTTAATAAAGAGGTTGACTTTTTTGATTTTTTTACTAAAAAAAATGACTTTCTTGCTAAAAAAATTGACTTTTTTATAACTTTTTTTTTGTATAAAAAAACTAAAAAGTCTAAAAATTGACTTCTACCATGTTTCTAAATTACCCCTTTGTGTCTCATCTTTGTCTCCACGTGGGTTTCAGTTAATTGGTGATGGGTTTGGGTCTTCATGACGCAAAGAGAATTGGATGGAGGTAGGTAGCTACTAGTGGATCGATGAGGTGCTGATGGTGGGTTGTTGATTTAGACAGAGGCCCTGTTTGGTAGAGTTGTAGAAAAATACTTATAACTTATACTTTAACAGCTTATAACTTATAACTATGAACATAAGCTGATTTCTGACTTATAAATTAAGCTTCTTCTGTCCCACTCAAAGAATAAGTTGATTTCTGACTTACAAAAAGCTATAAGCTGTGTTGTTAAGCTAAACCAAACACATCAAAATAACTTAAATTAAGCTGAAAGCTGAAATAAGCTGAAATTAAGTTGTACCAAATAGGGCCAGAGAGAGAATGAAAAAGAAATAGATGAGTGTGAAGTATGTTATAGTAAATTCAACCCATCACTTAACTCTGTTAACTGACAGAGGAGGGCAGTGGCACTTCAAAAGAATAAAATGGGTGTCAGTGTTATTTCAGAGATAGAGGGGTGTGGGTGTTATTTACTCAAAATAAAATGATAAGAAGTGTAATTTTGATGATAGATAATTCATTATTTTTAAGATAAATATAGGGGCAATTTGGAAAGCTAATAAAAAGTTAGCTTTTAGTTTTTAACTCATTTTGGGTCATATTATCTCTCACATTTTTTACACACTAAAGGACAAAAAGGTCAAAAAAATAAAAAAATCAACTTTTAACCAAGTTCTCAAATCACCCCACAATCTAATTGCATATATAATTATTCGATTAATTTAATTTTTTTCATAAATAATTTGCACGAGATGTCTTATAATATGAACAAATCAAATTATCAAAATGAGCTTTAGGGTGATCTCACGAAAGTATTACAGTACATCCGGTTGGCAAAGACAAGCCTTGCCCTTAATATTTAGATTTATTTTGAAAAATAGGTTAAAAGTTGATTTTTAAATATATATTTTTTAATTTGATTTTAAAAAAACTTTCAAAAAATTAGAGAAGTTATGTGACTCAAAAAAATCAAAAAACTAACTTTTAACCGTGTTGTCAAAATGTGCCTTACACATTTTTATCAAAAAAATTCTTTGGCCTTTATTTTTAATTATGATAATCAACTTGTTATATTTTTATGTTGATTGAAATTAACTTATCTTACTTATGAAAATTTTCTCCCCTTACCTTTATTAAAATCACATTTAATCCTTTTTATTTTTATCAAAATCTCAGGCCAAGTTTGGCATCTTCTAAAAAATCTAAAAAGTCAAAAAGTCACTATTCTATTTAAGTCACATCACCTCTCAAATACATCACTTCAAACCCAACCCAAATCCAACTCATATTTCATAAAAAGTCAAAAAGTACACTTATTTAATCTTCCCAAACTTGACTTCAATCTCTATTTTTAATTGTGCACTCAAAAAAAAAATAACACACATGCCGATTCATGTTAGGCTCACTAACAACAAATGAACATAGGTCGCATCGTAAATTGACCGAAACTATAAAGGGTTGAATATGGAAATAAAATTTCAACAAAAATGTAAAGATGCTCATTGTGATTAATCCTTAGTTTAATTACTTTGCTCATAAGAGCATCCTCACCAATTTACCTAAATTTTATCCTATAATATTATTAAAAAAATTATTTTCTATTTTAAGAATCACTTTTTCATTTACTTCCCCCAACAGACTCCCTATTATTTTTCTATTCTATTAACAAACTCCCTATTTTTTTTTTATTAAAATATAATTTTTAATTATAAATTTTAAAAAAAAATCATAAATGTGTACTGCAGTTCTTAAACAAAGCAAAGCAAAGCAAAGCAAATATATATATATATATATAAGGGAGCTATAGTGACTTCCTACAGATAAAGAGCCACTGTAGTAAAAACTAATTTAAGGGATTATTTAGGGGAGTTGATGCAGATGTATAGAGAGCCATTTATCCCTTAAAATAGGTAAGGAGGAGGTTTAAGGGAGCTAAGAGTGTAAAAATGGCCTGTGGCCTGTGGGCGGCTCGAAACCCGCCCGAGGTGGGGCCCGACTCATTTAGGCTCGGACTCAAGCGCAGCCCGAGGCTTTGGGCTGGGGCCAGGGCCATCGTTTTGAAGTCTGGCCTGGCCCATCAACCTGTTCAAGGCCCACTCAAAAGCCCTGCCTAAGACTCGCCCCACCCAAGGCCCAGTGTTATTTTTAATAAAAAATAATAAAATTTTGGTGAGAAAAATAAAAAAAAAAAAATTAAAAAATTATTTAGGTCCATCCAAAGTCCGATCCCCAGGCCCAGGCCTGAGGCCCGGTCCACTAGCCCATCCAAAAGCCCAAATATCCCTGGGCTTGGACCTAGGCTTAGTTTTCTGGCCCGTGGGCCCGCCCGATCCGGCCCGATTTTTGGCAGGAGCCCGCAAGGCCCGACATGGGCCGGGTTGGACCAAAATTACACCCCTAAAAGAAGCTGATGGGGATGCTCTAAGATAACGATAATATTTCCTTGGACCAAATTGCTACTCTTTGGTGCAATTTTTACTTTATTTTTATTTTTTTTGCGCAATTGCAGTGCCCTTCAACCTAAACATATACCAACTTGATTCCTTAGGGTTTGGTATCCTAGATGTCCTTTCGCAATAGCACTGTATTAGTGTGAAGCCATTCAGGAGGGGGCAACCGATGGCTTCCATTGTTTGTTTGAGCCAAATTGTGATTAGATAATATTAAAGTTTTAAAAATATTAGAAATCTTAAAAAATTTATTAAAATTTTTATTAAATATTTCATATTGGTGTGGATCCTATACAGAACCACATGGTATGAGACCCATACTTATGTGAGGCATTTGATAAAAATTTTGATAGAACTTTTATACTATATTTGGTTGGAAGATTTGAGGAGGTATTTGAAAAAGGAAAGAGAAAAGATGTGTGAAACTAGCTGAAATGTATGTATATTTTATTCATATTTCACCTACCTTTTCCATTTTCCTTTTCAAATCTCTCCTCAAATCTCTCAACCAAACACAGTATTAAAGTTTGTAATATTACTCTTAAAGTTTTTCATAAGCCTTTCTACAATAAATATTTCTTTTTGAAGTGTACAATTTAATAAAACTATATGGTCAGCGTAGAGAGAAATTGAGTATATTTAATTAAAAGGTCCAAAACCCTCAATTGTACCAACATCAAAATTATTTGTGTACCGTTAAATTTAGAGTTGAACCTTTTCATTAATTTCATAACATAAAACATACGGGTACTAATATGATCGATAACAAAAATTTCACCATATATTATTGGTATAAATTTTTTCTATCTCATTGATTTCACTAGATATAATTGCTAATGGCTTTGGCTTCTGTCCAGTCCTCATCTGGATTGGACCGTGCTGTTGGGCCCGTGGGGGCCCACCACGGGTCCCGTTTTGATAATCTAAACCGTTCAATGTGTAGAACTCGTTGAGTACTATAAGCCTGTAAAAAATCACATTAATTGGATATCGGTAGCTATGTGATTAAATCAGATTTTTGTCAACCGTTAATTTATTCACTGTCCATTTTTTTATACAAAACTGATTTGATCATATAGTTACCGATATCCGATTAACGTGATTTTTTACAGGCTTATAGTACTCGACGAGTTCTACACATTGAACGGTTTAGATTATCAAAACGGGACCCGTAATGGGCCTTCACGGGCCCAACAGCACGGTCCAGTCCAGATGAGGACTGGACAGAAGCCAAGCCCATTGCTAATAATGGGATTAATAAAGAATGATTGCAAAACTTACGGCAAAAGGTTTTTGGAGAAACTTATTTAGTGGTCCTGGCTGTATATATATAAATAAGTCTTGTTTGAAAAGTTAGTTTTTTTATTTTTTTAATTATTTTAGCCTACTTAAAAAAATTGTGTTTGAAAAGATAATTTTTATTTTTTATTTTTATAATTGATTTGATGGTTGTGAGAGAAAAAATAAAATGATTATGAATTGAATGTGATATTTTGTCTTATTAATAATTTTAACTTATTTTATTTTTATTGACTATTTTAACCCATATTGCCCTTCCCAAACATGGCCATATATGGTGCCTTAATTTGCATTTTGTAGGTTAAAATAGTAAAATTTGTTACTTTTACTTGAATTTCAAGAAGATAAGTGTTACATATTGGCGTGGGTTGGATTGGGTTGGGACTAAAGTCTCGTTTGTAAATAAATTATTTTAGTAATTTTTTAACTTTTTATGAGAAAATGTGCAAAAAGTATATAGAATAATATAACAACTTATAGTAATTTTTTGGTTAAAATGTTTAGTCCCCAAACGAGATATAAATTAGTCACTAAGGCTCCGTTTGTTTTCTGGAGTAACAGTCCATTCCAGACTGTTATAGATGAACAGTGCGCTTAGCTCACATTTGTTTTGTTTGTGGCTCTCCAGATTGATAATCCGTTTGGATTAGAATAGACCTTGGACGAATAGATTGTTAGTCTAGGTGAAGAGGTGATATTAGGAAAATAATCTGTTGGCTTAGTAAGTTACCGGCCGTTCGGCCAGTCAACCAGTCAACTGCAATTTTTTTTTTTTTTTACATATTGGGTATTTTTTTTGAACATTAATGTTTAGTGATTTTATATTTTTTGTTAAGTAAAAATCATAATTTTATTTGCTTTATTGTTTTATATTTATTTTATATAAAAATAATTTAACAATCTCCACATTACGAACTATCATCAAAATAAACACAATTTTACTAATCCCCTTACTATCAATCCCTTCTATTTTATATCTGAAAACAAACGAGGCCTAAAAGACAAAATAAGGCAAATGTCACATTCAAACCATAAACATTTTATTTTGTCTCTCACAAAAGTCAAAAAAACCAAAAAAAAATTTGCCAAACGAACTTTTTAGTTCTAAGCTAAAAAAGTTTTAACTCTAAAAAGGCAACTAAATTTTTTTTTTGCCAAACGACGATTGAGGCATCTTTTGGGAAGTGAGTTAAAAGTCATTTATCAGCTTTTAACACATTTTGAGTTACATCATCTCTTATATTTTGTACATATTTTTTTTTTAAAAAAAATCAAAAAATTAATTTTTAACCATTTTCTGAAAACACTCTGGATGGTGTAAATCATTCTTTCAAAGTTCTCTAAACAACCCATTGATTTTCAAAACTCAACCAAATGTTGAGGTGTTAAACTCAAGAAAAATGCTTGGGACCTCTAATTAGAGGTACCACTAGTGATGCACCCACTGCCACATCAGTGTTGTGTCTTGGTTTTTTTTTTTTTTTTTTTTACTTTTTCCACTTCATTAGCGGTGTGTTTAGAGCCTCTAAATTAGAGGTCTCTAGCATTATTGTAAACTCAATTCAAAACTAGTGGTCGTGTAGCACCAAATTATGGTGTGAGACCGTAGGTCAACTTTAATAGAAATGAGTTTGATATTCTCGGTAATTGTTTATTACTTCTTATTTTTTTTTAATTATTATTAAGCTAGTGATCTATTTAATGTAAGGTTTTTGATCTTTGAAATTATTCCATATTGACAAAATAATAAATAATAATCCGAAACAATGAACCTACCTAATTTCACTCATTTGAAAGGGATAAACTCTCGTACGTACTTTCATCTCTCCATACCGTTCTTGTAAGCTTCAATTCGGACTCACACTGATGATCTGAACTATCTATCTCGTAAGTTTCGTAATAAAGGCAATCTATGTGAAAAATGAGCTTCATCAAAAAATTATAAATTTAGAAAAAAATAATATTTTGTTTTATAAAATGAAAGACAAATCTTATTTTAAACTTAGGGGTTGTTTGGGGTGTCCTAAATAAATGTACTTTTTGTCTTTTTAGACTAAAAAATTGATGTTGAAAATATGGATGTTTGGGTTAACTTTTTGACTTTTTATGAAAAAATGTGTAATAAAAAATTATAAAAATTAATTTGTAGGGAAAAATTCGAATTGGGAGTTGTGCAGCCGTAATTGTTGACTTTTTGTGAATAGTGTTAACTTTTTAATTTTTTGAGTAACTTTTTAACTTTTTAACTTTTTTACAAGTTCTCAAACTTGGCCTTAAGCCATCCATTTTATAAAATAAAATATTTTTTTTTTATTTTTGTGTTTATAAGTTTTCAATGAAGCTCATTTTTTACATATATAACTTTTATTACAAAACTTACGAGATAAACGGTTTGGATTATTGATACGGGTCTGATTTGAACCTACAAGATGGATATAAAAAGATATGAAAAAATGAAAATATGAAAAAGAAACTACCCCCATTTGAAAACCCATCTAAATAGATTGTAACTTGCAAATTCATTTAAAATCAAATTGAAATGTGTTAAATCATTTAAGCCCTTGTTTGGTTTTCATTGTGGGCTAAATAATCACAAAAAGACGAAAAAAGGTTAAAAAAATCAAAAAGTCAAAGCTAAACAAGAAAACTATAATAAAAAAAGTCTCAAGTTAAAAAAATTTAAAAACTAAAAAATCAACTAAAAATGTAATTACCAAACGATCCCTAAACATACGTTTAAACTGATATTACCTCCTCCACCAACACTCCTTTACTCCACCATTCCACTATCACCAGCAGTATAATAATAATAATAATAATAAAACAAATGTAAAAAAATAAATAAAATAAAACAAAAAAGGGAAAGATAAAAACTAAAGGTAGAATCTTGATAATTTAAGATCAGCCTAATGGACAAAAATAATCCAATACCAGCCAATTCAAGAATACCTTCCTTCCACAATAACCAAAGATAATTGGCCAATAATAAACCATTAATAATGTTAGGTATATTTTCATGAAGTTCGATATACCTAATTTGATTTTGTATTGTCATGTACCATAAAGACACCCTCTTGAAACATTATCATAACTTTCATACAATCAAATGCAAATCCAAAGACATATATCGTCCTTGTGCTATCAGCCAAGACTCTCTCATTCTCTAGTCTTCCACACTCTGCCTTCCTTCTATTCTCTTTTTATTGGGAAAAAAGATTGGAAGGTATTTGCATTGAACTTAAATCCAACTTCTCTTTTTCTTTTATTTTTGTTCTATTGTGTTTGTCACTTTCTTCGGAGATTGATATTTTGGAAAGTTTGCTTTGGTAGTAAGTTTATTTGATTGAGAGCCATGATATGGTCTAGCAAAGCAAAACTATGAAAGTGGCTCTGGCTCAACACTACAAAGACAGTGGAAAATTCACCTCAGAGATAAAAAGGAGATTCCACTGGATTTACAACAATACCATATCTCTTAATTTATTATTCATAAATCGCTCTTAATAATGTGATATTGAAATTAAATCTCACATAATAAAATATTTGATAAATTAAAATTTAACACTTGTCAAACATATTATTATGAATAATTTTTAAAAGTGATAAATTAAATATTTCAAACAGTTTTGTTGGGCAAGTGATACCTGCTCTATTATTTTTTTTTATAAGCACTGGGCGGTGTGATTGAGGTTATAAATTTTTTACACCATATGATGGGAACACACAAAATTAGTGGGTAAATGTTAGCTGTCGGTACAAACTCGAAAGAAACCAACGAACATGTAAAATATATAAATTAGATTAGCGTTACATTAACTTGTCCATATAATTGGTATGATTAAAGGTGAATTTTTTGGATTTTCATACTAGCATGACAAAAACTAGATATGAACTCAAAATGATATAAAATGATAATACAAAAAAATAAGTATTAATATTGAGGAACTTATGATATGAATGTGTAATAACATGACATGAATAGGCAAATGCCTTTTTATGCTTTCTCCAATCTGACAAAGAATTGTGGCTGTGCTTTGTTTAGGGCTGGAATTATAATTCCACCCTAATATGCAAATTCTGTGTTTGGGTATAGTTTTTAAAAATTAATTATAATCTCACATTTTAAAACACATTTCACAACATGTTCGGTAATCAGAGAGTTTTTGAATCTTTGGATCTACTCAGTCATCCACCTGGTTAACCGGAATAGTGCATATTTTAATTTTAATTTTAATTTTAATTTTAATTTTAATTTTAATTTTTTTTTTTGCAATTGCCCCTGTTATTTGTAACAAAAAAAATTATATTTGTTTTTGATATTTTTTAAATATATGAATTATTTTTTTTAACCAAAATGACAAATTATTTGGCCATTTATTTAAAATTAACAAAAAAAATAAAAATAAAAATTAATTTGTCACAGTTTTTTATTTTTTTATTTTTTTTTAAAAAGAGTGACTTTTTGAATTGAATTTAAAAAAGAGTGTGGTTATGTGTTTTGAATAAAATTTTTAATAGAGTTGTGTGTTTGTTTATGAGTTATAAGTTTTTAGATTAAATTTTAAAAACTATCTTCAAAATTAATAATCAAATAATTTTTCTTATTTTAAAAATTTAAAATTATTTTCAAAAAATATAATCAAATATTTTTTTTTCTTTTCAAATTATGATTGAACAACTCACAAATTCAAAATATAATTTAATTCTTAAACTATGATTATAGAATTACAAATTCAAAATATAATTTAATTCTTAAACTATGATTATAGAATTAAAACATAATATGTGGATCGAACTGATGGGTCGAACCCATCATCAGAACCAAAGTGGGCCAAATCCACACAGAAATATCCAAATAAGCTAGCCCATCTCTACAAGTAATCTTATGAAAAGTTGAGCCGAAGCATAACGGTACCGAATTGAGGTAACCCCTCATGGAAGCATGAAAGCTATGAATACATGCACATTAAAGTTGCCACCTCAGCTGATCCTTTCCCCCTAGAATCACGAAAATAGTTAGCACAGAGAATGTGATCTGTTATAAGCATGATTGCAGAGAGCACATGCCTCCATTGTCAACTCTCTTAAGGTCCCACACCTTGAGCAAAGTTAAAGGGAGCCTTGCAACCTCAAAATTCCATAAAACCATCTTGGGTAACAGGTAAATTCTTCTATATATAGTTTCACTCTCTTCACGTTGAAGATAACTAAGTTAAGTTGAACTTGGGCTCTGTTTGTTTGTGTTTTCAAAATATGATTCTACACTGTATTTTCAGTATGGTGTTTGGAACGTGTTTTGGAAACACGTTTCCAAAACTCTGCAGAGTTCTCTGCAGCAGCCGCGCTTTTCAGAATTTTTTTTTTCAAAATTTGGTCTAACGAGACGTCTGGCCGATTGACCAGAATAGTGATTTTTTTTATTTTTTTATTTTTTTTGCAATTGATATGTTAATTTTTATATAATCGAAAAAAATATTTTTTGAAATTTTTAAAATTTTTTATGTGCTTTAAAATAATTTTGAGTTGTATATTTAGCTATAAGTTATAAATTTTTGTATCAAATATCAAATGTTACATCAACTATTCCCCACTCAAATCAAAATTCTTATTAAAACTATTTTCAAAACTCTTTACCAAATAAATTTTTTACACTCAAATCATAATTACAAACCCCACAAACTCAAAATATAACTCATACTCTCAAATCATAATTACAAAACACAACCAAACGCAGGCAAAATTTCTCTCTCTGCGTCTAGGGAGTCTCCTATCTTTTCCGTCCACTTACTTCCACACCGAAGGGGTTATCCGGCCAACCCTAGCCGGACAACTCTAACAGTGCTTTCTGTTGCAGGATCTTAATTCCTGGATAGTCCAATCAGATGCGGAACTCTAGTCTATAATCATTTAATGCAGTATTCGGTACACACAATAATTCACTGCTATGAGCAATTACACATTATTTGGAAAAAATTGATTATCATTTTGGCAATGCTTTGTACCACTGGATTTTTTTAATCTCTTACGTATATTTATGTAATAATAGTGAAACTTACAGTGCTCCATGAGAAACCACATAGGAAGTGAAACATTCCAATGAAATGTAAGTCCTTTTTTTTTAAAACAATTACTGGGTAAGGGAACAACAGTTGCAAAAATGCATTTCAATTTTAATCAGATATAGGTTTTAGCATTTACTATGAATCACATTTGTAAAAGAAAAGTAATTAAACAAAAACCCACATCTCTTCCATCCCCCTACCAGCTCTACGTTGTAGAAATCATCAAAAAGAAAAAAGTATAATTCCTAGCATTCTATCAGATAAAAAAGAGTGAAAAAAAATGATAAACAAAGGAGATCCAGTCTGAACAGAGGACTAGGGAGCAGTAGTAGATTGCTTCTTTGAAGCATTTTGTTTCTTATTTGCATCTGCAGGTGCAGCTTTTCTCTTGTCCTTCCTCTCTCTCTTCTTCAAAGCAGTCATCCGGGCCTTCAGAATAGTTGCATAAGAAGCTTGAAAGCGTTGATGATCCTTTGACCCCACCTTTTATTGCAAAACAAAACCATCAATGAAAGTCTTCCACAATGAAATGGCATGGCAACACCATAAAGTCAACAAATCTTTATCAAGTAGAGAAAAGACATGAACACTATATTCAATTGCACTGGCAACAAAACAAAACAAAACCACGAAAAAAAAAAAAAAGGGAAAAACCAAGAACATTACGTTGGCTGAAAAAGCGACCACACAAAAATAACAGGTACAGATAATACCAGCCCATCTGTAACCCTCCAACTGAGGACGAATTATGTTGTCATAATTCAGTTGTCTTTCAAATTTCAACATCATATGTAGTTATTTTGCTCTGTCTTGACTGGTACCAACAATTGATAATACTTTTTAAACCAGATAAACGAGAACTGAGATGTATCCAGTTATCTGGTTAAACACTTAAACATCACTAAGAAAAAATAACCACCTATTTTCTCAAATTCCTCGAACCTAACTCACATATATATGTAACAATAAAAGCTTTACGATACAGTGAGCAAACAGTAAAAAATGGATTCTTAAGAGTACCAACCGAAGTGGAAATGGTCTTTTTGCCATCAGTTGCCCGGATAAGGCATCTATGTTCTATTTCTTCACCAACTGTTGCCATCTTGTTCCTCTTGACCTTAGACTTCATGGATGCAACAGACACAACAATGAAAGCATAAATCAAAATAGCCTGCTAAGTCATGCAATGATAAACAACATACAAAGATGTAAAAGAAGATAGATTTACAGCGCTTAAGAGTAACACAAACAGAGCCCTTTTTTGTGCTATGCTCAAACATGCTAGTAAGCCCATTAAGAAGAGTTGTGATTCGGAGCTCGAATTCGTCCGCCCCGAGTGCCCCGAAATCATGAAACGACGTCGTTTCATAGTTTTAAATTTTTTTTTTTTTTTTTTTTTTCAGCAGAAGAAGGAAGACGAAGACAGGGGAGGGGGAGGGGGAGGGGAGGAAGAGAAGGAAGGGGAGGGGAGGGGGCCAACAAACTCGGGGATGAGGCAGGGGCGGAGGCCGGGGCAGCGAGGCAGAGCCGGAGCTACGGTGAGGCAGAGCCGGAGCTGCGACGAGCGACGAGCTGGAGCTGCAACGAGCGACAGCGGGCGACGATCGGGCGGCTGCGACGAGCGTCGGCGGGCGACGATCGGGCAGCGAGACGACGCCTCTCTCCCTCTCTCTCTCCCTCTCCCTCTCCCTCTTCTTCCTCTGCGTCGAAAATGGCAGAAAAAAAGGGAAAAAAAAAAAAAAGAAAAAAAGCCTAAGCCCAAAACGACGTCGTTTTGGGTTTTAGGGGCATTCGGGGCATTCAGATTCGAGTCACAAATCATTTTTTCATTAAGAAATGGGTCTGGCTGTAGAAGTACCTAAAGAAACAATAATAATGTAAAATAATTATGATATGGGTACGGTCAGACTATGGTAAACATAATCCATCTTAAACAACAAAGCTTATGTCTCAACTACTTATGTCCCAACAAGACTTAATTTTGATGAAAATTTTTACACTAGGGCAGGACTATGGTGGTAAAGCTGATTTCAGATCTTTCTTTCCAAATAACTACCACATTTTTTACTATCATATTTAACTTAACATAAAAATAAAAATAAAATCAAAGAAAGAAAGAACCATGAGATTTCCCCAGAAAAATAATGCAAACAATATGCTGAATCATGTGATGCTCAACGCAAACCAAGTTTTGGGTCTTTCTTGAAATTGATATTTATAAAGATATTTCTTTCTCTTACGCTATGTTTGGTTGGAAAATTTGTAAAGGAAAAAGAAAAAAATGTGTGAAACAATGTGAAATATAGGTATATTTTATTTACATTTCACCTATCATTTTCCTTTCCTTTTCCAATCCTTCTCAAATCCCCCAACCAAACACAACGTTAGTATTGTTCCAATTCGAAGCTGCCAGTTTTACTAATTTGATTATTAGAGTTCAGTAATGGCTTAGATATTTATAAACATAAGTCTGTGTGTCTCTATGTATATTAGATACAGAAAGAACTTCACCATGGTGAAACCTCAGACAATTGAGTGTCCCCATGCTTCAAGTGCCTTTTTCAAATAAACTACGCATTGAATTGAACTATACAAATAAACATCAATATTAATTGGGAAATCACACAAATACTCAACACATTAGCAATAAAATTATTCAAAAGCAATCCAGAAAAACGAATATGAACAATTAAATCAAATCAATGGCTTACAACATCGAAATCAATAGAGATACACTATTCCAATGTGTCTTCCTATACTAAATATATAGATATAAACACACAGACACACACACACACACACACACACACACAGAGGAGACGAGACGAGTGAGGTGAATTACAATATATATCGGACGAAGAGGAAAAAATAAATAAAATTATGAATGGTTCCAAGAATTTAATTTTTTTTTAAATTTAGTTTTTTTTTTTTTTTTGTGTATTTTTTTGCTTTTAGTAAATTTTTTAATATTTCAAATAAATTTTTTACTATTTAAATTCATCTAATTTAGATGTACTTAAAAAATAAATTATTTGTAAATAGATATTTTAAAAAATCAATAAATATACAAGAATACGAAAATAAAATGTATTGAATTTTTAGTATTTAGTAAATTTTTTAAAAATCACTAAAAATACAAACAATTAAAAATTAAAATTTTAAAAAATAAAATTCAAGAAATTAGAACCAAACATTATAATTTAATTTTACTCATTCTCATTGGGCCGTATGGGCTGGGAATGGGAGTTGGATCAAATTGAAGAAGTATATCTCCAACGAATTGGGTCGAATCAAAAGTCCAACACATCAATCTGTTTTAGGTTAAATTTTGGCTTCTAAAATATTTTTTTTATTTGGGAAGTTAGGGATTATTAAGCAAACCAATCAACTCAAATTCCACTAAGTTTGAGCCTTCTTTTGAAGATAACTTTTTTAGCCTGATTTTTTGATTTTTTGACTATTTTGTGTTAACTAAAAAAGTTTCATTCGAAATGAACTTTTGGCTTGCTTTATAATTTTGTAAAAAAAAAAATAAAATAATTATGATTTGAATGTGACATTTTATTTTATTGACAATTTAATCTATTTTGTCTTTTAATAGAATATATATATATTTTTTAATAGAATATTAGTCCAAACTATCTTGCCAATCGAAACCTTACTTGTTATAAACTCACCACGGTCTACTTGTTATCAAACAAGTTAAATGATTTTAGTTCATAAAAATAAATAAATAAACTAAATTATTTCAATCAGAAAAATAAATAAATAAAAATTCAAAGTATGAATGCATTTTAAAATATTTAATTTTTTATATGTTGTCTAAATAAGGTAATGAGTACCCAAAAAAAAACTAAATTACTCTTAATTAACTTAATTGAAACTCGTTCAAGATTCACTCCAATTTTGGAAAAGCTCTATTAGAAAGAGCCCCGTCAAAAAGTATAAAAAGATAAAATTTAGGTATCATTGGGATAGCTCTACTACTGAGAGGGTGTGTTTGATTGGGCGGACTGGATAAGGGGGGATTAGAATCCATCGGATTGGAGTCCTGGGACTGTGAATCCCCCGGACTATTTGGTCGGATTGGATATGTATCCTGTGTTTGTTTTTTCATGGGATTAGATGTCCGGACTGTGAATCCCCCGGACTATTTTTAGTGAATCCAACGTTTGGTTGGACGGACTGGATAGGATAAATGAACAAATGACTATTTTGCCCTTTTTTTAATTGTTTACTAAGTAATAACAATATTAAACATATCTTTAATATTTTAATTATTTTTAATTAAATAAATTTGTTTTCTTTAAATTAAATAAATAAATAAATAAAATATCAATAAAATTTGTTTAATCATTACTCAGTTTTAAATGTTTATTTATTTATTTAGTTTTAAAAATAAATGAATCATGCGTGCAAACAAATAAATTGATTAGATAATTTCAAATTAATTTGAACCACTCAGTAAATAACCACTCAGTAAATTATTTATTTGTAGATGATAATAAATAATTTGAACCAATTACTTATTTGTTTAAGAACCACTCGAATTAATTTGAACCACTCAGTAAATTTAATTTTTTAAAAATAAATAAATAAAATATCAATAAAAATATATATTATTTTTTTTAATTAAGATTTTAAATAAATTTGTTTTTAAAAAAAATAATAATCAAAAAATGAAATTAAATAAAACATCTATTACATTTAAATAATGAAATTAAATAAAACATAAACAAAATTTTAAAATAAAACATCAATAAAATATCCATAAAAAATTATTTCAAAAAATTAAATAAATAAAACATCAATAAAAAGTTAAATAAAATTATTTTATTTTTAAATTGAGACATTTAAATTAATTTTTTTTTATTAAATATAATACATAATTAAATTTAAATTTGAATTAAATGTGCCACAACAAATGAGGGCAAAATGGTCATCTCACCCCTCTAATCCAAACAGTAAACAATCCCACCAATTCTATCCCACACCCCCCCCCGGATTATTTTATCCCCCATATGGGGGATTGGGAGTCCGGCCGGACATGGAGTCCGGCGGACTAAAAAAAAAACAAACATCGGATTAGCTTTACTGTGCGGATTACAATCCGCACAGTAAATAGTCCCCCCCTAATCCCATGAATCAAACAAGCCCAGAGGTCAAAAGATATAAGAATATAAAAAATTGTATGGATCTGGGCAGGGATACGGCAATAATTGCAACCTGTCCAGAATTTTCAAAAACTCCTTATTACAATAATATAAATTAAGAATATTTTTAGATTATATGGATTTGTGCTTTAAATTTTTTTTTTAAAGAACATTTAATATCCAACCCTCAATTTTTTTATTTTATATAAATAGTGGTATTGTATTGGTGTACAAATTTTTTGATTGCATGAGGTTAAAATCTCATGTCATTGAGCATGGCAATTGGGACATAGAATTTTTTTCTATATATCTAAATTTATTTAACACATAAATTCCACGATACATAATAGTTAAATTCCAATCACATATTTTTCCTCTAGATGAAATTATGGTCCAAATTTTTAGGTATGTAGCTTTTTCCAACGGGACCTAAATTCAACTCAAACCTGGAATTGGATACAATCGATGATGGTGCAAGAGACCACAGATCAATTGTTCACAAATTCTTTAAATTCTGTTCTTTCTTCATTTGCCTCTTTAATGAAAGTTTGGGAGTACCAAAAAAAAGAAAAAGAAAAGAGACCACAGATCAATTGTCAAATTTGACAAGGCAAAGGTTTTATTTTATTTTTTTTTTGGCAATTATATGCTTCTTGAAAATAGAGCTTTATGTTGTTTGCTTATTTTTAGTTTCTGACTCCTCTTCATCTCTTTAGTATTGTCACTTGCACTGATTTTTAATGCAGGAGAACTAGTGCGTATTAAAATGTTATATTTTAAGTAATTTATTTTAAAGAATATATATTATTTTTAAAATAAATTATATTTTACTTTTTGCATATTTGATTATTTTTTCATTTTAGCTTTTTATATTTTAATTTTTTTAATTTATTATAAAATTTAACTTATATCTAAAATTAAATAAAAAATGAACTCATCATCAAAATAAATAACGTGAAACTCACAAATTGTCCGATTGGATGATTCAATCTTTGTCATAGGAAGACAAATTCAATTCTTTAGAGTAATGTTATTTTAATTCAAAAATTAAATATATTTTTTAAACCTAAGATCGTAATTTACCTAACGGGTTGTTTGAAATAAATTATATAAGTATATTTTTTAATTTTTTTAGCTAAAAAAGTAGAGAAAAAAATATAATTGTTTAGAATAACTTTTTAATTTTTTTATGAAAAAATATATATCAAAATATTGTGATGTTTTGAAAAGTTATTAAAAAGTTAACTTTTTAACTTTTTTATTCTATTTTATTTTTTATAAGTAAAAAATATGAAAAGTGATATAACCCAAAATATGTAAAAAGCCAAAAACTGACTTTTTACTGGCTTGTCAAAACACCCCATTGTATGAAATATCAACATTACCGTATTACCCCTATCAATATTGACATGTGTACCGTGCATATCAGTACGATTGCCTTTTTTTCCTACTGAATTTGTTTGACTTTTTTATTGTTTTATTTTTCTCTTTCTTGTTCCCAACTAAGGACATTTATGTCTTTTTGCCCTCCATCTAAGATTCTTTTTTTTCCTTGCCAAACATGTGAATGATGTTAATTTTTTGAGTTTTTAGTGATTTTTTGACTTTTTTTTTTTTTGAGTTTTCTTAGGTGTGCAACCCACAAAAAGTGTAAGTGGGTTGCACACCATGTGTCACTCACACAAAAGGTGTAAGTGTAAGGTGTAAGTGTAAGTGGAAGGTATAAATGAAATGTATAAGTTGCACACCATGTGCCACTTACACAAAAGGTGTAAGTGCAAGGTAAAAAAGGTGTAAGTGTAAGGTGTAAGTGAACACAAAAAGGTGTTAGGTGTAAGTTGCACACTATAGCATTACCCTTTTTTTTTTTGTTTTAAGATATCCCAAACACCCACTTATGGGCTGGTTTGGGGTAGACTAATTCAGCCAAAAAGTCAAAAAGTTACTCCAAAATCCAAAAAGATATCACTATTCATCAAAAAAAAATAATAATAATAATTTTTTATTACCCAAAGTACACACGGAAGTGACCAACAGCCGGCTGCTGTGCAGCGGGAGTGCAAGCATTGGGAATGATTGGGTGTGCTTGGCACACACCGTTGTTTGGCTTGTGGGGCTATCACGGGTCCCGTTTTGATAATCTGAACCGTTAAATGTGTAGAACTCGTCGAGTACTATATGTCTGCAAAAAATCACATTGATCGGATATCGATAACTATATGATCAGATCAGTTATGTACGACAAATGGATGGTGTTATAATTAATGATTAAAAATAAATATATCTGATCAGATAGCTATCGATATCCTATTAACGTGATTTTTTATAGGTACATAGTGTTCGACGAGTTATACACATTGAACGGTTCAGATTATTAAAATGGGACCCGTGATAACCTCCACGGACCAAACAAAATCGTGCAGTGCTTTGTAAAAAAAATAGCCAATAATTTCCAACTCCTCTCACACCTGCCGAATTGTACAGCTGGGGCCCACCTGTCACTATTCATCTCTTACCCACTCTTTTTATACAATTTTTTAATACACATTTTTCCAAAAAAATTCAAAAAGTTAACCCAAACCTTCATATTTTTTTCTCAACTTTTTTAGTTCAAAAAGACAAAAAGTGCACTTTTTTAGTATATCCCAAACCAGCCCTAATCTCATATTTTCTTTAATTATCAATCAATCATCTATTTAACACACTATTAAGTCTTCTTATTTATTTAACTGTGCATATATTAGGGTAGGAAACGGTATTCTTATGTAATAGGTTGTTTGCTAAAAAAAATAAAAATAAAAAATGCTCTTTCCGTTTTAAAATATTAATTTCTTATTTTATTTTTTATTATCCAAAATATTAATTCCTTTTTAAAAATAAAAAATTAAAATAATATGAATTTTTTATTTTGTCCTTCTTTTAAATTTATTAATATTATTTTTAAAATATAATAATTGTACTATTAAAAAAAAAATTAGATTCTCCCAAAAATATTTTGAAACGAGAGGATATTTTTGTGTGTGAACACATTGCCTAGACACAATTTTCTTCCCTATCTAAAATGTCTCTCTAGTCAAGTTCCACCTTCGTACAACTATTCTCTCACCTTCCCTATACATTGCCTAAACACAATTTTCTTCCCTATCTAGCCTAGACAAATGTTACTCTAATCAAGTTCCACCTTTGTTCAACTATTCTCTCACTTTCCCTTCCCCACTCTATACAAGAAGCCTTCCCCGCAAAGCCTCCACTCCTCCAACAATACAAAAACAAAAACAAATTAATGAATCCCAAAATCACCACAATATCTTCTCCTTTTCTCCCACTCCTTGTGCAAGCGTTGACAAAACCAAACAACCCCACCACTTTCTATGGCAATACTACTCACCCCTACCCCAGTTGCCTTGCTAAATTGCCCTTCATGTCCTTTCATGTAAACTACTTAGTTTAAAGTTAATTATATGTAGCCCACATTTTAGATGAGTTAATTTAGTTTGATTTTTTTAATTATTTTAATTTGACTAAAAAAATTATGTTTGGAATAAATTTTATTTTTTTTTTTTTTTGTAATTAATTTGATAGTCGTGGGAGAAAATTAAAATGATTATAATTTAGAAATGATATTTTATCTTATTGACTATTAAAATGTTTTAACTTTGAGCTCGTTTGAGAAGAAAAAGCCCCAGGCTTTTTGGCTAAAATAGCCACAAAAAAAAATTAAATTTTTTAGCTCAATAAGACAAAATATCACATCTAACTTATAATCATTATATTTTTTCTTTTACAAAAGTCAAAAAAGTCAAAAAAAACTCATCCTGAACGAGACTTTTTAGCCTTAGGCTAAAATAGCAAAAAAATAAAAAAGCCAACCCACATCCCAATCGAATCCTTTATTGGCTAATTTAGCTGACTTATATCTAGTTGGCTTTGTTGAGCTTCCTAGACTCACCACATGCTCTATTTCAATTATTCAAATTATTCATATTATAAAATTCATTAAACTCACCGTTCACAAAAAATTAAATTGATTGGATCATTATAGTTACATAGTCAAATCACATTATAATGTTAGAGATTTTAAAAAATTTACCAAATATCTCGCATGGATGTAAAAACCTACACAATATGAGTCTCACACACATGTGACACCTTTGATAGAATTTTTGGTAAAATTTTTTAGATTTCTAGTATTTTTTAATCACATTTGTTATAAAGAAAAGGATGAATTACCCCCAACAACCCCTCTATATCTGTGAAATAACACTAACACCCCTTTTATTTTTTGAAATACCACTGCACTCACCTACTTTGGTTTCTTAGCTATCAATCTCACCCATTTGTTAGTCAACTGTTTGTTGACTAACAGAAATTGTTAATGTCATCAAATAATATTTTTTCGAAGTGGAAGTACCTATTTTACCTTTTAAGCACAACCACCACTCAACCCCCATTGCAGGACCCATATTTTATTTTACCAAATATATCTACCATTGTGCAATAACAAAGTGACCCACCATTGGTGGATGATCAAACCAGGGATTGGTTCAATTTTCTACATACATACATGTATGTACGAAAATCTTCATATCCATGGCTAGAATTGAAGATCCAATATGGTTAAAACAAAGGAAAACTCTTTATATATATACACACACATTTATATGTATAATATGGAAAACAAATCCATTCATTCATCAATACACTCTTACAGCAGCCATAAATACAAACCAAACAATAAATTCTCTACTGCACAGAACAAAGCATCACAACCCACTAATACAAAGCAAACTATCCATGAAAAAAAATCACCATGAAAATCCAAGATTTCGGAAATTTTATGGTGTTTTGAAAAGTTGGTAGAAAGTTGATTTTTTTTAGTTTTTTTGGACTTTTTTGCTAAAAAAAACTGACTTTTTAATGATTTTTTGTGTGTAAAAAAACTAAAAATTCTAAAAACTCACTTTTTACCATGTTTCCAAATTATCTCTGTGCCTCATCTTTTGTCTCCACGTGGGTTTCAGTTAATTGGTGATGGGTTTGGGTCTTCATGACGCAAAGAGAATTGGAATTTGGATGGAGGTAGGTAGCTACTAGTGGATCGATGAGGTGCTGATGGTGGGCTGTTGATTCAGACAGAGAGAGTATGAAAAAGAAATAGATGAGTGTGAAGGATGTTATAGTAAATTCAACCCATCACTTAACTCTGTTAACAGGAGCTTCAATTTGCATATCCCCATTCTCTCTTTACCCACATTTAATAAAAATTATTTTTATTATAATTTTATTTTCAAGTGAAATTACTATTATGGACATTAAATAAACATATTCGGAAGTTGAATGTCGAAAAAATGATAAAAATTCGGAATTGTACTTCCTAACCAATTGTTTATTTTTGAAATACTACTTCCAAACCAATTGTTTATTTTCGGAATATTACTTCCAAACAAATTATTTATTAAAAAAGATATGTATAGAGTGTAATAGGTGTGTGCAAATAGAAACTCCCTCTATTAACTGACAGGGGATGGCAGTGGTACTTCAAAAGAATAAAATGGGTGTCAGTGCTATTTCAGAGATAGAGGGGTGTGGGTGTAATTTACTCAAAATAAAACGATAAGAAGTGTAATTTTGATAATAGACATTTCATTATTTTTAAGATAAATGTAGGGGCAATTTGGGAAGCTAATAAAAAGTTAGCTCTTAGTTTTTAACCCATTTTGGGTCATATTATCTCTCACATTTTTTACACACTAAAGGACAAGAAAGTCAAAAAAAAATCAAAAATTCAACTTTTAACCAATTTCTCAAATCACCCCATAATCTAATTGCATCTATAATTATTTGATCAATTTAATTTTTTTTATAAAATATTTGCACGAGATGTCGTATAATATGAACAAATCAGATTATCAAAATGAGCTTTAGGGTGATCTCCCGAAAGTCTTACAGTACCTCCGGTTGGCAAAAACAAGCCTTGCCCTTAATATTTAGATCTATTTTGGAAAATAGGTTAAAAGTTGATTTTTTAATTTGTTTTTAAAAAAACTTCCAAAAAAATAAAGAAGTGATGTGATTAAAAAAATCAAAGAATAAAAAAACTAACTTTTAACTGTGTTGTCAAAATATGCCTTACACATTTTTATCAAAAAATTTCTTTGGCCTTTATTTTTAATTATGATAATCAACTTGTTATATTTTTATGTTGATTGAAATGAACATATCTTACTTATGAAAATTTTCTCTCCTTGTTAAAATGATTCTACCTTTATTAAAATCACATTTTAATCCTTTGTATTTTTATCAAAATCTCAATCTCTGTTTTTAATTGTGCACTCAAAAAAAATAAATAAATAACACACATGCCAATTCATGTTAGGCTCACTAACAACAAATGAACATAGGTCGCATAGTAAATTGACCGAAACTATAAAGGGTTGAATATGTAAATAAAATTTCAACAAAAATGTAAAGATGCTGTGTGTGATTAATCCTTAGAGCATCTCCAATGCACTAGGCATATAATACTTGTTAGTTAAAATGGCTAGTGTGATTCACTTTTTTCAATTCCAATGCACTAGGCATATGATTAGGCATTTTGGCTCAACCCATATTCACTAGCTACATGTAGCTAGCCTTCAACGCTAGGCAAAATGTATTCAATCATTAGGATCATTTCCCTCCATCTTTGTTGTTGATGTGGCATTCTATAAAATTAATAGTATTTGGATAAACATATAAAATAAAGAGCATGGTTGGAGTAAAAACATAAAACAGTTGATAGGCAAAATAAAATATATATTTTATAGTAATATTTAGATAGGTAAAATGCCTACTACCGTTGGAGATGCTCTTAGTTTAATTACTTTGCTCATAAGAGCATCCCCACCAATTTACTTAAATTTTACCCTAAAATATTATTAAAAAATTTATTTACTATTTTAGAAATCACTTTTTCATTTACTTCTCCCAAAAGACTCCATATTCTATTAACAAACTCTATATTTTTTTCTTTATTTTATTAAAATATAAATTTTAATTATAAATTTTAAAAAATAAAAATCATAAATGTGTACTGCAGTTTCTAAACAAAGCAAAGCAAATATATATATATATATATAAAGGAGCTATAGTAACTTCCTATAAATAGGGAGCCACTGCAGTAAAAACTAATTTAAGGGATTATTTAGGGGAGTTGATGCAGTTGTATAGAGAGCCATTTATTCCTTAAAATAGGTAAGGAGGAGGTTTAAGGGAGTTAAGAGTATAAAAATGACTCGTAGCCCGTGGACGGCCTGAAGCCCGCTCGAGGTAGGCCCGATCCATTTAGGCCCGGGCCCAAGCCCAGCCCAAGGCCTTGGGGCAGGGCCTGGACCATCGTTTTGAAGCCCAAGCCGGCCCATCCGCCCGCTCAAGGCCCACTCAAAAGCTCTGCCTGAGGCCCGGCCCGCGCCGAGCCCTAGTGTTATTTTTAATGGAAAATAATAAATTTTTGGTGGAAAAAATAAAAATTTGTTTAGGCCCGCCCAAAGCCAGAGCCCAGGCCTAGGCCCAAGGCCCAACCTACTGGACCGCTCAAAAGCCCAAATACCCCTAGGCCTGGACTTGGGCTTGAGCTTGGGCCCAAGCCTAGTTTTTTAGACCGTGGGCCCAGCCCGACCCAGTCCGATTTTTCACAGGAGATCGCAAGGCCCGACATGGATCGGGTCGAGCAAAAATTACACCCCTAAAAGGAACTGATGGGGATGCACTAAGATAACGATAATATTTCCTTAGACCAAATTGCTACTCTTTGGTGCAATTTTTACTTTTTTTTTTATTTTTTTGCAATTGCCAGAGTGCCCTTTAACCTAAACATAGGCCCTGTTTGGTAGAGCTGTGGGAAAGTGCTTATAGCTTATGCCTAAACAGCTTATAGCTTATAACTATGAACATATGCTGATTTCTGACTTACAAATTAAGCATCTCCTGCCTCACTCAAAGAATAAGTTGATTTCTGACTTTCAAAAAGCTATAAGCTATAAGTTAAATCAAACACATCAAAATAGCTTAAATTAAGCTGAAAGCTGAAATAAGCAGGTTTTAAGCTGTACCAAACAGGCACATATACCAACTTGATTCCTTAGGGTTTGGTATCCTAGATGTCCTTTTGCAATAGCACTTTATTAGTGTGAAGCCATGCAGGAGGGGGCAACCGATGGGTTCCACTGTTTGTTTGAGCTAAATTGTGATTAGATAATATTAAAGTTTTAAAAATGTTAGAAATCTCAAAAGCTTTATTAAATATTTTATATGGGTGTGAATCCTATACAGAACCACATGGTATGAGACCTATACTCATACGAAGCATTTGATAAAAATTTTGATAGAACTTTTATACTGTGTTTGGTTGGAGGATTTGATGAGGGATTTGAAAAGGAAAAGAGAAAAGATATGTGAAATTAGGTGAAATATATGTATATTTTATTCATATTTCACCTACATTTTTCATTTTTCTTTTCAAATCTCTCATCAAATCTCCCAACCAAACACAGTATTAAAGTCTGTAATATTACTCTTAAAGTTTTTCATAAGCCTTTCTACAATAAATATTTCTTTTTGAAGTGTACAATTAATAAAAAGAAAAATTATTGATAAATCCTATTTAGAAGTATTTTAACCCAAGAAGTCCATGAAGAAATTTTTTAACCCATTTAGTCCCATGTATGTATAATTTTATTCCATAAAGTCCTTTTTCTTAATTTACACTATTTTCTTGGACACTTATGCCCTTATATTTAATTTTGATACCCTTATAAATATTTTTTGAACGATTAGCAATTTATGATGTGAACATTCATATTTTAAAATTGACATTAGTAGGAATGTAAAATTGGCTCGTGGACGGCCCGAAACCCGTCAGCGAACCGGGGCGGGGCCGGCCCGTTGACAATGTGAATATTCACATTGACATGTTAACATTCACATTAATAGAAGTGTAAAATTAGCCCGCGTCCTGTGGCGGCGCGAAACCCGCCCGCAGTCCATGGGCGGGCCCGGTCCGGGCCGTTGACAATGTGAATATTCACGTTGACATGTTAACATTCACATTGATAAGAGTATAAAATTGGTCCGAGGCCCATGGGCGGCCAAAAGCCCGCCGCGGCCCGGGGCGGGCCGGCCCGTTGACAATGTGAATATTCACATTGACATGTTAACATTCACATTGATAAGAGTATAAAATTGGCCAGCATCCCGTGGGTGACCAAAAGCCTGCCCGCGGCCCGGGACGGGCCCGCCCTGGCCCGTTGACAATGTGAATATTCACATTGACATGTTAACATTCACATTGATAGGAGTGTAAAATTAGCCCGCGCCCCGTGGCTGCCCGAAATTCGCCCATGACCCGTGGGCGGGCTCGGCCCATTGACAATGTGAATATTCACATTGATAAAAGTATAAAATTGGCCCATGTCCCGTGGCTACCCAAAACCCGTCCACGGCCCATGGGCAACTCGGAGCGGGCCGGGCCCGGCCTGTTGACAATGTGAATATTCACGTTGACATGTTAACATTCACATTGATAAAGAGTATAAAATTAGCCCGCGCCCCGTAACTACCCGAAACCCTCTTACGGCCCGTGGGCAGCCGGGGCGGGCCCGGCCCGGCCTGTTGACAATGTGAATATTCACATTGACATGTTAACATTCACATTGATAAGAGTATAAAATTGGCTCGCGGCCCATGGGCGGCCAAAAGTCCGCCCGCGGCCTGGGACGGGCCCGGCCCGACCCGTTGACAATGTGAATATTCACATTAACATGTTAACATTCACATTAATAAGAGTATAAAATTGGCTCGCAGCCCGTGGGCGGCCCGAAGCCCGACCGCAGCCCGAGGCGGGCTTGGCCCAACCCGTGACAATGTGAATATTCACATTGATATGTTAACATTAACATTGATAGGAGTGTAAAATTTGTCCGCTGCCCGAAGCTCGCCCTCGGCCCGGGGTAAGCCCGGCCCGACCCGTTGACAATGTGAATATTCACATTGACATGTTAACATGTACATTGATAAGAATGTAGAATTGGCCCGCGGCCCGAGGGCTGCTCGAAGCCCGTCCATGGCCTAGGGCAGGCTCGTTTGGGTCCGGGCCCAAGCATGTCCGAGACCCTAGGCTAGGGCCTAGGCCATCACTTTGAAGCCTGGCCCGACCCATCGGCCCGCTTAAGGCCCATTCAAGGCTCGGTCTGAGGCCCAGTCCACCTAAGGCACAATGTCTTTTTTTTTGGAAAATAATAAAATTTTGGTAAAAAAAATTAAAAAGAATTAAAAAAAAAAATAGCCAGGCCCGGCCTAAGCTCGAGCCTAGGCCCAGGCCTACCGGCTCGACCCGAGGCTATCGTCTTCTGGCCGCGGGCCAATTTTACACTCCTATCAATGTAAATGTTAATATGTCAATGTGAATATTCACATTGTCACGGCTCGGGCCGGGCCCGTCCCACCCAGGGCAGCGGGCGGGCTTCGTGCCTCCCACGGGCTGCGGGCTAATTTTACACTCCTATCAATGTGAATGTTAATATGTCAATGTGAATATTCACATTGTCACGGGCCGGGCCGGGTTGGGCTTGTCCCGGGCAGCCCACGAGCTTTAAGCCGCCCATGGGATGCGAGTCAATTTCACACTCTTATCAATGTGAATGTTAACATGTCAATGTGAATATTCATATTGTCACGGGCCGGGCCGGGCCCGCCCCGGGCAGCGGGCGGGCTTCGGGCCTCCCACGGGCCGCGGGCTAATTTTACACTCCTATCAATGTGAATGTTAATATGTCAATGTGAATATTCACATTGTCACGGGCCGGGCCGGGCTTGCCTTGGGCCGCCCACGGGCTTCGGGCCGCCCACGGGCCGCGGGCCAATTTTACAGTCTTATCAATGTGAATGTTAATATGTCAATGTGAATATTCACATTGTCACGGGCCGGACCGGGCTCGCCCCGGGCCGCGGGCTAATTTTACACTCCTATCAATGTGAATGTTAACATGTCAATGTGAATATTCACATTGTACATGGGCCGGGCCCCTACACATTGACGATATGAACATTCACATTGACGGTGTGAACATTCACATTAGGGGTATTTTGGTAATTATGTCACCCATAGGACTTATTGAAACATAAGAAAATAATATGAACTAAATAGAACATAAGTAGATACATTAGGGGTATTTTGGTAATTATGTCACCCATAGGACTTATTAAAACATAAGAAAATAATATGAACTAAATAGAACATAAGTAGATGAAAAGGGTATTTTGGTCTTCTTATCTGAAATAGGACCTAATAGAATAGTCAAAAAAAATATAAATTGAGTGAAACATAAGTAATTAAAGATGGATTTATGAAAAAGCCTCCCTTAATAAAACTATATGGTCAGCGTAGAGAGAAATTGAGTATATTTAATTAAAAAGTCCAAAACCCTCAATTGTACCAACATCAAAATTATTTATGTACCGTTAAATTTAGAGTTGAACCTTTGCATTAATTTCATAACATAAAACATATGGGTACTAATATGATCGATAACAAAAATTTCACCATATATTATTGGTATAAATTGTCTCTATCTCATTGATTTCACTAGATATAATTGCTAATAATGGGATTAATAAGGAATGATTGCAAAACTTACGGCAAAAGGTTTTTGGAGAAAATTATTTTGTGGTCCTGGATGGATAAATAAGTCTTGTTTGAAAAGTTAGGGTTCGTTTGGTTTGAATTTCTCAAAAATTTTTGGGAAAATTTCTCTACAAATGAGTTTTCAAAAAAATTCAAACCAAACAAATTTTTCTAAAAAAATTTCCCAAAACTTGTAAACCAAACAAGTTTTCCAAACAAATCTCTCTCTCATACACATCAAATCAATCACTTTTTCCAAAATTCTCTCTCAAAATAATTTTCCAAAACATCTTTCCAAAAAAACCAAACCAAACAACTTTTCGTACTTTTTATCTCCCAAACTTATCTCCCAAACTCAAACCAAACATACCCTTAGTTTTTTTAGATAGTTTTTTGATTTTTTTAATTATTGTAGTCTAATTAAAAAAATTATGTTTAGAAAGATAATTTTTATTTTTATTTTTTATAATTGATTTGATGGTTGTAAGAGAAAAAGTAAAATGATTATGAGTTGAATATGACATTTTGTCTTATTGATAATTTTAACTTATTGTATTTTTATTGATTATTTTAACTCATATTGTCCTTCCCAAACATGGCCATATATGGTGCCTTAATTTTCATTTTGTTGGTTAAAATAGTAAAATTTATTACTTTTAATTGAATTTCAAGAGATAAGAAGACAAGTGTTACATATTGGCGTGGGTTGGGTTGGGACTAAAGTCTCGTTTGTAAATAAATTATTTTAGTAATTTTTTAACTTTCTACGAAAAAATGTATAAAAAGTATATAGAATGATATGACAACTTATAATGATTTTTTGGTTAAAATGTTTAGTCCCCAAACGAGATATAAATTAGTCACTAAGGCTCCGTTTGTTTTCTGGAGTAACAGTCCACTCCGAACTGTGATAGATGAACAGTGAGCTTAGCTCACATTTGTTTTGTTTGTGGCCCTCCAGATTGATAATCCGTTTGGATTAGAATAAACCTTGGGCGAGTAGATTGTTAGTCTAGGTGAAGAGGTGATATTAGGAAAATAGTCTGTTGGCTTAGTGAGTTACTGATCGTTCGGCCAATCAACCAGTCAACTGAAATTTTTTTTTTTTTACATATTGGGTATTTTTTTTGAACATTAATGTTTAGTGATTTTATATTTTTTGTTAAGTAAAAATCATAATTTTATTTGCTTTATTGTTTTTTATTTATTTTATATAAAAATAATTTAACAATCTCCACATTACAAACTATCATCAAAGCAAACACAATTTTTCTAATCCCCTTACTATCAATCCCCTCTATTTTATATTTGAAAACAAACGAGGCCTAAAAGACAAAATAAGGCAAATGTCACATTCAAACCATAATCATTTTATTTTTTCTCTCACAAAAGTCAAAAAAATCAAAAAAAAATTTGCCAAACGAACCTTTTAATCTTAAGCTAAAAAAGTTTTAACTCTAAAATGGCAACTAAATTTGTTTTTTGCCAAACGACGATTGAGGCATCTTTTGGGGAAGTGTGTTAAAAGTTATTTCTCAGGCTTTAACACATTTTGAGTTACATCATCTTTTATATTTTGTACATATTTTTTTAAAAAAAGTCAAAAAATTAATTTTTAACTATTTTCTTAAAACACTATGGATGGTGTGGATCATTCTTTCAAAGTTCTCTCAACAACCCATTCAGTGTATTTGATTTGAATTTTCTGGATTAAGTTTTTTGAAAACTAAGGGTGTGTTTGGTAACGTTTACGTTTTCAGTTTATATTTACAAAAATTTTATAAACTGGTTTTTGTTTATTTTTAGAAAAACATAAATTACAAACGCGTTTGGTAATTGACAAAATGTTTAAAAAAATTTAAAAATATAAAAAAGAGTATGAAATGGCAAGTGGTGGCAAGTGGCGGTGGAAGATGGCGGTGGAAAGTGGTGATGGTGGGTGGTGGGTAGCTAGTGGTGGTGGGTGGTAGCGGATGAGTGGTGGTGGTGGTGGTGGGTAGGTGGATGGGTGACGGTGGCGAGTAGCGAGTGGTAGCGAGTGGGTGGTGGATGGTGGTGGTAGGTGGGTGGTAGCGGGTAGGTGGTGGTGGTGGGTGGGTGGGTGACGGTGGCAGGTGGTGGGTGGTAGCGAGTTGGTGGTGGTGGTGACAGGTGGGTGGCGGATGGCGGGTGGTAGTGGGTGGTGGCGGGTGGTAGCGGGTGGTGGTGGTGGTGGTGGGTGGGTGGGTAACGGTGGCGGGTGGTAGCGAGTGGGTGGTGGTGGTAGAGGTAGCGGGTGGTGGGTGGTGGCAGGTGGGTGGCAGATGGCGGATGGCAAGTGGTGATAGGTGGTGGCGGGTGGGTGGTGGTAGCGGGTGGTGGTAGTGGTGGGTGGGTGGTAGCGAGTGGATGGTGGTAGTGGTGGTGGCGGGTAATGGATTATGGTGGGAAGTGGTGGTGGGTGGTAGCGGATAGGTGGTAGGTGGTGATGGTGGGTAGGTGGGTGACGGTAGCGGGTGGTGGGTGGTGGTGGCAGGTAGATGGCGGATGGCGGGTGGTGGCGGGTGATGGTAGTGGTGGTGGTGGTGGTGGGTGGGTGGGTGACGGTGGCGAGTGGTAACGAGTGGGTGGTGGTAGTGGTGGTGGTGGCAGGCGGGTGGGTGGTGGGTGATGGTGGTGGGTGGTGGGTGGTGGTGGCGAGTGGGTGGCAGGTGGGTGGTAAGTGGTGGTGGCAAGTAGGTGGCGGGTGGTGGATGGTAGCGAGTGGATAGCATGTGGGTGGTGGTGGTGGCGGCGGCGATGGGTGGGTGGTGGTGGCGAGTGGGTGGCAGGTGAGTGGTGATAGCGAGTGGTCGGCAGTGGGTGGTGGTGGCAAGTGGGTGGTGAGTGATGGTGGCAGGTGGTGGTGGGGGGTGGGTGGGTGGCGGTGGCGGAAGACGGTGGTAGAAAATGATGGCGGGTGGTGACAAGTGTTGGATGGTAAAAAAAAAAAAAGAAACTAAAAACTCAAAATGGAAACACATTTTTTGTGTTTTCATTTTTTGGCCAAATTTATAAACTGAAACCACTGATTTATAAATCAAAAATTTTACCAAACAAGTTTTATTTGAGTTTTTAAAATTTTTGTAAATATAAATAGAAAACTGAAAACGTAAGTGTTATCAAACGGCACCTAAGTTTTTTGGTTTTCGTATTCTTTTGTTTTTAGTTAATATTTTTAAATTTTAAACATTTTTTTTTACTTTTTTAGATGCACTTTATTTAGATGTATTTAAAAAGTAAAAAATTTGAGAAAAAATATTTTAAAAAATTAATAAATACATAGAAATACAAAAAAATATACTAAATTCTTGTATTTTTTTTATATTTTTGGTATTTAGTGAATTTTTAAAAGATTTTTTTTACAATTTTTTTACTTTTTAGGTATATTTATGTTAGGTGTATCTAAAAAGTAAACAAATTACTTAAAATATTAAAAAAAATTTAGTAAAAACAAAAAAAATATAAAAAATAAAAAAGTAAAATTTTTTAAAAAATATTTTCTGAAAAGAGAAAATAAGCAAGCTGATTGATTTTCAAAACTCAGCCAAATGTTGAGGTGTTAAACTCAATTCAAAGCTAGTGGTCGTGTAGCACCAAATTATGGTGTGAGACCGTAGGTCAACTTTAATAGAAATAGTTTGATGTTCTCGGTAATTGTTTATTACTTCTTATTTTTTTAATTATTATTAAGCTAGTGATCTATTTAATGTAAGATTTTTTATCTTTGAAATTATTTCATATTGACAAAATAATAAATAATAATCCGAAACAATGAACCTACCTAATTTCACTCATTTGAAAGGGATAAACTCTTGTCCATATTTTTATCTCTCCGTATCCTTTTTGTAAGCTTCAATTCGGACCCACACTGATGATCTGAACTATCTATCTCGTAAGTTTCGTAATAAAGATCATCCATATGAAAAATGAGCTTCATCGAAAAATTATAAAATTAGAAAAAAATAACATTTTGTTTTATAAAATGAAAGACAAATCTTATTTTATACTTAAGCCATCCATTTTATAAAATAAAATATTTTTTTATTTTTGTGTTTATAAGTTTTCAATGAAGCTCATTTTTTACATATATAACTTTTATTACAAAACTTACGAGACAAACGGTTTGGATTATCGATACGGGTCTGAATTGAACCTACAAAATGGGTATAAAAAGATATGAAAATATGAAAATATGAAGAAGAACCTACCCCATTTGAAAACCCATCTAAATAGATTGTAACTTGCAAATTCATTTAAAATCAAATTGAAATGTGTTAAATCATTTAAGCCCTCGTTTGGTTTTCATTGTGGGTTAAATAATTATAAAAAGACAAAAAAAAGTGAAAAAGTCAAAAGAGCTAAACAAGAAAATTATAATAAAAAAAGTCCAAAGTTAAAAAAATTAAAAAAACTAAAAAATCAACTAAAAAGATAATTACCAAACGACCGCTAAACATACGTTTAAACTGATATTACCTCCTCCACCCAACACTCCTTTACTCCACCATTCCACTATCACCAGCAGTATAATAATAATAATAATAATAATAATAATAAAACAAATGTAAAAAAATAAATAAAATAAAACAAAAAAGGGAAAGATAAAAACTAAAGGTAGTATCTTGATAATTTAAGATCAGCCTAATGGACAAAAATAATCCAATACCAGCCAATTCAAGAATACCTTCCTTCCACAATAACCAAAGATAATTGGCCAATAATAAACCATTAATAATGTTAGGTATATTTTCATGAAGTTCGATATACCTAATTTGATTTTGTATTGTCATGTACCATAAAGACACCCTCTTGAAACATTATCATAACTTTCATACAATCAAATGCAAATCCAAAAACATATATCGTCCTTGTGCTATCAGCCAAGACTCTCTCATTCTCTAGTCTTCCACACTCTGCCTTCCTTCTATTCTCTTTTTATTGGGTAAAAAGATTGGAAGGTATTTGCATTGAACTTAAATCCAACTTCTCTTTTTCTTTTATTTTTGTTCTATTGTGTTTGTCACTTTCTTCGGAGATTGATATTTTGGAAAGTTTGCTTTGGTAGTAAGTTTATTTGATTGAGAGCCATGATATGGTCTAGCAAAGCAAAACTATGAAAGTGGCTCTGGCTCAACACTACAAAGACAGTGGAAAATTCACCTCAGAGATAAAAAGGAGATTCCACTGGATTTACAACAATACTTATATCTCTTAATTTATCTTTTCTAAATTATTCTTAATAATGTGATATTGAGATTAAATCTCACATGATGAAATATTTGATAAATTAAAATTTGACACTTGTCAAACATATTACTATGAATAATTTTTAGAAGTGATAAATTAAATATTTCAAACAGTTTTGTTAGGCAAGTGATACCTGCTCTATTTTTTTTTTCTAAGCACGGGCAGTGTAATTGAGGTTAGAAATTTTTTACACCATATCACGGGAACACACAAAATTAGTGGGTAAATGTTAGTTGTCGGTACAAACTCAAAAGAAAGCAACGAGCATGTAAAATATATAAATTAGATTAGCGTTACATTAACTTGTCCACATAATTGGTATGATTAATGCTGTGTTTGGTTGGAGAATTTGGAGAGGGATTTAGAAAGGAAAATGAAAAATGTGTATGAAATTATGTAAAATTTAGGCATATTTTATTTTCATTTTACCTACCTTTTCTATTTTTCTTTCCAAATCCCTCCTCAAATCTTCCAACCAAACATAGCATAAAGGTGAATTTTTTGGATTTTCATACTAGCATGACACAAACTAGATATGAACTCAAAACGATATAAAATGATCACACAAAAAAATAAGTATTAATATTGAGGAACTTATGATATGAATGTGTAATAACATGACATGAATAGGCAAATGGCTTTTTATGCTTTCTCCAATCTAACAAAGAATAATTGTGGCTGTGTTTTGTTTAGGGCTGGAATCATAGTTCCATCCTAATATGAGAATTCTCTGTTTGGATATAATTTTTAAAAATTGATTATAACCTCACATTTCATAACATGTTTGGTAATCAGAGAGTTTTTGAATATTTTGATCTACTTCGTCGTCCACCCGGTTAACCGGAACCGTGCTTATTTTTATTTTTATTTTTTTAATTTTAATTTTAATTTTATTTTATTTTATTTTATTTTTTTTTGCAATTACCCTTGTTATTTTGTAAGAAAAAAATTTATATTTGTTTTTGATATTTTTTAAATATAGGAATTAATTTTTTAGACCAAAATAATAAATTATTTGGCCATTTATTTAAAATTAACAAAAAAAATTAAAGTAAAAATTAATTTGTCAAAGCAATTTATTTTTTTATTTTTTAAAAAAGAGTGACTTTTTGAATTGAATTTCAAAAAGAGTTTGGTTATGAATTTTGAATAAAATTTTTAATAGAGTTGTGTGTTTGTTTATAAGTTATAAGTTTTTTAATTAAGTTTTAAAAATTATTTTCAAAATTTGTAACCAAACAACTTTTTTTATTTTAAAAATTCAAAATTATTTTCAAAAATTATAATCAAATAATTTTTTTTTTTTCAAATCATGATTAAACAATTCACAAATTTAAAATATAATTTAATTCTTAAATTATGGTTATAGAATTAAATCAAACGCTACCGAATTTTTCCATCAATCAAATTCATACCTTTCTTTGCTTTTTTCAATCACATATGTAGGGAACACCAACTCTAGTCGTATTTTCATTAATTGCTCGTCTATGAAAAATAGAGCTAGTTCAGCCAATCATCTTCTCCCTCAAATTAAAGACGTTGTCGCTTTGTGAATTTGCCGGATGTTGTAAATAAATATATATTTTAATTTTTTTTAAAAGATGTACAAAAAAAAAAATAAAGAGAATATATTGATTGATATGATCAAAAATAAAAAATAAAAAAATAAAATTATTTAGGAGATGACAAATAAGGCCTAAAGCAAGTAAGATGACAAAACGGCCAAGTTTGATTGGGGGTTTGGAAATGTGGATTGGATTATCAATCTGTCGGATCTACCAAGCCCTTGTTTGAATGCAACAAAATGTCATAGGATTAGTAGTGAATGAGGCTCAGTAATCTCTTTATGTAGGAGGATTAATTTGGGTGAATTTTAGGTAGGATTAAAAAAACAATGAGGGAATTGAGTCTATTTTATATAAATAAAAAAATTAAATTTTTTTTTTTAACCAAGTGTACCTACTTGTTTTAATATTTGTTTTAGTTTTCTTAATATATAAATTTTTTATTTATTTATTTTATATAAAAATAATTTAACAATCTCATCACTAATCATCTCCCACATTATCATCAAAACAAACACACTTTTTACTTCCCTCACTAATGATCTACACATTAACAATCTCTTCACTAACAATTATCTCACTAATAATTTCATTTAACTTAATCTGTCAAACGAACTTGGCCAACGAGTGAAAGAAAGAAACCTTACAACTTTACTTAGCCTTCATTAGCATGAGTTAAAATGAAATTTTTTAATTAAAATAATTATAAAAAGATAAAATAAAATTTTTAATTTTGTATACGTCTTAAGATATGTGTTAAAATATGTATTAAGAATATATATATATATAAATAATAAATAAAATAAAAAATAATTTATTATGTTGACTACTGCTCTTCTTCTCAGTTAAGAATATATATATATATATATATATATATGACCTCTGCTTCGTTCTTCATTTCAGTCTCAAGCACCATCTCCGAATTCCAGATCCTGAAAATGGACAACAAAAAAATTACTAAAAATACACTACAATAAAATTTCTCAAGAAGAAGAAAAAGAAACAAGAGTTTGCGGTTAACAAAAATTTGAAAATCAAATAATCTTTTTGGATGATCTGGGTTGTAGCTTTGGCTTCATTTTCTTCTTCTTAATCCTCACACAGGCCTAAAACATTACTTTTCGGATGTCTGGACGACCCGACTCTCTCTTTCTTGTGTCCGTCTCTCTCTCTCTCTCTTTCTTCCTTCCTTGCTGGTTAAAACGCTAGCCATAATTAACACACAAAACTAATGACTAACACTAACACACAAGTTAACAGTATTTTGTGCTAGTCAAAAATTAGTAATTGATACTAACAGATACACTAACACCATCTATTATAGATGCTCTTAAAGATGTTTTATAAGGTGAGTCCCATCTAAATGTAATATTCACATTTATATAAGATATTTAAACCTTGTTTATCATAATTTAAAAAAGTTAAAAAAATCATTATTTCATTTAACTCATATCATCTTGTTTAATTTATATTACCTCTTTATTATATCATTTCAAATCTAACTTATACCCAATTTATATTTTATAAAAAATTAAAAAATACATTTATTCAAAACATCCTAAACTATTTAAAATTTCTAACAATTTTTAACGCAAGAATGTAGAAGTAAATGCCGCTTGACACTGACAGATTGACGCGTATCAGTAACATCATCTGACAAAAAAATAGAAATAAATTTTCACTGACCCTCCTGTACTTGGGGAAATGGATATTTCTGGCCTAATTGCAAATACACCAACCCAACAGGGGCATTTTAGTCCACACACATAAAAAAGTCCTATTTCGTAAATTCCGCCCCCATAGGCTACAGCTCTCAACACCTTTTTAAAACACAGGTCTCACTCTCTCTCCCACTCTGTTCTGTTTTTTCCCCAATTCTTCTTTAATTCTAGAGAGAGAAAGAGGAGAGAGATGGTGGATGAATTCATGGTGTGTGTTGATAGGCTAATAGCATCAGCATGCTTTGAGTCCGTCAATGAGAGAGAGAGACTCTTGAGAGGTGCTAGTGGTGGTGGTGGTGAAGTAGTGATTGATAATGATCTGTTGTCCTCTGTTAATAATAGCGGAGTGATCTTTGTTAAGAACAGCAATGGTGGAGGTGTGGGTTCTTCAGAAAAGGTTGTGAGAGAGTGTAGGATTTGTCAGGAGGAAGATGAAGAGCATCAGATGGAGGCTCCTTGTGCCTGCAATGGCACTCTCAAGGTTCATTCACTTTTTCTGGGTTTTCTCTCCTTTTTTTTCTCTCCTCTTTTCTTAAATTTCACTTTTTTGCTTCACATGTCTGTCCAGGGTTTGCTTGGAAAATGTGCTTTGTTCCCTTCGAAGGACTGATTTTTCTTTCTCTATTTATTTTTGTTGGTTTTGCCATGTGGGTGCTTGTTTGTGCAGTTATGTGCTCTTTGAATTTGTTTTGTTGAAACTATGCATGTTCTCTCTCTCTCTCTCTCTCTCTCTGGCCATCTGTGTGTTACCTTTTTCCATAGTTTTGTTGTTTTTTGGAAACATAATAATGAATAGTCTTGTTGTTTTTTGGAAACATAATGAATATACTTGAGGTTGAGGGACTTTTTCAAGTAAAATTTTCTAGCCATCTTTTTTTTATTTGTTTTATTTATTTTTAAATTTTTAGGGTTGTGTTCTATTCCTCTCTCCTTACATTTATTTTAATTTTTTGTTTTTTGGGTGTGCATATTTTTTGGTACATTTCCACCTCATTCTAATTTTTCTAGGTCGTGTTGTTGGGCTTCAGGTAATTGGAGTTTGGAGTCCATGAAATTGCTTCCAAAGATGCCTACTTTTCTATTCTAATTTTCAGTGTCTTTGCTTGATAGATGGGTTTGGCCTTGAATTTTTCTTTTTGTTGAATCTATTACATAGTGTGGTGTGGGTTATTAGATATGAACTCTCACTGTATGAAGCTCTGATTTTCCATGCTGCTTTGAATGTGATTTGATGAATACCTTTATTAATTGTTTGCATTGTTGGTATTTTATTCAAACAATATGCAATATTTCCATGTATTGTTGTTTTTTAATGCACTCAGGTTTTTGGTAGATTCTCCATAGTAATGTTAGCAAGTGGTTTACTTGCTACTTGCTGCTTGTTGCTGTTTGAAAATTTGAGCTAGTATCAGAAATTAGTTTATTAACTATGATTAAGGTTCCTTTCTGCTTTCTTTTTCCCTTGGTTTGTTGGTATTCATTGGTTTGCTTGGAAATTGTCTCTTGTTCTTTGTGAAGGATTAAGCATAATTTTGAGTTAGTGCGCCTATTATTTCATCTCTCTCTCTCCTCCTTCCCTGTTTCTATTTTGTACCACATGGTTAATACTTACCTTGTGTTCGTTTTATGATCATTCCAAACCCAATCAATCAAGTGAGGTCAGTTACTTGAATTATTTTCGCCATTATGCTTTGTCAAAGGCTACATGAATCGATAAATTAAATAGACTCATTTCCTTTTTACTATCGCATCAAACAGTAATTTAGGTCTTTCCCTTTCTCAAATATTTTAACTTACTTCTATTTGTGGGGATCATATTGCTCTTCCTAACCATTGCATTTACATTTTGTGGTTCTTTGACATCCCAATTTAATTTTATGGATATTTTTTTTAGGATTTCTATTGAATTACTTTGATCATACCTCTTTTTTTTTTTTTTTTTTCCTTTTATTAAATCTAATACCCATTGTGATATACCTCGCCTAAGAAGTTGGTTTTGGTATTCACATTTTATGTTTAGCTAAATTGTCTTGTGTTTAAATCACTGTGCCTGGGATACCTCTATTAAATCATTTGGATCAACATTGCTGTTTTGTGCTTGTGGTAATAGTTTGGGAGTTCCTTTTCTAATTGTCAATTCCATGTTGTGTAATGTATACAGTGACTAATATATTTACTTTTATCCATTTAAATTTCATATTTTATTTACCATCGATGTGCAACAATAGACTTCTGTATTTTGGATTTTCTTCATTACTAGTATATGTTCTTTGCACCTTCTATGCTGTCATTTGAGATATTTCTTTCAATTCATGTTAGTTATATAGTTATCAACGGTGCTTCTCTTGGTATTTTCCTTGTTTACGTGTTTCAATATATGTGTGTGTATTAATATATTCTTGAAATTCGGTTAGTGAGCTTTTATCTTGCATTTTTTATTTCAACATTTGGATGAGTCACATAATTTACTGATCTGCATTATCAAAAGATTATGGGCGTTATGTAGTTAGTTGTTAGGTTTGAGATTTATGAATGTCTCCTGAGGTTTTTGTCTCTGCCGTGTAGTTTGCTCATAGGAAGTGCATTCAAAGATGGTGCAACAAGAAAGGTGATATCACCTGTGAAATTTGCAGTCAGGTTGGAACTTTGCAGCTTCCTTATTTTTCTAAAGGTTTACATGAATGTTGAATATATGCAACAACTTGAAGAGTAATGTTGTATTTCCATTTCTTAATAGGTCTATTCTCCAAATTACATTCTTCCACCAAAGAGCAATCCTGAGGTTATGGCCATTGATATTAGGTAATTGAAGAAGGCTATGTTACACCTATAACTTTCTGTTCTGAACACAAATTTTAAATTTGTGGTTCTTTAATGGGATATCTCCTCCAATTTCTTTGAAAGTTATCTGCACTTCAAGGTCTTTTAGGAAAATTTGCTTCAGAGATTCATTTTCATTTGTTTATAAATGATGCTCTAGCAGGTTGATGTACAGATTGTGGAAAGAAAATACTGAAAGCTATCATAATGATTCCAACCCATATAGTTGTGAGACTGCATATTTTATTTTCCTCTCTTCCCCCTCGTCTTCTTTGGTTTATGGAGAAAGTAGAAATTTGTAAGTAAAAAAATAAAGAACCTTAGTGGATGGAATGGATCTGTTCCAAAGCCTGTATTTGCTATGGAATGGATTTGTGCTTAACATTCATACTGATGCTGCTTTTGCTCTACTATATAAATATATTACCATCCCTTACTTGTCACAAGCTTGTTAAATAGTTTGACACCTTTTCATTGAAGTACCTCAGAAAATTTTCTGATTTCATCTTCGAGGGGCACAATTGCCAACCTCAAAATTTGTTTGCAGTTTAACTTAATGGTGTGAAGTCTTTGTTGTATAGATCAACTTTAGGAGTCTATAGGTTTAATAGTTATATTCCCATGCTATCTTGGGTACTTCCTTTTAGTTACATTTGTAATAGCTATACTTAAATGGAAGTAAATTCGTTAGTTGCTTCAATAATTTTTTAGTTTTCCTCAAACTTCGTTGGGTTCACCATAATTTTTGTAGGAGGCCTGATGTGGCCCTTTTGTAACCCGACTTTACTTGGTTCCCTACAAAATTTCCTTAACATGAAATTTGAATGCTTACAAATAAGGGCAATTTATAGTGTTCTCTATGGGTCTTGTAACACCTACAGATTAAGTTACTATTGAGAATGTCATGATTGAGATTTAGACATGTTTTTATGTGGCCTCTTCATTTATAACTGTTATATTTAGATGTTAGGCTTTATTGCCACAAAAATCTGAAATTAGATATTGTATTTCTAATTGATGAGTCAATGAATTGGCCACTCAAAGGGGAATGCTACTTGCAATTGGATGTAAAGTATCCTTACAGGTTATCTCTTTCTCTCTGTGTCTCTCTCTCCAGTTTTCATATTTTAGATGGTGGGGGCATGAAAGAGATGAAGATTGGTGTTGATCGTAGTATGTCATTGTGTCCCTATGGACATTGCTTCCATGTAGTTGGAGATGGAGGTGCAGTGTATCAAATTGATAAGTAGATGCATGGGTCATTCATGTCTGTAGATTAGACTAGGAGCCTGCTCCTCTTTCTCCTTATGCTAAATGAGGTTTAACAATACATCAACTAGAATTTGTGGATATTTGCCCCCGCGTATTTTTTAATGGTCAAAATACATTCTCCAAGCGCATTGTACTTTTCCTCCCCAATTAGATATGCTCGTCAGTTTACCACAGGATAATTTATTAGCTTTTAATATTTATAGTCATCTCTTTTCTTTCTTTTCCCCGTTTTCTTCAGGCAACCATGGGGTTCACATATTGATCTGCGGGATTCTCATTTCCTGGCTTTAACTGCTGCTGAGCGTCAGTTCTTGCAATCAGAGTATGATGACTATGGTGTTGCAAACAGTAGCCTTGCTTGCATCCGCTCTGTGGCTATCATTGTATGTAACCCAAATACCTACTGAAAATTTGACAACTATTATTAGTTTTGCCTTCCTAATATTAGGAAATTGGAGTTTTAAGTATTCTAAAAAAGCTATTTTATGAACCTTTTGTCTTGAGGGCAAAGCAGAAATTTAGAGTAGTGGAAGACTAATCAAAAGTTTGCTATACAGTTGATGTTAATCTTGCTTATACGCCAAGTTCTGATGGTCACCAGAGATTTTGGGATGGTGCAAGAGTCGTCAACATTCTTCAATGTAAGTCCAAGATGATGATGTTTAAAATTTGTGTGTACATATATGCATACATTAAAATATACATAAATGCATCAATGTCTACTTCTATCTTCCTGCCTCTAGGTGGTTTGGTGGTGAGAGAGGAGAGATTGCAATGTTGCATTATCATCACTCTTGAATATTTAAAATTCATGTTTAGGATCTTTCGATTGTTTCTAGTCATTGAATAACTGTTAACGAGTGATTAGTATAATTCTTCTGCCTTGAATATTCAGTAAACCTAGATCTATCCTTGAATGATGCAAGTCTGTCTTTTACTCTCCCATTCATGTTCAATCAGACTTTTAGAATATTTTTAACAATTATTTTAATCATGAATGGCTATTTTGTGTAGAGATATACATGTATTCACATTCATTAATGCCTCAAATACTTTATGAATATTATATGAGAGGTCAAAGCAGGGATTTGTATTCAGTTAATTAATTTATACTTTCATATTCTCTTCATTTGAGTATTCTTCGTCCTCCTATTGCCTTGTACTCTTCTTCTTTCCTAATAATTTTTCTTTTGTTGATGATTAAAAAATAAAATAAAATAAAGGGTAGTATAACTTGGTTAATTTCAGTTCCAGGTTACCCTTCTGCAATTTGCTGGTTTTCTTCTGCCATGTTATGTGATGATCCGCTCATGCTACATTATACAAAGCCGAAGGAGAAGACAGGTTTGTCAATTTTACTCTCTCTCTCTCTCTCTCTCTCTCTCTCGATGTACTTCTCATTTTTTTTCTTGACATTAGGGAAACATGCAAGAATTCTCTAGATTCTCTCTCTCTCTCTCGACGTACTTCTCATTTTTTTTCTTGACATTAGGGAAACATGCAAGAATTCTCTAGATTCAAACATCATCACTTGTATATAAAACAAAATATACATAGGAATACACATGTATGCATATACTGATTATATGTAAGAAAGAAAGAAAAAAGAAGATAATACATGTGTAATACCTTTTGCAATCTCGATGGAGATGAATTCATATGCATCTTGGCTGTGACTATATGTTGGTTTCATTTTGATCAATCATGATTTGACAGTTTTTGAGTTTTCATTTGTTCACACTTATACAAAGATGATGTATATAATTTAATTTACCTTGCGATTCTTAGTTTCTCCAAGGATAGGAAGGAAGGTATCAATTGTTGGGGGACCCTTTCCGGTGACCAAAGCATCGTAATACTCTCATTGGAGCACTTGTTTTTTGTACACGTCTTTTGTCTCTGAGTTGTATTTAAATCAGAAGTTGGCATGAATGTCTGAGAAATTTACTACAGTAAATCCTAGTAGCTCTTCCTTAAAGCTACCCGTGAACTCTTGAAAGAAAATGTAAATAACAAGATTGAGTTCATCAAGGCCCTTTAATCTACTATTTTCCTTTTGCTGCCCTCATATTTCTGCATGAAGTTTGAGTTGGAGATGTTAAACTGGTTTCGTGACTTTTCCATAAACATTAAAGGGCAGTCCATTGCAATGTATGAGATTTCTGCCATTGCAGGGTTTGGAAAGGTTCAGATGAATGCAGTTTTATTCCTGCAGCAGTAGAGGTTTTTGTTTTGTATACTGAACTCGTGATATGCTCAGGTTACAGTGGAGCAAGCTGATTGTTGTGTCAAGCCCGTACTTTATTATTCATAAATATATGATAATAACATGCATAGATTTGACCGTAATGTATTTATTATTTTTCTTTTTTGTTTTTTGGTATATTGGAGAGGAGAAGAAGAGTCAAATCTATGATGTCTTGGAAAATTATACAGAGCCACTGGGCTAACACATTGTTCTGTTATTTTTATGGACTTGTTCTTGCAGTCCATTTTTTTTATTATCCAATCTAAGGTCCTTTGTGTAATTTTGTGTGGTTTATATTAGTTAATACACTACCATCAACAGAAGATAATCATGGTTAATTAACAAAACGGTGGTATTATATGCATAAATTAATATATCGATTAATATATTAACATATATTATGATATTATATTATTATTCATTGCACTCATTATATAAATTATAAATATAAAATATTTTAAAATTATGTCACATTTAGAGCATTTGCATCAGTCTTTTCAAATTTTTAATCAAATTATAATTAAAAATTTATTTTTATTATTTTAACTAGTCACCTTTTTATTATTTACTGCACTATACTATCTATTCTAACTCAATCTTATTAAAATATTAATTTATTGTTGTATTTGTTAATCTTTTTTATTTTATTAAATTGATGAGGTGTCACCCAAACAATTTTTAAAAAATACAAAAAAAAAAAAAAAATTGTCATTGACTGAGCGGCCAATTGATTGGGTAGGCTAATTTTGGACATTTTTTTTTTTTTTTTTTTTTTTTGCTATAGACACTCACGAAACATTCGATAGGGTATCCAGGAGGATATTTGGATGGACGACCGGTTTAAAAATTTTGGTCCAATTTTGTTTTAGAAAATATAATAAAAAATTATGTAGCTAATAAACAGTGCCGCAATAAAGTTGTTGAGGTATTATAGCAAATTTAACAAAAAGTTAATTTAGAAAAAAATTTGTTGAGATTGATAGAGGAACAATTTTGTGATTTACTAGTTATATTTTATTTTTTTATTATTTTGACTATGTTGATGCGGATGTTCTTAGTACATTAATTAGTATAATTAGGGTTAGTTTGGCACAATTTAAATAAGTTAAAAAGTCAAAAAGTCACTATCTTATTTAAGTCACATCATCTTATTTAAATCACATCATCTCTCTAACACATTACATTAAACCTAATCCAAACCCACCAATAAGTCAAAAAGTGCACTTTTTTAAGACATTCCAAACCAACCCTTAGGCCACGTTTGTTTGGCTCTTTGGGAGGGGGGATTGGATTAGCAATCCGTGGGACCCACCAAACCCTTGTTTGTTTACACTACAATGTGATAGGATTAGCAGTGAAGGGGGCTTAGTAATCCCCCCTGTAGGGGGATTAGCTTGGGTGAATTTTAGGTGGGATTAGGAAAATAGTGAGCGGATTGAGTCTATTTTATATAAAAAAAATTGTTTTTTAATTTCATTTTTTTTTACCAAGTGCACTTATTTACTTTAATATTTGTTTTAATTTTTTTTAATATAGAAATAATTTATTTATTTATTTTATATAAAAATAATTTAACAATCTCATCACTAATTATCTCCCACACTATCATCAAAACAAACACACTTTTACTTAATCCTCTCACTAACAATCCACACATTAACAATCCCTTCACTAACAATTCCTTCACTAACAATCCCATCCAACCTAACCCGCCAAACAAACGTGGCCTTAGTGTATATAACATTGTTCTTAACAAAATGATCTCCCAACAAAATCACGCAGCCACCGAAATATGGCTACTAATCTTGTCAAGAGAGAGAATCATTGTCAAGAGAAGCTATAATTAGCATTCAGTAATCACTAATTCAGTACATCATCATTAAAGGTTTGATCTTGAAGGAGGATTAAGAAAAATGTTTAGAACAGGGGAGTTTGAAGTACTCAGAAAAAGCGTTTAGAATTTTACTTGGAAAATAGGGAGAATAGTTTAAATTTGACTATTTTATGGTAAAAAAATGTTTGAAAGGAGTATTATTCATACCTTCTTTATTCTTCTGAGTTAAATTTTTCAGTATTATTTTATTTATAAAAAAAATTGGATAAATTACATTGACACCCCTTGAGATTTGGTCCAATTACTGTCCATCCCATGACGTTTTGGAAATTACATTTCCACCACTGTGGTTAATAGTCTCGTTTCACAAATCCATCTACTTATATAAAAGGTAACAACTCCTAGTAAAAAAACAGAAGAAATTATATTAAAGAAAAAAAAGTAAAGAAAAAAGGGAGAAAAAAAAAAAGGAAAGTAAAGCAAAGCAAAAAAAGAGTGCAGGAGTTCAATATCTTCATTCCGTCTAAATAATTACAATGACAGAGGGGGTTAGTATAATTTTCTTAATGTCAAGAGTGATATGTATTAAATCCAAACCTCAGGGGGTGCAAGTGTAATTTATCCAAAAAAATTCAACTAAAAAGCTTTGTGCCTCGACAATGATTTAGGATCTTGACGAAGTCATTTTGAAATTGCTAATAGAGATATTGGCTCCAACATTGTTTGACATTATTAACCAATTTGGGGACTAAATATTTTAGTTAAAAAGTCATTATAAATTATCATATTATTTTTTTAATTTTTCTATTTATAAAAAATTAAAATAATATACGTTCAAATGATACATAGGATTTAAGTGCTACTGATTTGCATAATTAAAAACTTAATTAGACAAAGTTTCAATACTCGAGCTGGCTTTGAAATGTGTAAGATCTTTGCAAATTTTAACATGCTTAAAAGGACAATTCGAGCTTCTCTTGTTACTGTTATATAATTATATAACTCATTTTAAAATGTTACAATGGACAAGCTAATGGCAGTGCGTGCCTGTTGTTTTGAGGAAGAAGCAAATGGCAGCGAAAGGTTTTGAGTCCAAGCGCTAACGCAACTGCATGCGATGAGCCCACTAGCAGCTGTGTGAGAGAGGCACCAGCTGGCCATTGTAATTTTTTATAGTTTTTAATGCAATTTAGTTTTTAAATGAGTAAATGCGGTTTGGGATGTTTTAAAAAAGTGTATTTTTTAATTTATTGGTTTATATGGGTTGGGTTTGGGTTAGGTTTGATGGGATGTGTTAGAGAGGTAATGTGATTTAAATAAGATGATGTGATTTAAATAGGATAGTGACTTTTTGACTTTTTATATTATTTAGTGTACCCCAAACCAAGCCTAAATTATACTAACAGTTTCTGTAATTTATGCCTTGTGTTATTTTGATTCAAAACTTTTTAATTGTGATATATTTGATTTTGAATTTTGAATCTTATTCCTAACAAATACAATCAAAGATATTTTCTTTGTAAATGGTTCATTTTAAGGGTGAAGTTGTCATACAACTTATTTTGTATAAGTTAATTTATATGTTGTTTCAAATATAATGGCATTTTTTTAAAATAATGCTAGAACTTTCTTAGTTATAAAGGTTTGTTTGGTTTGGTTTGTCAGAATCTATTTTGAGAATTTTTTTTAAGAAATTAAAAATTAAATTGGTGAAAAAAAATTTAAAAATATTATTTTTATATAATTTTATCTTTTAGGAAGGTAGAAATAATTTTTTTTAAATATATTTTTCATTAAATTAGTTTTCATTTTTTCAAAAGTTAAATATGACGACAACTTTGATATTATTTTTTTAACTAATCTATTAAATTAAAAAATTTAAAACTGAAAACATTTCATATATTAAACACATCGATTACGCATTAAAAGCCTAATAATCATCATAATCATCCAAAAATGTATGTTAACAACAAATCCGCCTATTTATTATATGATAACCATTCAAAAATATCAACAAAAATAGTCACCGATTACATAATTATCATCAAAACACATATTAAAAATTAATTTGAGAAAAAAATAAAAAAAAAATATTATTTTTATATAATTTTATCTTTGATGGGTAGAAATAATTTTTAAAAATTTTAAAATAATTTTTTGACATTTATTTTTATTAAATTAGTTTATATTTTATTAAATTGACGATTTTGTCCTTGAAATGGAGCAATAGTATTTTCAATTATTTTTATTTGAAACGAGATTCAAAATTCAGGATTAAATGTATCACAATTAAAAAATTAAGAACCAAAATTACACAAATCCCAAACTATAAAAATTATTAATGTAATTCACCATTTTTAAATTCTTAACATATTTTAATATCTTCATTTTAAGACACGCTTTAGTCCCCAACAAACATTTAACATACCTTATTGGGTTCTCAAAAAAAAAAAAACATACCTTATTGGGCTCCATTTTTATTAATTTTAGGGTTGGTTTGGAAAGTGGGTTAACTTTTTGGTTTTTTTGGCTATTTTAGTCTGGGTTAAAAATTTTGGTTTGGAAATAATTTTTTGACTTTTTTTGTGAGAGAAGAGTGTAATGATTATGGGTTGGATGTGATATTTTGTTTTTTGTGGCTAAAATAACTTATTTTGTTTTGGAAAAATTATTTAGAAGTCCTATTAGGGAGACTTATGCTACATATGGTCCTACTAAAAAACTTATGTTCCCACAAGTCCTGTGAGAAATTTGTTGACATATTTACCCTCAATATTAGTTGTTAATATCATAAATAATAATAAAACCATATATAGGGAAATTGATATAAACGTAACATAACGTGACACCTACATAAACGTAACGTGACATCTACATAAACGTAACGTGACATATCTACATAAACGTAACGTAACGTGACACCTACATAAACGTAATGTGACACATATATAAACGTAACATGACATATCTACATAAACGTAACGTGACACCTACATAAACGTAATGTGATACATATATAAACATAACGTGACATATCTATATAAACATAACGTAACGTGACACTTACATAAACGTAACCCGACCTGCATATGAACTGGCACTACTACTAGACAACTGGGAAGCAGAAGGCGAAAATTGTCGACCAGGCAATGTCCCAGTAGATGAATAATCAAGTTTGAGCTCCGTACGAATTGGCAATGCATGATGGCTCTCATCACTGATCGTCCTTTGTGGACCCAACACGCCATCTAAAGGCTTTCGCTCATCCTTATCGAAATTCCGGCCAATGCGTGCAATGGGACTGAGAAATGGAGTCTTATCATCATAGTTTCTCACTGCCCCAGCTGAAGAAGGCCGCAACAACCGATGATCAGACCTTCCCATAGGGTTTCCCCATGAACCCTGGCAGTCGAAACCAGGACGGTCCAAAGGCCTCACAATTCTGCCAAAAGATTGAAATTTGACTCGGGTTTCTACTTCTAAATCTACTAATTTGAACTATATGAACCCAAAATAATAAATCATATATTCACAGACATAATAAACAGACATAGATACAACATTTACATAGATATGTGCTCATCTCAAATCCAAGGTATATGCAAATAAAGCCAGAAACTGGGACTGGGATTGGAATTGGAATTGGGAGCAAGAATTGAACTTGTTTTGGGAAAAATAAAAATAAAACAAAATTTGAAGTTGGGTATTGGATAAATTGAATTGTGAAGGCAAAGAGAGGAACTTCCGTGCCGGGAGCAGAAGGGAGAGGAAGATCGGAAGGTATGGAACCGCCATGAAAATCCCTTAGCGTCATGGTGGTCGACCCTCCCAAAACCTTCTTCTTCGACATTCTCTCTCTCTCTCTCTCTCTCTCTCTCTCTCTCTCTCCTCCCTTTCAATCTTCTATATATCATATATTCTCTGTAATCCTTATCCACATGTCTAGAAACAGAGGAGAGAGAAGTAAGTGAGTAAAGTTATGACCATGTTTGGGGAAGAAATAAATAAAAATTAAAAAAAAAATTAAAAATTTTATTTTTTAAAAAGTCAAAAATAATTTTTTAAAAAATTAAAATAGATGTCACATTACATTTATATATGTGTCACGTTACGTTACGTTTATATATGTGTCACGTTACGTTCATATTGGTGTCACATTACGTTACGTTTATATTGGTGTCATGTTACGTTACGTTTATGTAAGTGTCATGTCACGTTAGGATCTTGTGGAATACATTTTTATGAAAATAGAACTTGAGACTCTATAAGAAATTACACAGGACTTAGCCTAATATAAGGTTCTGAAAAAGAACTTATAAATAAGTCTCCCTTTTGTTTTTTGTAGCTAAAATAGCCAAAAAAAGCCTAGTTTAGCTCTTCCCAAACGGTGCCTTATAATATAATTTTTGTTTATTTATTTTTAATTTTATTTATTTTTTAAATTCTTAACCCACACTTAACATATTTTAATATCTTCATTTTATGACACAGTTTTTCTAAATTAAAACAAACATTTTAACATACCTTTTTTTTTTTTTTTTTTTGATAACAAGATGTCTATATTAGTTTACGCGCACCTCGATTAATTTTAGAATCCACGCAAAGCACTTCCTTCAGGTGGATCGAGTAAATCTCGAGTAGAGCCCGCAAGCGTGGAATCTCAAGTAGAGCTTGCGAGTATGGCTTTAAGGAGTAGATTTGTGAAAACGCACATTTAATTATTCTTAAAAGAAAATAAATAAATAAATAAATTAATTAATTAATTTTATCTAGAGTTTATCTGAAATGTATATTAGTGTAAAAGTTAGTTTTAAATTGATTCAATTCAATCACTAACAAAAACATTATTAAGAATAATAATTTTGTGTGTGTTCAATATTTGTTGTTTATAAATTATTTTAATTAAGATTTCATATGATAATTATTCTTACTAAATACCTTAGTTAAAAATCTTAGTGTATTAATTTTAAGAAATCCACACCAAAAAAAAAAAAAAAAATCAAACCTTTGCATAGCAACTTTTCACATGCTTGTTTTGCATATTAATATATGAACCTCAACCCCATCATACTCATTGGAATTGAGAGAAGGTGGCTAAATAAAATAATGAAAAGAAAGAGAGAGAGAGAATATGTGAAAGCCTCGGGTGATGAGCTTCTATATATACACATATGGTTTGCATCCTTCTCCTTAACTGATCGGAGAAGTGTTTAAAAATAAATAAATAAATAAAAATAGATCTTTGAGCAAGTTCAGTCAAAATAGGAAAAAGAAGAGTATAAGATCAGGAAGCTTATAATTTTTCCTACCAATTCATCACCCCATTTCAATTTTACTATTAAGTAAGAAAACCCTCTCAACCCTCTCATTTTTTTTTTTAATTTGACGTTTTCAGATTATATACATATGATAAAATGTCTAAACTTGTAGATAGAATTTTATTTATAATTGTATGAAAATTTATGATGGTATATCAAATATTGGTAGTCTGAAAATCATGATAATATTGTGAAATTTGGACTTGCATGTGCAGTTTATGTCATTAAAAAGATTGTTGAAGAATTTGCTTAGTCCTTGAATCTGTCAGAATATTTGTACGAATTTTTAGACAATTTTATAATCACAATTTGAAGATTATTTCTTCTAAAAAGCTATTTATAATGATGTCTACTTCATCCATGAATTTTTTCAACAATTATGGAGTTTTGTACGAATTTATATAGATTTTTAACCAAATCTGGAGCTATAGGCAAATTTTACTATGTGTTTGAAAAATCATTAAAAAATTTTATATTAAACCCAATCTGGTAATTTTTAAGCAAAAAATGAAATTTGAGAAGTCTAGTTTCATAATAAATTTTTAGATTATGGAATTGATTTATAAATTTAAATATGGAATTAATTTAAGAAAATGTGATAAATCTGTGTCATAAACATTCTTGGAATTTTTAAGAATTATTTACAAGTTATTTTTGGAAAATACTTTCTAAAAAATGACCATAACATGTTTATTGAATATTCTGTAAATTTATATGAATTTTAGAGTTGTATAAGTAATTTATTTATAATTTTATTTGCAAGATATACATTCTGAAAATTTTGGGCAGATTAAGGAGGAATAAAAAATTATCTCTTCAATTGTTTATTTGGACTAAAATTTAATATTGTGCTAATCTAATCTTATAGATTAAAAATCTATGCATGTGTGTGATTATGATTTATTTCTTCTTTTTAGTATCTACATCATTATTTCATACCATGGTTTAAATAAATTGTTTATTTAAATTTTGTACATTGTTTACTATTGTGTGACATGTGTAATATTTTATGTTGGGAATTTAAATGAGTTGGTAAAACATTATTGATAATTAAATGTTGAATTATTGTGAATATCTCAACAAGTAAAGAAACACGAAATTTAATCAATGATACCTTAAAATTTAAAAGTGATGGGGTGAGTCCGGTTTAAAATCTTGCACAAGTGAGTTGCGAACCTCAACATGGCATGGGAATGTATTTTGACTCTTATCGGTGTAGGCGATATAAGGTTGGTGGTGCGGGTGTCACAATATAGACCGTTCTTTTGGGGCAGACCGTGATGTCATGACTCAGATATGTAACCCTGGTGCGTGGGCATCATTGGTAGTTACAGTAAGTAATATTTGAATATTTGACCAAGGGGGAGTCAGAATTGCCTATGGCCATTGTTTAGCGATTGAGTGAAAACAATACTCCACGAGGAGCTACTTAAATTTATTTGATAAACTACATCTATGAAAAATTTTTAAAAAATAAAAATAAATAAATAAATAAATAAATGTGGGCATATTCCTCATGATGAAATACTGCTTCCGTTTGTTATAGTTTTATTTTTATTTTTATCTATTGTTATTATTTCAATTAATAACATTCCTTTTATGCTTACTAAATGTTACTTGTTATTCTGTTACTAAACATTATTCATAAATTGTGAGTAGTATTATCGGGGTGGGTATTTTCGGGTTGTAATATAGTATTGAGCTCGTCGCTCACTGGCATTCCCGTTGCCTTGGCGTTTTATACCAGGTACCGAAGAAACCGAAGGAAACACCGAGGCCTTATAAGGTGACACTCAGCCTTGGTTAGCTTGAAGAGTGCCCAAGTTCCATGAACCATTTCCTAAAATTTCTAGTTTTTCTCTAGTTTTCTTTTTATATTTGTGTCATTTCTGTTATGTACTAAGACTAAGTTGTGATGTAAGAACTTTAAATTCTAGGTTGTTAATTAATGGATGTTAGTAATATTGGTGGCAATATTGATTTTAAGTTTCTAGATCTTATTATGATGTCCTTAAATTTTGGGGCGTCACAAGATTGCTTTTAATAGGAGTTAAACCTGAGACTTAAAAAGAGCACACTCCTAAGGGTTAGTTTGAGATGTTCTAAACAAGTGCACTTTTTTACTTTTTATGAAATATAGGTTGGGTATGAGTTAGATTTGAAGTGATGTGGTAGAGAGGTGATGTGATTTAAATAAGATGATCTGACTTAAATAGGATAGTGATTTTTTGACTTTTTTAGTATATGCCAAACAAGGCCTAAGCCTTGGTTTGGTAAACATATTGGGACTAAATAAGTACATAAGGACAGAAAAAAGCCACAAAATCACAAAATAACAAAACACTTGACTTTTGATACAAAATTACCAAATTAATCCATATACAAATAAAAAGTCAAAAAAGTATAATTTCCAAGTGAATGGCAATTTTGTCATTCTAATGCGAAAAAGCCAAATAAGAAAACCAAACGACACAAAAAAGTCCCAGGCTAAAAAAGTCAAAAAAATCAAAAAGTCAAGTTTGCCAAACAATACCTAAATCTCAAGTTGTACCCATTAAACCAACCCTAATACATTTAACTTATCTTATTGGTCTCCATTTTTATTAATTTTATTATACGACACACATTTTAGGTGTCGTTTGGGAAGTGTGTTGGTTTTTTGGCTTTTTAGTTTTTTTAGCTATTTTGGCCTGTGGCTAAAAAGTTTGGCTAAAATTAATTAAAAAATAATTGAAAAAAATTTAATTGGGAAAAAAAATATTTGAAAAAAAATATTAATTGAAAAAAAAAATTTGAAAAAAAAATAATTGAAAAAAAAATTATTTGAAAAAAAATAATTTAAAAAAAAAAATTGAAAACTGAAAACGTAAACTCATTTTTTGAGTTTACGTTTTTTCCTCAAATTTATAAATTGAGACAACCATTTATAAACCAAAAAAATTATCAAACAAGTTTTTATGACATTTTTTTAAATTTTTGTAAATATAAATTGAAAACTGAAAACGGAATGGTTACCAAACAGACTCCACACTAATTTCTGTAAACTCAAGTTTTTTTACTTTGAAAGGGGGTTAGTTTCGTAAAATCGCCTTGGCCTGGGTTGTATCATCACCACCTGAAGGCCTTTTGCCTGGTAGTGGCTAAATTAGCCTAGTTTGGACGATAGTGGCTAAAATAGTCCAAAACTGTCTTCCCAAACCATGCCTTAATAAACAATTTTAGTGATTCCATTAGGATGCTATAAGGCAAAGCTTGTAGGAGGATTATTGATCGATTTGCATTTTGACAATAAACTCATTTTTTAGAATAATTATTGAGACAATTGCAAAAAAAATGTATCAATACAAAATAATTGAAAAGCGATGTGTGTAGGTAAGGATTAACTTCCATTACTTTACAATTATTTAGGATTATTTTGAAAAGATGGTTAAAAGTTGACTTTTAACTTTTTTTTTTAAAAAAAATGTATAAAAGATACGAGAGATGATATGATCCAAAATAAATTAAAAGTTGAGAAGTGATTACTAACCTACTTCTCAAAAGGGCCCTTAATATTAATATATATATTTGCAATTATTCCATAAATATTTGGTCACTATATATATTAATATTGTTGGACATTTTTTCATGTGCTTTTTCATTTGTAAGTCCTTGGTTAGTTGGATATTAGCTGTCAATTAATTAATAAATTGCATATATTGATTGAGAAATTTTAATATACATTTCCTTTAAAAACAAATATAATGTTTCCGACCCCCTCAAAAACAGACCCCCTCGACCCCCTCTGAGTTGGACAGGCACGTGATGGGTCACGTGACATGCAGGGGCCACGCACCTCCTCTTTCAGAATTCAAAAACGAAAAATATAGCGAGATACAGATGAGAGACGAGAGGCAGACGACTCCTGAACTCGACGGACAGCTCCCCCTCACTCAACGGACAACTCCTCAACTCCTAACTCCGGCGGTCGACTCCCTCAGCTCCTCCCTTTCACTCCGACGTCCTTGACTCCGACGCCCGACACCCCGACTCTCGACTCTCTCTCTCTCTCTTTCTCCCTCTCTTTCCATCTCATTCGACGAACGGACTCCTCCCCTTCACGCCGACGATAGGTCCTTCTAATACCCTACTTTGTCCTCCCGAGTCCCGACTCTCTCTATTTCCATCCCATTGACGACGAGGTAATCTAATGTGTATATATATATATGTTGATTTTGCCCTAATTATGTAAAATATGAAATTAGGGCAACATGTTGATTTCTTCTCTTCCATTTTTACAAATCTGGTGTATCTTGCTGAAATTAAGGCAAAATTGACTATATAAGTTAGGCAACTTGTTGAAAGAGAAGAAATCAGATTTTACTGAAATTGAAACAAATTTGTTGAAATTTCTGAAATTGAAATTGAAATTGAAATTTCAGATTTTTGCTGAAATTGAAATTGGAACAATATTTCTCACATTTGTTTCAATTTCAGATTTTTGCTGAAAGAGAAGAAATCATAGGCATAGGGCAAAATCCAATTATGTAAAATCTGAGATGCAATCTTTGGAGTAGTTATGTAAAATCTAAGATAAATCAGGATAAAATCTAATAGGCAATTATGTAAAATCTGATAGGCATAGCCATGAGATGCAATTCAATTCTACATAATCTGAGATGCAATTTTACATGTATAATCTGATAGGCATAGCCATGATAAAATTTGATTTCTCAATAGTTTGGCTATACATGATAAATCACAATTATGTAGCTCAATTTTAAATCTCAATTATGTATCATTGAGATACATAACTACTGAGATGCAAAGCCATAGGCATAGCCATAGGAAGATTGGAAACTCAATTATGTAGAATCTGATTTCTCAATAGTTTGGCTATACATGATAAATTGATTAGACTGATTAGTGCATATTCTCATAAACTGATTAAACTCAATAGCATAGCCATAGGAAGATTGAAATTGATTAGACTGATTAGTGCATATTCACTGAACTTATTGTCAACTTGAATGTAGAATAATTATGAGACTAAACATGGAATTGAGTATGGGAATTGAGCATGGCCTTTTGACATAGGAAGGAAGATTGAAAAAGTGGTGAATGTCCCTCTTAAATGCAGTCTTTACTCACTATACATCATGAGCTGAAATTATCTTTATTCACTAGTTTAATGAGGATAACTTGTTATTGCAGATGTCAAGTTCAATTGTTAACGGCAGTAGCTCAGATCGGTTGACATACTTGAACAAAAAATGTCTTACATGTAATAAAAAGGCCACGATTCGAATTTCTGAGACTGATCGAAACAAAAACAAGCTATTCTACTCTTGTAATGGTTGTGGTATTTTCATTGGATGGTGTGTGCCTATGAATTCACAATGTGGAGATCAAGAAATTCCAAGACAAGTAGAAAGAGAACTGCTAAGATCTATGATGGAACCACTTGGAGCTATGACCGAACAACAAAGATCTATGACGGAACAACTTGGAGCTATGACAGAACAACAAAGATCTATGATGGAACAATTTACCTTTGTTAGTGTAAAGATGCAAAAAATAGAATTTCTTATGTTTGTGTTTCTTGTAATTGGTGTTTTATTACTTATGAAGATGTAATGCTAGTTAGAAGTAGAAGTAGATTGAACTATGTTTTGTTGTGGAATGGAATATGTATTAGTAAGAAACAGTTGAATTGCTAAATTTTTTAGTAGAATGGAAATGAATTGTTGAATTGTTGAATGAAGATGTGGAATGAAGATGTGTTATTGTGGAATTGTTGTGGAATGAAGATGTGAACCATGAACTAAACCATAAACCAACATGAACTGTTGATGAGTTATTGTTGAAAATGAACCATGAACCAACATGAACTGAACCACGAATTGTTGATGAGTTATTGTCGAAAATGAACCAATATGAACTGTGTTATTGTTGAATTATTGAGCATGAACCATGAACTAAACCATGAACCAGTTTGACACAGTTTGTGCATGAACCATGACAGATTTTTTTACAGATAGATTTTTTCAAATTTGAGCATGAACTATCACAGTTTGAACATGAACCATGACAAATTTTTTTACAGACAGGTTTTTTTATAGATTTTTTACAGATTTAAGCATGAACCATCACAGTTTGTGAATGAACCATGACAGATTTTTTTAGAGACAGGTTTTTTAATAGATTTTTTTTTATAGATTTAAGCATGCACCATGACAGTTTGAGCATGAACCATGACAGATTTTGGCAGTTTGAACCATGAACTGAAAAAATCAGATTTTGGCTGAAATATTGTCAAAATAGAAAACTAAAAAACAGATTTTCAGATTTTCAAAGACAAATTTTTAAAGACAGTTTGGCAGTTTGAACCATGAACTGAAAAAATCAGATTTTGGCTCAAATACTGTCAAAATAGCAAACTAAAAAACAAATTTTTTTTACAGATTTCTTAAACCATGAACTGTCAACAGAGATTTTGCATAAACTCTCAAAAAATCATGCTCAAACATTGTCAAAATGCTCAAACACTGTCAAAATAGCAAAATGAAACAAATTTTTTTACAGATTTTTTTAAACCATCAACTGTGAACTCAAAATACTGAAAGACAGATTGTCAAAATAAACCATGAACTCAAAGACCAATCTTGCATAACCAATAAAGTAAGACTTAATAATAACCAATCTTGCAAATTCATACACAACATGTGTTACATATTGTAGACACCCAATTTTTGACCGACCTTAAGACTTAGACGTCACTGATTGAGCGCTCAGTGATGTTGCATATTGTGCTCGTTCAGAAGTCTTAGAGTCTCGACCGTGAGCCTTGCCTCCAGACTTCCGAACCTTTTTTATACTTGGCCTCGGTTTGCGAACCATGCTCGGTTTTCTCTGTTTCTTTTCCCAGAGGGAGGGAAAGGTCTAGTAGATCATCTCTCGGTGGCCACGGGCTACATTTCATGGTCGTAGGCCATTTTGGCCATTTCGGAGCCCGGTTCCCGGTTTTCGGAGCCGTTAGGCCGAGTGCCTCGGTTCGGGACCGCCTAACAGTCAGTTTCCTCCCTTTTAAGGGACACTGAGGTCCGGGAGACCAACTTCGTGGTCTAACACCACTCCCGGTGCCTAACAGTCAGTTTTCGGGGCCTCAGACTGCGCGTTTTGGCCCCCGAACCTTCATTCTGCATCAGTTTTCGTTCATTTTTGGCAGGGACCTCTGTTTCATCACCAGGAAGGTCGTAGAAGGGTGGGAGGCCAGTAATTGCTCTAGCAACCAGTTATATTCCATCATCGCCCTTTGACGCCCGTTTTTCTCACTTCAAAGCCAATGTTGACCACCCTAGGGCCACTTTCTTCAACCCTAACCCCCATATTTGTGATGTACACATCTGGGAGGCCACCAATATTTGGTGGCCGGCCAGTAATTCCATTTGAACCTTTTGAACCCCTTTGAAAAGTGGGTTGTTCTCTCTACTAGTTCACAGTTGCCAATTTTTGACCAGAGTTGTGTTGAGAACACATGGAAGGCCACCAATCTGTGGTGGCCGGCCACTAATTTGACTTGGCCCTTTTCACTCCTGGCCGGCCGGCCATGGGGAGAGCCGGCTAGCCACCTGCAGTCCCAATACCTGGCCGGCCAGCATCCTTGCACCTGGCATATCACAGAAATGCACTTTGTTTCCCCCCAAATTCTGTATCCGAAGGGGGCAACTTTTGGAGGGAAACTTGGAGTGATTTCCCTCACTTTTTTTTCCCCTCTTTCTCCCCCTCTTTGGCCTATATAACCAGCACCCCAGGTCTGGTTTTGGGGTTGGAAAATTTTGCCTCAAGCTTGCATTACACCCCTCCCTCTTCCTCTCTTTCGAACACTCAAATTTCTCAAGTCTCACACCCCTTTTTCACACCATCACCTAGCACCACACCACCATCTCCATTCCAGCAGCTAAGAGGATCTTCTCAGAGGCTAGGAGGCAGCTTTTCTTGGTCCAAGAGTGTCACGACCCAAACCCGGCCCTATGGGTTTAGCACCGTAACTGGCCAGTAATCCGAGATTACCGAAGGCCTAATGAACAGTAATACAGTTAAACAGAGTACAGGGCCTGGCGGAAGCCAATACAGTAAATAACTAGTGTCCATTGAGCTGTGAAAATCTGTATGCCAAAAACATTTTTCATGCATTCATACAGTTCAAACAGTACAGTCTATACAATCATATACAAACAGTCGATACGGGAGCTAATTCCTCGATAACAGCACAGTAAAACAGTAGACAGTCTATACAATAGTACAAAACAGTAAGGAGACCGATAGGGGACACAAAAACACCCCAAGCCATAGCATGGCAACTCGGAACCTCGCAGTGAGGCACATAGGCTGGCTTGACAAAACTGGGGACTAACCCACGCTCCTAGCTCCGGTCTGGCTGCTGAGAACCTACATATATATATAAACAGTGAGCTAAAGCCCAGTGAATAACATAATGCGTAAAGGGGTTATGAATGAATGTCCTTACAGTAATGAAATCAGTTCATTAAACAGTATTTCAGTCTTTCAGTATTTCAGTCAATCAGTCATATGTGGTACACCCATTAGCCTATAAACAGTAGGTCCAAAATGACCGGGCCTTAACAGACCCAACAGTAATGATGGCCATCAATCAGTAAACAGTATGGTCCCACAAGGGAACCGACAGAGCTCTGTAACAGTAACAGTCAATGCTAAGGATGCCACAATACAGTTCAGAATACAGGACATACATTCATTCAGTAAACAATATCAGTTCAATAAACAATTCAGTTCAGTATTCAAAAGATAACCATTTTGAACATATCTTTACACAATTGTTACTCACAGAGTTCTGGGCTACGGTTAGCTAGAGCGTCTCCTCGGTAAGCCAACCCTACATAGTATACAGGATGAACACACACTAAGCTATACAGTTGGGAAAGATCAATAACTTAATCCCTAATTTGCCTCGGTGTGTTCTACATCTAAATCCTCATTAAGATGTCTTAAACTAGGCCTAAGAATGCCTAGAATGGGATAAGGATGCAAAGATGTGCACAGAAAACAGTTTTCAGAATTTTCAGAAAAACAGAGTCCCCGCTCGAGCGCAAATTTCCCCGCTCGAGCGGACATGCAACAAAGGTCCCCGCTCGAGTGTAAAATCCCCCGCTCGAGCGTGTGACACAATCCTCCGCTCGAGCGTACAATCCTCCGCTCGAGCGAACTGTAAAATAGTGAGAGATGCTGGGAGCTCGATTTCCCCGCTCGAGCGGCACTTCCCCCGCTCGAGCGGACGACCAAAATCTGGAAATTCCAGATTCGAACTCCAAGTTCAAAATCAAGTTTCAAAGCATCAAAAACGATCCTCTTGGGCTGAATTTCTGGAAAACTCTAGTAAACTCATAATATTGCATGATTCCAAGCTCAATTTATAAAATCAAAGCCCAAAGGTAATTAATCAAACTCATTTTCAAATCAATTTCATGAACCCATATTCAAACATGACATGCATGAGTTCAATCAATTTTTAAGCTTCAAATACTTGCTCTAATGAGCTCGTTTCTTCAAAATCAAGATGAAATCATGGACTAGAACTCTAATACAAACATGCATGTACCAATTTTCCATGAAAACAACTTTAAACTCACCAATGAAGACATACATGACCTTAATCACCTTTTAAGTTTTAAATACAAGCTCAATAGAGCCAAATCTTTCAAAACATGAGGGATTCATGGACTTGAATATAAATATGAGCATGCATGTAACAATTAGCCATGAAAACATCTTTAAATTCCTCAATACAAGCATGCATGCAAGAGATGAGCTTCAATTCAACACCATTGAACTAATTCATGCCTTAGATCACTAAAGACCCATGAATCATGCAAGAATAAACTCAAATGCACAATAAAGAAGGTCAATGATCTACCTTAGGTCTCAATCACAAGACTAGAAGCTCAATTTAGCAGTCTACACTTCAATTCTTCCAAGATTTAAGCCAACTCTTATATGAAATCAATCTTCTTGTTTTCTCTCCCTCTAAGTCGGCTATAGCAATGAAATGAGGCTGATGAAATGTTTTTGTTGAGTGTAAATAGGGTCAATATAAAATATGAAGTAGGCCACTAAGTGGCAAAACGGTAAATAAGCTAACCCTTGCAATTTATCCTTATTTAATCTAATTTAACCATACCAAATCAATTTTCAGATAAATATGTCGTAAAATCACATTAATTATGATGACCACAGAATGTCAATCAATTTTCGATTTGGCCGCTGATAAGGCCTTCAATTTGCAGTTTAATGCTTAAGACGAGAACAGATAATGTGACAGTCAAACAGATAGATTATGCATTTAAACAAATACAGTCAATCAATTCAGTTCTAGTTTTCAGTCAGTCAGTTCAGTATTTCAATTCATTCAGTTACCAATCATAATCAGTCTCAGTTTAGCGGTAATCAGTAGGTAATCAGTAAACAGTGACGAGGGTTGTTACAAAGAGGCAGCAAAGGATTGGTCTACAAGGGTGAGTACCATTTCCCCATTTTTTGAGCTTATTTTGTACCATTTCTTAGCCCTTCTTTCTTGTACATTTGAGCTCCGGCCATAACTGAAAGTAGTGTTTTTTTTAGCTCTATTTCATGTTTTATGAAGGGCCTCTCACTGTTTGAGGCCCCCATTTTGCACTTGCTTCATTATCCCTCTTATATGTCTATTTCTTGTGTAGCATTTTAGGCTTATGTGTAATCTGTTTTGAAGCATTTTGTAAACTGTAAATAAGCTTATTTTGAGCCCTTCTTCAACATTGTAGAAGGACTCATCACTGTTTGAGTCCTCTATGTGCTACTTTCTTTGATATTCATATTTTAGCCTCATTTTTGCATGATTTATTAGCCTATTGAGCTTCTGTTTTTGGACCTTGGTCCGAACTGAAAATGGCCTTGTTTTGACCCCCTCTCCATGTTTCATTAAGGGTCTATTGCTGTTTGCAGCATCATTTGTATACTTTGTGTTGTAGCCTCTCTTTTAGGCCATATCTTGCATTGCATTTTGAACATAGTTTTACACTGTTTTGGGCTCGTCCATCAACTGTAAAAAGTCATATTTTGGGCTCTTCTTCAACATTGTTGAAGGGCCCTTACCTGTTTGGGACCAGCATGTATCAGTTGCTTCTTTATCTCCATTTTGGCTCTTATTTTGCATAGCATTTTAAGCATACTTGTATCTGTTTTTGGGGTTAGTCATAAACTGTAAAACATCATATTTTTGGCCCCTCTTCAATATTGTAGAAGGCCCCTTCTCTGTTCAGGGCCAACATCTGTGAGTTGCTTCAATATCTTGCTTTCGGGGCCATTTTTGAATGCTAGCTTAGCCCCATTTATGCTCACTGTTTGGCCTTTCTTTAAACTGTAAACATGTTTTTTTTGGGGCTGCCTTGCTTCTTTCTTTACACTTCATGTTCAAATTATGCATGCATTGCATAGCTATAGGCCATTTCATGCGCCAAATTTCATGTTTCGGAACTCGTTCTATGCATTGGGTACCATTTCACCATGTTTCGGGGCTGTTTTGCAGCTCATTTTGCTACTGAAATTTGCATGATAGTGTGCCATATTCCATGTCTTGCCATATCTTGTTAGAGTGGCATTTTGGTGCCTTAGGGTCGATCCTCGGTTTACGTGCACGCATCTCGGGTGTCTCATTTTCATCTGATGGCCTCTTATGTGAGTGTGGCTGAGGTCCACTTGTGTTAGTGTAAGTCCATATCGCATTGTGTATGCCATTTCATTCCATAGCGTTGCGTATGCTAGGATTGTATGTTAGCGCATTGTGCATGCCATGTTACCTCGTGCATTGTGTATGCCATTTCATAGCATTGTGCATTTTAGGTTGTATCTTAGTTGCATTTCATGCATGTCATGCATATTGCATTGTGTTCGGGATAGGAGTTAGCCCGGGCACGGGAAACGAGGTGCGTTTCGTACTCCGAGTGACGGAACGTATCTCAAATCCCCCAGTCACCGACACTCCAGATTACCCATGATGGAGTTAGGTTTTGTTAAGTTTTCATGTGCATTCATTCCATATCGAGTTGTGCAATTCGACTCCTCAGCCATCATGCATCGAGATGCGTAATTGGTGGTACGAGGATCGAGGCATGCATACATTTGTGAAAATACATTGCTATGCCCCTTTCCTACTCTCTGTTGCAGTAAAATCAAGAATCAGCAGTCTTCCGAGGCTTGGCGCGCTTTCCAAAAAACCATTGCGAATCAGAGGCTAATTGGGGCATCGCAGTGGATTTCCGCGCGAAGGCAACCCGGATATGCATCATTCATCATCCAGAGCGGAATCAAGGCAGTCCCTGGCTTGCATGCCAGTTTATTATTTTCTTCGTTAATTTGATAATTAATTAGGATTTTTGTACATATTTGGACTGTAATATTTATTTGGACTGTACTATTCGGGACTGTATATTATTCTTTCGGACCCTCTGTGCGAGGGCATAATTGTAATAAGTGTGCGTGAGTGTGATGTATGTCTTCCAACCCCACGTCTTTCTTCCCTTTTATTTACCTGCTTATGATGGTTAGATTAGGGCATATTTCAATTAGCATACAGTATGATAGCATGTTTGCATTCATTCATCTGTTTTGCATGCACCGGGCTCGGCGAATCATACTAACTGCATTTGTATTTCAATTCCCAAATTGAATACTTGATAGCTGTTGCATTCCATATGCCATGTTTAGAATAGCCGAGCCTGCTATAGTTACATTTTTGCATGTGTTGCATTAGGCATTTCTGTATATTTAGAATCATGCATAGATTTCTAATCGGTTTCTGTTTTGGCTTAGAGTACTCGGTGAGTATTATGCTTTAGCATCCTTGCATGCGTGTGAGTGACTGCCATGAATAGCATGCTTACCATGAGGCTAACTGCTTATGTGATATAACTGCCTTGAATGCCTGTGGGTGAAGGTTGGGTTATTTGGATTGGAACAATTCATCAAATGTTTGTTTTAAGCCCACTAGACAGTGACAAAATCATGTTTTCTAAGCCCACCCGAGGGTGGCAAAATCCGCATTTTAAGCCTACTTGCGAGTAGCAAACCATTTTCACAAACAAACATGAAGTGTTTTGTTCCAATTCAGACGACTCAGTCTATACTTGTATGCTGTGCGCATCACATAGTAACCTACGCTAATAACCGGAATAAGAACATACAATGTTTTCAAAAATAGATATCATGGTTAGTAGAGGCCGGTCTCTGACCGAGCAAGCGGGGGTGCTCATGAAGTGACCTTCCCCAATCGTACCCAAGATCCCGAGCCGAGGCAACTTTAGTGATGACGGACACGTGGCCTTAGGCAAACGAGTCAGGGTTTCCTAAATTTCCCAAAAATAAAATATTTAGGTGGCGACTCTGTATCTGGCAAAGCAGTCCATGTTTGGCACTTCTTTTCAAAAAAATCTGTTTTCTCAAAACGACTTGCCGGATTTGGACTCTTTGGTTCAAGATTAAGAACCGTGACACAAATCGAGTCCGAGCTGTAGCGAGGTCCCCCGCGGGCCTGTCTACACATATCTAACATAGGACTTAACATAATAAGTTTCAATCTCAAAAACAAAATGTCAATGTTCAATAAACTAGTCAAACATTTTTACAATGTCCATCATTTATTCGCGCTGTATAATGTCCATCATTCATTCCCGGTGTGCATACACTAGAACCCGATGGGATTAGAGATCCAGACCCAAACATTTGAGTTAGAGCACTCATCAAACTTCTCGGTGTGCCGCTTACAAAGTCCGATGGGATAAGAGATGTGCCTCCAATAGCATTTACGACCTGTCATAATTGAAGTAAAAAAGTACATGTTACAAAATATTTGTAAATGAAAACAAAAAATTGATGTAAAGTCGTCTTATGAACACATACCGGTGCATACACACTATTTTGCATGCCAACCATATAAGGATAATATGATGTATAAGCTTGAGCTTGAGCTTGAACTTGAGCTTGAGCTTTAGCTTCAAATTGAAACACCTTAGCAGCTTATATTGGTTCAAGAGTTTGTAAAAATGTACTTCAAAAGAGTTTGTTAAAAAAATAAAAAACAAGATTTCTTCAATTCAATATACAAGTTCAATTCAATATACAATTTACCTTTGCTTTTGTTTATTTTTTTGCCGTTGCCTTGAACCGATTCACTATTTGATCTACTTTGGAAACCTGGACGGCCTCTTTGCCGAACAACCAAAGGACGAACCACTTTCCTCGTACTAGCACCCGATATACAACCAGTGGCAATTGGACTTTTTTTAGAAGATTGTATTCTATTAGTAAAATGTGGTAAATTACTCCCATCACCCGATTCATCGTGCATGACTCTATCTTTCATTTCATCCAACCCAAGGTTTATAATTTTAATTTTTCCTTCCAAATTACCAGTAAGTTGTACAATGGCGATCAATTTCTTGTTCATTCTCTCATAGCAACTTGTATTGAAATCATCCCCAAAGTCAGTGTACGTGGTTTTGATGCATGTGTACTCTCGAACCAAATCTTTCCTCCAACGTGGCAAAATGTACTTACTTGGCACCTCATTTATGCACCTTCTCACAAGCACCGCGAGTGAGTGAGCACACATAATGCCTCTAAACTGAAACAACCGACACAAACATTGAACTTCACATTCAATTGAATTAAAATACACAACAAAGTCCACATGCTTCATCTTGTTACAAACTACCATCACTTTTTGGACATTATATGTACAAATTGCTCTCTCCTTTTTGACAATCAAAGCCTGACAGTACACTAATCTCTTCAAATCTCCTTGAATTTCTTTGAATTTTGCATTGGTGTAGGCTTGCTGAAATTGCTTCTCAAAGCCATATATAGTTAGACAATCAAACAATTTGTGTCGAGACTTGAAGTCTGATTTCTTCTCTTTCTCTACCTTACTTCTCAACGCATTGTCATATTGTTCAAAAAATTGTTTTAATGTAGTCTTCGAGTTGACATATCCATCAAAAAATGCATTCATGCTTTCACTTCGTTATGTTGTTGACATGCCAGCCCAAAAAATGTCTTTAACATATACAAGAACCCATAGATGCCGCTCATGATATAGTACCCCCAACCACTTATTATCATAAAGATTGAATTTAGTAAGCATCTCTTCATATTTTTCCTCAAATTCATCTCTTGTCAAACAATCATAAATTGCATTTTGCATAGCCAACTTTATGGGTTCATACTGAGCATATCCTTTCAACTTCTCTGGTATTTTCTTCATTACATGACATAAGCACCATCGATGCCGGGCCTGTGGAAAGACAATTTCTATAGCATTTTACATAGCTCTGCACTGATCAATTATGATAGCTTTTGGAGGATTATTTGACATGCAACTTAACCACGACTTGAATAGCCAAACAAATGTGTCAGTGTCTTCACTAGATAACAATCCACAACCAAGCAAAATAGACTGTCCATGGTGATTGACTCCTACAAATGGAGCAAATGGCATGTCATAGTTGTTCGTCAGATAAGTTGTGTCAAATGAAACAACATCTCCAAATGATTCATACATAACCTGATTCCTTGCATCAGCCCAAAACAAGTTTTTAATGCGAAACTCCTCATCAACATCAATCACATAAAAGAATTTCTCACTATGTGCTTGCATCCTCATAAAATAACTTTGAAGTAATTCGGCATCACTTTCACCAAGCCTTAATCTTCTAGTTCTATTAATGTAATTCCTTGCATCTCCCTCATCAAATGTCAATGACTCGTATCCCCCCCACTTCAACAACCATTGAATGATAGTTCCTAGACACCCCAATCCCTGCTTGATCATTGATTTCTAATATTTTCTTCACAGGAGTACGAATTTTCTTATTCATTGCAAAATGATGAGAGTCTGTGGGAATCAATTCATGATTATACTCAAGGTTAACTGTGGTTAACATATATGTCCCATTCTTTTGTAGAGTACCTCGTACCCTTGCTTTGCAACCAATTTTTGTGGACAAAGATGGCTTCAAAGGATTCACTTCTGATTTCTTTTTTCTCTCCCCCGCTCGAGAACATTCAATTGTAAAGTTTTTTGATTCGCCATCATCTCCAAAATGTTGTGCTCTATGAGCTATAGAAAAGCCAACATGCTTAGCATATGTGGCATAAAATGTGTACACTTCTTCCCTTGAGCTAAAACACATACCCTTCTTAGGTTCTTTAACTTGTTCACCCTCATTTACTGAAGGATTGTCACCACCATTTGAATCAACCTCCATTCTATGAGAATGAAAAATGAAATTCAAATAGAATGATTTTAGAATAATTATTTTATAAGATGATTGGAAACTTTGAAACTATTATGAAACTAATAATTTTAGCTGATAATAATTTCAGTCTATGAGCTATGAGCTATAAGATTATTTTAGCTGATAATAACTCTATCAGCTATAAGATTATTTTAGTTGATAATAATTTCAGTCTCGCCACAATGAATTTAAACCATGAAACTAATAGTGGCCTTTGTTTCGATCCCCAATGAATTTCAATGAAACTAATAAGAAATACGGACATTTCAACATCTGTATGTTATTGTTGAAATGAACCATCATTATTTATAAGATTATATGGCTAAATTAACCATATAGAAGATTATTCAAAAAGCTAATGGTAAAAGAAGATTTCGTCTACTATAGCTCATTTACTGTTCTTGAGCCATTTGACTAACATGGCTAAATTAACCAAGTGAAAAATATGATTTTCAAGCATTGGGATCAGAAAGTGAAACCACAAACACCAAAAGAAACTGAACATTCACAGAAGCAAAGTCATACTTATAATGTACAGTCATTTATTTGCCAAAAACTTGCAAAGAAATAATTAGCCAAAAACAAAGCAGTTCTAAATACATTTAATGTTATATTAGAGGCTCAAATACGAGCCAAATGCATTACAAATTGCATATTAACATCACAACTCCTCTTTTCCACTCCTCTGTTTAGTTGAAATGTCTGTATTTCTTAATGAGTATTTCAACTTCTCCTTTTAACATACAGATGATTTCGATCCCCAATGTTATTGTTGAAATAAACCATCATTATTTATAAAATTATATACAGACATTTCACAGAGATTGATCAATGTATATAGATAGAGGGAGAGAGAGAGAGAATAAGGGGTTTTCGAGTAACATTACCTGACAAAATGCTATCGGAATGCGATCGAAGATCCGTAGAGCGAGATACAGAGAGTTATGGTCGGAGAGCTATGGTCGACGGAGGAGAGCTATGGCAGACGCACGATGGAAGAGGGAAGAGGAAAGACGGACAGAGGTGGGGAATAAGGAAATATCAGGGTCGTTCCCGCTTTTTTTTGGTCTTTGTTTTCAGTATATATTTTTTTGTCTTTCAGGTACGTGTATCCCACCTTCTTCATTGTGCAATTATTCTTCACTTGACTTCAACAGGTGCCACTTCAGAGGGGGTCGTAGGGGTTGGTTTTGGAAGGGGTTTGTATCGTCACTGATATATTAATATTGTTGGACATTTTTTCATGTGCTTTTTCATTTTTAAGTCCTTGGTTAGTTGGGTATTAGCTGTCAATTAATTAATAAATTGCATATATTGATTGAGAAATTTTAATAAACATTTCCTTTAAAAAATATATATTATATGTATTTTAGTTATATGTATTTTTTTAATTATGATTAATTTTTTATTTTAGTTATCATATTATTTTAATTTTTTCTAATATAATATTATTTTAATTATAATTGATAAATTTTTAATTATATCTCATATTATTATTATATTTAATTATAACATTTTTTTATAATTATAATTTAAAAAATTAAAATTATATTATTTTTTTCTTTCTAATTATAGGAGGTATATGGTGCATCCACTTTGAACAATGTGCACCGTAATATTTACTTCTTTATTATATAAAGGGTAAATTACAAACACCCCTCAAGATTTAGTAAAAATACAGATTTCTCCTTGAGGTTTGAGAAATTACAAATTTCCCCCTGAGGGTCAAATTTTCATAATAAATTAGGAAAAATTAGGGGGGAATCTGTATGAAAATAAAAATCATATGGGGCAATTTGTTATGAAAATGTAAACCTCAGGGGCGGGATGTAATTTCTCAAACCTCAGGGAGAATCTGTATTTTTATCAAACGTCGAGGGGGTGTTTGTAATTTGCCCTTATATAAAATTGTTTTTCATTTGTATAAATATAAATATATATATATATAACACTTTCAAAAACCCTTCCTCCTCCTCCTCCTCCACACCACCGCAGTTCGCTTCTCTCCCGCCGGAGTTTCATCCTCGCCGGTTAACCTCTCCGGCCATTCTTTCATTTCAGATCACATTTTGAAGCCATTGACTAGTCGAACACAGTATCAATTTCAGTGATGTTTCACTCAACTCTCTGTTGATAGCAAAACCCATTGTTCAGAACCACACCATTTTCGTGTTGCTTTACTTCTCCCGGGACTCGCCGGCGATTTTGACGCATTCCGGCGAGTTTCTGGGTCTGGTTTTTTGGACTGACAAATAGTTTCAAGCTTTTCTTTGTTCTTTGTTCGTGTTGAAGGTTTTAGTTATGGTTTTGTGTCGAAACACTAGGATTTAGAGACTTTTTACAGGGAGAATAAGCTGTAGTATGGTATTGTTCTTGACACCATCTCAGCTACTTTGACAAAACCCTAAAACCCTTTTCAACAAAGAGAGTGTCAAGTGTTAGAAAAGGGAAGTTTCTCGCTTAGAATCAAAGTTCTGGAGGTGGGTCTGTAGAGGCTTCCATTGGAGCTTCAGATTGTGTGGTGTAATGCGGTATGTTCCTTTTTCTTTCTTTTTTTTGAATTGAAAGTTTTGATTATCTGGGTTGTTCTTTTGTGAAGATTCGGGTGTTTAAATTGTTCAGTTTAAATTTCCATTTGATGCTTGGCTGATTTGGGCTTTTTTTTCTTTTTGGATGGAATATTTTTTTAGACATGCCTGTGCAGCTGGGTACAGTAGATTGAGTCTGGTGTTTGATTGAATGAATGGGGTTGATTGAGATATTAATAATGTTAATTAATCACTGTACCGTATTAATCTGGGATGATTATTCGGTAGTTTGAAAGTCCGGTCATCAAGTAATTATTCAATAATTTCGAAATACAGTCATACTGTGTTTCATGTAATATGTGATTAATGAAAAAAATAAAATATTAATTATTTATATCGAGTGATTCAAAAATATGAGATCATAATAAATAATAATTTATAAGAGAATATGAAATATTCTGAAATTAGTGTATAATTTTCCATTCATATAATAGTAGTACATGAGAAGGTTTTGTACGCAAACGGCTGCATTAATAACGCCTCGTGAATTCTATAAAGTCGAAATCTGGGCCCACTGATGTTGACTTTTTTTTGTCTCAATTGTCTCAATCAGATTCACATAACAATAACATTATGATGGTATGTTTTATTACATTTTATTATTTGATGTATAAGCGTGTTGTCGTTAAATAGATATAATGTGACATAAGATGATAACTCTGTTTCATAAATGTGGGTAATTATAGATTACATTATTATATATGTATTATGGCCGTCGATTATGCCACAAAAATCTCAAAACATGATTGTTTATATTTCTTGTTTAATGTGCTGTTAGCCAGATTTCAATGCAATTCTATCGATGGGTTAGTTTATATGTCCTTGGTAATTAATCTGACCGTTTGGCATGATTCGAAAAAAGCAGAGTGATGTTTTCTGGGTTTTAATGAAGTTAAAGAATTAACTAACAAAGGTAGTCCAGTTAGTTGAGATTGAAAAATTTCGGAACGACTCATAAACTCTGGACGTCTTGAGTTTGATTTCCACTCTCAGTTTATTGGCGAACTATTGCGTTTTTGTCAGATGATTCCGAGATTACTCGAAGTGCACATTTTAAAAAAAACACTGGCCTGGATATTAAAAAAAAAAAATCAAGTTAAAGAATTGGTTGATATATGAAATGATCTTTTGTTATTTTTATTTATTTATTTAATATTTTTTTTAAAACTTATAAACCCATACGGGTCACACACTAATATATGTGAATCCCACATTAATAAATTTTACGGATGCTATATGTGACGGCGCTGAATACTCCCATAATTATTATAGTCGAGTTTGGTAGAATTTTTTAAATATGATTTATATTTTGAGTTTGTGAGTTTTGGAATAAAAAAATTGTTCGGTAAATGAGTTTTGAAAAAAGTGAAATTTTTTTGATGTGGCATATGATATTTGATATAAAAATTTACAACTTATAACCAAACATATAATTCAAAATTCTATTCAAAATTAGTAAAAAATTTAAAAAATTTTCCAATTTTTTTTTTAATTTAAAATATAAACAGGTGGCAATTGTTAAACAAAAATAAATAAAAAAAATGCACGGTTCCAGTCAACCGGCCGAATGTCTGGGAGGACGACTGGCTGGACGTCCGGGAGGATAACCAGTTAGCCCAAATTTTTCCGCTTTGGACAGAGTCTTCAAAAGTGAGTGTGTAATTAACTTTTGAAAACTATAAACAAATATCATGTGCAAATCAAATGATGGAACTAAGGTTTCAAAGCTCTACCAAACATAACCTATATTTTTTCTGAATATTCAGGTGCCACCTAAGGGTTCTTCTTTTACCAAAAACAGTGCAATTTTTGTAGTCTATAATATTATCATTATCATTCATATATAATTGGGTTTGTTGTATACATTTTATATTATAGTTATTATTATAATTTGCAATGAGAATGCCAATAAACAAATATTAGGTATAGAATGGTAGCAAGCAACAACCTACCTAGGATGTTTCTTAAATATAATCATTCCAATAAAATGTCAACCACTTAATTGTTTTTTGGGATTTGGGTGGCTTGGGTTCTTTGGAATGTGGGTTGACTTTTTGGCTATTTTAACTTAGAGCTAAAAAGTCTCGTTTGGAAATGGTTTTGTTTTGTTTTTTTTTACTTTTGTGAGGGAAAAAATGAAATGATTATGGTATAGATGTGACATTTTGTCTTGTTGGGCTAAAAAGTCTATTTTGTCTTTTTGTGATTATTTTAACCAAAAAGCCTTGTTTAGCTTATGCCAAACGAGGGCTTAATGTTGCTGCTCTACATGAAAATGTTTCACTCTTTATGTTCAACTAGATTGGACTTGGAGCCTTTAAGCAGTGGTGACCGACCTCAGGAATACCAAAAGGGGCTTCAAAATATATACACCTAAATGAATACTTTCTGTGGGATTTCAGTTATCTGTCTTTTGTTCATGTAAATAAGATTCTTTGTACCTTTCAAATGGAGGACCACTAGATATAAGTTATATAACTGCCAAAATGTCTGTTGCTTCTGCATTTTGTTATTCTCAAAGTGATCAAGGAACCTACTTATCTAAGAAAAAACCAAAAAAAGAAAATGAAAAGAGGGTAGGGTCAACAACTATTTTTTTATGGTATCATAATAATTAGCTGGTACTATCATATTTGTTCACTTGATTGTATTCCCTGGCCTCCTGCCAAGGATCATTCTTCTTTCTAAAACTAGCAAGTATTACTGGCTCTACCAAAATATTTGGAACACAAAAGATCCTAAAACCCCAATCAAATTTAAGAGGACATCAATTAGGCTGATAAAATTGAGAGGCGTGGTTTGACGCCGTAGTAGATAGATATTCAGCGAGTATTGCAGGCATTGATTTATTGTTTCTCTTATAACATACTGGTAAATCCAATTTAAATTTGTATGTATGTTTATTATATTGTGTTGAGGTTGTTTCACCTTTGGTTAAGATGTCATATGTTATAGAATCATTTGGACTTTTTAATGATTCTGGCCAGATAATCTCAACAATTTTCTGTTTTAGGATTGTCTGCTTCATTGTTGTCTTGTTGTCCAGGAAAACTGGATGGAGCTTGATGTATATGATCAGCCAATTGGGTTAATTTAATTAGCATCTTTGAAGTTATTTTTGTGGGAATTTTGAAACTCCCTTGTGGACTGTACTTGCTTGTATGCTTTTTTGTTCTTTCGTTGATTTGTACTGAATTCTTCTTTGGCATTTGTCTAGTGAGAAGCAGCAATAAAGGAGGAAAAAATGATGGAACACAAAAGGAGCTGTGTCTCTGTTGATCAAGACAGTCTAACGTCTTTTGCATCAAAACGCCATAAGGCCAATCTGTCTATCTCCTCCAAGGTTTCTTATAGTCGCCTATATTTCTGCAATCTTCTCGTATTACACCTCTAAATTACGTTGGATGGTGCGAAGATTACCTTTATTGGTAATCTACAATGATCAATGGAAATTGGAAACAGTGAAATTATCATATGCTAATATTGTTTGCGATCGTATTACAAACCAGAGCACTTCTATGACTTAAACTGTTATTCCATTTTATATAAAAATTACTAAAGCAGCCCTTCAGCAGCATATAATTAACTACAGGAATCTAGAATATAAGCACCTCAAATATTGGAGATTTCTAGTTCATTTCGTTTTCCATTTAAAAAAATTCTTCCTCGGAGCTGTTTCCACATACACCCCACAGCAATTATTAGATTCTCAAATCGTTCTCGCTTAGGGGGCTTGATATCTATACTGACCAATAAGTTTAAGTTGTCTACTTAATTAAGTTGTGGATCTTTTCTTTTGCTGGCCAATAATTGGGATACGGAACTTATGAAACATAATTTGAGGTCTACTCGTTTGTTTGGCGCATCCTTCTTCATGTGGTGCTTGCTTTTCCATCTATAATACGTACTTTTGGGTGATAGGAGAGTAAAGAGAAGCTTGGTGAAAAAATTGCAGCTCTGCAACAGCTTGTTTCGCCATATGGGAAGGTATGACAATTTAATCTTTCTACTCAAAGCATAAGAGATATTTATTGCATGAGAAAAGGGAAGAATCAACATTTATCTGTTAATTTATTGCTGCATCTCACAAAAAAAGGAAAAAAAGTAAATGATTTTGTCAATGCTATATCAAAGGCTTTTGAGGTGGGTTTACAGTTAATGATAATATGTAGATACACTTTAAACTTCAGAGATGTAAAAGTGAATTATGTTGAAACTTATCATATTGATTCACTTTATCTCATGGCTTTGCCTAAAAAGTTTTTGATGTTAGTATTTTTCTGTGTCATTATAAAGCATTCTGGATTCATTGCAGACGGATACAGCTTCCGTTCTTCTGGAGACAATGGAATATATTAGCTTTTTGCACGAACAAGTCAAGGTTTGGCCTTCCCTTTCTTTGCTTTAAAATTACTTTACTGTTTAATTTCATTTTCATTGGATGTCTTTAAAGGTACGTGCAGCCATCTACAGTCTAGCTCTAAATTATGCTGGCATAAAGGATATCCAGTGGCTAATCCTCATATGTTACTTTACCTTTCCAAAAGTGTCCAAATTTTATTGACATCTAAATGAGAGCCTATCGGAATGCTTATTATTAGTTGTTCGGTTCAAATTTGAGCACGACAGACTTGCAACAGCATTTACAGCTACACGTTGCAATATTATTTTTCATTGCAAAAATTTTCGCACTTGTAACTGAGTCTTCTTCCTTATGGGTCAATGCTTTTTCTATTCTATACAACATATGGAGATGTATCCTGTCATTGGTTAAGATAATATGGAGATTTAAACTGCAGATTTTATGCTTTATCTTGTGAGAGGCTACATTTGATTGTTAATAAGCATTAACATATCGTTTTGAATAATGTGCAGAACCGTGCTCACTCCCACTAATTATTTTTAATTTTTGGAAAACATAATTCTTTTTCTTAAATATGTAAAGCATGTAGAGTCTGTATCTACTACTCACATTGGGCTTTTAGAATGAAGCTTATTTGAAATTTGACATGTGTTTGGTTGTGGAATTGAAACATCTTAAATATCTATAGAGTTTACTTTTCCTTTGAGTGAGAATTGGAAGTCATTTATTTCTTTTAAAAGTTTGGAGTTCTTTTAGAATATAAAATTACCTAATCTAAAATTGGCTGATTTGCAATGTGCTTTGTTCAATGCCTACACAGATTTTAATTAAACTCATTTACAAATTGACGGAATTTGATTAGTAAACTCTAAAAGGAATGGTTCCATTTGAGCTTCCAAAATGGGTCTAAATGTTTTCTTCTTGGGATTAATCAAAGCCCGTGATTGGTAACTCTTAACCAGTTTGAGTTCCTCTTTAACTTCTATTGGGCTTCATATACTAGGAATCTTAATTACAGACCGTTAAATTGTTGACTGGTTGGCATGTTTAGGCCGTGACCATTTGCTTGGCTAGTATTCAAAGTTCAAATTTGCTATTCTGAACTGTAACTTCACAAGTGTAAGGGATGTTTTGACAATGTTTGGACTTTGAACTCATTTGGTCATGGTTTTGTTGGTGGTTTGCAGGTATTGAGTGCTCCATACCTCCAGAATACCCCCACAGCTCAAATGCAGGTGAGCATTAGTTGGTCAGACTGCTCGGATTTTATTGTCAAGTTTGAGAATTTTTCTTTTTTCTTCTTTAAACAGAAGGAAAATAGGATTTACATTTCGGATGTAACTGTGCCTGGTTTGATTTTGATGGAATGTTAACATTACATTTATTCATGACATGGGAACTAATTTTATTAGAGTAATTAGCCAAGTTTATGCCTGAATTGTACCTGAATTTTGTTTTATGCCTTTGCAAGGAACTAGAACAGTACAGCCTGAGAAGCAAAGGTCTATGTCTTGTGCCAATATCATATACTATTGGAGTTGATAGCAGCAACGGTGCGGACATATGGGCCCCCATCAAGACCAGTTCCCCTAAATTTCAGAGGGCTGCCTTACATGAATCATTGGTACAGTCCATTGTTGAGCATCAAAAGAGCTTCGGAGGTGGACTAGCAGGTAGATATGGTGGCGGAGCATACGACTCTCCACTTCTCTGAAAGTAGGATCTGTGAACGGTCATACTGCTCATCTAGTTACAGTTCAAAAACTAATCTGGTTTCAAGTTGACAATGGTATGAGTATAGTGCATGTTCTTATTCTAATCTTCCAAAAATGTATATGATGGATATGTAGTAGTGTAGTAATCATAGTAGTGAGTGAATACAGGAAGGGGAATTTCATGACTAACAATATTGGCTACCAAGTGTATGAATTAATGTTACTATAATTGAGTTATCTTCTACTCAGAAAGCTTGTTCTTTTACATATATATGGAATCTACAAAATTTTATATTTATGAAATCTACTTGTCAAGATTTATCAAACAAGATTAATATAGAATATGACATTGTGTGAAAAATTGAAATTTATCAGTTTTTCACAGTTTTTGTGAAGTATTTATAATATGGAAAATGCCTTAGACCCCCTTTTTTTCCCACCCCCACGTGGGGGATGGTGATTGAAGGAAAAGAAAAAAATAAAATAAAATTCTGACCAATGGGGTGCCAGTGGGGGTCGTGGGGGTGACCCCCATTGGGGGTCTCAATATATATATTTTTTAAAACTTAAAATTTAACAATTTCTTTGTTTGAGAAATTTTGAACTTTTGCACATTAATTGTGAAAATTTATGACAACCAATAAATTTTTTAATTTTTTAAAAGATGTTATGAAATTGCATAGTTTTTATTGAGAAATTTCTTCAATCTTTTTTCTTCAAAATTCTATATTGAATACTTATTTGATAGATCTATGCTTATAGAATGAAAGTCATGAAATTTTAAGTTTTGAAACAGAAAAAGTACCCAATTCACAAGTCAATTTTGTGCACAACAGACCACCATAAGCACAACATGCATCCCAAAATATAAAAAAGAAGAAAACTTGCATCTAGACTGAATTATTACATAATATATAATTCAGTGAAGCTATTATTACATAATTTTGTGCACAACAGACCTTGTTATTCAGTCAAGTTATAGACTTATTATTACATAATATTTGAAACTTAAAGAGGTACTATATGATAGAAGATCAAACACCACCACCCTCCCAAAAAAAACCCATAAAACAAACATGCTTACTCAATCCAGGACTAGGCATGGCTTACTATTATTTTGACAAGCTAGTATGTAGTGTGGTGTGTCAAGGCATGCAGCATTATGAGAAATGTTTGCTGCAGCAATCAGAAGTTGGGCGCGCCTTAAAAAATGGATAGGCAACCATGGCAACTGTGGGCATCTTCTCTTGGAGGGAAATATCTTTGTTTTTATCGGCAGCAGCATCAATGGTGTTGGTAGGAATTGGAAGAGCTTCTTCTTCATGGGCATCAACAGCAATGGCAGGGATGAAATGAGATGGACCGCCTCTTGCCATAGTCATCACTATGAGGCTCAAAGCGATGATCATAGCAAGAATCACTTTCTTAGCCATGGAAACCTTCTCTGTTTTGGTTTAATAAGATTTTCTCTCTTTGCTTTGCTAATCAAAAAATTATACGTATATAGATAGATCAATTCTCGACCATATCAAAATCTTATTATATTATATTTTGTTTTTGTTATTACATTGCAATAACAAAAGACTGCAGCCCAAAGCATATTAGACAGCTGCTCTGAAGATGAATATATATATATATATATGTATTTGATAAATTTAAGGTAATGATGTGTTTGTGGCCGTCTTTTATCTTTTTGACATTGCAATACACACGAAGTCTGCAGCCGAAAGCATATTAAAACAGTGAGTTGAAAACATCGATGTTTATTTGTTCATATCGTTGCCACTGTTTTTTTCAATAGAAACCATACATCTGAAAAATCAATTGCACAATGTCCATTTTTGATCTTCTATTTTAAGTCCTAGATAAAAGAAAACAAATGCAATTAGTGATAATAATAATATAAAAAAATGCAATGTATTCCCATTTAATGATGTAATCGAGTTTTATTTGGTAGTTGAGAAATAAGAGTTGACATGTCTGCCCTTTCTTTAAGCAGGTATTATTCGAGAATATAGATTCTCGATAGTGTATTGTCTATAGTGCTTCAAAACAAGGTTGTTTTGAAAAGAGGAAGAGGGCAACTTTGGTCAGAATTTTTTTTTTTAAATGCACTACAAAAGAAAGGGATAGGTTCTCTTGTGGTCGTTGTTGGGCCACCACTAATATATTTTGTAATTTTTTATTTATCGAAAGTACTATATAAATAACGTTACAAGGTGATTATCTAATAATTTTTCCTTCTTGTATATGTAGAAGAACAAAGGACATAAATTCTAATTTAGAAGCAGCAAACGTATACACTAATAAATATTTTGAAAACAAAGTACTATTAATTATAATATCAATTTTTACTAGCGTAGGAATACAAAAAATTGAGAAAATTTTGATCTTACTCTTTCTTTAACAAAAATTGTAATAAGTTATGTGGGGATATATTTTCTGAGTACCAACATGTGGCAAGGTGACGCCGACGTGTCAGCCGAGGTGCCACGTGTCCTGGTCGTGATGCCGAGGTGATCTCGGTTAGGCCGAGGTTATCTCCGAAGATATCGGAATCTGAGATAAGTGGATAAGGGACAAGAGTCCTAGAATGAAGAGGGAACTCAACCTGGATATGGACAAGAGTCCTAGATTGGGAGAAGACTTCAGTTTGGGTAAAGATAAAACTCTTAGAGAGTTTATCCTCACTGGGAGTCCCAGATTAGCAGTAATCCTGAGTCCATTGGAGTTAGACTCTCATTGGGACTGGGATTGAGTTGGCTATAAATAAGAGGCACCCCATGGGTTTAAGGTATGCTTTTGATACTCAAGCTTGTGAGTTGAATAATTGATTTATCTTTGAGAGATATACTGACTTGATCGTCGGAGTGCCCCCGGGTGGACGAACCACCGCGGGATTCTTATATTTCTGTTATAGGTCAGCCAGGTGCCATCTATTCTGCCGGTGCTCTCCAGTTGACTACTAAGCGGGCAGTGTGGTCAGAAAATCACCCACACAAGTTAGATTCATAAATTATAGTGTAGCGCGTATAGACATAGAGCGTGAAAGGTTGGAGATAATATTAAAATTTTATAAAAAAAATTAGAGGGTCAAGGCTATATAGTTTGTGATGTAGACAGAATTTCAAAATTATATATTTTATTTTTTTATTTTAATATTTGATTAGGACTATTATTTAAGACTGGATCATTTAGTTTTCTGTTTATTTGTGTCCATAAAATAATTCATAGTGGATATTGTGATTTAGTGGAAAGATAAAAAAAAAATGCGGAATTTTTTTTAAGATATATGATATTATGATTTTATAAAATAAATGATATGCAATATTTTCATAATGGTTAAGGTCCCTCAACATTTTCACAGAAAATTCAAAAAAAATTCCCCAAATTCAGAGAAATTTCGTTCCCGACACAAAGAAATTTCATCGAAAGAACTTAACTAATAAAAAAAAAAAAAAAAAATCTTGAATCTCTCATACTACATAAAGTTGGAGATGGATGTTTCACTAATTTTTTCAAAATAAATTACAAAATCATGAAAAAGTTTATAAATTCAATTATTAAAATTGATGAGTTTTATCGTTCATTTGTAATTTATTTAAAAAATATGCACTGAAGTATAATTTCCCCTTATTCATAATATATAGTTCCAATGAGAGAATTTTCTTCTTATTCCTATAATTCTGGTAATTTTAAAATTCAATAGATTTGCAGAAGAGTTGTGATTTTCTTGTTGCTTCATACTGTGTTCTTCACGTTTTCCAGCTGCATTAGTTTGAATAATTAATAATTAATATTAGTATAATAAAAAAATACAAAAAAGCATGTAAAAAAATAAAATAAAATTGGGAATCACAATCCTTCATTGTTTGACATGCTATGAGACATTTCACAAACTAATTTTGAGTGCTTTTCACTTTCAACATTGACATGAAAACCTGAATTATTATTTTTTTGTGGGGAGTTCTTTTGATTTCTCTTCCATGAGATATGCTTTTGCGATCAAATTAGAAGTTGAAACTGAAGCTTACATGTGGTAAAAACATGTACATTGAAAATGTCACGAATTTAATTCAGATTATGCTGCACGATCCGATTAATACCCAAAAATGGCAAGAAGGTTTTCACTTATTCACACATGCTCTAACAGACAATTTTATCACAATTATTTAAATAAATATTGAAGTCATGGAGGAGACGCATACAAATTATTCAGTCATGCTTTAGACTGAATTATTACATAATCTTTAACACACTTAAAAAAGAGGCACTAATAGAAGATCAAACACCTTGCAAAAACAACATAAAAAGAAACAAACATTTCCAATATACCCTCCAGGACTAGTATTTATATAGTATTGGGTTTTCATTGAGAATTGAAGAAGCTAGTAGTGTCAAGGCTTGCAGCATGTCTGGATATATTGGTCGCAGCATGAAGTTGGGCGCGCCGTAAATAATGGAAAGGCCATGGAGGCAGCCGGGCGAGCCCTCAACAATGGATAGGGGTGGGCAATGGGCTTATCGGATTTGATGGAAAGAGGTTCTTCATGGGCAGTAGTAGTAGTAGTTGCAGCAGGGCAGCAGTCAGTGATTTTTGAGTTGCAGCAAGGGATGAATGGAGCTGGAGCCTCTGCCATTGTCATCATCACTATAAGGTTCAAAGTGATGATAGCAACAATCACTTTCTTAGCCATGGAAACCATATCTCTCTCTCTCTCTATATATATATAGATTGATGGTCTTGCTAAGTGTGTCTGTGGGAGGAAGAATTGAGGGGAATGAAAACCATTATATATAGAGATGGGATGGGAGGCAAGGGTGCATCCAACCTTCTCCACTATATTTCACTAGTAGGAAGGCATTGGTAGATTCATCAAGTTGAAATAAAGGCACTCGGTTCAAAAGTCTAAATTTAAATTTTTTTTGCCTAAAGGTTAATGTGTGAAATTATTATGTCTATAAGGACATACTTCTACGCAATGGCTAAATTACCCCTCATATATTTAAAATCGCGTCTGTTGTCCATCAAATCCATCTCTCTCTCTCTCTCCCCTCTCATTGTTCTCTATCTCTCTCTCTATCTGTTCTCTCTTTTGCATGTTTTCTTTCGTCTGCTCTACAGCTTCTCTCTACGTTTCAATGCCCATGGCTTTGCCTACTTCGCCGTTGTCACCTACAACGACGTCCCTATCTGGAAGGTTGGCAGTGGTTCTGGCGCTATCGACTCCTCCGCCTTTTTCCAGTTCCTTACCAATGGCAACCTCCTCCTCATATATTCCTCCGGTGCCATCGTCTGGCACTCCAACACAGGGCCGGCCCTAGGGCATAGGCCACAAGGCCATGGCTAGGGCCCCTCAAAATAGACTCAAAAAAGGGGCCCCCTCCTATTATAATTCAGTATAATATATTAAGTATGTTTTAAGTCTAAAAAAATTAAAAAAGATCCAAACTAACTTAAAATAAATTGACTCATTAAAAACTAACTTAAAATAAATTAACTCATTAAAAATTGAAAGGCCATTCAAAAAAATTAGCATTGTTATTCATTGAAAATAGACCCAAAAAAGGGGGTCTCTTTTATTATAGTTTAGTCTATTTTATTAAGTAAATTTTAAGTCCAAAAAAAATTAAGGAAGACCCAAATTAACTTAAAATAAATTAATCCATTAAAAAATTGAAAAGCCCATTTAAAATAATTAGTATTGTTATTCATTGAAAATGATTTTGCAAAAAAATTAGATTATACAAGTATGATTGATTTATTTGCTTCTAAAAATACAAGAAGAGTAAGAATTAAGCGATACTTATTAGTTATTGTAATGTAATGTTAAGTATTTTTTGTGATTTTGACACAAATCTTTTATCCTTTACTTTCAAATTTTTTTTCATTCAATGAAAAAAAAAATGTGAAGGGCCCCAGAAATTTATTAATTGATTATCGGCTTTGGACCCCGAAAATCTTAGGACCGGGCCTGCTTCAACACCGCAGCCCCACCAGCTTGGGTAACATTACCCTCCCTCCACCGCAGCCCCACCAGCTTGGGTAACATTACCCTCTCTCCAGATCTGGAAAAATGGACAACCAATCTGTGTTGATCTCGCTGCCACTGCTCCTTCGTCGATTTGTGTTGATCTTACCGCCACCTCCATCTCCGATCTGCCTCTCTCTCTTTCTTCCAGAGCCTCAGCCACCGTAGTTAGCGTCGCCGGAGCACTTTGAGCGATTTGGATGATTCCGACGATGGAAAAGATCATGAGAGGAAGATGAAGAGGTTGACTTCGGACAAGGACATTTTTTATAACATTTTTGTTCTAAATTGCAGGGGCTGTTGATGTTTTGCCCTACATTGAAGCCAATCTGAAGAAGATTGTTGCTAGAGTTATAGAAAAAGCTAAAGAGATCTGTCTCAGCTGGTCGAACATGGTAGAGATCTGGTTGGACCAGATCTGGTAGCACCTCTGCGATTTCTGGAAATCTTTTTTTTTTTTTTGTTTTTTTTTGTGTGATTATTTGTGGTTATCTCTCTATATGTGTGTGTGGTTATCTGTTGTAGTGCTTTGAACAGATAGGTTGTTGTTGTTGATGATAATGATGCTGATGTTGTTGTTGATGAAGTTTGGTTTGGAATAGAGTGGAGAACAGATAGGTTGAAATTTTCTTCTATAGCTAGACATTCAAAGCATTGGAACTGTTGGTGATAATTACAAATAAAATACCAAAAAATACAAATAATAAAAATTACAATAACTATTGTAATGGCTGAAGCGCGGGAAAATCGCTTTCTTTAAGGAGATTCAAGCCCTCTGCGGTTAGGCAAAGCCTTACACCGGTGAAGTAGAAAAAACCTTAACTTGTCCCCCCAGGATACAACAGCCCGACTAAGTCGTATGGTTCACCAATACTGCACAATTGGTTGAATCCAAAACTTTATCACATACACCATTTTTTATTTGCCTGATAATCTCACACAAACATAATAAAGCACCAAAAACTTATTTTCTCCTGTTCCAAGATAGGAGATTAGCTCAATTTATAGAAGATGAAACTTGGTGGACAAGTTTCTTGGAGGATTCTTCTTGGAAGTTGTTTGGAGGATAAGTATGAAGACTTGAATCTTGGAAGACTTGAAGGAGACTTGACTAGGCAAAGACTTGGAGGATAAGAATATGAAGGAAATTGGTAGGTAACTTCCTTGGAAGACTTGAAGACTTGTAGAGAAAAACAATGAAAACTTGGAGGGAAATAAAACAAATCAAACCAATAACACATTATAATATTAAAATATTTGCTAACAGGAACAAATAAGGGAGGGGAGAGGAGATGAGAGAGAAGTTAGATATGGAGAGTAAAAATTGAACAAATAGATGATTCTATCTATTCAATTTTATGAGTGTAATGTGAAATTTTGTTGTTTACAAAGGTTCAAGTTCATTTTTAACAGATAAAAAAAATTATAGAATTTCAACAAATAATTTGAATATGTAGAATTTTGAATAAATAAATTTCAACAGATAAATTTTATATGGATAAATATTTGAACAAACAAAAGAAATTTTAATTGAAAAGATTAAAAAATTAAATAGATAGGATAAAAAAATTAAACAGATAGAAAAAAAATTTGAATAGATAAATATATTTTGAACATATTGTCAACAAGAAATAAAAAGGATTAAAAAAAAAAAGTCAAAGAATAAAATTGAAACAAAATGTCTTTTAAGATTTCTCACCAAACTATTTTACAAAGTATGAATCTTTCACCAACAAAAAAATAAAAAATAAAAAAAATCACTGGACCTAATGTCTTGGACAATTTCTAGAGTAGATTTTTTACTAATTTTCTCTTAAATAGATTAAATAGTTATTAGAATATTATCATTTATGAATATAGATTAATTGATCTAATAAAAAATTATAAGAGATTTGTCTTAATCTAAATATGCTACCCACTTTTAAATTACGCTTCTTGATCTGAATTTGAGTTGAGTTCAAAAAATTACTGGTTTGAATTTTTTGAATTAAATTTTTTGAAAATTGAATTTTTAGTTTTTAGTTTTTTGTATTTTTTTGTTTTTTAGTGAATATTTTTAAAATTTTAAATATTTTTTTTACTTTTAGATGTACTTTACTTAGATGTATCTAAAAAGTAAAAAATATGTGAAAAATATTTTAAAAAATTAATAAATATATAAAAATATACTGAATTCTCGTATTTTTTTTTTTATATTTTGGTATTTAGTGAATTTTTAAAAGATTTTTTTCACAAAAATTGTACTTTTTATGTGTATTTATGTTAGGTGTGTCTAAAAATGAAAAAAAAAAATTGCTTAAAATTTTGAAAAAATTTAGTAAAACAAAAAAATATGAAAAATAAGAAAGTAAAATTTTCTAAAAAGTATTTTTGAAAAATCAAGCAAAGTGATGAGATTTAAAAGAGTGTTTAAAGTTAATTCATTTAGGGTTGGACTTTTCTCTCACGTTGAGTTTCCAATATAAGAGAACTTGAGGGACTTATAAGGCCAAACATGAGTCCCATTTCGATGATCCGAATAGTTCATTTTGTATTTAATATTTTTTTATTATACATTTCAAAATATTTTTTTTTACATCAAATAATAAAATAAAATGATAGAAATTAATGATTATTAAATTTCATTAAAAACTCTTTTAAGATCAACACGATATGTAAATAAATGAGTTGGGCTTTCCTTAAGTTGAGATCTCAATATGAGAGAACTTAAGGGGTCCGTAAGGCCTACTACAGGTCTCATTCGATGATCCAAACAGTTCATTTTGTAGGACTTTTAATGTATATCATATATGAAAAAATTTAGGTCAATCCGATAATCGTAACTTTTCATTTTGTCTCTTATCTATAAAAAAGTGATGGTCTATTTTAAATATATATTTGTCGTTCATTTTTTCAAAGATAAGTGCAATAAAATGAAAAAATTACAATTATTATATCAAATTAAATTTTTTTCATGGATAATACACATTAAGAGTCCTACAAAATAAACGATTCGGATAATTGAAACAGGACTCATAATAGGCCCTATAAGCGCCTCAAATTCTCTCATATTGAGATATCAACATGAAATAAGCCTAACCCATTTGTTTACGTATCATATTAATCTTAAAAGAGTTTTTAATGAAATTTAATAAACATTAATTTCTATCATTTTATTTTATTATTTGATGTAAGAAAATATTTTAAAATTTGAAAAAATAAATATTAAATTTAATGATAAGTGTCTTTTAGATTGGAGTGAAAGTATTTTTTTTATTTTTTATTTTTTTAGATTGGCAGGAGTGATAAGAACTAATATATATATATATATATATCATTTTCTTATGCCTTGGAAACAATTGTTAACGACAAGCATCATCAATCTATAAATGAGTTGACACAATGTGACACACCTGGAATTGGCAACATCAAAATCAAGGGAGGCCTTGGCTAGGGCTCCTCGTAAACGACCAAATTACAACATCAAAATTAACAACCCTCTATCATATGTATCATTGTTAAATTTTATTAATACAAAATTTAGTAATGTTAGAAATTTATAAATTTTATGTAAAAATATATGGAGAATAAGAATTGTGTGATTGAAATTAATTTCATACATGAATCCTACTATATAAGAATTGAATTTAAATTACCCATCACAATTTAAAATAAATTTCTTGATATTTTTTTCTAAGTCTATTTTTTTGGACAAAATTAATTAATAAAGAAATCATAGACCAGGTTGTATTGTATCCAGTGCCGTTCAAATCGACCAAGTTGTTAGGTAAAAATGAGGTGATTATTACTATGATAATATGTGACATTGTCCAAAAACCACAAAAGAATTAATGCTGGATTCAAATCCAAATCCAGATCCTAGTCTCTATCTTGTCTAGTTTGTGTTGGTGGATTTTGTGTATGTAGAAACTCTATCTCTATGTTCTATTTCCTTTATACATATTCTAGCAGTTTTGATTCTCCTCAATAAAAAATTAAAAAAAAAATAATAGTAATAAATCTGGCTTCAGATCACACCCAAAAAACTTGGTGGGTACTCAAAATTTAACATTTATGGCCAATATTCACTCAAAATGTGCCCCATAGTAGAATTTTAAATATAATCATAGATATAAAATTCTTGTAAAAATAAAAAATAAAAACAAAACAAAATATATATATAAAAAAAAAACTCTCCAATCATATAAGAAGGGTAGTACAATATTAGAATATTTACCAAAGGAGAAATTTCTGGCGTGCACTCCTAAAACGCACACCGTAAGAAAAATACAATATTTTGTGATAAAAGTTACAACTATTTGTATAATATTTATTATGAAATGATAGAGAATAATAATAATGCTAAAACATGTTGGAAAAAATAGATTTTTGGTGACTTTAATTAAATATTAAAGTGGGTCCCAACCATCTACTGTGTTGGATCCAAGTAGGTCTAGATACTTTGCAATGAGATCTTTACACCATAAAAAGAATGGTCAAAAACCATTGAGAATTGAATAAGAAATTACCTCATGAAATTGGCTTCATGAAAAAGACATTGGAATTAGTGTGTAACATCTATCTCACATTGATTGTAGAGGAATGCATTGAAGAGTATTTAAATCCCTTTTTTGGCTAAAGGGTGTGAGCCCTTTGCGCATCAAAAATTTTCAACTTTCCGAAAGAAGTGTAACAACCCTCGTACGGATTACCGGTTAACCACTGAATTACGTACTGATTACTGCTAAACCGAATTGATAATGACTGATAATTGACTTAACTGAAGTACTGAATGAACTGATTGAAATCGAAACTGAAATTGAATAAGTTTATCTATTGAATTGCATATTGCATCTGTTCGATTATTTGATTATCTGTTTGAGTTCATATGTTTAAACTGCTAATTAGAGGCCTTATCGGCGGCCGAATTAGGAATCGTTTTGTGTTTTATAATCCTCACGATTTATGTGATTTTATGATATATTTATCTGAAAATTGATTAGGAATGATTAAATTAGATTTAAGCGAGTTAATTACCAAGATTGACTTAATTACCACATTGCCATAGCTAGTGGACCTTTGTTTATTCAAATATATTGTGCCTTATTACATCTAGATCACCATTTGATCAGCCCTTTTCTTGCTCATAACCGACCAAACTAGAGAGAGTGAAGGAGAAGAGAGAGAGTTGGACTCAAATTGTTGAATTTGCTTGGAAATTGCTTAGAATTGAAGTATAATTGGCATAATCTAGCTTCCACACCTTGAAATTGACACTCTAGGTAAGGAAATCATCTTCTTCTTGTTGTCTTGAGCTAAATCTTGCATATATCATGGTTATAGAGAACTTGAGTCTTGATTTTGTTCATAATTGTTGAATTAGAGCTCCATTGTTGCATGCATGGTCATTTTGGCGTATTTTGAAGTTAAATTCTTGGAGAATTATACATGCATGTCCATGTCTTTGTCATAGTCCATGTTTCCACATTGTTTTCAAAGATTGGAGCTCAATAGAGCAAGATTTGAACCTTGAATTTGGTTAAAAGCTCATGCATGTCATGTTTGCATGTTGTTCTTGAAAATTTGTTTGAAATTGAGTTTAATTGAAACACCCTTGGGCCTTGATTTCTTAAATTGAGCTTTAAAACGTGTTATTCTATGTGTTTGAAAGAGTTTTCCAGAAAATGGGCCCAAGAGGATCGAATTGGGAGCATCAAAGTTGAGTTTTGAATTTGGAACACAACCTGCATTTTTCCATATTTTTGTCTTCCGCTCGAGCGGGGGAAGTGCCGCTCAAGCGGGGAAATCAAGCTCTCAGCATTTTTTTGACCTGTGTTGCAGTCCGCTCGAGCAGAGAAATGCGCGCTCGAACGGAGAAATCGAGCATCCAGCATCTTACACTGTTCATCAGTCCGCTCGAGCGGAGGAATGTGCGCTCGAGCGGAGGATTGTGTGTCACGCTCGAGCGGGGACCTTTGTTTTTCTTGTCCGCTCGAGCGGGGAAACCTGCGCTCGAGCGGAGACCCTGTTTCACTGAAAATTCTGAAATTGTTCCTATGCGCATCTTTGCATCCTCGTTCCATCCTAGGCATTCTTAGGCCTAGTTTAAGACATCTCAATGAGGATAGATGTAGAACACACCGAGGCATAATAGGGAGTTAATTATTATACTTCCCAACTGTTAAACTTAGAGTGTGTTCAATTTGTTAACTGTTTAGGGTTGGCTCTCGGGGACGCGCTCTAGCTGCTATTAGCCCAATCTCTGTGAGTAACAATTGTGTAAAGATATGTTCAAAATGGTTATCTTTTGAATACTGAAATGAATTGTTTATTGAACTGATATTGTTACTGAATGAATGTATGTCCTGTATTCTGAACTGTATTGTGGCATCCTTAGCATTGACTGTTACTGTTACAGAGCTCTGTCGGTTCCCTTGTGGAACCATACTGTTTACTGATTGATGGCCATTACTACTGTTGGGTCTGTTAAGACCCGGTCCTTTTGGACCTACTGTTTATAGGCTAATGGGTGTACCACATATGACTGATTGACTGAAATATTAAAAGACTGAAATACTGCTTAATGAACTGATTTCATTACTGTAAGGACATTCATTCATAACCCCTTTACGCATTATGTTATTCACTGGGCTTTAGCTCACTGTTTATATATATATGTAGGTTCTCAGCAGCCAGACCGGAGTTAGGAGCGTGGGTCGGTCTCTAGTTTTGTCAAGCCAGCCTATGTGCCTCACCGCGAGGTTCCGAGTTGCCATGCTATGGCTTGGGGTGTTTTTGTGTTCTCATCGGTCTCCTTACTGTTTTGTATAGACTGTCTACTGTTTTACTGTACTGTTACCGAGGGATTAGGTCCCCGTACTGAATGGTTGTATATGATTGTATAAACTGTACCGTTCTGAACTGTACGAATGCATAAAAAATGTTTTTGGCATACAGATTTTCACAGCTCAATGGACACTAGTTACTTATTGTATTGGCTTCCGCCAGGCCCTGTACTCTGTTTAACTGTATTACTGTTCAGTAGGCCTTCGGTAATCTCGGATTACTGGCCAGTTACGGTGCTAAACCTATAGGGCCGGGTTTGGGTCGTGACAGAGTGGTATCAGAGCGATAGTTAACCACGAGTTATACCGCACACACGTGTCCAAATGAGCTATACGGTGTCCTAGAAAAGCAATTAGGGCATCTCATGAACTTGAAAAGTGTGTGCTTATGACTGACTGATTATATGTTAAAATGTTAAACTATTTAATGATACAACTGCTTATAATGATAACTGTTATAACTGCTTATAGTGAAATGGATAATGCAAATGAACCTGAATCATCATCCTCTGAGGCCAGAATGGCCAGACTTGAACAAATGATGGGACTGATAATTGAGAGACTAGATCAACAACCGAACCAACAGCCCCCACCTCCTCCTCCTCCGGTGCAATCGGAACAGAATGTACAGAATGTGAATGCTAATGAGGTGGACATTATTGCACTGACCCATAAGTTCAGCAAGATGAAACCGCCGTCCTTTCAGGGAGGCTTAGAACCGCTAAAGGCTGAAGCTTGGGTGCTTGAAACAGAAAAGTTGTTTGAAATGTTTCCGTGCTCCGAAGCCAATAAAGTACTGTTAGCAACCTTCACCCTTCAGGAAGAAGCAAGAAGGTGGTGGATGTTGACCCGCGATGCGAATACTATTGTGACTTGGACTCAGTTCAAGGAGTCCTTCTTTGAAAAGTATTTTCCCCAGTGCATCAGGGACAGAAAAGTAACAGAGTTTGAACAACTGAGACAGGGCAAAACGTCTGTTGCCGAGTATGAGAAGAAATTCACTGAACTTGCTAGATATGCACCCCATATGGTGGACACCGAATATAAGAAGGCCAGAAGGTTTGAAGGAGGCCTTAGTGCTGCTATACTGGACAAAATAAGTGTCTTGAAACTACCAACTTTTGTGGGCGTTCTCGACCGGGCATTGATGGCCGAGACGAATATTGTAGCAGTGAAACAATCTGAAACACCAACAACTGAGTGGCAAGGTAAAAGGTAGGGTTTTAAATTCAAGAAAGGCAAGCATAACCCAGCAACCAAGAAACAGAATACGGGGTCGACGACTAGCCCCAGCCAAGGGAGTGGGTTTACTCCACCCTGCTCTGTATGTGGTAATAAGCACAAAGGGGTTTGCTATCAGATTTCTGGAGCTTGTTTCAGGTGTGGCAAGGTGGGTCACAGAATTAAAGACTGTCCCTCTGCCCCGCAAGCCAGTAGTAAAGCTGCACCAAGCGCAGCAGCATCAGCTGCAACGCCAAAACCGAACCCCAAAGCTACCGGGAAAGAGCCTATGAGGCAGGGCCGAGTGTTCGCCCTAGTACCGGGAGACGTGCAAAACACTGAGACTGTTGTGTCAGGTATCCTCTCTATCTGTGCTCAAAATGCTTATGTATTGATTGATTCGGGGTCTACACATTCTTATGTGTCGCATGCTTTTTCGCATAAATTGAATAGACCCTTAGAACCCATGAACTATCTGCTAGCTGTATTATCACCTGTTGGGGGATCCATGACATGTGCATATATGTATCCTGCTTGTGAGATTATTGTTGGGGATATGCACTTATTTATTGATTTACTGCCATTGAATATTGATCACTTTGATGTAATATTGGGGATGGATTGGTTACAAAAATATCATGCCACTATTTACACACCGGGTTTACCTGAATTTGTGTTTAATGGGAGTGGAGTAGTACCTCCTCCGTATCTGATTTCTTCTGTAAAAGCTGTTAAACTGATTAGAAAGGGGTGTAAAGGATATCTGTGTTCTGTGCTAACTGTGCCTACTGATGATAGTGTTAAAACTGATGTGAATTGTATTCCTATAGTCAGAGAATTCCCAGATGTATTTCTAGATGATTTGCCAGGGGATTTGATTGACAGGGAAATTGAATTTACTGTAGATGTGATTCCGGGTACACAGCCGATATCTAAAGCTCCTTACAGAATGGCCCCAACTGAACTGAAGGAATTGAAAGTGCAATTGCAAGAATTGTTAGACAAGAAGTTCATCAGGCCCAGTACTTCACCGTGGGGTGCACCTGTTTTGTTTGTGAAGAAGAAAGATGGCTCACTGAGACTGTGTATTGATTACCGCGAACTGAACAAGGTAACTGTAAAGAATAAATATCCATTACCGCGTATTGATGATTTATTTGACCAGTTACAGGGTGCACAAGTGTTTTCCAAGATTGATCTCAGATCAGGGTACCATCAACTGAAAGTTAAACCAAAAGACATTGATAAAACTGCTTTTAGAATGAGGTATGGCCACTTTGAATTTCTAGTTATGCCGTTCGGAGTTACGAATGCCCCTGCTGCATTTATGGACCTTATGAACAGAATTTTTAAACGATACCTTGATGATTTCATTGTAGTATTCATTGATGACATACTGATTTATTCTAAGACTAGAGAAGAACATGAACACCATCTGAGACTTGCCTTGCAAACCTTAAGAGAACAGAAATTGTATGCTAAACTGTCTAAGTGTGAATTTTGGCTTGATCATGTTATGTTTTTGGGGCATGTTATTAGCAAAAATGGAATTTCTGTTGATCCACAGAAAATTGAAGCTGTAGTGAACTGGCCTAGACCAACGAATGTAACCGAAGTCCGAAGCTTTTTGGGATTGGCTGGATATTACAGAAGATTTGTCAAAGATTTCTCCAAGATTGCCTTACCACTGACTCAGTTGACACAGAAAGGGGTATCATTTGACTGGACTGACCAGAGGGAATCAGCATTTCAAGAACTGAAAACTAGACTTGTGACTGCACCGATTCTGACTCTACCTTCAGGTATGGATGGTTACACTGTATTTAGTGATGCTTCTCATAAGGGTTTGGGGTGTGTTTTAATGCAGAATGGGAGAGTTATTGCTTATGCTTCCCGACAGTTGAGACCACATGAAAAGAACTACCCGACCCATGACTTAGAACTTGCTGTAGTAGTGTTTGCACTGAAAATTTGGCGTCACTACTTGTATGGAGCAACATGTGAAGTGTATACTGACCACAAGAGCCTGAAATACTTTTTCACTCAGAAAGAACTGAATATGAGACAGCGGAGATGGCTAGAACTGATCAAAGATTATGACCTATAGATTTTGTACCATCCGGGAGAAGCCAATACCGTTGCCGATGCATTGAGCCGAAAGTCAATTGCCAACTTAGCTTGTTTGCTGACTGGACAGAAAGAATTGCTTCATGATCTGGAAAAGTCTGAAATTGAGATTGTTTTGAGAGAACAAGGTGGAACTTTAGCTGCAATTTCTGCTCAACCAGCATTGATTGAGGAAATTAAAGAAAAACAACAACTTGATGATTTCTTGCAAAAGGTTATTGAAGAAAGAGATTCAAAACCGAGACCGGGGTTCAAATTTAAGAACAATGTTTTGAAATTTCAAGAAAGACTGTGTGTGCCAAATGACACTGAATTGAAAAGAAGAGTTCTGCAAGAAGGCCACAGTTCGAAGTTTTCGATTCACCCAGGGAATACGAAAATGTATCAAGATCTGAAACAGAACTTCTGGTGGCCAGGAATGAAGAAGGAAATTGCCGACTTTGTGTCCAAATGTCTTCACTGCCAACAAGTCAAAGCTGAATATCAACGACCTGCCGGATTACTGCAACCCTTACCCATACCAGAGTGGAAATGGGAGCATATCACAATGGATTTTATCGTTGGATTACCTCGCTCCAGAAAAGGTATGGACTCTATTTGGGTTATTGTTGATAGATTGACTAAATCTGCACACTTCCTACCTGTCAAGACAATTTATAATGCAGACAAATTGGCTGTTATCTATATTGACGAAATTGTGAGATTGCATGGAGTGCCTGTATCTAATGTTTCTGACAGGGATTCGAAGTTTACATCGAGGTTCTGGCAAAGCCTACAGACCGCATTGGGTACTGAATTGAGGCTGCGTAGTGCCTATCATCCTCAGACAGATGGCCAGTCAGAAAGGACCATCCAGACTTTAGAGGATTTACTGAGAATGTGTGTCCTTGACTTTCAGGGAAACTGGGAAAGTCATTTGCCGTTGGCTGAATTCGCTTACAACAACAGCTACCATTCGAGTATCGGTATGGCGCCTTTCGAGGCACTGTATGGCAGAAAGTGTAGATCTCCAATTTGCTGGGCAGAAGTTGGAGATAGGCCGTTGCTTGGGCCCGAAATTGTTTATGAAACGACTGAAAAGATAAAACTGATACAACAGAGACTGAAAACTGCACAGAGTAGATAGAAAAGTTATGCGGATGTTAGAAGACGGGATAGAGAGTATGAAGTGGGTGATCACGTGTTTGTGAAAGTGACACCCATGAAAGGCCAGACTCGTTTTGGAGTCAAAGGCAAGTTAGCGCCAAGATATGTCGGACCGTACCAGGTTATTGAGAAAATCAATCCGGTGGCGTATCAAGTTGCACTTCCTCCTGAAATGGAGCATATGCATAACGTCTTCCACATTTCGATGTTGAGAGACTATCTCCAGGATCCTTTTCATGTGATTGAGCCTACTCGTATCGTGTTGAGTGATGACTACACTTACGAGGAACGGCCTATACAGATTGTGAACCGACGGATCAAGAAACTGAGAAACAAAGAGATCCCGCTAGTGAAAGTTGATTGGCAGAACCATGGTGGTGTGTATGCCACTTGGGAAAGGGAAGATGACATGGCGAAAAGATATCCTGATTTGTTTCCACTGGATCCTGTTTTCTTCCAGACTGAAGGTAACTCGAGTTTAGAGGACTAAACTCCTTATAAGGAGGGGAGACTGTAACAACCCTCGTACGGATTACCGGTTAACCACTGAATTACGTACTGATTACTGCTAAACCGAACTGATAATGACTGATAATTGACTTAATTGAAGTACTGAATGAACTGATTGAAATCGAAACTGAAATTGAATAAGTTTATCTATTGAATTGCATATTGCATCCGTTCGATTATTTGATTATCTGTTTGAGTTCATATGTTTAAACTGCTAATTGGAGGCCGTATCGGCGGCCGAATTAGGAATCGTTTCGTGTTTTATAATCCTCACGATTTATGTGATTTTATGATATATTTATCTAAAAATTGATTAGGAATGACTAAATTAGATTTAAACGAGTTAATTACCAGGATTGACTTAATTACCACATTGCCATAGCTAGTGGACCTTTGTTTATTCAAATATATTGTGCCTTATTACATCTAGATCACCATTTGATCAGCCCTTTTCTTGCTCATAACCGACCAAACTAGAGAGAGTGAAGGAGAAGAGAGAGAGTTGGACTCAAATTGTTGAATTTGCTTGGAGATTGCTTAGAATTGAAGTATAATTGGCATAATCTAGCTTCCACACCTTGAAATTGACACTCTAGGTAAGGAAATCATCTTCTTCTTGTTGTCTTGAGTCTTGTTGTCTTGAGCTAAATCTTGCATGTATCATGGTTATAGAGAACTTGAGTCTTGATTTTGTTCATAATTGTTGAATTAGAGCTCCATTGTTGCATGCATGGTCATTTTGGCATATTTTGAAGTTAAATTCTTGGAGAATTATACATGCATGTCCATGTCTTTGTCATAGTCCATGTTTCCACATTGTATTCAAAGATTGGAGCTCAATAGAGCAAAATTTGAACCTTGAATTTGGTTAAAAGCTCATGCATGTCATGTTTGCATGTTGTTCTTGAAAATTTGTTTGAAATTGAGTTTAATTGAAACACCCTTGGGCCTTGATTTCTTAAATTGAGCTTTAAAACGTGTTATTCTATGTGTTTGAAAGAGTTTTCCAGAAAATGGGCCCAAGAGGATCGAATTGGGAGCATCAAAGTTGAGTTTTGAATTTGGAACACAACCTGCATTTTTCCAGATTTTTGTCTTCCGCTCGAGCGGGGGAAGTGCCGCTCAAGCGGGGAAATCAAGCTCTCAGCATTTTTTTGACCTGTGTTGCAGTCCGCTCGAGCGGAGACGCGCTCGAGCAGAGAAATCGAGCATCCAGCATCTTGCACTGTTCATCAGTCCGCTCGAGCGGAGTAATGTGCGCTCGAGCGGAGGATTGTGTGTCACGCTCGAGCGGGGACCTTTGTTTTTCTTGTCCGCTCGAGCGAGGAAACCTGCGCTCGAGCGGAGACCCTGTTTCACTGAAAATTCTGAAATTGTTCCTATGCGCATCTTTGCATCCTCGTTCCATCCTAGGCATTCTTAGGCCTAGTTTAAGACATCTCAATGAGGATAGATGTAGAACACACCGAGGCATAATAGGGAGTTAATTATTATACTTCCCAACTGTTAAACTTAGAGTGTGTTCAATTTGTTAACTGTTTAGGGTTGGCTCTCGGGGACGCGCTCTAGCTGCTATTAGCCCAATCTCTGTGAGTAACAATTGTGTAAAGATATGTTCAAAATGGTTATCTTTTGAATACTGAAATGAATTGTTTATTGAACTGATATTGTTACTGAATGAATGTATGTCATGTATTCTGAACTGTATTGTGGCATCCTTAGCATTGACTGTTACTGTTACAGAGCTCTGTCGGCTCCCTTGTGGAACCATACTGTTTACTGATTGATGGCCATCACTACTGTTGGGTCTGTTAAGACCCGGTCCTTTTGGACCTACTGTTTATAGGCTAATGGGTGTACCACATATGACTGATTGACTGAAATATTGAAAGACTGAAATACTGCTTAATGAACTGATTTCATTACTGTAAGGACATTCATTCATAACCCCTTTACGCATTATGTTATTCACTGGGCTTTAGCTCACTATTTATATATATATGTAGGTTCTCAGCAGCCAGACCGGAGCTAGGAGCGTGGGTCGGTCCCCAGTTTTGTCAAGCCAGCCTATGTGCCTCACCGCGAGGTTCCGAGTTGCCATGCTATGGCTTGGGGTGTTTTTGTGTCCCCATCGGTCTCCTTACTGTTTTGTATAGACTGTCTACTGTTTTACTGTACCGTTACCGAGGGATTAGGTCCCCGTACTGAATGGTTGTATATGATTGTATAGACTGTACCGTTCTGAACTGTACGAATGCATAAAAAATGTTTTTGGCATACAGATTTTCACAGCTCAATGGACACTAGTTACTTATTGTATTGGCTTCCGCCAGGCCCTGTACTCTGTTTAACTGTATTACTGTTCAGTAGGCCTTCGGTAATCTCGGATTACTGGCCAGTTACGGTGCTAAACCCATAGGGCCGGGTTTGGGTCGTGACAGGAAGGGAGCTATGGATGCTTCATAGGATGGGCTTGGTCCAAGTTGGTCCTTCGCCTATAAGGTGTGGGCTTGGGTGGTGGTGGTCCACCAAACTCTATATATTTTTTTCCAGACCTAGGGTTTGGTGTGGCTACTGCAGGATTATTATACACCGTGTATAATATGTTTGTAACTCCTGCAATATAGCAGAGGTTAATAGTGCATTAGTGACTAGCCATAAAGGCTAGAGGCTCCTCTCTCCCCTATACATGTATAAATTGAGACTCTCCTGTCAAGTCTCAATACATAAATTTTTACTTCCATTTTACAAGTCAATTTGTTAGAAAGTTCCTACAGTGAGATAGTGTTGTCACGGTTTTTGTTCGCTAAGCTAAACAGAGAGTGCTTCTGCCGTAGCTGATTTTTTGACCGTCGTATCCTGGGAGATAGACACCAGAATTCCTCAAGCACTTGACCTGTGAGGCGGCAAAAATCTGTTTTAAGGAAACTGCTACCGTACAAGCTTCAGTTTGCTTTCTTTACCATTTTATTGTATTAGGTATTTCTGTTATAATTTAATTATAATTCTCAGTATGTATTCTTGGTATATAATTTTGATTTATTCGTGAATCTAATTGTTTAATTTCACAACTTTGGACAATAAGACATACAGAAGCAACTTGTTGAGCTCAGCGTAGTCAACTTCTTGTTGAAGGAGTTGGGAGAGTTGGCAACTGGCTTGGCCTTCAAAGTAGTGAACACTCTCCTTGTTGCATTGAATGGAGAGAAGATCGTCTTCAAACCGTCCAGCTAATGGGTAGAATTCAATCAGTGTCTCTGCAAGTGATTTTTTTAGCAGATCAAGTCTTTCTGCTAATGGGTTCTTATTATTTTTGCTGTCATTTTTGTTGGTTTCTGAATTTGATGACAATGATGAGTAGAAATTGATTAATGAACTGAAAACTGGAGCGTTTAATTGATCGAGAAAAGAGAGACCGAGATGGCAGGGGTGAGGAGGAGTTAGGCTAGATGGCTTGATTGTCTGTCTTCTTATCACTGCAACTTCCATTGTGCTCTTTTTTCTCTACTAACCTAATAAGGTTTATTTAGGTTTGGATTTGACTCCAAATCCAGTATTTATATCAGATGCTTATACCTGACCTGATACACGAGTTATATGATCAAATTAACACGCGATGAGTCATATTTAACAAGTAAACAAAAAACAATAATAAGAAGGAAAATATTTGGTGACCCGGATTTTTATGATTCGAATATGTCAAAATGACATCGTTTTAAGTGTTTTGAGCCATTCAAGCCATAATTTTTCGAACCACCAATCAGTGTTGTAATAACTATTCAAAAATATTCTTTTGGTTTGGAATTTGAAAAGCAGAATTCATATATATTTTTTTTAGTGATTTTTTAAAACATTTTAATCAATTATTTTATAAAAATTACTAACCATTATAATCAATTAGATTAAATTCAAATACAATCACAAATTCAAAGTAAAAATCAAGTCAATTGAAAGATTAAAAGTTTTTTCCATTTCAAATCCATCATAATCTATCATGACAAGATTCTGAAATTCAATCTCAAAATTCATATCTAAACTATCACATATAAATTTAAATTAGTCTCCATGAGTAATCAGTGCCTAAAAATCCCTTCATTTCACATTCATCAATCCAAATGCAACCTAACACCATACACCAAATGCAAAACTGCAGCTCAGGTATAGACACAATGATGTTAGACAATTAAAAAGCACCTATGCTCCAAAATTCTTCTTTCCATATCAGTGTAATTTGACAAGCCTGCAAATTAAATTTTCAAATTTTTAAGGCAAAATAAACAACACAAACATAGTATACAGGCTTAGCCGTGACACAGAAAACCCAAATTAACTACTCTGTTAGATTGCTGCTGAAGAAGGCTTAAGCTTCTCTCTCATGAACTGCAGTATGTGTTCGCGTTTCCAGTTGTCAACTCTGCAATAGAAATAATATAAACAAATTAATCTCAAATACCATGAGTGCACATATCCAAGATCCAATTCAAACTAATATATAGGTTTTTCCCCTTCCAATCGGTAAGAGAGCTCCAAACATCATTTTCAGACTCTATTTCATGAAATGCTACCAAACCCTCCCATGCACACACTATGAGCACAATCCCATCTCTGCTTAGAGATTAGATTCACAAAGATTAATTAAACATATTTTCGGGTGAATTATAAATACATCCCTTAATATTTGCTTAAAATACGTTTCGTCTCCTGTGATTTTGAAAATTACATCCCATCTCTTGAAGTGTCTAATTTCATAACAAATAGCCCCCCTTTTGTTAATAAATCATCAAATTAATTAACAGTTTTTAATAATGTCAAAATTTTATTTCAATTAATAACTCAAGTAATTTTATCATTGTGTATGAAAGTTAGTTAAAATTTCATTTCTTCAGTTAATTCTGTTAAATTAAAAATTTTAGCAAGAGAATATTTGTAATTTTTCAAATCACAAGGGCAATTTGTATTGGGAGATTTGGTCAAAGCTCCCTCATAATAAAAACTTAATACATTAAGGACAAGCACAAAAAGTTCTCCTTCAAAAATCCAACACATCATTATTACCAAAATATTAAACTTTAAAATAATATAACTTTTAATCTAAATATCGATTTTTAATAAAATTAGTATTTTTAGAATCCTCTTAACAAAATCTATCAAATAAGATCCATGTTGATTATGAAATTTAAAAAAAAATTAAAAATTCATTACTGTCAAAATTGATGTAAATAGTAGCATGTTCCTCTATTTGACAATAACATATTACAGTATTGTCTAAAGAAAAATATATATATATATTTTATCCTTGCTCAATTATGCGCATCCACTTTAGGAGGTTTATCAAGCAAAATAAATTGATTGTCCTTTTTATCAAACAATGGTCCAATAGAAGAATTTTGGCTAAATTTCTCATTTGTATTTTATGCAAACCTCAAAGGGTGAATTTGTAATCTACCCATTATAATTTTGTGCTTGACATAAATGAATGGACATATTACTCAGTTAATATTATTATCAACATCCATTGCAGTCTATGGTATTTTTTTTTTTCCCATCCAAATTATTGGGTAAAAAGAAGGAGATTATTATGGTTCAAGATGTGCAGCTGTAAAAGCAAAGCTTGGTCCTGTAAGGGTTATTGAGGCAATATATTAAGCTGCAGGATTTACTACCCTGGTAGCTAAGTTTTCTGCATCATCACACACCGATTACTAGTCGGGCCACAATCTCTGTCTCCAAACTCCATTCAATCAAGTGAATCAATGTTTCCAAGCATCACAAAACCTTAAATTAAATAGACCTTACCTTATGGTTTCCTTATGTTGCCCATCATCATCTAACATGATCAACTTTGGTGGGGAATTGAATACATACTGAACTTTGACAGAAGGGAACTTTTCCTTCTCTTCTTCGATGAAACCAACGATTTCTGGATAGAATACTAGTTTCCTCATGCAGACCTCCAGAACTGCGCCAGAATAGGTAATCTGCAATTGCATGTGGGAGTTAGATGCAGGAGATTTTTATTTACAATAGAAAGAGTCACAACTATGAGAAATAATAAAAAAGAAAGTTTTAGAGCAAATTGTGAATGGTCATATTTTTTAGTATGTTAACAGTGCCCTTAAATATTCTGTTTCATCATTTACATAAATTGTACCAGACCATCAGCAAGGATATATGCTGGTAATACCACACAGTAACGTAAAGTAAATATGCCAGCCCTTGCAGCTACTGATGTGAAAATCTCAATTCATCCCAATTTAGATTCTAACATTGGTTCAAATTCTTGACTACAGTCTACAGGTCAAATTGGTCTTCCCATAAAAACTATCCAAAATGAAGCCCAAAAAAAAAAGTAACCGATTTTGCTTAGGTGGATTATATCACCTAGTCTTAGGTGTACAATTCTCAACCTAAACATAGATATAGCAAAGGAGGCTTGTATCCTACTCCAAATCCAGATCAAATACTTGTATAATATGCCCTATTTTTTGTTGATAGATGCTGAAGACGCCAACAAAGATGGAACTTCTACTCTATCAGACTTTCATTTGAATAGCAACACTAGCAGTGTACTTAAAGGAGCAGTCCCAGAAGAGGCACCCTGGCTCTAGTATGTAGCGATGAAGCTGGGAGAATTGTCTTCCAGGACCAAAAAAATTCGTGATTGTTTTGACTTTATGGGTTCAGGGGTCAACATTGCGTACCATAACCCGTTTTACACTTTGGGAGGTGAATCTTATACTTCCGTTAGCAACCATAAAAACCCACAAGCAACAAGCAGTACTTATATTTTAATTCTATCTCTATATAATTTTTTGTGTTATTTCCCTTTTCAATTATATGTTTTACCCATCCCAGCACCCTCAATTAATGAGGACCAATATTTGGTATTATCCTTTTATGTACATATATTTCTAAAGGTGGAGCATGAGAATTAAAAGGCCGAAGCATAAATAGTGATGTTTGTTAATCAATAACTGTGATAGTATTTACCCTTACCCATGCCTATACAATAAATCATAGACATTGGAGACCAGATACAGATTATCAGTGCAAAGAAAGCAACATGATAGCCTATTTGTGAACATCTCAGTCTCAAAAAACAAGATAAAGTAATGAATTTAAAGAATAATTGTCGGATTTAAGATACAAGAAAGCATCCAATACTACTCATACCTTGCTCATGGAATCATCAGAATCCTCTGTGCAACACTTCAAACAATCAGATACCAAGTCTGCAACCAATCGAATGAATTATATTTAGTATAATATAACCAGAAAAAATAGGGAAGTTCTAAATACACCTATTTAATTTTTCTCTACACCCACCACATACATTCCCTGTGGAGAAAAACTTGTACATGTAAGTGTAAATAGAATTTTGGTGGGTGTATTTAGAAGCTTCCAGAAAACTATACAAATATATATATATACATTGATGAATACCCTTTTTATTTAAAGTTAACTCCAGCATAATAAACATCAAAAGGTTAAACACCAACTACCATCTTATAAATACCTGCTGCGCTCTATGAATGCAAACCCTAAATACAGATTCTTCATATAAAGGAGTTGGTACAGGGAAAAGAGGTTCATCACTCTGCAATAATTTCCAGCTCCTTTATATCTATTTACTTTAATCATGATTTTTTTTTTTTTTTTAATTTATAACAATCGAATTTTCTATGAATTGGGTGCTATTATCTTCAAGACATTTTTACAAGGTGACAATTTGGGTTTTTTTTTTGGAACAGCCAACAATACTACGAGTTTTTGAATTCATAATGAGAGTCAAGCAAATGAACCTACATTAAATCAATGCAAGCTTTAACATTCAAAATTCAATCTTTCTTTTTCAACATTCATGTGTTGAGTCAAAATTATTTAGGGTCTGACCAATTTCAAGCCCGATCGAGTCAACAAACACAAGCCAAATCCCAAATTCTCACATCAATTTTACAAAAAATAAAAAAAAATTAACACCTAGAGAGAGAGTGAAGAGAGAGAAGGATAGTAATACCTTGATTTTTGACATACTCGGCGAAGGTGTTGCAGTCGGAGCAGAGAGCGAGGCCTGTAAACCCTAAATCCTCACACTCTTTGGTACTCAGCCGCTCTGATCTTGAACCAAAAGGTATCGCAAGCACTACTGCCGCGTAGACCAACAACATCATACCCATCTCTCTCTCTCTCTCTCTGTGACTAGAGACAATGAGATCAGGAGGGAGGCGTCAATGGAAGAACAAACACGGTGATGATAACTATAGATTGTATTTTTTTTCAGTAAATTACACTGACCTCCCTCAAGTTTTAATAAATTATGATAGATTACACAGCCTCAAATTTTTAACATAATTACACCGTGCTCTCATAAAATAAAAAATGATTCATGCACCGAATTTTGTAAGTTGAACAACCAGCCGAACAACAGTGCAACCCTTGTCAGCCGTGGTACTCACCTTGTCAATCGCAACTATTATCATTGTTTTCGAATGACTAGCTAGACAACCGATTGGATAATCGGCCGAAGGACAAGTATGTACAAATTCAATTCAGACAAATTAAAATTCGGTGAATATAACGTTGCTTGTAAAAAATTTGCAATGTCCTCCATCAGTCACACTATGGAAAATGATATAAATATCTTTATATTAAAATATATATTTTATTTTAGGGTAAATTACACAAATAGTCTTTATAGTTTGAGACTCGTATCACTTTGATCATTGACTTTTCAATTGTGACATATTTGACCTTGAATTTTGAATCTTATTTCAAATAAGGACAATTGAAGATATCATTGTTTAATTTCAAGGGCAAAATAGTCAATTTAATAAAATATAAACTAATTTGACAAAAATAAATGTCAAAAAAAATATTTTTAATTTTTTAAAAATTATTTTTATCCACTAATGATAAAATTATGTAAAATTGATAAAAATTACATAATTAATTTTACATGATCATCATCCAAACACATAATAAAAATTAATTTGGTAAAAAAAATAAATAAATATCTAAAAGATTTATCAATTTTATATAATTTTATTTTTAGTGCGTGGAAATAATTTTTAAAAATTCAAAAATATTTGTTTGACATTTATTTTTGTCAAATTAGTTTATATTTTATCAAATTAACGATTTTACTCTTGAAGAATCTAATGATATATTCAATTGTCCTTATTTGGAACAAGATTCAAAATTCAGGACCAAATACGTCACAATTAAAAAGTCAGGGACCAAAGTGACACAAGCCCCAAACTATAGGGACTATTAGTGTAATTCACCATTTATTTTATTTTTTATCCTAATGTCATCTACATCCAAATACTATTTTACATATTTGAATAATATGTACGTGCAACCAAACAATCTTCCTTCCATTCACTCTTCTTTAACTATTTAAAGAATAATTTAGGAAATTCAATTTTTTATACAATAATTGTTTTAAAAGTAAAGACAATTATGTAATTTTAAATTCCCTTTTAACAAAGAACAAACTTTGGTAAGGGATGTTAATGTTATTTCTTCAAATTAGTTGGTTGCACTATAATATCCTCAAATTTCAAGACATGCAAGTATAATTTGCCTTTTTTGTATAACTTGTAAATTTTGTTTTGTTTAAAATAGCATTTTGGTGATGCTTGGGTTTAGGCATTTAGGAAATTAGGTGTCCTGGGAGCTAATTATATAATTTCAACAATTATTAAATATTACTTATCTTTCAATTTTAAAATTATACATTTAGATCTCTTATTTATAAAGTTACAGCACTTGCAACACTACTGTACAAGGAGGGCATTCATACAGCTTTGTATAGTTGAAAGCCATAAATGTATAATTTTAAAATTAAGAGGGCAAAACGATATTCAATTTAATTAAGGATCAGTAAACTCTTTTAATAATTATTTATTTATAAAAGTAGTGCACCTATAAAATTATTTCGCAAAAATAGTTATTTCTAAAAATTGCACTTTGAAACCATAATTTCATTTAAAATTGCATCTCCAAATCATGATTTTACGATGAGTTGCTAAAATGCCACATTGCAAGCATGGTCAACTTGAAACCACAAGTTCAACCAGCAATTTAATAAAAAAGTAGGCTTCGTTTATCCATTTTGTAACTTTTACTTAAATTAATGAATTGAAACAGTAATAAAAAGTAGACAAATTTTAGCACAGTAAATATTACATTGCTGTGCATTTTTGTTGTGCTAAAATAATAGAAAAACACATTTACTTCATTGAAGATGCACTTGGAGATAAATTAAAGCAATCGTTGCATTTCTATCACTGGAATGGCCATTACATGCATTACAAGTAACGACACACCACTTGTTCTGTTTGCAGGGTGAGATTATATAAATGAAAATGATCAACAACTGTTTCCTTAATTAAATTGTTAAATTACAAATTGGCCAAGTTGCTCTAGAGATGATATACACTATATGTAAACGGAGGGAAAAAAGTACAAGGTGATTGAACAATGATAAGGCAAAATCAATGCAAGATTGCTCTCAAGTACCTTTTTTAAGTATTCTCTGGTGTATGGGTATCGGAAGGAAGAGAAACAACATCGTCGATCACACCACCTCCAGAACCAGAAGTCCTCGCTATAATAAACGTGCGGGCCACATCTAACATCAACTCCACCTCTTTCTTATACTGTATTTCAACATTCATTTTATCAGCAAAGGCTAAAGAGAGAACGGGAACAACAATATGATCATTTGGAATGAAATGAAGACTCTGTACCTCGTTAATTGCACTTGATTTAATTTTAGATTGCATCACACACCATTTCTTAAAATGAGCACCTGCACAAGTTGCAGAAATTCACAATAATGCATACGCAATATGTAACATGACCACACTGTAGCAAAGCATTATTTCATTTTGTATTAGATTCTCAATATATCATATATATTAAGAGGTCAACCAGTAAATTGGAAACGTAGGGGCCGGTCAATGGGACCCCCCAAAAAAATCAGAATAAAACAAAATTTGCAATGCCTTTATATGTGAAGAAGTTAAAACCAGATGAACTAAGAAAGTCAACAACTCATTAGAGTACGATTATGGATGGAGAAACCCATGACCGAAGTAATACAAGAGCAGAAATATTCGAATGCTGCGAGTCGATTAATCATTCTTACATGTAAAGAATGGAGGAAGTGTATATCTAACTAATAAACTCTATAGAAATTATTATTATTATTATTATGGTAAAAAATAAACCAAAATTAAAGAGGGGAAGGTAAAGGTATCCAATCAAGACAATAGGAAATCTCTATCAAAAGCTTATGTTATTAGAAAATGAGCCCTAAAATATACATGAAGTTATCTAACACCCTCTGCCATGTGCAACTACATCTAGCACACAGAAAGGCAAACAGAAAATCATAGCAAATGGTGGAACACATACAAAAATCAAGACCTTATTGTGGATCATCTTATTGTGTACCTCCAAAGTGGCAAACAAGCCTACAAAGATCTCCATTAACTAGGACAAATAACCTCAACAGGCAAAATGTAATGCCAAATTCAAATATCAAGCTTGTGAATAAGTGAAATAACCCACGACACACCAAGGGTCTTGTCAGAGCAACCAAATAGGTTAAGATCTCGAATATCACCTGCCCACCCCACCGCAGCCCAACAAACGCACACACAAAAAGCACATTCAAATTTCTCTGAATTCACGTCTTCAATAGAAATCTATTTCCATTCCATCATGCTCACGCCCTCCCCAGTCCCATAACATTTCCAGAGAAATGCCATCCTAAACCCATCAAGACCCAAATAGTTGTCTCCTCTCAAGTATTGTAATGCATGGAGACTCCCAATAGCTAGATCTATAAACTCTTTTTATTCCTGGACCATCACACCTCCTACTCCGTCACAAAAATCCTCAATCTACATTGAATATTCCTTAAATCTTACCAAATATTTCTTCTATTTATAAATACCATGTGCGTGTTATCTTTCAACTTAAAACAAAAATAGCATAGCATAACAAACCAACAAGATTTAGTGTCAAGCATCTTACGATTACACAAAGTCAGTAGCTATTAAAATTACAAGTATTATTAATGCATTGATTGATGAGTAAAAATTATAAAATGGATTTTTTTACCAACAACAAAGAAGTAATATTATTAATATAGAATCAAAGTTGAAAAAGGGAAAAAAGGAGAACGAGAAAGAAGCTATAAAAAATTAAAATGCACTCTCTCCCACAAACTCTTGAAATCTTCAGATTTTCCTTTAAAAATTATGGAATTCCTTTCTAACAAATAACCCAAAGAACCTTGCAAACTGCAAAACTCCATAACTTTGCTTAATCATTAAATCTAAACCCTCTAAAATCAATTATCAAATGGAATTAATGGTATGACAATTATAAAAAATGGACACCTAATAGAATCTTACCTACTCTTATATCAACATTGCCCGACGATTCAGAGTCTGTCTCCAAAGACCATCTACAATGAACCTGATATATCAAAGAAAAAAAAATTAGTATGGCAGAAAATGAAAGCAAAAGACCGTTTCTCTGATTTCTCTAATTCTCAACACAGAGACAGTAACAAATAATAGTGAGAAAAGAGTCAGTTTCCAAAGACCATCTACAATGAACCTGATATATCAAAGAAAAAAAAAATTAGTATGGCAGAAAATGAAAGCTAAAGACCGTTTCCCTGATTTCTCTAATTCTCAACACAGAGACAGTAACAAATAATAGTGAGAAAATAACCAAACCAAATCAAGCCTTAAGTCCCATCAAATGAGGTCGGCAAATAATAGCGAGAAAATATTATATAGAAATCAATCTGATATTCATCTTCTTTTTTCTTTTCTTTTTTTCCTTTTTTTCCTATTTAGTTTGGTCTATAACAATCTGACGGTCCAGCAAAGAGCATGGGCATCTGACAGTCAATTTTGGTTATCATGGTCAAATTCTACAAAACTGGGTTTGTGAAAACTAAAAATTGTAGATCATGTATCATATTTTTTATTTTCCAAATAATATATTGTGTTGTATCATGTATCACCAGGTTGAATTTAATTAAATATGTATATAAATGAAACAAAAATGGGCAGGTGAGGAATAAAAAAAATACATTGCATAATGCTGATCCAGACCACACAGTAATTTACATTCTTTATTTCAACTCGAGCATGGAATGCTAAAGAATGGACAAGATATTTTTTCAAATATTACCTGCACTCTCATATCGAGAGAGAGAAGTACCAAAAACTTCTCCACAATTGCAAATTGTTGAATTATTAGCCACCATCTCATCTAAAAACTTAAGTTGTTAGAGAGAGAGAGGGTGGGCCAACTTTATTATTTATATCCTCAACACCAATTACTAGACAAAATTCACAGTTCTATACAAATTCAAACCCGCCACCTCAAAATGAATAGTAAATAAACTGAATGAATAGCAAATAAATAAACAATTGTTGCTCATTCCTCAGTTACTTGACGAGAAGTTGCATTGAAGCCTTGAAGGGCTTATTTTTAAGAAGTTTTTCAAAACCAACGTTGGGATGATGATGCACTAATCATGTTAAACATTGACAGAGCAGTTAAATTACATATGGAACACAATGCTTTTTTAGATATCAAGATAACCAATTTCCTATATTTATTTATTTATTTTACTTTCTTAAAGTTTTTTGTTTATAAATAAAGAGAAGTTGCAGTTTATATTGTCGTCTCAAATTTTAACAGACCCATTGAGCAGGGAAAACACAGAAGAGATCTTACATTATATGCTTCAAAATATAATAAAAATATCCTATTTTATATCAAAGGCCGGTAGTCAGGGTTGTGCTTCATTTTCATGCATAAGAAAGTAATAAAACCCATATACCACACATTCAAAGAATACATATATATACACACACTTTAGTCCCCATTTGATGGGGATTTGGGAGGGGAGCGGTAGATTGGGTACAAACCTAACATTTGGCATAATTTACACAAAGTGGCTGCCATCAGGTAATATAGACAAATAATCCACAACAAAACATATTGCAGTGGAAAGAAAAATATATTATTAACTAGAGATAATAAAACACAAAGATGTCCAAGATATAGATACCTCAAAGTAAGACCCAAATGGTACATCATGTGCCTGTTGTACGGTCTCAAACACCTAATGGAGGAGAATTTAGGATGTACAGTGCATTAGTTACAGCAACAATCTAATTTCAGAGCCAAAACAAAAAACTAGAGAAATTAACTACAAAAAAATATATTGCAGAAAACTAATCGAATTAGGACATAAAATAAGTAGTTGCACCAGCTGTTTCTTATCTGGTGACAAAACAGCATGCTGCCACTCTGTCATTGCTGTATCTGGAGGGCACATAGGACTGTTACACAGGGCCCTCAATTTTATCTCTCTGACTTGGCCATCATATTCATCAGCATCATGCCACGGACCAATCTAAAATTAGCATAAAAGAAAATACAAAATATTTTAGATTAATTAGAAGCAGTTTGTAAAACAGAAATTACAGTCATCCCTAGGGTTTAAAAAATTCAGATACATCTCATGGCGGGGCTTGACCTTGGTTGATCAAAGGCTATAAGTTTGTATTACTAGAGTACTGTGTTTATGCAAATTTCTGTTCTAATTTTAGAATATCAAAATATTGATTAAATCTGACAAATTGAGGTTAAAAGATTATATATATATAAGCATATCATTGAGTTTAAGGGTTACTGATAATTTTAACAAATTCACTGCATCATTCGACTCTTGATGTGTAATGCTCGATAGTCCCAACACTGCTACACCACGATTGATATCGACTCATCTTCTGATACCACTATTTAAAACCATGCACTAATCTTTAAGACTGATTTCAATCGTTGACTGTTGCAGAGGGCATGCATAAAAGGTGAAGTTGTCGAAACACAAATATTACTATAAGTTATTTTGTGGGGTGCAAAAATTATCAACTCGCAAAAGTTTAATGAAAAAGAACAAACACCAACTACAGTAACTAGAAAGTCACAACTAAGGTCAGGACAACAGATGTGGAGTTTCCAGTTAAATGTCCGGCATTAAATTTTGATGTGAAAAATGAAACTACTGCACTCTTCTTGACTAGCAAGAAGAAACCAAATATCTTAATGGAGTACAAGCTGAAGATTGAAAACTTCTCAAATTGATCATCATGCGAAAACAATTTAACCAATTGAAAACATAAAATTTCAGAAGACAAATAAACATTATCAACATAAATCTTGGTACTTACAGTAAGGTTAGTGTCCTTTCGGACTGAACGATACTCATTTATAAAATTTGAGTCATCATTCAACAATAGGTCAAAGAATTGCTCTGCTGTACTTGGGAAAACACCCTGAGGGGAATTAACATAGATAATATTAACATAAACGTAAAGAAATTAAATACTCAAGGATAGTGCAAAACAATTATACATACATTGTGTATACCAACTAAGGCTTCTTCTTTGACGAAGGGTTGGAACTTCACAGTCTTGGGCACGCTTTCTTCAGTAATCTTAGCCTGGCTTTTGCTGCTTCTAACTGAGCTGCTCTGTGCACGAAGAGCAGACTGTTCCTTCTCCTGTATAACAGTAAGAATAGAACAATCAAAGAAATTTAATAGCTATTTAAATAGTTCAGGGTCAAAACTTAACAAAGTAAAGGTAAAATGTCAAGGGCAGGGACTTGCAAGCAGCCCTAACCTAATTCAAGCAGAGGAACCATGAGTATCATTTCACATAGTTCAGTAGATTACCAAATATAATTCTACTACTCATATGTACCAAATATATGGTATATCCCATGTGTAACTAATAATAACTTGAAGGCTGATTTATGAGGATATTCATGTTTGTGCTATCACATTTGATCCTCTATGTCAACGTTTTTGCTCAAAAATAAAACAAAAATGAACTAATGACTCACAAATCACAACCAACAAGAGGTTTTTAAAAATTGAATGCAAACAATGCTAGACAATAAAAAAAAAAATGATTATAAAGTACTGGGAGCAGACCTTCTTCTCATCTTCTACCATAGTATGGAAATGCTTGGCAGCACGTTGTAAAGCTCTTAGAGCATGATTTCTATTCCAAAATGATGCAAACATATATCTGACTCTACCTGAAAATGGAAATAGAAAAATGTTAGCGATGTGCAGAAACTCCTTTCTTTTTTTACCCTAAGAACAAAACAAATGTAGACCCCCTACAATTTACCTAAATAATTTTTTTTTAACTTAATGCCAAAACTACTAAATGATCTTCAACGAAATGATACAAAGATAGTTACAAATAAACACTCCTGACACGAATTCATACTACAGACACAACACAAAGGTCAAGGCCACTGCTCGTAGTGGTACCAAAATCCTTAGAGGCTTCAAGGGCCTGACGTCACAAAGGTGGTCAAGTGTGTTCCTCATGTACAAGAGGTACAGAGTACACCATGTCTCTTCAGCTTCACTGAGAATGTTTTGCTATGGAGACCTCGACTGACATGGCTCAAACCTCAACCCAAAATACATGGTGACAATTGATTGGTCCTCGTCTCACCTCAAAAGGCTGACACGTGGTCTCCAAATCAGTGGAGATGATGACACAGCAGTGACATGGTGAACTACATAGGAGATCCAGACACTTATACCCACATTCTGAAACTATTAATAACTAAAAAAACACAAACACTTCTAATAAGGTGTCGTGTTCATGCTAGACACCAGCAATTGTTGGACACCACCTAACACGTGTTAGACACACATCCAAATATATCCTATTAGTTTTTTAATATTTTTTGAACCAGATACACTTAAATATTTGAGAGACACATGTCCATTGCTTGGATACACATGAAAACACATCACAAGTTTGAATAAATTGGTAGTGTTTTCATGTATTTATGTAAAAAATATTTATTAATTATCGCGTCCCAATTGTGTCATGTCTTGATTGTTTCGAAAATTGTCATTTTGACGAGACCATAAAAAGAAAGTGATGAAACTATTATATGTAGTTGTTCCACCTTACGCATCATGACATAATATCATTTTGACGTTGGGGTTTGTACAAGACAACTCTCGAATAAAATTCTGACACAAGAAGTACTATATTATTTAAATCCATTACATGACAACGATATGGTCAAGGAATACTTATTGCAATCCAAAACATGTTTACCTTAAATACAAGTAAAATCCATGAGCAAGAACCCTTAACAGTTTTTAGACCTCAAAATTAACACTAACCATCAGGACTTCCCAACGGAGGCACACCATGGCCGCCGGCACCCATACGAAGAATAATTGTAATGGCTGGATTAATAAATGCATGTTGGCTCCTCTTTATCTGTATAAATGAACAAAAGAATTGCAATCCACAGAACCTTCTATGTTATCTAAGCCATTCTATTCAGCCAACAACATAATGATGGAATGATCACAAATAAACATCGGTGGAACTATGTACCTCATCAATATCTCCGAATGGAATAATCACCTGTCAAATGGAAACATAATGCAGATAACATGAGCACTGCCTACAAAAGGTTTCAATCATAGCATACTAAGTCCAAAAAGTATGTCACCATCAAGCAGTAGAAATATGTGATAAACAAAAGCATTATTAAATTTAATGTACAAAACCCAGAAGACCTATTACTTTCTAATATTACTTTATCAAATAAATAAATTAATTGCAAAAAATAAATAAATACAAAAACTTAACTGTATGTGTAAGGTGCAATAAATGAAGGCAATATAAGAAACACAAGACCAAAGAGAGCATGGATCAGGGTTCTGAGAAAATACATAGCAGCCTATGGTACAACAGAATATATGGGCCAGAGATAGAGCCAAATGGAGGAAAGTATATTAGTAGGCACCTCTAAGGGGCTAAAGATAGGGAGAGTTGAACTTATATGAAAGGATAATGAAGGAACAATGAATATCATCTTGGTCTTCCAAAATTTTAAAACATTTTCCCAAAGGAGAGCCTAACTAAGAAGCTCATAAGAATGCCATGAGTTGGGGTTCAGAGGGTTCTAGGAGATGTGCAACTCCATTGGTATGCATCACAAAGGCGTCTACTACATGAGAAAATTGGGCAACTCCATTGGTATGCATCACAAAGCACTTCAAAAGAAAGACCACTCAAAGATAATGCCAAATAAAATTCAGCTGCAAAAATTTCATTCCATTGTATTGCACCTTTTTAGAAAATTGATATAAAAATAACTAGATCTTTGAAACTAAGAATGACAGCTAACCTTCATTTGCTTCGAAAATACATTAGAATGGAAACAAATGTGCCATGCAGAGACATACATACGACCGTGATACAAAAAGGACCTCTCGAGTGCACATGAATAGCTATGTCCAACAACCTGAAAAATGAAGTATTAATCAGGTCAGTAGTTATTGCAAAAGGTCATACAACTTGAATTTTTTGTATTGCCAAAATTTCATGCTTCTACTATATGTGTGCGCGCGCGCACGTGATAGGTAAAGAAAGAAAATTTCAAACCATCTATTACATAGATGTAACTCAAGTGAATACGCATGTGAAAAATATCAGTGTTAACAAAACTTGCCTCATCTGGAAGGAGATCAAATATTGTTTGCAGAGGCCCAGGTTTTTGATGAACAACTGTTAGTCCTTGTTTATCTGAAATCCTTCTTCTAGCCTTAGCTCCAGCATAACCATCCAAATCTCTAAAAGGAGATAATTTTATGCTAATTCAATACATTGAATGATAAAAATACAACACAATCAACAACAAAATTCTAGAATATTATAGTCATTTTGTGTCTGTTTGGTTTGATTTTTTAAAAACTGTTTTTAGATGAGTTTTTGTTTATTTCTAATAATTTTTTAAATATTTTAATCAATTTTTGTACTTTTTAGATGTGCCTAATCAAGATGTAACTAAAAAGTAAAATAAATTGGCTAAAATATTAAAAATAAGTGAAAATTCGAACAAAAATCTGTGCACTTTTTTGTTCGGATTTTCGTTTGTTTTTAGTGAATTTTTTTTATATGTTAGTTAAAAAATTTTACTTTTTAGATGTAACCTTGATGTATCTAAAATGTTAAAAAAATAAATAAATAAATAATTGACTAAAATATGAAAAAAGTTTAGTAAAGACAAACAAAAATCCGTTTAAAAGAGTTTATGAAAATGTAAACCAAACAAAGCCTCTTGAGTATCATAAACATTATGATTCTTGATAGAAATGCTTAGACAACAGATGTTTCCACCCAGTCATGATGAAAATTGACATTCTCTGAGAAACCTCTAGCATGAATAATTCAAGGTGACGCAGAGAAATTGAACAAAATATCTGGCTATTTAATGTCAAGAAGTAAAGCTCCTTGTGTATGATATACTAGAAGATCAAAACAAAAAAACAGACTAAACAACAGAAAAGAAATAAAGCAAAGGGCTACCTGGAAGAATTTACAGGGAATTTTATTGTAACAATGTGAAGACAAACCTAACAAACAATCAGAAACATTCAAATTCTATAAGAAATAATATGTAAAAGATGTCATTGGCTATATAATATAGATAGACTACCTACAAAAACAGAAAATGGGGCAGAAGGAACAAGTACCTGCCCCGATGTGCTATCCAACGGGTACCACACAGCACCAGTTTGACCTTCACTTTCAACAGGAACAGTAACTGAACCAAGAACTGCACTTTTCCAAACTATGTCCCAATCATGTATTGTCACATTAATCTGCCAATACAATTGAGAGATAAATTACTTCAAGAGACCTAAACCAAATGAGACACACACAAGAGCACATGTATATACGGGAAGTATATAGTTTAAGAGATACACCATAAAACATTCTTGCATTTGATACAAATAAAAAATGATGTCCTGGTTCAAGCCACTACGAGAACATCCTGAGATATCCTATGACTCTGGTTTTATTCAAGTGCTACAAAACCACTAACATTGAATATAGTTGAGAAAATTCAGGAACTCCTTTCATTGATACAACAATCTGACATCATTCTCACCTCATTAGATATATCTGTCCAATACTTCCCATTAGATATACACTTACCAAGCATATCCATCAATTTATACACTTACCAAGCATGTCCATCAATTAAATTGTGTTATATAATTGTATGTAACACTTCCATCATATGCATGTTTATTGCATAATTGGTATAAAATGATGATTGCTATCATTTGAACTCATTTGCCTATACCATGATAAACACTTGTAACCACCTCGGACTAATATCTGGCCATACACATGTGCCACTAAGTCCAAGCACTCAGGCATACAACAAACTGCATCTTTATGATCTTAGCAGCCCCAAGGGTAATAGAGCTTAATTTTAATGATTACCTTGACTAAAATTCTTAAAGCTGCCACTGATAATAATCATTTTACTCCACACATGCCATGTTCCCAACTAGGACATCAACTAAACATTAAATTATGCTCCACTGATAATAAATTATGTTCCACAATTTACCTTTAAATTTTAATAACCATGATCATAAACATTAAATTTTCAATATTCCAAGATAAAATCTCTTTCAACTACTGTGAAACACCTAAATAATCAAATAATCAATCTACATGCACAACTGAGATTCCAAATAATCAATTTTTGATCTCCAAATATTTGAAGTGATTTAGATGAGTTAGACCAATTTAAAGCTCCGAAGAAGCACCAGAACCTGAATTTTCTATCCTCATGAAAATTTTAAACATAAAAAATCAATGAGTCGAGTTTAAAAATATTCATGATGCTTCAGCATCTTCAACAATACTCTCACATATTTGAGATGATCATGGGAAATACCTTGCTTCCTTGATCCCTCTCCAGGATGACCCAGTAAAAACAACATATACATTAAGATGTATGTGTTAAAGCAGTGATAGTGCCATTTGTATGTGATAGTAGTAGTAGTAGTAGTAGTAGCAGTGCATGAAAATTATATGTATGTGTAGATTATATATCAAAGCAACTACCTGGACAGGAAGCGCATCAACAGAAAAGTTGAACTCCTCTCCCCACATGGGATTTCTTGAGCCAGGAACCATTGAACTGCAACAGAGGAGCAAAAAAAAGTATTTTGCAGCAGGATATAAGTGTAGTGATACCACATAAAAATTTGGCAGGTAGTCCCATCAAGTAGATGATAAAGGAAATATAATGCCATTAACACGAAACAGGACGCTAAAGAATTCACCAGAGCAAAGCAATCAGATTTGGTAAAGCAAAAAATAAAAAAACACTCCTTCAAAGTTATCTATATGATAAGTTGATAATCCATTTCACAATATCATACCAACAAAAAGGCAACAAATAGTATCCATTCATCATGATTCCATTTTGAGAAATGGATTACCTAGTAGCTGCAAAAAAAAAAAAAAAAACTGTAAACACAAATAAAGGAACATCATGTGATTGACTATCATCCATTTTTTTGGGGTCAACAAGGGACTTGAGCCCTTGACATCAAGGTTGACAAAGCAATCAGGTACCAGTCGTCCTATAACAACAGTTGTAATCAACTGATATTCTCTATTTGATAAGCTCCATCAAAATATAAAATCTACATTATAGGAATCATAACAAAGGATTGAACTCAATAAAAGACAAAATAGAAGGGCACACATGTACTAAATCAGAAGAATACATAAGTGGAAATCAGATCCAATTACCTGAACCGCTTTTCGGTACCACACTTGATGATTGCATAAGGATCTGAAGTGCCATTCAAGTTAGCACTCATAAGATTTTTGGCTGCCAACAGCTCCACCTGAAATAAAAAGCATACATTAATACTTGTCATTGAAAGGAATTTTCGCCAATTGGGAGGGGCCTTGAACCTAACCAGCCAGAACTGAGCCCCGAATCCGGATTAGTCGGCCCGATGGGTCGGATACCGGATGGCAGGACCGAAAAAGAAAAAAGGAATTTTCAAAGATGGCCCACTACATGAATGAAGAAAATTTGATGCAAGATTACCCTTCGCATAACAATAGTACACATTTTGTGTGTAAAACAAGTAGAAAACTAACATGCATCACACTTCAATGCCCATCTGAAATAATTAAAAAAAAAAAACAATAACATGATTAAAACATCCAGAAATACCTTTATCCTATAAGCAGAAGTGGCTTGATGGTCTCCGTTCAGCTGGCCCATCTACAAAATAAACGCAGAACTGCATGTCAAACAAGTAAAAAATTACTCCATGAAACCATAAAATAAAATAAAAAAACTATAAGGTAATGAAAATAAAGATCCAATCTATTGAGTCAAGGTATCACAGTTTCAGGAATTCAAAGAAAAATAACCAGAAAATCAGAATCACCTCACAGAAAGAAAATAAAGTATCACCAATTCAAATCAAAGACAACAAAAAAAATTCAAGCAAAATTTCTGGTATCATACCAGTCACCACCAATTCTATTTCAGAATCCACTGCTGATTAAACATGCCACTAACAACGAAATTTCAAATAAATAACTTTATGTACATTTGGAAATGTAAATCATCTATAAATTTCTTAGCTTTAATTACCCTGTAAAACTCAGGGATAGCTTCTTTTTTCTTTTTCTTTTTTGTTTCAGGCATTAAATTACACAGCCCATACTAGAAAGCATAGTTTTTAAGGTGTGTTTGGATGTCCCATTAAATTTGAATCATTCAATTGCATCTTCTGTGACATTGAAGTCCTTTATTTTCTTAGATGGCTTGATTTTATATAATGATTATTCAAAATCATTTAAGTGATGACTGCAATTTTCTTAAATAGCTTCAATCAAGATGATACATAGAAAGGCCAATTGAGGCACTCTAATTGAAGAGGACGTCCAGACACAACTTAATGTATAATAATGTATAAGTTTTTACTTATGAACAAAATCAATAGACAGTGATACCCATGACTGTTTCATCAATATGAGGAATAATTTTTTCACTTTCAAAGTAACTGTGTTGAGAAAGGTATTGACTCTAGTCAACGAGCGTAAACAATAACAGTGCTTTTTTTCTTTTAATACAGGCACATCATCTCTGAGGTAAGACAAGAAAAGAAAAGAGGAAAACTGCCTCATAAATCAAAACATTTGTTTTAAAAAAGCAAAACTTTGCTTCTAAACCAACTTTACTCAATAAAGCTCTCTCTTTTTGCTCTCCTTTTCTTTTCTTCTAAAAATTTAGCTTTAAAAGCAAAATTCAATTTTACCTTCAATACCAACGCAATCCAAACAATGCCTTAACATTCGATCTTCTCAGTGTTAACTAACAATTCCAACACAAATCACAGATTACTATATACAAAAAACAATCACAAAATTCAACAAAACTGATTTGATCAAAAAAAATTATATATATAGAGAAACGACCTTGTCTTTATCATCACCAGATAGAAGAGAATTATCGAATTGATTTTCAGCACCAATCTCTCCACCGCTTCCACCAACGCCAGTAGCGTACGCGAAGAACCAGTAGGCGGCGATCACGAAAGCCGCGGCGGCGACGCTGACTTCGACCTCCCACCACGACGGCAGTAGGAAATCAAACGCCGTGTCGATCATGCCGGAATTGTTGAATTGGAATTGTTTAGCCATTGGATCAGGGAATCGGAGAATTTTCTAGGGCTTTGATTAGAGAAAGTCAGACCCTAGGGTTTGCAGTATTGAGAGTATTGGTGGAGAGAGAGAGAGAGTGAGAACGCGAGCATTGTGGAGAGGGAAAGTCAAACGGGGATGGTGGTTGGACGTGGAAGAAGAGACAGACGACGTTGTTGAATGCGATGTTAATTGAGAGAATAAGGAGAGAGACTGTGTGATCATTGTTGGGTTTTTAGTGACTAATTTGCCCTTGCTGTTGTTTGAGGTGTTGTGTGGTTTAGGGTGAAATAAAGTGGAAGATGTGAGGGTACTCTTGCCAAAAGAATTCAAAAAGGCAATGAACTTTTGTTGTAACGCCTAGAACTTTGACACGTTGTCCCTATTTACAACAAGAAAAACAAACAGATTTATTGTTCAACTCCAAAATAAATAAATGAATACAACACACTTGTAAGAAAGAATTGTTTTGTCTAAATTTATAGTTAATTTTTGTGTTTTTAATTTTTTTTCTCAAAACAAAAATGAATTAATTGTTAATTGTGAGAATTTTTTATAATATTTGATAATGCATTGTTCATTTTTATTTTATTTTATAGTATATGAAAATTATCTTCATTGAGAATTAGATAAGGTAATAAATCCACCAATCGCTTAGAAAAGTTATGACTGTGTTCTCATGTACCAGTGTTCATATCTATAGATGCGAATACAAATAAGAATGTTAATTCATCAGATAAGATAGATCAATTAATTACTTAAGGAAGCTACTTTTGTGTTGCATCTATAGATACAAAACACCATGTGAGTTTTATGTGTCCCTACTGTATGCATGAATGACACGTGACAAACCACTATCGCCTAATATGTTCGCATTTATAGTTGTGAAAAGGACAGTCACTACACACTCAATTTATACCTTAAATTTGAAACTAAAAACTCTCAACAGACTCAATTCTTCATCAACATTAAAAAACAAAAAGGTAAAACTTACACCCTCAAGTGTCATCCCATGGTATGAACTATAGTGCCATCTCTTATGTTTTTAGTCACAATCCAACTTAACAAACGATCTGAATTTATGTTCTCTTCTTTAAAGGAAAAAAATATTTTGAACATATGCCCTAAATCAAGTACAACTTTTGGAGCTGTTTCCATACAAAGGGTATTCACTTACTTAAAAGATTAGTATCAAAATTAAATAATCACACCCAACGCATGAATTTGACCCTTTATTTATTTATTTATTTCCATTTTACCTATGAATTCATACAATAAATGAATTTGTGACTTTTAGCCCAATCAAATCCATCCAAGTTGCAGCCCTAGTGTCATCTTGGTAGACTTGACACTCTATTGCAACACGCTTCATTCAGCCATTCCATTACTCACACTTTTGCAACAATCTACTCTCTCACTTTCATTATATCTTATTCGTTGTCTTTCATTCTTACTTTTTTTTATAATTTTATTTAACAGATAATTTTTAAAAGAATTCAATTTATTCGAAAATCCACCGTATGCCCCCTAATAATTGAGAATATACGATAATATAATTGTGTCCCTTACTGAAAACCTTTTTGATATTTTCAAGTGTACTAAAGTATAGTAAAAAATTTTAATAAAGAAAATGATGAGGTTTGCAAAGAAGATGATGCTTTTGTGTGTGTACGTATATATACACATGTATGTATAGTAAGGGAATAAATACATCCCACTTATTGATGATGAGAATCTACAAAGAAGATGATAAGAACCAATTCCTGTTCGTGCTATACGAAAGAAGTCAATGTTAATGTTTTATGACGTTCACGTGAGTTCATCGTAAAAAACATATTAACAGATAAATTATGCCCCTGTTTGGTATGACTCATTTCTAATTTATTTTAGCTTTTAACTTAATTTAAACTATTTTAATGTGTTTGGTTCAGTTTAACAATATAACTTATAACTTTTTGTAAATCAAAAATCAACTTATTCTTTGAGTGGGAGAGGAGAAACTTAATTTATAAGTAAAAAAGCAGTTTATGTTCACAGTTATAAACTATAAGCTGTTAGGTTATAAGTTATAATCACTTTCCCACAGCTCTACCAAATGAGACCTATATATGGAATGTGGGGATACCTCTTTTTCTAATGTTAAACTGTGTAAAATTTTTAACTTTATAAATAATTCATAAGTCAACACAAAAAATATTACAAATTTATAGTAAAATTTATAATTTTAATTATTAATATTTATAATGTTTACTATATATTTGTAATTATTATTTTTACTGTCGTATTTGCCCTAAAACAAGTGTGTGGAGCATTGGTGAATGGTCAAATTCATGTTTTTTTTTTTTTTTTTGGGTGCCAATTTTGATGTCTTTCGATCCATTTTGTGAAAGCTATGTCTGGTTGATTCGAGCTGATCTGATGGCACATATTATAAAGATGTCTCCTAAACGGAAAGGGTTATTCTGTGTGGTCTGTAGTGATTTAGTTCAAATGGCCGACGTAGATATGGGATGGGCCAATTGGGGATTCTATTTGAATCCAAAATATATCAGTATGTTCAATTTAAATTCATAAATTTTAATTTTTGTTATATTTTAATATAAATTTATTAATATGGACAACACAAATTAAATCTTAAAATATATATATATATTTTTCTTATGATACATCTTAATAAATTATTCCTATTTAAATCTTTGTATCTTTTTTTTTTTTCAAGAGATCAATGTTTTTTCTTCTTTTTCTTATTCTTTTTCTTCTTCTTCTTCCTCCCTCCAAAACTCTAATTCACCATACCAAAAGTCACCATCATCATCAACATAATTATTTTTTATTATTTTGAAACCCTAAATCTTAGAAAAAAGTTTAAACAAAATCAAATAATAGATAAAAGTAATAATCAAAATAGTTTTTTTAAAACAACATATCAAAAAGGAGGTAAGTATTCATATAAAGGGGTTTCACAATTTTTGTAGAGTATCATAAATTATTTTCTATATCATTTTTTTGACAAAAATTAAAGAGTCAAGTAGTTAGATTAACAATAACATATTATTAGAGTTGTTCTTATTTTATCATTTAAATAGTATATTATTTGAGAATTATTATTTCTTGTTAGCGCCTGATGCTTATGTGCTTATAAGTTTAGTTTTTACTTTTTCATGATTATTCTTGTGGATAATTTATAATGTAATTTTTTTTCTGTATTGAAAAGTTTTATAATGCTTATGTGAAAGTTTGATTTTTTCTGTATTTATAATACTTATGTGTTTATAAGTTTAGTTTTTTTGTTCCTGTATTTGAGAATTATTTTCTATATTGAAAAGCTTTGGAAATAATTTAATTTTTTTAATTTGTTTATTATTTTTAAGTAATTTTAAAAAAATAATAAGCTGCAATGAGAAGAAAATAAAATTTTAAATAATTAAATAGGTTGTACTTTGAAAATATTTAATCGTCTTTTTTGAGTGCAAATAGAATCCCAAACAAATGTAGTCTTTCAAAGGCTTGGGTCTGATGTTAGAGATCAAGCCCATCTATGTTAAAAATAGGTTTGTTGATCAGTTTGGCAGCTGCTAAGCCCAACAGGCTCATCCCAAGTCAGGTAAATCTGATTGGATGAATCTTTTTAAAGAAATGGGAGAGGGAAGTTGGATGAATCCACAAAGATTATCTATAGATAACATCAAAATAGTAATGACAATTCAATAATAATTATCTAAACACTACTTCAAATTTGAATTACAAACATGACCCTAACTAGGTTCAAAGAACTTGGACGTTAATAACAATTGAGAATCAACATTAAATGTATAATGTGAATTAAAAAAATCAGCATTAATGAACAAATTATTAGAAACCTTATTAAAAAAAAAAAAAAAAACTTCCTCAGTCTGTCTAAATAAGTACACTTATTTGAGTCATATTATTTCTTTATTTTTTTACAAATTTTTTCATAAAATATCAAAAAGTACACTAAGGCCTACTTTGGGAAGATGGTAAAAATCAGCTTTTTTGCTTTTAACCAAGATTATTTAGAATGGTTTGGAAAGTTAGTAAAAAGCTGCTTTTTTTTTTGAATTAATATTTATTTATGATGTCACATCACACTAAAATGACTAAAATAACCTCACCAAACTTAAAAAATTACATTTCATCAAAATCTATGAGATATAAATATTGAGGGTAATTATGTAATTTTCTAACTTACTTTTTTCACTTCCCAAATGAGCAAAAAAACGCACAGCTGCGTTTTGCTCCCAGCCACAAACGTGGCGTTTTTATCTCACCCCAAAATAGGTCTAAATAAGCAAATATCAAACAACCTCTCATTTTTAAGTGGATGACCTTCACTAAGCCTCGTTTTAGAATATACTATTTTAGTAATTTTTTAATTTAAAAAAAATATATATACAAAAAAATAAAGAGAGTGATGTGACAATTTATAGTGACTTCTTGACTTTTTGGTTAAAACAAAAGGTTGCCAAACGAAAAGTTGACATTCCATATTCAATTTGTCTACTTTTACGAAGCTTTGCTTCTTATAATCAACCAGCAAGGTTGCAAATTAATCAAGTCAAGTTGAGCTTTATAGGACTCAAGCTCAGCTTGTTTGTTTATCGAGTTCGATTATTTAATTCGAGCTTAGCTCGAAACTCAATAATTATTTTTTTTTACTATTATTTACATTTTATTTATTTATAATTTAAATAAAGATAAATGAGCTAAACTTATTTTAACTTGAACTCGGCTAGTTTACTAAACAAGTCCAAAAATCAAGCTCAAGCTAATTTATTTATTTAACGAGCCAAGTCTGCAAACAGCTTAATTCGTTTGCAGCACTATCATGCCTTCGTTCATTTGATTGCCTAGTTCAAAAATATTATATGATGTTATGTACATGATGTGCTTATGAACACTAAAAAACCACTACATATACTAATTAATTAGTCATTTGTCTCATAATTACTTACCAAAAGTAAGTATGCTTCACCCGTAAATTTTTCTCATTAGGCGATTGGTTTAGAACACTACACAAGCATTATCAGATGGTGCTTTTAGACTACAATAATAAAAGTGAGTTAGTACATATAATTTTTTTTTTTTTTTTTGTTACATGATCAATTTAGAACATTGCATAACATACAATATAAAATGAACACCCAACTTAGTGCTAATATGTCACACTATTTTTATAACAATTTTACCCTCACAACTTGCACAGTCGACTTCAAAAAATTGTTTCACTTTTTAAATTTGAAATTTAGGCTTATTTTAAGAAGTTAAGATTTAGTCAAAAAAAAATAAAAGATTTATGCATTTTTTAAAAGAAATTCAAAAAATTATTAAAAAATTAATTTTCATAATAATCCTAAGTATTGTTTTGGAGCAATAGAACAGTAAGACAGGTTAATAAGAAAATTTGGGAAGGAAATAAAAATATTACAAATTTAAATTTAATTATTTAAAAATTATTTAAAATTATTATTTTATAATTTAAATTCATTCTACAATAAATTTTGTACTATACAAATTCAATTTTAACGGGGGACATGAAATTATTCGGGGGTAAAAATGGAAATGGAGGTGAATATCCAGCGAAATGATGAGCCAATGAAAAGGATACAGATGGGGAAGAGGGGTCAGAAGTGGGGGGGAGTAGAACACTGACACATGTCAAACCAAAAAGCGGGAATCATACGTGAAGGCATTTAGGTTTATAACGTTCACTTCTTTTTCTCTCTCTCTCTACTTCCTCTCTCTTTCTCGTCTCTTTATATACATACCCTTCCCTTGTCGCCGCCTTGCCTCCTCACTCCCAGGTACTTCACTCTCTCTCCAAACTCCCCCCTTTCTCTCTCTACAATTCTCTCGCTCCAAACACTCTCCTCTTCTTCTTCTTCTCATTTATCTGTAGCTCAAAATTCTTAGCTTTTTTTTTTTTTTTTTTTTTTGGCTCTGCTCAATTTGACACTCTTTTTCAATTATCGTTTTTTCTTGTGAATTTAGAGTTCTGTCTTTTTCAAATTCGTGTAGATGGTAACGTTGTTCTCTGATGCTTTTTTTTCTTTTGGTGCAAATTGTTTTATATTATAGATATAGGCTGATATGCAGATTAATTATTATGCAAACCTTTGTGTAATGCTCTGTCCATGTTTGTTAATTTTTATTCTTTGGCTTGCTGGTTTTTTACTCTCTCAATTCTCAATATATATACATACACACACACACACACATACAGATACAGTCACACACAAAGAGGCTTGCAAAATTCATCTCCAGATATTAATTTGATGCCGGGCAATGGCCTGTTATTTACCAGTTCTTGGACATGTTTGCCGGTCTCTGATGGATCACTAAATAATTACTACTTTCTTTAGAGTTGGATGGATTGATAGAAGCATAATTTTTTTATTATTATTATTATTGTTATTATTTTTAAAATTTTCATTTACAGCATGGTAAAATGATATGCCCACAATTCTGGCAAATTATTATTATTTTTTTAAATTATAATTTGCAACAACAAAGCATTTTTAATTCCGTAATATGGAAAAAGTTATATAGAAATTTAAATGAAGTTTGAAATTAAGAACAGATGCATCAGTTCCCCTTTTTATCAACTGGTGGGAAGTTCTACACCCATTGTTTTTCTTGGAAGTAGGGTATGTTTTATTTTGCACTTGATTTTTCATGACCAGGAGAAAACAAATCTTAATTCTAAAGACATTTCTGTTATCACGCATTTGAAATTTTGAATTGTCATCTTATATCAAATAACTAATATTTCAGCTGATGAAATCCACCCCCTTCCCCACACTATAAAAAAGAAAGATTACCACACCTAGAAAGATACTTCTTATGTCTACTTTGATGTTGGAGTTGTATCCATATCATACTTGTATTATCGAATACCAGCACTTCTCGAATACTTGCAGATACATGCCCGATATTTCCTAAACGTATCCGATACTTGATGTTAATTTTGAGAAGTATTGGATACTTTTTGGACACTAGGTCATGTATCCAAACTATTATGAAATTGAGATTACAATAATTTTTTCATAATAAGAAAACCAAACCAAACCAAACCAAGCCTCGAGTCCCATCAAATAAGGTCGGCAATTTTTTTCATAATATTAGAGTATAATTGTTAGAACAAATACAAGAATAAATTTTTATTTCTTACCAAAGAAAGTAGTGAGATAAAAGTAGTCCTACTTTATTAGATTCGTGTATCCACAGAAAAGAAAGTAAACTGACTATTGACTCTTAAATAAATATTTAATTCTTAAAGAACTGTTTTTCACCATTCTTTGAGCTCATGTATAAATTCTAAAAATTATAGTTTTTTTTCTTCTTTTTTTATTTTTATTTTTTTTTAATTTTATTTTTAATCCTGGCTGTACCCATATCCTATGTTTTTGGATTTTGTTATTTTGCAGTATTTGTATCCGTATCCATATGCATGCTTCTTCATAGCTTAGCAGGTTGAGTCTAGTTGCTAACATGAGTTGGTTGAATATGGATTTAGGCTAATTCTAGAGGAAACTTAATTTTGATCATGAGGCATTGAAAGAGTGAGCCAAATTCTAAAAGGATTTCAGCATGGCTCCTACTCAACCATCAGTGGAGACTGATCTGGACAGTAAACTACATTCATCTGCGAAAGTTGCAGCCCACAATGTGAATAAGAATTTATTGGCCAGATCATCCGGGAAGAGTTTGATGTGCATAAGTAACCCTGAGGACGCTTTCATTGAATTGGAAGGTGAATTTGATGAACAAATTAATGCTCCAGAGGGTGATGATGACATCAGGGTAGCTGAAGCAGAGGACTCGGATGCAACTGATTATTCGAGCTCATTTGGTGGCACTGTATCTGGGACAGAGAATTGTTCTGGATCAAGTGACGCTGAAGTTGAGTCATGCTTCTACGGTGATGAAGGTTTCGGATTTGACGGTTTTAGCAGTGTTTTTCGAATGAGGTGTGTTTTTTTATTCATATGCATAATCTAGTTTGTTTTTAGTTTCCACCAAGGGAGATATCAACATTTAAGAAACCCTGGCTGTTAGATGGTAGTGCACAATTAGTTGTATTTCCAAAAACAGCAGTCATAGATTCATTTAATTGCATAAATTAGATTTTAATGTAAGTTTACATGCACCTCATAGAAGTCTTCTAGCTCACGGCATCTCCGGACAAGTCAGTTGGATTAAATGACAATTTGCATGCAGTAAATTTAACATAAGTTTATATGCACCTCAGAAAAGTCTTTGGGTTAATCATATTTGAATATCTCACAATTAATCATTAAGCCGGAAACCGTAATTTTCTAAATAAGTCCTTTTATGTATTACATTTTCATGGAAGTTGATACTTATGACGTTATCAGTGAATCATAATGCTTGAAATAAAAGTTTCGCCATTATTTTGTAAAGTAACCAAATCAATAAAAAGTTGCATGAAGGTATTACGTTTTGAAGTTGAGATCTTGATTCTCTTCTCCAATAGTTTGAACTTTTGTCATTTTCAGTTAATCATAATGCTTGATATTAAAGTTATATCATTATTTTGTGAAGCAACATTATCAATACAAAGTTGCATGAAGGGATAACGTTTTGAAGTCAAGATCTACATCCTCTGCTCCACTATTTGGAACTTTGGCTGGACTCGGATCAATGTCTTAATTATTTTGTGTCTGCTTATGTTCTTTTTTTGTTGTTATGTATTGATTGCAATACCTTGGTCCTGTAAAGTGGCTGAGAGCCTGAGACCTTGTTTTGAATACTTCAACCTTTTACATGAAGAAGTTACATTTTGAAGCTGAGAACTACAAATGCTGCTGCCCCAATATTTTATCTTCTTTACTCCTGAATCTTATGGTTGTCTCCTTCAAAATGGTGACTCACAGCTTGGATGTCCTGAAAAGCCTTGGGCCTTTAAAGTCACCGAGACCATTTTTTGAATGCTTCAACTGAATGAGCTCATCTAGTGTGATCTAGGATATGGCGTACAAAGGATAGATATCAATGTCATCAATCTAGCTAATATAGTGGGATCCCTTCTGTGTGCAAATCATTTCATATGTAATTTCACCATTGTCTGGGTGAAGAAAGGCCAAATGATTGATATCGAACACCAGAAATTTAATTTTTTCCCTAGCAATGACAGACAAGAATGTTATGCATTTGAATTTATAAAGATCACTTACTCGTCCTTGGCTTCCTACATGATTCACACCAAGGTTGCATTATACATTCTAACTATCCATGGTTCACATTTTTCAGGAAGAAGAAGTTGACGGCTCATTGGAAGAGCTTTATACGTCCTTTGATGTGGCGGTGCAAATGGACAGAATTGAAAATTAAGGAATTTCAATCACAGGCATCAAAGTATTCAAGAGAGCTTGCAGCATATGATCAGAGAAAACAGTTAGAATTAGATCAGTTCACATTAGAAAATTTAGGTTCAAAATCGTTGCCATTTACTTTTCAAAGTCATGGAAAAAAGGTCATGAAGAGGAGGAAAAGAAAGAGAGTTGAAGATACAACTGATATAGCATCATATATTTCACAACACAACCTTTTCTCCTATGGTGGTACAATTTTCTTCTGTATACTTGTGCATTAGATTTATGTGGATTTGATCTTTCTCCTCCAACTGTTGTTTTGTGACTCTAGCATGTGATATATGGCAGAAAATAAGAAGTCTGACCCAGATGGTACTTTTGTGGCTGAAGAATCTGGTAATCCAGGTAAAAGTTTCTACTGTACTTCGATTCTGTTGTCATCTTGTATGACACAAGTTACTTGAGAATTGCAGAAAGCATCTAGGTGTATATTGTCTTTTTTTGCACAAATTAAAATTTTGTATTGCGAAAATTCCATGTGAATGATTGAAGCTGGATCTGAATGATTGGGGCTGGGGATTAAGATTGGATGTGGACTTAACCATTACATAATTTACGCAATGTGGCTCCTTTCATTCTCAAATTTGATTTACTTTAAAATACTTCTATGTTAGCTTTGATTACCATTAAGAATGGAACAACTATAGACTATTAAGAGTCCTTTATTTTTTCACTTCGAAAATATGTTGTTTCAACATTTTCCATTCTTGCTGGTTTATATTTTCTTTCCGTTAGCCATTCTAAAGGTTGAAGTATGCCATATGAGGATGTGGAAAGCAAAACGGAATGTCCAATTCTTATTTGACATGCAAGTGATGGATGTTTTCACTCATAAATGATTTTTGTAAAGGTTCAAAATAGTTTTGTAAGATCAATTCTAGTCTTGCATTTACTTTCTTCCCTATGTTTCGTTCAAAAGAAAGTATGATACAGAAATGGCAAGTGCTTAGTTTTCAACAATTATGAGTAATCGAGTGCTACTGTATGTCTCATGTGATCAACCCCTGGCTATCAAGTAAAAGGAATTTTTCATAAAATGGCTGAGAGGTTTACATATAAAAATGACATGATAAAACGATCGTACAAGAGGATGTGATTTAAACAATGATATTGAGAGTGATGAGTGAGGAGGTGAGGAATAGGTGTGCAGATAAATGCATATTAAAGAGGTTAGAGGTATATGAGAGATAGCTGCTAATAAGCCAGCAGCTTATGCTTTCAGGGCAACCAATTGCTCAACATAGGACAATTGTGAAGAATCCTAAATCCTCTGATCTGAAATCTATGTAGTGCTGAAGAGTCTTTCAAACTTGTTTTTTCATTCTTTTGGTGGGCTAAAAGTTGGTGAGACTTGTAGGATTTAGGGTTTATAATGTAGTAATAAGCATTAGAGTATGAAGGCTTAATAAGCAATGCTAGGATGGTAAAACATTAATTGCAAAAACAGTAATAAGTTTTTTTTCCACCTTTTACTGGACTAGAAATAAATGATCGAAGGATGAGAGGGCTTGGAGTTGCAAATGAGGAATTCTTAGGGTGGATTAATTACTAATTAGTTCTGTTATGAACATTAAAATGTTTGTAGGGTATAGAGAATCGGAGAAAAGAAGAAGATCCCAGTAACTTTTATATTTCCTTAGGTGTCACACCAGTGGACAAGATTGCATCACACAATTCACAAGAAGCATAATAATAGGAAATTTTCCTTTGATTAGTTTAATGCTGGCTTCCAATTTTTTTTAATTCTACTAGTATTTGTACTTCATGTTTTGAAACTTAAATACATTGATTAATGGAACCTAGACAAACCTACTATGATCCACAAATAAGAACTTAACACCACAAGTTGGCCTCATGACCCACTATGGAACACAATCATGGCCTATCTCCAACAAATTTTGGAATTACTAATGTGTCCTTGGGACTTGCTATGGCTAAAACTAGCTAATACAAGGTCCTGCGTGTCCTGTATTATCTCTTCTTAAATTTGCTTCCTTGAATTATTTAAAAGACTACAACACATTATTTAGTTTTTTATTTTTTATTTTTGCAATTATATTCTTTTGTATACTGTAAGTGTGTGTTGCTGGCTTGACTTGTGGCCTTGTGTATGCTTATATTTTTTGATAAGAATTTTTTGAAGGCACATAAGAGATTAGATGTTTGATGGTTTAATTAGGTGCCAGATGACATATTATGTGTGCCCGAGTCATGGACACCAAGTGTCTGAAAAGCATATGGTTCTAATTTTTTGTTAAAAATAATAGGTTAGACAAATTGGATGCGTGTCTAACACCCGTTGGGAGTGGCCGGTGAGTGTTGATATCCTACATGTGTCCGATTCGGACACAAGACAATCTTAGAAGTGTCTTTGCTTCTCAGACATATCTATAATCGTCTTCCTTTCTTGATTGCTGACAGCTCAGATGTACCAAGTAGGGATATAAATGTGTGTGTTGTTCACTGTTTAGGCTTGGGGGTCCATAACAGAGATGAGAAATTAGATTGGGATATGATAGGAAAATTTTCTTACATTTATTACCATATTGTTCTTAAGATATTTGGCCCATTTCCTTAACTTGATTTTAAAAGCCATCAGCTCTGTCTATGGTTTCTCTCTCTCTCTCTCTTTATATATTTATTTTTAGAAGTTTTTTCTCTTTCACTTCAGATGCATCCTTAGGGAGTATCAACTGTTGGCTACCTAATATGTAGGATTAGGATGATTCCAAAGGAGTATTTATTGTGTAAACAAAAACTTGAATTGTTTCTGTTAGCTCCAACTCACATGCATGCAGAGGAGAGAGTCCAAGGAGGATGGCGTAGGAAGACTTACACCACAAGTGAAGGAAGTCTAAGCTGGGCATCTCTCCCTTCTCTTTACGTTCTTACCATTGTTGACTCTCACCAATTTAAAAAAAAGGTAGAAATTTTGGGTGGGTTTGTATCTCTCTCTCTCTCTCTCTCTTTCTTTGTTCATAGAGACGGGAGGGAGAGGGTGAATGGTATCATCAGAAATTTGAGAGATATAGAGCTGTGAGTTGAATGAGAGTATTTCTTCTCCTTTGTTTTTATATTGCTCTGTTTTAGTGAAATTCTCGTTTCTATTCCGTGGACATAGGCATTGGGCCGAACCACGTAAATATTTGTGTCTTGGTTGTGTGTGTGATTGTTTGTTGTTTATTTTCTGGGTGTCCATCATCCTAACAAGTAGTATTAGAGCCTGGTTGTGTGTTTTTTCGAAAAAACAGAGTGCAATTTTTAGAATTGCCTAGAAATCAAAGTGGTCGAAACCCCCTTTTGATCACACCAGGTGAAAGCTCTCGACGAGACGAGCACACTGAAAAAAACCACATCGAAAAATGACACCGGATAAAGCCGCACGCGCCCCATGCGCCATGACGCTGTTTTCACGCACCGGCCACTAACCTTATGCGCGAGACCAAGGAAGAAGACGCTTTGACGTTAGCAGTGACAACATCGTGTTGACATTATTGATCTAACCCGTTGAACCAGTAGCCGGCTGGAGCCATTGACCAAAGCCGAACCTCTTTGACTGAGCCGATGACCAAGCCGCCGTCCAAGTCGTTGACCAAGCCGCGCCGCCAGCCGTCAAGCCGATGACGTCATCCTAACGCCAGTCGAGCGTGAGAAATGATCCGGTGCTTCTCAGTCACTACAGGGCCTGCCGATCTAAACCGTTCAACCTATTTTGGCTTGATATGAGTCATTATAAGTCCATTTTTGATGATCCAATAGTGTTTTCCAACTATTTGAAATATTCCGAACACATCCGTACAGTCAAGTTTTGCGAATCAGATTTCAAAAATTTGCAGTTTTTATTTTGGCAATCCGAAGTGTTTTTTCGGCTAATTTGACTAGTTCGGACTCAACAGGGAAGCATGATTTTCAGACAAAGATCATTTTTTGTAGAGACAAGTGTTGATGGAGGAATCAACATCGACTTCGAGATTTATGATCAAGCTGACTGCTTCCAACTATGCAATCTAGAAGCCCAGAATGGAGGATGTCCTATATTGCCGAGATTTGTTTGACCCCATCAAGCTTAATGGAGTCAAACCAGCAACAGAAAACGACGAAGACTAGAAGTGGAAGAATCGAAAAACCATTGGTCAGATCAGATAATAGATCGATCACAGTGTCTTTCACTATGTCGCCCAGGAGACTGATGCTTATGCTCTCTGGATGAAGTTAGAAGGCATGTACCAGTCGAAGACTGCTTGGAACAAAACCCTTCTAATGAGAAGACATGTAAATTTGAAGCTGAAAAGCGGTATCTCTATTGCTAAATACACCAGTGAGTTTCAAAATCTAGTGAACCAGCTGACAAGTGTCAAAATGGAGTTAGATGATGAGATGCAAGCCCTATTGCTGCTTAGTTCTTTGCCAAATAGTTGGGAGACGTTGGTAGTGTCCCTCTGCAACTCTACACTTGAAGGAAAACTGACCATGAGCATGGTTATAGGTGCTCTATTCAGTGAAAAAGCAAGAAAGAAAAACATGGGTGGAGATCAGTCCCATGCCCTCATCACAGAAAACAGAGACAAAGGTGGAGACAAAGGCAGAAGTAGAGGAAGAAGCAAAAGCAGAGGACGCATCAGAGGAAGATCTCAAGACAGAGGAAGTCCAAAGATTGTAGAAGTCGGCCGAAGTTCAAGTGTTACCACTTGGCTAGGAAGGTCACATCAAGAAATATTGTTATGCTTTGAAAGGAGAACAAAAACAAGGAAATAGACAGCCAAAGACTGAAGATAGGAACACTGCAGTTACAGTCTCAGAGGATATTGCATTATTCTCTGTTGAAGAAGAAGAATGTCTCCATATGTCAGACAATGACACTGAGTAGGTGGTAGATACAGCCGCTTCTTACCATGCCACACCTCATAAGGAGTTCTTTAGTACATACCAAGTTGGTGATTTTGGTACAGTAAAGATGGGCAACTCTAGTTTTTCGAAGATTGTAGAGATCGACAATGTTCGCCTCCAAACCAAAGTTGGGTGCACGATGGTGTTGAAAGATGTCAGGCATGTTCCCAATTTACGCCTGAATCCTATCTTAGGGATAACCTTAGATCGACAAGGCTATGAGAACTACTTCGGCAAAGGCATGTGGAAATTGAAGAAAGGATTTCTGGTGGTAGCCAAACGACAAGCAACTGGTACGTTGTACAAGACTCATGTGGAGATAAATTCAAATGGCCTCAACATAGCAGAAGATGAGGCATCACCAAATTTGTGGCACAAAAGGCTGGGTCACGTGAGTGAAAAAGGGTTGCAGATTTTGACAAAGAAGTCTCTTATTCCCTTTGCCAAAGATGCAAAATTGAATCCTTGTGACAACTGCTTATTTGGGAAGCATCATAGAGTCGCTTTCCATTCATCATCCAGAAGACAATCAGAGTTGTTGAGCAGAGTATACTTTGATGTATGCAGTCCCATAGAAGTGGAATCTTTGGGTGGTAGAAAATATTTCCTGACGTTTATTGATGACGCATCACTTAAAGTATGGGTTTATGTCGTAAAGACCAAAGCTGAGGTGTTCCAGCATTTTTAGACATTCTATGCTATGGTGGAAAAGGAGACCGGAGAGAAGCTGAAGTGTCTCCGAACAAACAATGGAGGCGAGTACACGTCATAGGAGTTTGAAGCCTATTGTGCTAATCGTGGCATTCGGCATGATAAGACTGTTCCTGGAACCCCACAACACAATGGTGTAGCCGAGAGAATGAACTGGACTATTGTAGAGAAGGTCAAATGTATGCTTAAAATGGCAAAGCTGCCAAAGCCATTTTTGAGAGAAACTGTTCGTATTGCTTGCTATCTGATTAATAGATCGCCATCCATTTCACTGAATTTTCAGATTCCAGAAGAAGTATGGTCTGGAAGAGAGATCTCTTACTCTCACTTGAGAGTGTTTGGGTGCAAAGCATTTGCACATGTATCCAAGGACCACAGACAGAAGCTAGTTGATAAAACCACTCCATGCATTTTTATTGGCTATGGAGATGAAGAATTTGGATACAGATTATGGGATCTAAAAAACAAGAGGGTCATTCGAAGCCAAGATGTGGTATTTCAAGAAGGCCAGACCTTAGAAGACTTTGGGCAACCAGCCAAACCCAAAATTGATGATGTTTCAGAAATTATTCCTAATCTTACACCATCACAGAATGCTACCGACGAACAAGAGCTGCCACACCATGAAACCAATGATGTAGAGTTGCAGGATGGTTTTCTAGAAGAAGAAGATCTAGAAGAAGAGGGTGTTGAGCAGGAGGAGCCACAACCCCCTCCACCAGAGACTGTTGGTCCACAGTTACGAAGATCAACAAGAGAGCCTAAGCTATCATCAAAACACCCTGCTTCTAAGTATATTTTGCTTACTGATGAGGGGGAGCTAGAAAGTTTTCAAAAAGCTCAGAATCATAAGGAGAAGAGTAGCTGGTAGTAAGATATGCAAGAAGAGATGTAGTCCTTGCAGAAAAATCAGACTTATGATTTGGTAAAACTTCCCCAGGGTCGAAAAGCATTGAAGAACAAATGGGTGTTCAAACTGAAGAAAGATGGCAGCGAAAAGCTAGTCAAGTATAAGGCTCGATTGGTTGTCAAAGGTTTTGGACAGAAAAAAGGTATTGATTTTGATGAAATCTTCTCGCCAGTTGTGAAATTGACATCCATTCGAGTAATTTTAGGACTAGTGGCCAGTTTAAATTTGAAACTTGAACAGATGGATGTGAAGACGGCATTTCTCCATGGTGACCTAAAGGAAGAAATTTATATAGAGTAGCCAGGAGGTTTTGAAATAAAAAGAAAAGAAAACTTAGTGTGCAGATTGAAGAAGAGTCTCTACGACCTCAAACAAGCGCTGAGACAGTGGTACAAGAAGTTTGACTCATTCATGGTGGGCCATGAGTACAAGAGAACTGCTGCAGACCAGTGTGTATATGTCAGGAAATTTCCCGGTGAAAACTTTATCATACTCCTACTCTATGTTGATGACATGTTGATTATTGGACAGGATGCCACTGTAATCAAATCACTAAAGAAGAAGTTATCACAGTCCTTTGACATGAAGGACCTAGGCCCTACACAACAAATTTTGGACATGAAAATTATGCGTGACAGGGAGGCCAAGAAGTTGTGGTTGTCACAGGAGTAGTACGTTGAACGGGTGACTGAGAAGTTCAACATGAAAGATGCCAAGCCAGTCAGTACTCTGCTGGCTAATCATTTCAAGCTGAGCAAGAGTTCTTGTCTTTCTTTTACAAAAGAAAGAGAAGAGATGGAGGCTATTCCTACTCATCTGCCGTAGGGAGTTCAATGTATGCAATGGTGTCCACCCGACCAAATATTGCTCATGCTGTTGGAGTAGTAAGCAGATTTCTTTCTAATCTAGGGAAAGAGCATTGGGAAGCAGTCAAGTGGATTCTGAGGTACCTTAAGGGTGCATCCAAAATGTGTCTGTGCTTTGGAGGAGCAAAATCAATCTTCGAAGGCTATACAGATTCAGATATGGCGGGAGATCTTGATGGTAGGAAATCTACATCAGGATTTATGTTCACTTTTGTGGGGGGAGCTGTGTCTTGGCAGTCCAAGCTGCAGAAGTGTGTTGCTTTATCTACAACCGAGGCAGAGTACATTGCCGCAGTAGAAGCTAGGAAAGAAATGTGGTTGAAGTGGTTTCTACAAGAGTTTGGATTAAAGCAAAAAAAATTCACTGTACATTGTGATAGCCAGCGTGCTATAGACCTAAACAAGAATTCTATGTACCATTCTCGCACAAAGCACATTGATGTTCGGTATCATTGGATACGCGCAGTGATGGAAAAGCAGTTATTGGAACTGATCAAGATCCATATAGATAAGAATCCAACCACCATGCTTACAAAGGTGGTCTCGAGAGGCAAACTTGAAATTTGCAGAGACATTGCTGGGATGGACTTTAAGTGAGAAGTCAGTCATGCATGTGGGTATGGAGGGGGAGAATTGTTAGCTCCAACTCACATGCATGCAGAGGAGAGAGTCCAAGGAGGATGGCGTACGAAGACTTCCACCAAAAGTGAAGGAAGTCTGAGCTGGGCATCTCTCCCTTCTCTTCATGTTCTTGCCATTATTGACTCTCACTAATAAAAAAGAAAAAAAGGTAGAAATTTTGGGTGGGTTTGTATCTCTCTCTCTCTGTGTATAAATAGAGACGGGAGGGAGAGGGTGAATGGTATCATCAGAAATTTGAGAGATATAGAGCTGTGAGTTGAGTGAGAGTATTTCTCCTTCTCTGTTTTTGTATTGCTCTGTTTTAGTAAAATTCTCATTTTTGTTCCGTGGTCGTAGGGGGCCGAACCACGTAAATATTTGTGTTTTGGTTGTATGTGTCATTGTTTGTTGTTTATTTTCTAGGTGTCCATCAGCCTAACAATTTCCTACCTTTTTCTTCATGCACTTCTCTATATCTATTTGGTTGGGATTGCTTTGTAGATATGGAATAACCAGATGCTTTCCATGTAGTCAACTATTTATGCACTTAGTGTATGAGTGGTTGGAGTTCCTAAGTTGTATACTTCAAACCAACTATGTGGTTAATTGTATGGAACTTGTTTTGTAAAACAAGAAATGGAAAAAAATGCTATTGTCTGGATTAATTGGATACCAAGTTGATGTTTTGCATGACAAATTTCCCTCTCACATTTCTTTTTTACTTACAATTGTAAAACAGCATCATAGTTTTGAAATTTTCTTTTATGCAGTGCAGGACTGGATTGGTAATTTTTTTGAATATATCTTTGGTTTTAGTTTTATGCATAGAATCCAATCAAGGTGGTTGTTGTATCTGGCTAAGTTTTGTTTCTAGTTGATATCTTGTATCTGATTGTATATTTCATTGTTAGAAAAAAGTTTATCCGTTATTTACATTTATTCTTTTGTGTCTTACTACCTAATACTTCATTGAGAAATTATAATAATTGTACAAATACCTAATGATACCATGCTAATGCTTTATGATCTAGACTGCCAGCATTTTGAATATCTTATACTATCAAGCACTGATAGTAACTGCTAATTTTTAATTTTTGGTTGTTGTGGGGGAGTGTTTGCAGAACACAATACCACTGGGCATGACAAATTTGGTATTCATGACGATTGTTCATTTCGCGAATCCAAAGATATTAATGACTCTGTAGAGGAAATCGTTCAAAAGATTGAAACGATGCACTGTCATGTTCAGAGACTGAAGTCTCGACTTGTCGTGGTGATTGCTGAAAATGGCATGAAGTTCTCTTCCTCTGAGAATCTGAGCCATCTTGTGCCCTGTGATGGACAGACTAGCTCTCCTCGCAGTCCTACTTTCTCTGCTGGCAATGGAGACACAACATCATTAGGAGCTTTGTATAATCCAAATCAGCAAATGCCAGAATATGATTTTGGAGATTTTGTTATGCCTGAAAACATGGTGTCAAGTTATGGAGAGGCTAGTTCTGTTCCGGATATTATTGAAAGCACAGTTAGTCTGTTGTCCTCAGCTGATGTCACCGTGCATCAGCCACAGATCGGAGATTCGAGTGAAGCTGTAAGCAATCTTTATGAAATCAATTATTTATTTTTATTCATCTTTATAACCTTCAATCTTGTGATAACTATTAAACGATGATTTATTTATTAGCTCCCCTCCACTTGCATACTGGATTTCTTCTTGAGCTATTGCTGATTTTTTTTAATTATTTATAATCAGTGGCTGCCGATTTAACATCTAAACTTTTTATTTTGCTTTTATGTGGGTTAATTGGTATGCTAAAGGATACTTATGTTGGCTGGACTTGGCTTCTTCACTATTGGGATTGCATTCCAGATTGGTTATTGAACTCATAGTCGTTACTATGCTATCACAAATGCACACACAAAGGCTTACAGATTTCACACACACATTTATTTATTTATTCTTGATATCTTAAAGGCTTTCACTTTAAATATAAATGGTACGGATGGAAAGTTCATTGACTTTGTAATTATTTGGTTTCTTGCAACCATTAGAGATTTTTTTTTTGGGTTTCGTTTTGTAATAATGATATCTACAGATTATGGATAATGTCCAAATACATAATCAAGCAGCTGAAGTAGAGAGGAACACTTCCAAAAAGATACACAATCAAACCACAGAGCAGCACCAGGAACCAGAGGGAAGTGGACAGGAAGAAAGCAGCAACCTTTCTCCGGTTCCAGCTTTAGAAACCGACCCTATAGCAAAAGGTGCGACACTTCATGAGGAATCAAGACTGACATCATGTTTAGCTTCAGAAATTCATTTTCCCAAGTCTAAAAGGAAGCGAGGAGAGAGGAAAGCTGGTTCGGGTGGTTGGAACCGGTGATACTCAGTTGGGCTCGATAGTCAGTGAGTTTCAGAAATTTGTCAGTTATAGACTATCTTATATAGTTTTCTGAGAATTGCAAATTTGTGATAAATGGTGGAAATTGTAGTCTGTAGATTCTAGACATTGGGAATAAATAATACCTTGGTCTATTTTTATTTATAAAATGGTTTCTTAGATACAATTGGCTAAGTTTTGAGTAGTGTGATGGCAACACTTCACTTCATGTTACGTTTGCATAGGCATTGGTTTGCTGCTGCATGTGAGGAAATAACTAGGGCTCAAGTTGTTTGATCAACCATTCTTGTTACTTTTGTAGCCTCTATACATGTATTAGAAAATATTTGTGACGCATGGAGTTTGAGGTCCATGTCCGCAGCATGTGATGCTTTATCAATACTTTTAAGTGTCTTATCAGTTTCTAGTTAATGTGTTTATGAGTTATTGATATTATATATAGCTTATAAATATAGTTTGGAAGTTATGTTTGGCTGTCTAGTAGGTTGAAAAGTTGTTTAGGTAATTTGAAAGGTTTTTTTTTTGGAAGTTACTTAGAATTTAATAGGATTCTTGTATGAAACGGTGTTTGTAATGATATATATATACTAGTGTATGCCTGTGTCTAAAAGTACAGTGTAAATTAAATAAGTAAGTAAAAGGAGAAAAATAAAAGAAAATAAAGAAATAGGAAGGAAAATAAAAAAGGGAAAAAATAAAAAATAAAAACAAAAGAGGAAGGAAGGTGGGCAGGAGAGAGAGAGAGATATTGCATGAGTGAACAAAGAGGGGGGAAAAGAAGGTGGGTGAGTGAGAATTAAAGAAATCTTGACCTTTATGTTGTGTTTGGTTTGAGGATTTAGGGAGAGATTTAGAAAGGGAAATGGAAAAGGTGTGTGAAACTATGTGAAATATAGACATGTTTTATTCACATTTCACCAGCCTTTTTCATTTCTCTTTCCAAATTACTCTCCAAATCCTCCAACCAAACACAGCATTAATGAATTTGGAAATTAATTTCAACTCTCAAAACAAAATGCATCCCTAAGATAATTTCAACTCTCAAGACTTCTGTGATTGGTCCCAAGCATTCCTTAAACCATTGGACTACCTTGGCTGGTCACAATTTGATTTAACCTTCTCAAAGGCAAAAATCAGTTTCCATTTCAAGTTATTTGATGTCAATGAATACCTATAATCCTGAAAAAGAGTTTTTATTTATTTATTATTATTAATTTTATTCTCAAAGTTACTCTGTCCCTGAATTGGTTAATGTTATTCCTTGCATTGACTGAATTTGCTAGTTCTGTATTCATTCTAGTCAGGTGTTGAAGAGCTGCAATGGTTTGAATTTTGTGGGAACATGTAAATAATATTTGGGTAAATTACACTAACCTCCTTGAAATTTAAAAAAATACATTGAGTCTCACAAGTTTAGTATAATTACATTAAGTTCCCATGAAAATTTAATTTATATAACACTTAACTCTCTTTGTATTTGTAATTCGTTAGTTGTATAGATAGAAAATTGATATTGACATTTTTTTTTTCTCTTAACTTTTCAAAAGTATAAATTCGATCATTAAAAAAATTTAAAAATTGCAAGCAATGACTATAGATCTTTACAAAGCAAAACTTGGTGGTCTATCACAAATCAAAAGTCTATGGAAAGAAAACAATTATCAATTCAAAAAGCTGAACAGTATCATGTGATCCAAGTTGCTTTGATGAGTACATTGATAAGAATGACAGGGTTCACTGGTTTGTTCAGAAATTAAACAAATAAAGAAGCAGAGATTTTGATCCTCCATGATTAATTCTTCTAGTCACAAGAAGGAGGGCAGGCTTTTTGCTACACATCTAGATTAGTGTCCCAACTGTTCTTAAATTGCTCACAATCATTAGATGAAAAAAGGAACCAAAACATGATTACAAAGCTTGGTCATTTTATTATATAGTTTCCATATTCCCTTTATTCCAACAAATGATGGTGCAAGGGACTAATGCTTATGGTGGCTTAAGCAATATTATATGGTTTCCATTCCCTTTATTCCACTAAATGATGGTGCAAGAGTCTAGTGCTTATGGTGGCTTAGCTTAGGTATTTGCTTTGGCTACTATTATATTATTGGGTCTTGTTAAGATTAAAAAAAAAAGGACAAAAAAATATGCAGATTCTAACATACTTATCATTGAATTCAAAATACTTCTTTTAAATTTTAAAATATTTTATAATCTTTTTTCATTTTCTCAGTATACTTTTTTACATTTGTTAGCATTTGTCAAAATTAAAATTAGAACACAAAAAGTTGTTTTGATTTTGAACGTTATTAATTTTTAATTAAAAAAACTATAGTATAAAATAAATTACATTGTAAGATATTATAAAAGGTCCCAATTAAAATTTTGGGTAAATTATTTGCGCCTTCTGAGGTTTGCTTAAAATAAGAATTGCCCCCTATGATTTGAAAAATTACAAATACCTCCCTATCAGAATTTTTTATTTAACAAAATTAATTGAAAATTTGAAAATTTTAACTGTTCACCTATACAATAATAAAATTATCTGAATTATTAATTGAAATAAAATTTTAACATTATTAAAAACTGTTAATTAATTTGATGATTTATTAATAAAAAGACTTATTTATTATGAAACTAGAAACTTTAGGGGGCATAATGTAATTTCTAAAACCACAGGAAATAATTTATAATTTAAATAAATCTCAAGGGTGTGTTTGTAATTTACCCTAAAATTTTCATGTTATTGAATTTTTTACTATTTTATATTTTCGAGTCATAACAAAATCTTATTCACTCCTATTATATTTTAATTATTAGCCCTTTAAAGTTAACTAACCTACAACATTTTCTTAAGGTTATGTGAAGGTCATTTTAGTAATTTCGTTAAATGGGCTTTTTTTTCACACTAACTCATTTGGGAAGAGTGTATTTTTGCTTAAAAGTTAAAAAATCATTAAAAAAATAAAAAAGACAACAAATTATATCAAAAAATCAAAAAAATTATTTTCTCTCTAGGATTGCATGTTTTTTCGTAAAAAATTAAAAAATTATCTTAAACATTTTTTATCTCATATTTTAACTAAAAAATCAAAAAATTATTAAAATAATTTGTTACAAACAATCAGTTGGAATAATTCTTGCATGCCAAAGCAAAAAGAGACTACGCGATAAAGAAGAAAGAAGAAAATTAAAGAAAAGAAAGGCAATTGCCAACGAATCTTGCAGAGTCACAAATTGAAGGAAAAGGGTTCTCTCATCACTCACTCTCCTACCCGCATGAACTCCCTTTCCCTCTTCTTCCTCCGCCTTCCTCCTCCTTTCTTACTTGCACTGTTTGGTTTTTCTGTTCATGCCAGATCCAAAGAGTTCATCACAAACAAGGTACTCTCTCTCTCTCTCTCTCTCATTCTCTGTGTGTGTGTGTGTTTTGTTAATAAACCATCTTGTGCAGAGTGGTCATTTTCCTTTTGTAACTGCCATAGCCAACTCTATGATTTTACTATTACAATTCACACATAATGCCCCCTCTCTATATTCACATCTAGTTGGGTCTTTTATTTTTAATTTTTAGTGTCATGCAAGCTAATGTAGTTGATGATAATGCAAGTACAATGGGCTTGTTAGGTGTTATTTTTTTTCTCAAAGACAATCAGAAATTGGAAGTTAAAAATGACCCTTTTCATAGTTTTTAAATAAATAAATAATTTTTTTAATCTTGTTTAAGTTATTTTTATTTTGTAAAAGTTACATCAAACACTCTTGACTTCAAAATAAATCTTAAAAAAAGGTGTAACATGTTGCATCAAACAATCCCGATATGAATTAGATGTTCTTCTCAATACTACCGACCTTACAAAATCGATCATGTGGGCTAGTTAGGAAGGGGTGATTCACAGAGAGAACAATTGTTGAGAGATAGATTCTATTATTTGGTCAAGACGAACGAGTGACTGTGAAACATGCTCTGGAGGAGGTGGGGCTTAGGGCTTAGGGCTCAAAATTCCATTTATGGTGAGCCCATCACTTAGACATTTGAGTTTTTACAAAAGTAGCCATTTGCTATAAGAAAAATATTTAGTAATTTGAATTTGTGTGGTCCAAATGGTTTGAATGTACCAAAATGACATCAATTTATCCCTAAAATGACGTTATTTTGAGATATTTGAATCATTTGAATCATGAAAATTCGGATTATCAAATGTTGTTGTTGCTACAATATAAATATAAAGATGTTTAGTACAATTTAAATAAACTACAGAAATTTCTTTCTCTCTCTTTGTTTCTTTTTTCTCTTTTCAGTTGTTGAAATTTGTGTTGATTGTTTATGAAACTTTTATTTACAATTTATGCGATAAAATAGCTTAAACAATTACCATTTTTTATTTATTTATTTAAAATTATTGGAAGAGTACTTCTAGATTCAGCTTTTAAATGTTACAAACAAGTGTTTTCCAAAAACTTCTTTAGTAAAATGGCATTCTCGTAGATTTTTTTTCCTTCTAGAATAAAAGTCTTGTCATATATTTATTTATTATTTTTCTTTTGCGCATAAATTTGACAGTCTTTTAAGAAGATAGTTAAAAACTAAAAGTCGGTTTTAATTTATTTTGGGTCATATTATTTTTTTTATTTTTATATATTTTTTTTAAAAAGTCAAAAAAAATTAAAAAGTAAGTTTTTAACCAACTTTCCAAAATAACTATAATGCATTGCGTTTAGAATATTTACATTTTTTTTATTTTATTTTTTATTTATCATAAGTCTGTATATTTTACCAGAATATAATACGGTTGAATTTTTCAAAGACACTCCAATTTTCTATTCTTCAAAAATTATAGAAAGTGGGGGGTATGTAGGAATTTAGGATTAGTTAAATCTTTGCTTTCATAAGGTTAGTTGCTTATATGCCTAGTTCTGTCCACATCAAATTATTATGGGTTGGTTTGTGATGTGAGTTGAATTTTGATTTTTTTATTATTTAGTTTGGAGCAATATGACTTATTTGGAATGAGTTTTTTTATTTTTTAATTTTTTTAAAAAAAATAAAATAATTATAATTTAGATGTAAAATTTTATTTTATTAATTTTTTAACATATTTTATTTTTTTATAATTATTTTAGTGCAAACCACTTAAAGGCCATGTACCTTTCACCGCCGGTTGTTTTAGGGCACTACTTTGTGGACCAAATTTCGATCCATAAACCGACTGAAATGGCCTCATTTTATTGGGCAATGATGTACCTAACCAAAACGAAACAATTCAATCACTTTCGACCAAACCTTGGCCCATCAATGATTTTCCTATTTTCTATAGTGCATAAAAAAGTAAATACAGGCATGGCATGTCACATCTTGAGTATATTCTATTTGAATATCTAAAAAAAAATGCTTCAGACCCCATTGGGGTCGACCCTCAGTGAGGTGGCGCGTTGTGATTGGACAAAAAAAAAATTTGTTTTATTTTATTTTATTTTATTTTTTTGAGTTTCAGCCAGTGGGGGCTCGCCACTTCACTGAGGGTGCGACCCCCACTGGAGGTCTGCAGCATAGTTGATATCTAAAAAACAAAAAGACAAAAAATTGAAAATATTTTTTTTTTTTTTTTTGAATCTTTAGCATAATTCAGATATTTATGCTCGATCCGATACTTCAATAAATAGATATATGTAAGCAGAATTCACTTAAAAAGTGATTGTTTCGTCATAATATTTTATTTCATAATCGATGAATCAATTTAATTAATGTTTTTTCTACCTAATACATGCAAAGAAGCATATTCATGACATCAATGTATTATGCAGTAGGAAGCCTTGGTATCAAAGAGCAATGGAGATGGCCACTCTATGGAAAACCATTTCCAAATCCCCGGAAATTCCCCGTCCGAATGCAACAACATGGAAAACCATTTCCAAATCAACCGAGGTTTCTACCACAAATTCCACCAAACAGAAACTAAGAAAATGCACCTCTCTAAAAGTTGCCACCTCGTTCACACGAGTTTGTTTATGTGCACCAATCTCTTCTTACACCGAGGTTTTCCAATCCGATATTCCTCCGAGAAGAAGCAATAGTTATCCAAGATCAAAGCAATTGCCTACCCAACAAGAAAGAATTCCAAGCGCGAGAGTTAGCATAGAAGGGAGGAGAATTTTCCGAGGAAAATCTCTGACGGATGATGTTTTAATGAGGAGATTTGTGGTGGAAGAAGAGGCAATGATGCAAGTTAGGAGGAGGAATCAGATGGAGATAATTAGGAGGAAAGCTTCCATGAGAAGGAAAATGCTTGGGCCGAGCCCTCTTAGTAGAATGGTTTTGGCTGAGGAGGAATAATGGTTTTCCTTGTGTCCAAACAAGAAATTGGTTTTTTTTCCCTCCTTTTTATTGGCATATGGTTTGTGGTTTTCTATTATCTTGATTTTCCATGATATTGGTGCCAAAAATGAATTGAATTGAATATTTTATAATATGGTTAAGTTGGTTATTTGATTAAGACATGTATAAGTTAGGGTGAATTAAACTAACGGTTCCTGTATTGGTTTCTAACCTTTCAATTGTAATATTGATCATAAGTTTTGAATCTCATTCTAAATAAAAACAAATGAATATACTATTGCTCCATTTTAAGAGCAAAGTCATTAATTTAATAAAATATAAACTAGTTTAATAAACATAAATATCAAAATATTATTTTTGAACTTTTAAAAATTATTTCTACCTATTAAAGATAAAATTATATAAAAATAATAAATCTTTTACATATTTATTTATTTTTTATGTTTTTACTAAATTAATTTTTAGTATACATTTGAATGATTATCATGTAATGGGTTGTTGTTTTTGTTGATATTTTTAAATAGTTATCATGTAATAAATAATTATATTTGTTGTTAATAGATATTTTTATATGGTTATCATGATTATAATTTGTAATTAATATGTTTAATATATGAAATATTTTTAATTTTAGATTTTTTAATTTAATAATGATACCAAAATTGTAGTCATGTTTGACTTTTGAAAAAATATAAATTAATTTAATGAAAATAAATATAAAAAAAATTATTTCTACCCACTCAAAAGATAAAATTACATAAAAATTGTGTTTGGTTTGTATTTTGAAACATGTTTTTGAAAGAAAATTTTCAAAACGGTTTTGCTTCAGACCCCCAGTGGGGGTCAACCCCCAGTGACGTGGCGCACTGGGGTTGGCCGAAATTCAAAAAAAAAAAAAAAAAAAAACAGTTTTTTTTTTTGGACCAATGGGAGGGCTAGGCAGAGGACCCCCAGTGACCCCCACTGGGGGTCTGAGGCATTTTTCTTTTCAAAAACATGTTTGGTTACAAATTCTCAAAAAAAAATCAAAATTATTTCTCTTTCTATTATACATCAATCAATTACTTTTTCTCTCTCCTCTCTCTTTCTCAATCATTTTTTCTCTCATACATACATCTATAACAAAATATTAAATCATCCCAAACTCCCAAACTATTTTCAAAATATACAAAGAAAATTTCTAAACTCTTTCTTCAAATTTTTTTTGAAAATTTATCTCAAAACACAAACCAAACACACCCGATGTGTTTTTAATTTTTTTTTCACCAATTTAATTTTAGTTATTTAGAAAAATTTTCTAAAAATAAATTCTGAAAACCAAATCAAACAAAACTTTATAACCAAAAAAGTTCCAACATTATTTATTAAAAAAAATTACTGTATTATATTTTAAACAACATACAAGTTAGGCAACACAAAACAAATTGTATGACAATTTTGTTCTTGAAATGGACGTGGGCAAATGAAACATCTTTGATTGTCATTGTTTGGAACATGATTCAAAATTTTCGGTCAAGTATATCACAATTAAAAAGTCAGGAATCAAAGTGATATAACTCCCAAACTATAGGCAGGGGCGGAGTTAGAGAGGAGCCAGGGGGGTCACGTGTCCCCCTTGGGTTTTGGGCTTTTTTTTTTTTAATACCAAATATAAAGAAAATATTTTTTTTTTAAATTATAAAAATATTTTTTAGAGTGAAATGTTTTTAAAATTATGAGAACAATAATTGTTGTTTTGATTGAAAATTAAAATATTACGATAAGTTATATTATTATCTAAGAAAAATTTATAATTTTTTTTAATGTAATGATGATGTCTATTATTATTGGCATGCAACCATAATTAATCTTACTATGAAGATATATAATTTATTGAATTGTTAGTTATATTTGACATATGAAATTCACCCTCCATGTGTTTCTTTATTATTGGTTAATGATATCACATGTCAATAATAACGTGGTATTACCATTATATTGAATTTTTACTCAAATTTTGTATAAGTTGCATTATATAATTTAATTTAAGAATCATAACTTTTTTTGTATTGTCCATGATATATTAGTTACAAATAATATTATTTTTTTGATCTTTCTTAAAGTCAATCGTAAAAATTTATGTAAAATATTTTTGTAAAAAATTTCAATATTATAATTAATTAGTGCCTCCTCTGATTTAATTTTCTGACTCCGCCACTGACTATAGAAATTGTTAATGTAATTCGTTCTACAAATTAATAAATAGGAATAAGTGTTCAATGTCTTGTTTGATATCGTTTTTTAAATTTTCATGTTCGCTTTTGTGGTGTTTTTTTTTAAAATTTTTTTTATTTAAATGAAAACAGTTTTTTTTAGATTTGAAATAAAAATAGTTAAACGTTTGGAAACACCTATCATTTCTAATTTTTATTTTTATGAGAAAATAATTTAAGCAAAAGTGAGAATTTATTCCTAGTTTAAAAATTATGAATGAGACTGTGAATCTCATAATAGTGGACTCTACTATGGTTTTTATAATCTCTTTCACAATTTTAAATTGGACAATTCAATCAATTGAAGAGTCACAATTTTTGAACTGAATAATTCAATCAATTAGAGAAAAACTCATTCCTTATAAGAATATGCAAAAACTCATGTATGCAAATCATAAAGTTGAATCTATGCAGCTGAATCTTGGTAAGCTAACAGATGGGAAATCTTTGACTTTAATGCGGATGGTTAAAATTAGGGGTGCAATTCGGGCGGGTTCGGTCGGGTTAGGAGGTTGTTCAAGTCTAACTCAAGTTGTGCTGAGACTTGCCCAAGTCTGTCCAAGCCCGAATTGTAACCCGAGATTGTCTGCCCAAGCCCGACCCGAGCTAAATTCGAATTGTCCGAGTTGTCTGAATTGCCCGAATTGTAAATGAATTTCAGTTTTTTTATTTTTCTTATTTTTTTATTATAAAAAATCATTAATACCATCAAAACAAATAATTTATATAATGTAAGAGAGATGTCACTATATTAGTTCTTACAATTTATGAGTGAAAACAAAAAGAAAAAAAGTAAGATTTTATTTTATTTGTATATATTATATTCAATATGATTTAATAATATGAATTACTTTAATATCATGTAATGACTAATAATTTATATTTATATTTAATATTTTTATATATCTATATATGTATAATTCGGGTTTCAGATTGCTCGGGTTGTTTGACATCTTTGCCCAAGCCCACTCAAATTTAATTCGAGTTTTTGAATTTTTGTCCAAGCTCGTACCAAATTTAAAAATATTTTATCTAAACGCTAAAAAAATTTAAACTAAACTCGAGTTGCTTGGATTGAACCCGCCCAAATTGTACTTCTAGTTAAAACTCCCTCTTTTGGACGGGGTCAATGTTGGTGACCCCCTGCTGTGTTTGTTACTGTGCCTAATACGGTGCAGTTTCACTATTTTATTTATTCATTTATTTTTTTTCACATCTTATTCTCACAGTTTGGGTATGGTTAAATTTGTTTTTTATTTTATGTAATATCATTTAATTGAATAAAAAATATGTAAAATAAAATTTTAGGCCCAATATGATATTTTTGATTTGTAATTTTTGTAGGGAAACAAATTTCAAAATTTAAGTCTTATAACAAAATCAATAATGAGCTTTTAAATTTATTAATTTCTCTAAATTTTTCATTTATTTTTAATCTAAATTATTTGTCTATTTTCATTAAGTAAAAGCAATGATTTTAAAAAAAAAAATTATTAAGCTCAATGAAAAATGATATTTTAGACATTTTATGTATATTTATATTAAGTTTAATAACTAAAATATTTTTTTCTTTCGGTTTTACATAACAAAAAAAGCAAATGGTTTAGATTCAAAATAGGAAAATTTACCTATAAATTCCATATTCAAGAATCGTAATCCATTTAGTCCTAAGAGTTTTCTTATAGACTAATTAGTCACATTGATTTTGGAAAATGAGATTTAATATATTATTTGAAAATTAAATTTACATTTATACTCTTATTTCTATTATTATTTTTTTATTTTTTAAATGCTAGAAAGGTAAGATACACAATCTATGAGAATCAAATTTACGATTAATTTTTTTATGGGAATCTTTTTTATTTGGAATGACTTGAAATATGAGATTTTTCAAATATTTCAAAAGTACTACAAATGATTTGAAATATGGGATTATTCAAACATTTCAAAAGGAATACAAAAACTCGTTAGTAAGTTTTAAGCAAACGTATAATTTAGGAGTGGTTTGGGATGATCAAAATAAGTGCACTTTTTAACTTTTTATAAAATATGAGTTGGGTTTGAAGTGATGTGGTAGAGAAGCGATGTCACCAAAATAATATGATGTAACTTAAATAGGATAGTTACTTTTTAACTTTTTGACTTTTTTAGGTTATGACAAACACGGCCTTAAATTGTAATACTCCAATATAGCATTCAAACGTAACATTCTAATGTAAGACTTAAAAAAAACTCTTTAGTATACTTTTTTCAAACGTAATATTCAAATGAAACATTCTAAAAAAAAAAAAAACTCATTAGTGTAACACTCAAAAAAATAAAACAAAATAAAAATTTCTTAGTATACTTCTTCCAAACATAACACTCAAATATAAGATTTCAAAAAAACTCGTTAGTATACTCTTTTTTTTCCCACACGTAACACTCAAATGTAACACTAAAAAAAAAAAAAAAAACTCCTTAGTGTAATACTCCAATGTAAGATTTCAAAAAAACTCCTTAGTATACTTTTTTTTAAATGTAACACTGTAAAAGAAAAATGCTTGGTATAATACTCCAATATAACACTCAAAAAATGCTTAGTGTACTTTTTCCGATCGTAACACTCTAAAAAAAATATGTGAGATTCTTTGAACCATTTCAAAATAAGTACAAAAATTTCATAGTAAGTTTTGGACAAATATATAATTTCAAACTGTGAGTGTTATGCTTGTAAAAAGTACATTAATAAGTATTTTAGTATTTTTGTGTGTTACATTGAAGTGTTATGTTTGGCATTACATTGATTGGAGTGTTACGTTTGAAAAAAGTACACTATGGAGTTTTTTTGTATATATTATATTGGAGTGTTACGTTTGAGATTATATTGATTGAAGTGTTACGTTTGGGAAAAGTACACTAATAAGTTTTTTTTTGTGTTACATTAAAGTGTTATGTTTGGAATTACATTAATTGGATTATTACATTTGAAAAAAGTACACTAAAGAATTTTTTTGTGTGTTATATTAAAGTGTTACGTTTGTGAAAAGTTTAGAGTGTTATGTTGCTACGTTTGGAAAAAGTATACTACGAAATTTTTTAGCATGTTACATTGGAATGTTGCGTTGGAGTGTTACATTCTTCTTCGTAATATGGGACTTGTTTCAGAAAAATGAAAAATCCAAAACTTTCATAGTACAGATTGTCCAAATGTGTAATTTCATATTTGGAGAAATCCACTTTGATCTCTAAAAAATTAAACTTAAACGTATAATGACTACTCTTTTGTGTAATTCCCATTTTAATGAAACTTTTGGGTTTATAAGAAAAAAGAGAGAACTAAACAGTTCACAAGATCATATCTTGGGATTTATTGGTACTTTACCCTTGAAAATAAATAAAAAAAATTAAGGTTTAAATTGAAAACTAATGATTTATTTTGTTGAAAGGCCCAAACCCTGAGTTTTTTTATTTATATTTTTTGTAATTGTCCCATTTATTTATTATTTTGGAGGCAATTTGCCAAACCAAAATAAAAAGGGTAGACAAACAGCCCTTACATTTGATTACACCCTTACTTAGGGTTTAAATTGATAAAATTGAAAATCCATGATTTATTTTGTTACAAGAATCATACTTTGAGGTTTTTTTTAATATATAATTTTTCCTTAAAAAAATATCATATTGGTCTTAAAATTTTATTTTACATATTTTTTATTCAGTTAAATGAGATAACATAAAATAAAATAAATTTTTAATCATATATTATAACATCGGTGAATTAAAATAACCTTAAATTAATGTGAGTGATGATTTAATTTAGTTTATTTATATGTATGCATATATATATATATATATAAATAACTAGTGAAACTGTTATATTATATTATATTAACTCTTTTTTTATATTGTACTAACTCTTTTTTTTTATGTATTAGTTTAACTCCAAAATATTAAACAGTATCATTACACTTTATTTTCAGCACAACTATAACATGCAAACTGTGAAAATAGGATGTGAAAAAATAATAATAATAACAATAGTGAAACTGTGCCGTTTTATGCAGCGAATGCAACAGAGGGTCATAGCGGTAACCCCGTGTCCAAACTGGTTCCCCTTTAATTAATATTTGACATGAACTTTCAAGCATTTCCTAAAGAACCATGGGAAAGTAATTAGGTTAACAACCTTTATTTTTAGGTCACTAGGTTAACAACCCTCTCTAAACCTACACTTCTAAATTTAGAACCAACCATTGTCTTGCTTAAATGGCACTCCATATCCATAAATACATTTATTTATTTGTGAATAACTTGTGAAACAAGGCTATTGAGTGGTTATCTCATCTATATCAATCAAAGTATAAAAAATTAGGTAGTTCTCTAACTCCTAATACCTTCCCAACACTCAATTATATGTTTCTTCTCTCTTGTCACCCACCAACTGTGTCTGCTTCTTTGTCTTTTCCTCTTCCCATAATTTATTTTGTGCAATTCTTCCTAATTAAGTCACATTTAAAAAAAAATAAAAAATCATATATGATATTACACTGATAAGTGTTTGATAAATTTTAATAAGAAATTTGATTTACTAACTTTTTAATAAAGTGCAGCCGTTTGTTAATTAATTAAGATTAATACTTTCCATTGTCTAATTTTAAATCTTGGAGATTACTAAGAATTTTAAGCAAACAACACAGGAGGAATATTTGTAATTTACCCTTTTATTAAATATTTTCTAACTTTGAGGTGGGAAGTGTTTAAATCCTGCCTTTTCTTTTTTTTTTTCCCAATTACTAGAAGATAATTTACAAATGTTGTCAACACTACATACAATTTGAGCCACCAACATATAACAAGCCCAACAATCTATCTATCTATATATTATATAAGAGAAATGAGATTTTTAGGGAGAAGTTTTCTAAGCGTTCCAAATCTTTATTCTAAAATTATTAAATTTTTTTAATTTTAAACAATTAAGAAAATTCTCGTTGGCTAGATTCTATTTACCTCTTATTTTACAATCCCACGTCAAAAAAAGAAAAGAAAAAGTGAATTGTTTCACTTACATAAAGTGAATTTTATGCTCCTATTTATATAAGTAAAAAGGATATTTTTAGTGAAAAGCCTTATGATCAATATCTCATATTCATTTTTTTGATTTTCTTAATTTTAAACAATTAAGAAAATCTTTATTGGCTAGCTTCTATTTAACTTGTATCTTATAATCCCACATAGACGTTTTGATTTTAAAAATAATTTTGTATGAGATTTTGAAACTCTTATAATATTTAACTTAAAAATAATTCCAATCTTACATCGAGAAAAGAAAGAAAAAGTGAGTTATTTCACTTATATAAAGTGTTGCAATCTTACATTGGAAAAAGAAAAAAAAAAAAAGTGAGTTGTTTTACTTATATAAAATGAATCATATAGAGGGGTTTTAAGGGAGAAACCTTCTAAAAATTTCAAATTCTCATTCTAAAATTATTAAATTTTTTTAATTTTAAACAATTAAGAAAGTTATCATTAGCTAACTTCCATTTACCTTTTATTTTACAATCCCAAATCGAAAAAAAGAAAAAGAAAAAGTGAATTGTTTCATTTACATAAAATAAATCTTATGCTCCAATTTATATAAATTATTTAAATTTCTTAATTTTAAACAATTAAAAAAACTCCATTGGTTAGCTTTTATTTAACTTTTATTTTACAATCCAACATTGGGAAAAGAAGGAAAAATTATTTCACTTATGCAAAGTGAATCTATGCTTCAATTTATAAAAGCAAGAGAAGATTTTTAGTGAGAAGTCCTATAATCAATACCAAATTTTTTTTCTTAATTTTAAACAATTAAGAATATCTCCATTGGTTAGCTCCATTTAACTTTTATTTTACAATCTCACATAGACGTTTTGATTTTAAAAATAATTTTATATGAGATTTTGAAACCCTCATAATATTTAATTTAAAATAATTACAATCCCACATTCGAGAAAGAAATAAAAAGTGAGTTGTTTCACTTATATAAAGTGAATCTTATACTATCATTTAATATTATAGTATTGTGCATGTTTTAGTTCAAGATGGTTTAAATTTTAAAATAAAATTTAAAGGTTTTAATTAATTAATTTTGTTGTAAATTGGTTAGTCTTTTGACTTAGCCAATTAGGCTGAATCGTTTTTGATTTGATTGATTCACTTGTTTAACCACGATTTTAGCTGTTTTATCAAAATGTATTACTTAGATTTGTTTGATTTGAAATAAACTAAGATTGACCTTATTAAAAATTAAACGATTGAAATTGTTTGATTAAAAATGAACTTCCCGTCGAAACAATTGTTAGCTTTTATTTTACAATCCTACATCAAGAAAAAGAGAAAAAAATGACTTATTTCACTATACAAACCTTATATTCCCATTTAATATTGTAATGTTGTGTATATTTCAGTTCATGACAGTTTAAATTTGAAAATTTAAAAAAAAAATTAAAATTTTAATTAACTAATTTTTATATAAGTTGGTTGATCCTTTGACCTAGCCGATAGAATGAACCGTTTTCAGTTTGACTGATTCGCTGGTTTAGCTGCGATTTTAGCGATTTTATCAAAATATATTAGTTAAATTTGTTTGTTTCGAAATAAATTAAAAATTGACCTAATTAAAGATTAAACGGTTAAAATTGCTTAATTTGAAATAAATTTCCCGCCCAAACAATTGTTAACTTTTATACAATTAAGAAAATCTCCATTGGTTAGCTTTCATTTAACTTTTATTTTATAATCCCATAACAAGAAAAAAAAAATGAATTGTTTTACTTACATAGAGTGAATCCTATACTCCCATTTATATAAGTAAAATGAGATTTTTAGTGAGAAATCTTATGATTAATATTTCATACTAATTTTTTTTAATTTTAAACAATTAAAAAAATTGTGATTGTTTAGCTTCTATTTAATTTTTATTTTACAATCTCAGATAGAGGTTTTGATTTTAAAAATAATTTTGTATGTGATTTTAAAACTTTCATAATATCTCTCCTTTAAAGTATTCTTTTGTAAAATATATAGATATATCGATAATTTCAATGTTATTCATACTGCTCCTTAATACAAAAATTATGATATAATTATGATAATTTTAAATTTATATTTAAAACTTATAAATTGTCACGACCTAAACCCGGTACCCAAAGGTTCGGCGTCATAACAAGATAAAAATAAATAATTTGAATAATTCTGTAGTCGCAGCGCAAGCGGATAAATTAAATAAATTAAAATAAAATAAAATAATTGGGTACGAACTGTTTATTTAAAAGGAAACAAAATATAGTCATTTGAACTTTATTGTATTACAAGAGTTCAAAAAAAAAAAGACAGAAGTAAAAAAAAAAAAAAAAAATTTAAAAAAAACAACACAGCGATTCATTTTCCATCTTGATCCCGCTAAATCTCATCACCTGAAAGGGTAACAGCTATAAGCACATAGCAGATTGAGAAATATTATACTGTGAGTGTAGGGGCACAAAATAATCATGGATAATTATTTAAACTAAAACATTAACATAATTTGAGTTGAATACACAAATTAATTAAATGGCAAAAACTAAAATACATCACTATAACCACGGTACGTAACAGAACAGAACATGGGTCACTAAGTGACAATCACTATAGGGGTCAATAGATCCATGACAAACAGGGGACCACAAAGTGGTCAAACGGGGGCCAATGGTTATTTAAGTCCCCCAACGCATGAGACTCCCATGGTGGTACTTATAGAAAATAATTGTTTACAAGATCATGGTCAAATATTCTTTAAAATTTAAACAAATATATCCATAGGTTTCATTTTAAACCAATAAAATTTAGAAAATAATCCACGTAATTGAAATATTAATCTAATCATAAAGCATAATTTATATCAAACAAATTATGATAGCTCAAAACATTCGTAAAATATATTATGGTAATTTAAGACATGTAGAAAACATATTATACTAACTTAAAGTATAATAAAACTCATCTAAATATTGACCCTTAATCATTAACCTTCACTTTTCTATTGTTGATTCGTTAAACCCGTATGTATAATTCTTTCAACCTCGGTGATCCCACGACACCATGTCCTAAACTATTTATAAGAAGAGTAGGTATGCTCTTTGCTTGACACATGGCATACTAGGTGTCAAAATGTTCCTAGGTGGCATGTTGAAGTGCCATGAGCCTTAACTTTTCTACACGTGGTGTTGAGTCACTTGAGTTCTACCCCTTTGAGTTTAACTTTTGGAATTCCTACGAGTCACGGGATGTTGGCTCAAAAATACTAAAATTTGGCTTTATAAAATTCTAAGGGTTATCACTTCTTTGGTGATTCATAATGATTCTTAAAATTATGTATAATTATATATTAGGTTCACGTTTAAAAACTTCACTATCAAACTATAAAACATCACTTATCACTTACTAAAATATTTAATGTGTGGTGTCTTATAATTTATTTTCTTAATAATTTAATTGATAAATTCCCAATTTCTTAAATTATGGATTTAATTATTTATTATTATTATTATTATTATTTATTTATTTTTGAGTCTTTATTTATTGCAATTTTAAATTTAAGAAAATTCGGGTGTCACATAAATTATGAGATATATTATTATAATTTTAAATTTATATTGTGTCGATTTTAAATTTAAATTAATAAACTGATTTTCATATTTAGTGACAGTTTAAATTTTAATAAAATAAAATTTAAAAATTTTAATTAATTAATTTTTGTGTAAGCTGGTTGGTTTTTTGATCTAACTGATTAAGCTAAACCATTTTTGGTTTGAATGATTTGCTAGTTTAACCGTGATTTTAGTGGTTTTACATGTTACGATGATTCTTTCTTACTCATTAAGTTCTTGAAATTTCTTTAATTATTTCCTTTTCAAAAATCAATATGATAATTTTTTTAAATTCATATATTTTTATTCTAAAATAGTGAAGTATTAGAATTATGTCATTTTTTATTTTTACAACAAAACATAATTTTAATTATTAATTGTGAATATAACAATTTTAATCTATCTATACACTATATATTATAGTAAATGAACATTTGAAAGAAAACCCTTAAACTTATATATAAAATTTTAGGGTAAATTACAAATACACCCCCTGAAGTTTAATTAAAATACGAATTGCCTCATGTGATTTTGAAAATTACATTCTACCTCTAAGGTTTCTAATTTCATAACAAATCACCTATTTTATTAATAAATCATCAAGTCAATTAATAGTTTTTAATGATGTTAGAAATATATTTCAATTAATAATTTAGGTTATTTGATTATTGCATAGCAGAACAATTATGAATTTCATTTTTTTAGTTAATTATGTTAAATAAAAAATATTAACAATGAGGTATTTATAATTTTTCAAACTACAAAAGGCAATTTATACTTTAAGCAAATCTCAATGGTGTATTTTTAATTTATCCAAAATTTTATTTACGAAGATAAAATATAAAAAAATTAAGGGTGAATTACAATAATAGTCCCTATAGTTTGAGACTTGTGTCACTTTGGTCCCTGACTTTTCAATTGTGACACATTTGACCATGAATTTTGAATCTTGTTCCAAATAAGGACAATTAAATATATTATTAAATTTTTCAAGGGTAAAATCGTCAATTTGATAAAATATAAACTAATTTGATAAAAATAAATGTCAAACAAATATTTTTGAATTTTTAAAAATTATTTCTACCCACTAAAAATAATATTATGTAAAATTGATAAATCTTTTAGACATTTATTTATTTTTTTACCAAATTAATTTTTATTATGTGTTTGGATGATGATCATGTAAAATTAATTTTTAAAAATTAATCATGTAATTTTTATTAATTTTTATCAATTTTACATAATTTCATCATTGGTGGATAAAAATAATTTTTAAAAAATTAAAAATATTTTGTTGATATTTATTTTTGTCAAATTAGTTTATATTTTATTAAATTGACGATTTTGCCCTTAAAATTAAACAATAGTATTTTCAATTATCCTTATTTGGAACAAGATTTAAAATTCAGGGTCAAATGTGTCACAATTAAAAAGTCACCAAAGTGACACGAGTCTCAAATTATAGGAACTGTTAGTATAATTTATCCAAAAATTAAATATAATTATCATATTTTTAATAAATAATATATTATTTTATACTGTCTACAAAGTCAGTATCTACAATATAGGTTAAGTGATATGCTAATTATAATATCTACAAAGTCACAAACCGGAGCGTTATTGAATAAGTTATATGATTCATTCAAAAGATTAATTAATGTCATGAGATGAGGGGAAAATCAAGGTAAGTAATTAGAGAGATCAAAGTCATAATTGAAAGAAAGTGACAAAAGGGATAATGCCATACCCAAGTGTTTGTCTACATTTTCCAACTTGTGAACACAAGATGATGGAGACCCCTATTCCTATGGTTCTACTAACTTTTGTACGAAAGTAAGAAAATAAAGTAAATTTGGTGAATGTATATAGTATACGTGTATCAATTAGTATACATATTAATGTATTAATTATTGTTATAATATTATTATTGATTATATTTATTATACAAGTTATAAATATTTAAAATTACACAAATGATGTCACATCATCTGTTAGTATACTAATGTGTACATTAATTAATACATAAAGTATTATTCTATGGCAGTACTCACGGAAGAAGTGCTGGAATTTTAAAAATCAACTGAGAAGAACATAGAGATTAATATTGTGTTTCAATTATAAATTTGAATACAATTTTTTTTTTTTTAAAAATGAGTGAAATATAATTATATTTATTTCATTCACATTTTACCTATATTTTTTTATTATCTTTCTAAATTCTTATTTAAATTTATGATCAAAACATATCCTAAAAATTTAATCGGGTGGATGAGGTGTTCCTCACAAAAAGTATATTTGAATTCGACTTTTACTGTGTGATACAACTTCTCATTTCTCTACTATATTTTTAAACAACAACAATAATAATAACAAGGACAACATGAGAGCTACTCATTTATGCTCGTCTACTTTATTTTCATATCCTTTCTTTAGTTCTCAAATTTAGTCTACCACTTCTGAAAAATCTAGAAACTCCCTAGATGTTGATTTGTGATTATGTATCAATTTTAAGCAGAATATAAAAATATAACAATCCCAATCAAACAATCAAGAGAAAGAGACACAAAGATTTTACGTGGAAAAACCACAATTGGACACCTTCCAATTGTGATTAAAAAACCACGGGCAACAGCCACAAGAACAATCCACTAAGAAGATATAAAGGAATTACACAGGTATCACTCTCAATTATCTAGCGAATTCACAACGCCTAATTGAACCAACCTTTATGTGCCTCTTCCAACCCCATCTTCAGCACGGAATTGTCTTTCTGATGAGCCACTCCGGATTCCCTCCAAAACTTCAGGCTCGAATTCTTCTGAATTCACAACTGAAGAACAACTCTCTCTTTTGTGTAGAACAAACCAAAATCTTTGATGTATTCTTTTTAAACCATGAATACTCAATAAGACATCAAAGAAAACTAACAAAATATCCCCAAATATAAACCTTTAAGAACCAAAAAGAAGATCTGGAGGACTTCAATCAATTTACTTAGTTTTGGGAGAAAACCAAGTATTTATAGAGAACCAAAAGTAATCTAAGATTGGGAAGAAATCAAACTCCTTGAGAAATCCGGATTCTGAGGCTCGCTCGAGTGAAGCTTTCCTGGCTCGAGCGAGGAGAGTAATTTTCATGATTTCTACTAATGCCTTGGCTCGAGCGACGGATTCTTGGCTCGAGCGAGGAATACACTTCTTCAGGTTTTTGTATGGACGCAATCCGTGGCTCGAGCGAGCATTCCTTGGATCGAGCGAGAAAACCTTCGCTCGAGCGAGATATTCTTGGCTCGAGCGACCAATGGCAGATATGCAATTTTCAATGCAATTTTCAATGCAATTTTGTATTTTGCTTCGGCCTCGACCCCCGTATTAATCAGCGAAGTGGCAATCTTGAAAGCATTAACATCACAAACTTCTCTGCATGGCTCGATTCGGGTTTGGATTTGCATCTAATAAACTCATAGCCTCACTGAAATAAAAATGCGAAAAAAATTACAACTCAAAGGAGTTTTGTCAAACGAGATTGCCAACAATAAAAACCTAACAACTTCCAAAGAGTTTTATTCATGAAGTTATCTCAAGATCAAGGGTTGCACAAATTCTATAGTGTATAAACATTACTTCTGAATTTAAAATAAAAAAGAAAAAGAAAGGCTTATTGCAGATTTTTTTAATTAGTAATAAATTAATTATAAATATAAAAATAATTACATTAAATTAGACAATTATAATACAACAACACAAAATTAGAAATCTAACCACCACAAGGTATAGCCCATAATTTGTAGAAGTAAACAAAGAACTATGGACCTCTTAAGAGTGTATAAGAATAAAAAGAAATTACCATTTAGAGGAGATTTTCAAAAATTATTACATATTAGTGAAAAAATTTATGATTATAATTATTAATATTTATAAAATTTATTATTTTTTTGTAAATAAATTTTCTCACTACCACTGGTAGATAATTTTCCCAAAGAATAATTAATTAAAATTGCGTACTTGGTTGACCTACTGCACATTAATAATGTAATTTTCTAACACTTTTTGTGGGTGGATGTATCTATCAATTTCACCACTATGAAGCAAATGAAGCCTTACGTTTGTCGAGTGTACTTCTCTTAATGCCTGCCGACCTTTTGACATTAGCTGTCTGGAATTTTTTTTAGTCTCTTTAGTTGATTTTTAAAAAACTTTTGGTTTAATAGCATCTATTTAAGGTTGTTTGCATACTTTATATTAGCATATTTTTTATTTTTTTATTTTTTAAATTCATATCATGTCTATATTTTTTTTATATATATATTTTTTATGAAAAGTAAAAAAATATATTTATTTAAGTCGTTTCAAACCTCTTAAAACAAATATTAAAAAAAAAAATTCACCAAACAAATTTCGTCATCTCCAATACCAAAATATCTTCATTTGCTGTCATATTCATGTGTCGGCCGATATGTACATGGATGCGTCGAATACTCTTTATTTTTCAATTGAATGATTTTTGTTTTTCAGCATTAGAGAGTGACTTTTATGTTTATCCCACCTCAGCTGCTATGAAAATTCCTAATCAAAGTTATACCAGAAAAAAAAAAACCAAAAATGATACCTCCCATAATTTTGAAGCTCTAAACAGAGATTTAATGACTTGGCAATGAAATTAAAAAAAAAAAAGAAAAAAAAAAAAGAAGCAAACATTATATCATTATGGGAGCCACACACAATTAAAACTCTCTAGAACTCTTTCTCTACAAATCTTTTTTCAAAAAAAATTGCCGTTCTTTTTTTTTTTTTTTGAATAATAAAAAAAGATGTTCTGAGGTATCATCACTACATCCATAAGCTCAAGCTCCGGAATAACCGATTACCAGCCTGATTTTCAAAAAAAATTGCCATTCCAGTCTCTCTAACTGAAAAGCCTTTTTGATTGTACTAAGCAACAATAAATTATTAGGAAGGAAAACAAGCTTGATGTTTTGGTATACACGTTTCAAAGAGGATGTCATTTAACAAGTCTTTTATTTTGAAAGACTTGGGATTGAGCCATTTTAGGCTTATCATGAGTTTTATTTTAATAATTTAAATTATTTATTTGTGTATTATATATATATATATCATTTATAAAAAAAATTAAATTAATTAGATCTTTGTAATATTTTATCTTATTGCATTTGTTTATGATCTATTTAAAAAAAAATTAAAATTAAAAAAGATTCTACATGCATAATTATTTTAAAACTGTTAGACTGAATTGTTATTTTTTTAAAAAAATCTATTGCTCTAAATATAAGTAAGCTTTTGAGATTAAAATTCTACATGGAATGATGGGGACAATTTGGCTCTTAATTATTAATTTGTAGTCGAGTTGTGTTAGAAATTTTAAATTTTCTATCAAACTTTTTATAAAAGTGAAATAAACAAATATATAAATTTGTGTAAATTCCATACTCCTATAAACAATTTGATAAATTATTTAAATTCATAATATTTTTCTGGGTAGACATCATCGAATCTAGTAATGGATCTCAATAAAATGACTACTTTCACTTATCTGCAACACTACTTGCCTCGTACAAAGGGTTCATTAATGTTACCATTGAAATTAGAAAAGTTTGTGAATTTCCTATCTTCTTTCTCTCCACCTAGATGCGATGATGCTGACATGGAAACCACTTTTAACTACTATATCATTATCATTTTTTTTTTTCTTTTTATCAGTAAAAGTTTAAAATATTATTAATGCATATCTCCCAAGTACAAAAAAATGCAATTAAATTATATTAAAAAAATGATGCTTCCTAATTTTGCATGTGTACTTTTAAAGGTTAACTTTTGGTCCCATCTGATAACCAACTGTTTGATTAGGCATTACCTTTCAACTTTAGAGGACCGGTTTATGATTATGGAGTAATTTGATGTCCTCATATTTACATTTGCAAATAATTATAGGAGAAAGATTTGTGTCTCGAATTTCTTTTCTTTGTATGTCTTGAATGTCCAAAACGACGTCGTTTTAGATATTTTATTTATTTATTTATTTTTCCTTCTTCTTCTTCACGCAGTCGACTGAGCAGAGGGGGAGAGGGAGAGAAAGAGGAAGAGGGAGAGAGGAGGAGAGTCGTCTGCTCACACCGCCGATCGTCTGCTCACCACCGCCGATCGTCGCAGCACCACCGCTGTCGCCTCCGGCCCCGCCTCCTCCCACTGGTATGGCCCCCCTCCAGTCCACTCTTCCTCCTCCTCCCTCTTCTTCCTTCTTCTGCTCTGAAAAAAAAAAAAAAAATGGAATTCGGGGCATTCGGGAGAGCTCAAATTCGAGCTCCCAATCGCGATTGATAAATATAAGCCTTCGTTTGACCATTTAAGTTAGATTGGATCAGGTTTAAGTTTTATTTGGCATAATCTATTTTGGTTCATATTTTTATCTTTTTATCTTTTTTAAGTCATATCAATCAATATTTCCTCTCTACTTTTTTATATATATTTTTTTATTTATAAAAAGTCAAAAAGTACACTTATTTAGAACATCCCAAACTACTCCTTAGTTTGAAGTTATTTTAGTCAAAAAAATAAAATAGGCTTCTAGTTTAATAAAACAAAATGTTACATTTAACTCATAATCATTACGTTCTTTCTCTCACAAAAAGTCAAAGCTAAAGTCAAAAAGTTAACCCACTTCCCAAACGGACTGTAAATATGAGAACATCAGTTGGGACCAAAAGTTAGCAAATGTCTAAGAGCTTGTTTGGGAAGATGTTTTGGGTTAAAATAATCATATAAGACAAAGTTGTGTTTAGAAAAGTTGGTAAAAAGATAATTTTTTTATTTTTTTAGTCTATTTTGTCTTTTTATGGGTAAAAAATGTGAGAGATAATGTGACCCAAAATGGATAAAAAGTTAAAAGCTAACCTTTTTTTTTCTTTCCCAAAACACCCTAAATAGGTTATTTTAGCTAAATAAGACAAAATATCACATCAAACTCATAATCATTTTATTTTTTCTCTCACAAAAGTCAAAAAATTTATCCAAAACGAGACTTTTTAGCCCTAAGTTAAAATAATCAAAAAGCCAACCTACATCCCAAAAGAGCTCCAAATAAGATGGACCGAAAAATAAAAATAAAAATAATTTTAAATAAAAAAATTTACTGAAAATAAAAAAAATTCAAAATCCAATGTAGTGTAAAAAAAAAATTTACAAAATCATTAAAAAATTTATAATTTTAATTATTAATATAGATAAAATTTTCATTAATTTGTAATTATTTTTTAAACACTACACTCATATGTATATCAAAAAAATAATAATAATAATAAAATAACAAAACAAAACAAAAAATGAATTTAAGAGATTCCAAATACTGCAGTTGTTTCTCAAAAAAAAATATTTGTCCCACTTTATTACAAGAAGGCTATGTAAACTTTGCATATAGGACAAAATTATTTATGACACAAACCAAAACACATTTAATATTATAATCTATCTATTTATGAAAAATTCTTAGTATGTGTTGTATATATGCAATTGTATATAAAATTATATCAATTTTTACAAATTTATATAAGTAATCTTATAAAATATGTAAATTTAATATAAATTTGTGTAATCATATAAATTTTTATGAACTTAATTAAATTTTTTTCAATTTATATATTTTTGCGTGATCGCTTATGTAAGACCATCTCCAATGGTTTAGCAAATTTGATATCAAATTTAAATTTTGATGAAAATGGTACTATTCACAGCTCCAACCGTTCACCAAACGTGATATCAAATTGAGATTTCATCAAAAATTTCATCAGATTGAGGACGAAGTAATGAATTCACCAAAACACTGTTGCAGACCGTTGGAGAGGAGGATCCGGTCGACCAACTGGTTGCCCGGCCGGTTGACCAACCGGTCAATCAATAAAAGATTCAAACAGTTCAGCAAAAAAAATTCAAACCATTAAAAAAAAAAAAAAAAAAAATTTGCCTAACCGGTCAACTGGCCGGTCGACCACCCGGTCGTCCCGAAAAAAGTTCAGAAAGTCCAAAAAAAAAGTTCAAAAAATTCCCAAAAAAAAAATATATATATATTTTTTTTGGCAAACCGGTCAACCGGCCGGTCGACCCACCGGTTGACCAACCGGTCGCCCCACTAAATTTGATACAACGTTGGAGTGGGTGATTTGAGATTTGGTGAAATGGCTCATTTTAGACTCAGATTTGATGAAAAATCAAATACACCGTTGGAGATGCTCTAAGTTCATAAAAATTTACATAATTTTATATAATGTTACATGCATTGTATACCGAAATATTTTATTTATATATATTTTTTAGGAAAGTAATGTATCAAATTTTAAACAAGGGCATTGCTCACGATAACTTTTCCAACACAAACCCCCCCCCCCCCCCCCCCCCCCCCCCCCCCAACCCAAAAATCATAATAGCTTGTCAACTCTGTGTGTGTGTGTTTGTTTCAATCATGGAACTGTGTTACACGCATTGTTTGGATGAAATTCTTTGGCACCAAACCTATTGTCTCTTGGTAGCAGGAAGGACTTGATCAACACAAAACTAATCATTTGTAACCCTCAATTACTTTGACTCTAGTCGGTAGTGCTCCATATTGAATTGAAGCCCTCCATTTCTATTTCCCAACTAATAATTAAATATTTTCCATTCCTCAAATTAAAAAAATGTGTAATCTTTGAATCGTGCAAGTAACGATATATGTCGTGGATTAATTTTTTTTGTTCACTAATGCTACAGTCACTAACAAATATATCAAAAAATAAATAAAATTTGCATGCGAGTCCTATCAATTGACATAAAATTTACCCAACGTTATGTTAAGTTGGTATATTTGTTCATAGAACATTATTATTCAAGACAAAAAATTATATTTAATTTTTAAACTCAATGATGTGATAATTAATTAAGATATTAAAGACAATACTCACTTTCATATCTCTCTAATCATTATCCAATAATATCAATTACACATCGTTAGATTTAGAAAATAAGTCTAAAAAGTGGATTTATATATTATTTTTCTTATTGATAAATTTGACATATAAGGGTGATTTGAGAAGTTGGTTAAAAGCTGTCTTTCAATTTTTTTTTATTTTTATTTTTTTATCCTTTTATATGTAAAAAATATAAGAGATGATATAACTCAAAATAAATTAAAAATTAAAAGTTACCTTTTAACTAGCTTCCCAAATTACTCAACATTGTTGATATTTGTCTCAAAATTTGTGAGAACTTTGGTCCATCCAAATTCTCATTAAACATCATAAGGAAAACAATTTTCAATGAGGTAATGAGCGTTTTCAAACCAACCGTACCGGACTTAATCTATTGTGACCTATGGTTTTCATATTGACATTCTTGTTCGACAATGACTGAGCACCCGTTTGGGAACGTAGGTTGTGGTGGGTTAGAATTAAAATAGTCACAAAAATATAAAATATGTTTTTAGTATCATATTAAAAAAATATCATATTTAAATCATAATCATTTTATTTATTTTACAAAAATTAAAACAGTCAAAAAATCTATCTCAAATGAAATTTTTTAGCCCTGGATTAATAGCAAAAAAACCAAAAAATCAATCTACATCCCAAACGAACTTTGAAAGGTTGTTCGTTCTTTTCTTTAAATAATATTCAATTGGTTAATTTAATTTTTTAATTTATTATATTGTATTAATTTAATTTAATTGGTAATATAATTAGGAAATTTGGAAATAAATTATTCCATACCATAATTTCAGTCCAGTTTCTAAGCAAACAATCTTTCAAGAGTGACCGTTTCTAGACAAAACCTCTTGGTTGTCTCTGCATCCCAATCTCTTTTTGTACTGAGTCATTTAAGAGCTTTAGCTGGTGATTCGGACCTTTTTCATTTGAGATGTTATAAATTCAATGAAATTGACAAAATTAAAAAAAAAAAAAAATCAAAGATACAATCGACACAATTAAAATCATAAGTGAAAATTTTTAAAATCTTTGAGATATTAATTTGTAATTATGTTTCAATTTTTAAACAATAAATAATGATCCTAATCAAACAATCAAAGACAAATCGACACAACGATTTAACGTGAAAAATCACGTGCGAAAGTCGCAAAACAATTTACTAAGAAGACAAAAAAGAATTACACAAGTGTATTCTTAATTATCTAACGAATCTACACTTGAATTGAACCGATCCTAATGTGCCTCTTCTACTACTGTCTTTACCTTGGAATTGTCTTGTCCAATATTAAATCCACAACGCTAATGTTGAATCCACGATAATGAGCTATTTCGGAATCCACCAGAATTTCAGGCTCAAGTTTCTCGAAATCTATCGAAGAACAACTCTGTCTTTTGTGAATAAAATAAAATAAATAAACCTCTTAATGATATTTGAACGGGAAAGAAATTTCACCTTCTCGTATAATCCTGTTGATCAAGTCTGCGTTCTTCAATACGTCGTCGTTCCACCACCTGAAAACACAAACGTGAGCTGGCCGGCGGGTGTGTGCCGGAAACCTCTCCGATGCCTAAGTCAGTAAGTAAGACAAGAAGGCAAAAGCTCAATGTATTCAGGGAGCAAAATTGTATTACCTCTCCAAAGGTGTTATTGATGAGCTTATATAGATTTCACGTGGCACAATCCTGGTAGGATTCTTACTCCTCCAAGTGTAGAGTCCTTCTAGGATTACTCCTCCTCGCATAGAGTCCTCCTAGAACTCATACTCTTGGAAGATAATGCTTATCCTCCAACACCCTCCTCACTGCTTAAACCAAGTGAGATGGTCCCTCTATAGCCGAACTCCCACTGGCCGGAGTAACAACCAGTTCGGTCCTTTCTTCTATCCCTTACCTCGGCGTACCCATGCTAAGGCCGAGCTAAACATAAGGGAGTCAAGCTGAAAGACATTCTGAGTCAAAGTTTACCTCGGTTTAACACATGTTACGACCGAAGTAACCAAGCATCTACAGCCGAACTGTTATTAGTTCGGCTCTCCATTTCTTCACTTCTACACCGGGCTCGTACGTCAAGACCGGACTAAGAAGAAACCGAGCTACACCACTCAAGCCTGTAACCCGGACTACCGCAACACTCCGGCCGACGTACAAGCTACCCTTTCACTTGGGCTTACTTCGGCCCATCTACCAGCTCGGCCCAATTCAGTATTTACTGCCCTCTCAATATTGATATAAACTTCATGAATCCATTGATCACTCTTTAAATCATCAAGAAAACATTCATAAAGCACATTCTAATATAAAACACTTTTATTTTTGTCTTCCTCTCTGAAAATCTGGATGGTACAAATCCTAAAAATAACGAACAACCCATTTTATAGAAAACAGGATCGTATAGACCACTCAAGCGCACATTTTACTGCTTGAGTGGTGTAATTAAAGGCGGTGCAAAACATATAGGTTGACTGCTCGAGCTCAACTTTCACCGCTCGAGCAGTAAAACTTTCTTCCCAGAAGTTCAGGTGCTTTACAAAGATACTAAATGATCATTTTCTTCGCTCAAGCACACAAATGACTGCTTGAGCGGTCAAACAATTTGGATTGCATTTTTATTTTTTGCTTTGGGGGTGCTGCCCCTCGACAATGCTGTGGCGTTGCCCCGGACCTGTTATGGGGTGCTGTCCCCTGGACTCTCGCAAGCTGACTAGACAGCTCGATCCCTGTACTTAGTCAGCGACATGAAAAATATAGCGGTTCTAGTTTAAGACCTGACCCACTTGATATGTATTGGTTGTGTTTGGAACAGGTTGGTACATTATTTTTCAAAAACCTTGTTGCTTAGAATTTTGCTCTTACACTTGAGTGTCACTTCTTGAACTCAAGTAGCTTTTGTGAACTCTCAGTACTTTTGCAGGCCTGCAAAACTATTGGGAGAGTGTATTCTACGTTTAAGCGGTGTTTCCTATGCTCGAGCAGCCATTTTTGCGCTTGAGCGATGGTCTTTTACTTGTAAAACTATTGGGAGTGTGTAATTTATGCTCGAGCGTCACTTCTTGCGCTTGAGCGGAACAACTTATTGTGTTTGGCCGCTCGAGCGACACATCTCGTGCTCGAGCAGACTGTGCACATATCAGTTTGTAAAAGTCAATTTTTTCATCACTTTTTCACCTCTTTCTCTTTCTAAACATTTCAAAACTCTAAATCTAGAGCTTCTCTCTTTACACTATAAGAAAAAGCACATTCGGCGACCAAACTTTCGGACTAAAAAAAATTTGGTCGTTGAAAGTAGCCAAAAGTAAAGCTTTTTGGCGACTAAACAATTTTAATAGCCAAAAGTCTACAATTGGTGACTAAAACTAAGTTTGGTCGTTGATTATATGGATTTTAGTGATTAAAAAATTTTTAGTAGCACAAAGTAAAGCTTTTTGGTGATTAAAAAAATTTCATAGCCAAAAGTCTATAATTTGTGACTAAAAATAAGTTTGGTCACTGATTATATGGGTTTAACCAACTAAAAAAATTTTAGTAGCCAAAAGTATAGAATTGGCGACTAAAAAATAAGTTTAGTCGCCAAAAGTGGTCATTTTTAGCGTGGGAGAACAAAAATCCTAAGGCGGGAATTAAATTTTTTGTCGACCAAAATTTTGGTAGCTGAAAGTGCATCTTCGGTGACCAAATCCGACTTTGGTCGGCAAAAGTTAAGTTTTTTAGCGACTAAAAAACAATTAGTAGTCAAAAGTATAGAATTGGTGGCTAAAAAATATGTTTAGTCGCTAAAAGTTGTCTTTTTTTAGTTTGCTACTAAATAGTTTATTTTACATAAATTATGTTCATTAAAATAATTATGTTTATACATATACTTTTATATTAATATGGATGTATTTACTATATAAATAATATATGTCACATATATAATCATGTTGTGCTACAGAGGCGTGTTGGAAATGGTTATAAATTCCGGATAAAACCAGAATTTTATCCTAAGTTTGGTCTATTTTTTAGGTGGGTCCCATGCGTCGATTTTCACAGGTCAAAGTGGTAACGCGTTCTATGCCGCGTTGTGATTCACGTGGTATATTTGGTTGCTCAAAACCATTACCGAATGAATGGGAAATTGAAGCCAAAGTGTGCTCCATAGAAATGGAGTTTTGGTGGAAAACCCTTAAAGGTTTGAATAAGTCTTGTCCCACATTGATTCGGTGGGAAGTTTTGAATGGATTTATAAGGTATGGATTTGGTACTTAGGGTATGCCCCAAGGGGTACCCAAGTGTTTTAGAGGGAGAGGTTATGGGCAAAATGAGCTAGACCCATTGGACTCAAAAATCACCACACACGCGCAAACTGGGCTTGGGCGCGGGTGCGTGGTGTGAGGTTGGGTTGGGCTTGTTCGGCTCAATACTAATCTTTTTGGGTCAAAAACATTTGAATTTAATTTAATTTTGTATAAAATAAAATCCAAAATTCAAATAAAATCGAAAATAAACTGGTTTAGTTTTTCTGTACATCCAAACAGGGCCCTTCCCGAAATAAACCAGTCTGATATTATTGCACACCCAAACAGAGCCCTTCCCGTTTTTGTTATCTGTTTGAAATATAACCCAACAGATTCAAATCTGTTTGAATTCAAAACCAACAGGTTTCATACATGTTCAATTCAAAACCAGCAGCCACCTTTACATCTATAAATGGACTAGCCTCCTATTTGGATTTTACTTTAATTTTCGTAGTCCATCCTCTGCTATAAATCTCTGCATTTTGCTGCATTTAATTTCTGAAAGAAAAAGTGTAAATACTTATTGTGTTCGTAAAACAAACAATTTGTAGTGCTGCTATTGTTTGTAGAAGATCATTTCATCTTGGGAGATAGATGTCCAAATTCTGAAAGCACCGTGGAAAGGACGAATCTGTCTTAAGGACACAGTGTCAAACACTGGATTTGATCAGATTGTAATTCGAAGAAATTAACCAAGTAAGCTGTTTAATTTATTATTCTGTTTTATAATTTATTTTCTTGCCAACAATCTTAAGACAGATTATTTTTAGTATCTTCATTGTATTTAATTTTCTGTGTTTCCAAAGTAATATTCTGGTTGGAAAAATAAATAGTAGTTTATGCTATTTGACAGATAGTAGTAATATACTGTTTCTTTTCTTTGACAACTAGTAGTAATATACTGGTGTCATTAACAATTGCAAAATATTATTTGGTGTTACAGAAAATTATTTTGGTATTTTATTTTTCTAGTTTTAGTAACAAGGAAAATAAAATTATTTTGTTGTTATAATTTATTTTCTAGTTTTAGTAACTAGAACTTATTTTCTGGTTTTGGTAACTAGAAAATTATTTTATGTTTTTCTGATTTTTGTAATCAGATATTATTTCAGTATTTTATTTTTCTAGTTTTAGTAACAAGGAAAATAAAATTATTTTATTTTCTAGTTTTAATAATAAGGAAAATAAAATTATATTATTTTCTAGTTTTAGTAACAAGAAAAATAAAATTATTTTGTGTTATAATTTATTTTCTGATTTTAATAACTAGAAAATTAATTTGTGGTATTTTATTTTCTAGTTTTAGTAACATAGAAAATAAAATTATTTTGTATTATAATTTATTTTGTGGTTTAGTAACTAGAAAATTAATTTTGTTAATCAATTATGTAATTTTGTGTTTTGGTTACAATCTGTAAATATTGTACGTGACTTATGGTTTCATTTGGGAGATCACTTAATTTTTGAACCATTCGTGAAATAGTGTTAATTATTTTGAATTTTTCATAGTTCATTATGAATATACATGGAAGTATTTAATTCTGGAGTTATATATTAGTTTTACAAACTAAATTTCAGTTTTATTATAAAGAAACCTTTGTAGCAAGATTATTTTCTTATTGATTTTCTGAATCATTCTTTATTTTTTGTGTATGGATCCGTAGTCGTGAATAGTTTCTGCATATGAGTCGAAAAAATATATATATTCACAAGAACATTTGAATACATATTTAATTAGTTTATTTATGTACAAATCAAATTGATTAAATGAAGGTATGTTTTGTCATTTTTGAGTTTAAAATTCAAAACGCATTGAATTTTATTTATGAGTTGAGAATCTTTTTATTTCATGATACAAGTTTTGGGATCATGCATGATTAATTTATTTTGTTAATTTATTATTTTTAGTTGATGCGTTTGATATGCATGTATGATATCAACTCAAGTTATTTCCTAACAACAATTTCATGTGATTTGGAATGTTAAATTGATATGTTGATTAATTTGAGTTTTTCCAATCAATTTTGAATGGGTGTTTAAATACCAGAGAAATTTAAACATGAAAGATGTATATAGTTATATTGTTCCATTTAATTGGAAGTAAATTTTGAAAAATCTTTTATATGGATTATTATTTGTTGAATATGTGACATAAAATGTTGTCAATTATTATTTTACTTGTGTAGTAGAATTTGTTAAACCATAAACCATTTCATTTATATAGGGGTGTATCTCTTGCATTAGATGAGATATTTTAATTTTCTTCTGTCACAAATATTTTTTATGACAGTGACATTTATTCGTAAATGAGTTGCAAGTATGTATACAATCAAATGGGTTTTTTGACTTGTTTGATTTTTAGGCAAAATCTTTATGAGGATATGATTTTGTCAAAACATTAATTCTGATTTGTTTAATCATAATTATTTTGGATTTTTCGTGAATCATGTTTTGGAATTTATGAATCAAGCACATCATAGACAACAAGTGATGGATGTTATATTTTGATTTATATTAGAAGTGATAGGGGAGGTGAATATGATGCACCATTAAATGAATTTTGTGCACAACATGGCATTATTCACCAAACTACACCACTTTATTCTCCTCAGCAAAATGGTATTGCTGAAAGGAAGAATAGAACCCTAAAAGAAATGATGAATGCCATGTTACTAAGTTCAGGTTTACCACAGAACTTGTGGGGGGAAGCAATATTGTCTGCTAATTATGTTCTTAACAGGATACCCCACAAGAAAACCAACAGCACTCCTTATGAATTGTGGAAAAGGTCGACCGCCTTCCTACAAATACTTAAAAGTGTAGGGGTGTTTGGCAGAAGTTGAAGTTTCTGTTCCTAAAAAGACAAAGATTGGACCAAAACAGTAGATTGTGTGTTTATTAGTTATGCTCAGAATAGTAGTGCATATCGGTTTTTGACTTATAAATCAGAAATACCTGATATACATGTGAACACTATTATAGAGTCAATGAATGCTGTATTTTTTGAACATGTCTTTCCTTACAGGAAAGGACAGGAAATAAGTTCACAGAAAAGAACTTATGATTGTACATAAAGTCAAGAGACTACTGACAATCAAACACAAGAGACTAGTAATGGTCTCAATCAACATGATTTAACTGATGATGAACAAAGAAGAAGTAAGAAAGCGAGAACATCAAAATCCTTTGGTCCAGATTTTCTAACATACTTGCTAGAAAATGATCCTCAAAGCTTTAAGGCAGCAATGACAAGTCCTGAAGCACTTTTGTGGAAATAGGCTGTTTATAATGAAATTGAATCCATTATGAAAAATCATACTTGGGAATTGGTGGATCTTCCACTAGGTTCTAAACCTCTTGGATATAAATGGATATTCAAGAGAAAAATGAAAGCAGATGGTTCAATTGACAAGTATAAAGTAAGACTTGTAGTTAAAAGTCATAAACAAAAGGAAGGTCTGGACTATTTTGACACATATTCCCCTGTGACAAGAATAACATCCATTCGCATGCTTATTGCTATAGCAACATTGTTTAATTTAGAAATACATCAAATGGATGTTAAAACAGCTTTCTTAAACGGTGATCTAAATGAAGAGATCTATATGGAGCAACCCGAAGGGTTTGTAGTGTCGGGGCAAGAAAAGAAAGTTTGTCGGCTTGTAAAATCCCTTTATGGATTAAAACAAGTACCTAAGCAATGGCATGAAAAATTTGATCATGCAATGCTTACTAATGAGTTTAAGATATACGAATGTGACGAATGCGTCTATGTTAAAAACATTGACCAAGGATATGTCATAGTTTGTCTTTATGTGGATGACATGCTTATCATTGGAAGCAGTCAAAAGATGATCAAATCAACTAAGCAAATGCTTAACAAAAGATTTGATATGAAAAATATGGGGGTCACAGATGTTATATTAGGAATGAAACTTATTAAAACATCTGACGGATATGCATTATCTCAATCTCATTATATTGAGAAAACTCTTGATAAATTTATCAAGGATGATTTGAATTTAGCTAGAACACCTGTAGACATCAGTCTTTATTTATCGAAAAATAAAGGTGATGCAGTGTCTCAGTTAAAATACTCCCAAATCATTGGAAGCCTAATGTACCTAATGAATTGTACTCGTCCTGATATAGCTTACGCTATCAGTAAATTGAGTAGGTACACTAGTAACCCCGGAGAAGGCCATTGGAAAACGATCATTCGGGTTCTGAGATATCTAAGATTCACCCGTGATCATGGTTTGAACTTTACTCGATATCCAGCAGTACTTGAAGGTTATTGTGATGCAAATTGGATATCGGATACTAAAGATTCAAAATCCACAAGCGGATATGTCTTCACTCTGGGAGGCGCTACTGTTTGTTGGAAATCCACAAAACAAACATGCATCGTACGATCTACAATGGAATCCGAGTTCATTACTTTAGACAAAGCAGGAGAAGAAGCAGAATGGTTTCGTCACTTCTTAGAAGACATTCTAATGTGGCCAAAACTTATGCCAGCTATTTGCATTCATTGTGATAGTCAATCTGCAATAGGCAGAGCACAGAATCATATGTATAACGGTAAGTCACGACATATTCGTTGTCGACATAATACCGTAAGGCAATTGTTGTCAAACGGAATAATCTCAATAGATTATATAAAATCTAAAGAGAATATTGCGGATCCATTAACAAAAGGTTTGACAAAAGAGCTAGTGTATAGTTCATCGAAGGGGATGAGATTAAAGCCTATTACATAAGAGTCGTCATAATGGTAACCTTACTTATATGACTAGAGATCCCAAGAACTAAGTTTAAAGGGACACCTAAGTTATGTATGGCTCGCCAGAAATCACCAAGGGATTAAAATTCCTTACCCATTCCTATGGTGAGACTGATATCTGCAACATTTGTTGTATTCAGGGGTATAAGGATAAGCTTTGCTTTTAATGATTACTTATATCTTGATTGAGGCATAAAATCAAGATGAGTATAAAGAGATACTCACAATAAGAATCACCTATATGAGTGTCGAACTGGGGCCGGTTCTATGAGAATCCAAAAGGCTAAATTCTCTAGAAACACTCATGAAAACCAGGTGCGTTCAAGTTCAAAATGAACACAACAGTGAGAACCACGATGTGTTAGAAGATATTTTGTGTGAAATCTATTGTCTTGGCTTACACAAACGGCTAAACAATTCAAGGCATCGCGTCTATTGGTTAGCCAGTAAGTCCGATAGGTTATTACTAGGGAAGGTTCAAGACCAAAAACTACCTATCTTGATGCAAGATATTTTTGACTTATACTTTTTCGATAAATCTGCATATTGTTGCATTTCCGTTGTCATAAAATTCCATTCATGTGGGGGATTGTTAGAAATGGTTATAAATTCTGGGTAAAACCAGAATTTTATCCTAAGTTTGGTCTATTTTTTAGGTAGGCCCCGTGCGTCGATTTTCACGGGTCAAAGTGGTAACGCGTTTTATGCCGCGTTGTGATTCACGTGGTATATTTGGTTACTCAAAACCATTACCAAGTGAATGGGAAATTGAAGCCAAAGTGTGCTCCATGGAAATGGAGTTTTGGTAGACAACCCTTAAAGGTTTGAATAAGGCTTGTCCCATATTGATTTGGTGGGAAGTTTTGAATGGGTTTATAAGGCATGGGTTTGGTACTTGGGGTGTGCCCCAAAGGGTACCCAAGTGTTTTAGAGGGAGAGGTTATGGGCAAAATGGGCTAGACCCATTGGACCCAAAAATCACCACACGCGCGCGCCGCCGCCGTCCGGCCGGTCGGACGGGCTGAGCTGGGCTGGGCCTGGGCCTGGACGCGTGGTGTGAGGTTAGGTTGGGCTTGTTCGACCAAATACTAATTTTTTTGGGTAAAAAACATTTGAATTTAATTTTATTTTGTATAAAATAAAATCCAGAATTCAAATAAAATCGGAAATAAATTGGTTTGGTTTTTCTGTACATCCAAACAGGGCCCTTCCTGAAATAAACCAGTCTGGTATTATTGCACACCCAAACAGGGCCCTTTCCGTTTTTGTTATCTGTTTGAAATATAACCCAACAGATTCAAATATGTTTGAATTCAAAACCAACAGGTTTCATATCTGTTCAATTCAAAACCAGTAGCCACCTTTACATCTATAAATAGGCTAGCCTCCCATTTGGATTTTACTCTAATTTTCGTACTCCATCCTCTGCTATAAATCTCTGTATTTTGCTGCATTTAATTTCTGAAAGAAAGAGTGTAAACACTTAGTGTGTTCGTAAGGCAAACAATTTGTAGTGCTGTTATTGTTTGTAGAAGACCATTTCATCCTGGGAAATAGACATCCAAATTCTGAAAGCACCATGGAGAGGACGAATCTGTCTTAAGGACACAGTGTTAAACACTGGACTTGATCATATTATAATTTGAAAAAATTAACCAAGTAAGTTGTTTAATTTATTATTCTGTCTTATTATTTATTTAAATCAGATTTTAATTTTATTTTTGTAATAAAATAAAATCTGTTTTTATTTATTTATTTTTATTTTTATTTCGAGTTTGATTTTTGTAATCAAACAAATTCTCTCATTTTCTTTATTTCTTTATATTTTTGTTGTTGTTTAGTACACAACAGAATTTAACTATTTAAATACAGTGAAGATTGTCCAACAAGGCGTAGTGGGAAGAGTGTGGTATATAAGGTTTATGGTGCGAGAAGTTGGTGATTCGAGTCTCTGCAAGAGCAGATCAAATTGTTCTACAATGAAATAAAATTTTTTTTTTTTTTTTTCACATTTGAAGCTTTTGGCGACTAAAGGTGTTGGTCGGCGATTCTTTGACTATTAGCGACTAAAACATTGGTCGATAAATGTATAATTTTTTAAAAAATATAATTGACTATTGGTCTCATGACCCGAACCCGCCCCTGTGGGTTAAGGACATAACCGACCAGTAATCGTGAGATTACCTACGGCCTCAAACCAAACCAAACATATTTTAACAGAGTTAATGGGAACCAAACGGAAGCAATTTAAAAAAAAACAGTCCTTAGAGCTGTGCTTACATGGCACGTCAAACAAGTCATACATATAAACATTAATAACTCACGACAGAATTAAAGTATCAAAAGTTCTGTACAAATAGGATCATTCAAAACTATGTCAACCCATGAAACTATATACAGACATATACAAAACTTCGCCCACATGACAAAATATAACTACATAACAAAAGGGCGAAGATGGGTCTCGTGCGTGAGACATGAGGGCTGACTTTCCAAAACCTATGTTGATCCACTTAGGCTTTACTGGGGCTGGGTCTGGACCTCCCTTGGCTCACCTACAAACACATGAATGAGCGTGAGCGAAAGCCCAGTGAATAATATTAAGTAAGGGAAATGCATTGAAACATTACACAACAGACGACCTAGGGCCCAATTCATTCATGTCAACTGGCCTTTGGCCTTTTCAAATTTTCATAACAAACTGGCTCCTAGGCCTGTATATCAGACTGGCTCTTAGGCTTGTATATCAGACTGGCTCTTAAGCCTTTATATCAGACTGACTCTTAGGCCTTTCTATCAGATTGGCTCTTAGGCCTTTCAAACTTTTCAGATCAAACTGGCTCATAGGCCTTTCAAACTTTCATATCAAACTGGCACATAGGCCTTTCAAACTTTCATATCAAGCTGGCGCATAGGCCTTTCAAACTTTCATATCAAACTAGCGCATAGGCCTTTCAAACTTTCATATCAAGCTGGTGCATAGGCCTTTCAAACTTTCATATTAAACTGGCGCATAGGCCTTTCAAACTTTCATATCAAACTGTGTCCACCATTCAAATTAATGAACTTCACAAAACTTACATAGAAGTAGTAATTGGACAATAATGTATGTCAAATATTACTCACAGTGATCGGCTTGTGGAGTTGCCTTAGAGCTTGACCCTACATATCATGTAACACATATGGGTCATAATTAGTTCAATCCGTTCATTAATTCACATATTCTTCTTTAGGCTTCATTCTCATCTCTTTAACTCAATTACATGCCCAATGCATGCCTAAGAGTGCTTAGAAGTGAAAGGGAACGGAAAACAGAACACAAAGTACATTTTCAAAATTTCAAAAAACAAGGTCCTCGCTCGAGCGTGGACTTCCCCGCTCGAGCGGACCCTTAAAGCCTGCAAAAGTACTGGATGCATCAAAATTACGCTCGATCGCGAACTCTGGCGCTCGAGCGGAAGGCCTCTCTATATGGCTCCCCACTCGAACGTGGAATTCCTCAACTCGAGCGTGCACCACGTCTGCAAAAGGTGCTGGGAGCACGAAATTCACGCTCGAGCGGCGGTTTCTCTGCTCGAGCGGACATCAAAATTCTAGAAATTCCAGATCAAGTTCTTGAGCTTCAATTCGATGTTCAAAAGTTCCAAATGCATGTTTATGACTCAAACTTCATATATTTATGTACTAACTTGGTATAAACACCAAACTATATCCCAATGGAGCTCATTTTCACAAATTAAAACATGCATGGCTCAAATTGACACCAAACTCAATTCTAACATGCACATTCATGCATTCAAAGTTCTTATCTTCATAGATTGTACATGCATGTGATGTCTAGCTCCTATTCTCAACTTAGATGATACCAATGGTGATTATACATGAGCTTTAACTACAAATTTACATGGGTTTCAAGCTCAATTATGCAAATTCCAAACAATTACATACATACATGCATATATGGTCTTCCAATTCAACAAAATGAACTCAAAACATGCTCTTGACCATCAATTAGCTTGGAAATACAAAATTATAACTTAAACTCATGAATTCAAGACCAAATGCTTACCTAGAAGCTCAATCTTCCAAACTATGGCAATTTCTTGAAGTTAATCCTCCAATTCTTCGCAAATTTGAGCCAAACACCTAACTCTCCTCTTTTCCCTCTCTCTAGCCGACTCCCTTCTCTATTTCTTGAGTTTAATTCAGCCAAGAGGAATAACAAGGAGGGTATTTTTGAGTGTATAGTGCCCCACTAAGTCATAATATAATAATATAGAGTAATTGGGCACTAATTCATTAATTTAATCAACTTAATCTGGTCCGAATCAACTTTTCAATTAAATTTCACCGTAGGCTCTAAAAATTACGCTAATCACAATGACGTAATCAATTTTGGGTTCTGTGGCCGATAAGGCTTCCAATTTAATTTCCAAAGCAGATTATTCAAACAGATATTCCTACGGCGAACAGATAGAACTTCAAAATCACATATATTCACAAAATGGCACCTAAAATCATGCTAAACACATAATCATACGCAAATTAAGGACCAATTAGCATACTACAGAACAGGGGTATCACAATTGGCGACCAAAGTTTTGGTCGCTAAAGACTTGTTTTTTGCCAACCAAAGGTTTTTTGTTCAGCAAAGCCTTCCGAGACCTTTCCCAACAGAGTTTTGGCGACAAACATAGCAACCAAAATTTTTGGTCGCACAATGTCATTGGCGACCAAAAAACAGACAATTGGCGACCAATATTTTAGTCACTAAAAGTGACTTTTTTTTGTAGTGTTAGAGCTTACTCTCTCTCTACAAATACACCAAGATCTATCCATTTCTCCACTCTACTCCCTTTGTTAAAAAGGTAGAGCTCACCTAGAGTTTTGTTTCCATTCGAATAGAGTTGGATTCTAGCTTCTTTGAGGTTTCTTCTCTCTTTCTCTCCTTGGTCTTCTAGCTTTGAGGTATGGATTTTTTACACTTTTTTATGATTTTTAACTTAGCTATTTGTTTTTCATGAACAATTTTGTGGTTTTGGAGATTTTGAACGAACCTACGGTTTTGGTATAAAATCAAAAGAGAGGTTTTCAAATGAATGTATGGAAAATGGTTGTGTTGTGATAAAATTTTTGTTTTTGATACTTGGATTGGGTTTTGGAAGAAAAAAGGGTTTTGCTCTAAATGTTTCAAATATTTATTTTGTATAAATAAATGGAAATGTTGGATATGTGAAATTGGATGGACATTGATATTGATATGAATAGTGGAGTTGGATATGTATTATCACTCATCTTGAAATTTAGAAAGTTTATTTATATTGAAGATTTTATATCTGTTTAGAAATATCTGTTTTGGGCTATTGGTGGAGGATAACTATGATTGTTGTAGAAATTGCATGAGGATTAGGTGAATTGAAAGTAATATCTCATCCATGTGCATTGAATATTGTTGTTCATTTAATATATTGCATATGTATATGAATTTGAGAAAAAGGGGTGAATGTTGAAAGAAGGTGTGTATCACCAGATTAAGTTGGCCCGTGTCCAGGGTGGAAGTCCCGAAAAAACGCACGTGTACATGGGTGCCGATTCTCACGGATGAAATATCTGTAAAATGATAATAGTAGCACTTGTGTAGGCTATGTTTACATAGGTGCTGTTGACGGTTTCCCGCGGACGAAATATTCGCGAAAGGTTGTACCGGTTTGAGATTTCCCCCAATTGTTTTCTATTGTAAAGGATATGATTTAAGAGTTGTGATATAAACTGCAGCATGGAATGGTTTTTTTGAGAAGAAAATGTAAAACGTTTTGGACTTAAGCATTGCATATGATTTCACCCTTATACATTTGTTAAGATTCATATATTGTGTTAGATTATCTACTAGGTTTTGGCTCACCCTATATGGAAAACCATTTTCAAGTGATGGTAATATGCCTCTACCAAGGACTTAGCTTGAGAGGACTGTGGAGCTGGAGGCTTAGTGTTGTATTTTCTTTATTTTATTTTGCACAAGCCTAGTGTAGTGAGCTTAAGACTCACTTTATGTGCCCAAGTATTGACTTGAAAAAGTGTAAGCCTTCAGGGCAAATGATTATTTGTTCAGCGTTCATCTCTTTTCTTAATCTTGTAACACATGCCGTAGATTCAAGATGTACTGTTTATGGATGTATATCGCATGTGTCACTTTTTGTATATCAAATTCTGATTTATGAAAACTTATCAATTCATATATGTTGTCACTTATCGATTGTTATAAGATGGGTATATTGTATTTATTTTGGGACATTATAGCAAATATGAAAGGATTAAGATCACAAATTCCTCTATATAAGCACAATTCGAGTTGGATTCGCATCTAAATAATCATAACTTTACTGAAACAAAAAGAACGAATAAAATTACAATTGAAAAGAGTTTTGTCAAACGAGATTACTAATAATAAAAACTTAAGAATAAGGATTAAATTGACCTAAAAAAAAAAAAATTACATTTAAAAAAAAAACACTGAGTTATTGATTGCATGTGATGGTTGCCATGAATGATTTTGGGATGGCGTTTGAGCAGAGGTGAAATTGTGAAAGCAATCAGGCACGTGCATACTGATAGTTATAAGTGCACATCAATGAGTATATGTTCACCTATTCGAAAGCTTGTGAACACAATCATGCCGATTGCCCAACATGGTATATGCAACTTTTCAGAAAATATACGAAACATGATCTGATCAATTGGTTGAGACACAAAGGCTCAATGGGCCACAATCCACTTCATCACTTGTTTCCAAGTATTAATTCATCTTGATATTGTCACTAATAAAAGTCACAACTTATTTTTGTCAGTTGAGTGGGAGAGAAAGTCCATTTATTTATATCATTTGTGCAATTTAATTAATTAAAAGCAACGTGTATATATTTACAGTAATACTCTAAATTTATTGAATAATTTTTAAAAAAATCTGGAATGCATTACTTGGCTGCAATACCCTACATAGGTTATATATACATGTAACATATAAGTTTATATATGAGAGGTCATGCTAATAACTGTTAATAACGAGAGAAAAATTTGAATGCATTTTTTTATGAATTCAGATTATTTATTCCTTTCTATGCACTATTTTTTATCCTTTTGAATTTGATTAGTTTGATAGAATTACTTATGATAACAGAGAAAGCCTAGTAAATCAATACAACGTAAAATTCAAAAGGAGGTATTGTTAGAACAATCTTCTGTGTAAATAAAATAATTTGAAACAATTCAAATAAAACAAAATAAAATAAAACTTACAGTATTTATTTTGTAGAACTGAATAAATAATTCAAAGGCCAAGTCGAGTGTGTGACACTCTGTCCTTAAGACAGATTCGCTTCGCTACGGTGCTTACGGTCGAGTGGCGTCTATCTCCCAAGATATAATGATCTTAACCAATTTGTAGTAGCACTCCAAAACAAATTGTTCGGCGAACCAAACCTGTAATCTAACTCTCTGAATATTTATTTTAAAACTAGAATGAAGAATAAAATGCAAAGGAGAAAATTCTAGATAGCAATATCTATTTTGCAGACTAATTTTCAGATCTGTAAAATGCTGAAATATGGTATGTATTTATAGGGCCAAACAGGTATGAATTCAAACCTTAAACGGTATGAATTCAAACTGAACAAGTGCAAAACTCAAACAAATAGATTTGTTAGTAGTTTTTTTCGAAAGATAACTACCTAGTAGTTTGAATCTGTCTGGGTTCAAAATTTGTTTGAAAGATAATCGGAATGGGCACAATTATTTGGACAAATTTGAATTCAAATTTTAAATTAAAATTCCAGCAATAATTTTTGAAAAAATTCAAATGAATTTTGTTCAAAAAATTAATACAAGAACCAACTTGACCCACAACCGGCACGGTTGGACGGACGGCGGCGGCGCATGTGTGGTGGTTTGGGCTAAGGTTCACTTTATTCATAACTCTTCCCTTCTACAAACTTGGGGTGCCCCTTGGGGCCCAACCCAAGTGTTGTAGGCTAAAGTTTATATACTCAACAAAACTCTCTTAAAGTTTCAATGTGGGACAAGCCTCACAAGGAAACCCACATTTAAAACTTAAATGTCCATTCCAACGAACCCGAAAACGATATCATGTTCCCATTCATTCGTAAATGGTTTTGACTAACCATCTTTTCCGTGTGATTTGTTACGCGGTAAGGAACACTTTACCTCTTCGGACCCGTCCAAAAAGGCGTTCGGGGCCTACTCAATTTTGGGCTCAAAGTCGGCTCAAAATATGTCATATAAAACATCATTTTTTCTAACAGGTATATAAAGAAGCAAGTGATCTTAATTCATTTTTGAAAAATGCTTGGGAGCACTAAAAGGAGAGCACTAATGATGTGGCAATGGGTCCCGTCCACTTTCTATTTTTTTTTTTTTTTGTTGTTATTTTCAATGTATTAGTGTTATTAGTGGTATATTTTTTAATAGTCTAAATCATTATTGTTTATTTTTTACACATTTCAAATCACTTTCATATTTATTTATTTATATATTTCAAAACTAATGACAATCCTATAACGATTATTAGCATTTTCCATAACAAGGGATAGGCTGCTTGGTAATCATAATTTCATGGTTGATTTTTGTGGGGTTTATAGGATAGAGGGCCAACCACCACCACCATAATGGGGGCAATTTAAGGTGTGATTTGGGAAGTGAGTTAGTTTTTTTATTTTTTTAGTTATTTTAGTTTAGGCTAAAAAATTTGATTTGGAAAGAGTTTTTTTTGATTTTTTTTGGTGAGAGAAGAGTGTAATGATTATGGGTTAAATGTGATGTTTTGTTTATTGTGACTAAAATAGCCCATTTTGTCTTTTGTGGCTAAAATAGCCAAAAAGCCTTCCAACCCAACTTCCTAAACGGTGCCTAAAAAGTTAGTTAAAAATTAATTTATAATTTTTTAATTTATTTTAAATCACATTATTTTACATATTTTTATATATAAAAAGAAAAAAAAAATTAAAAAATTAATTTTTAATCAACCTTCCAAATCACTCCAATTTAATGCAAGCCAACAAAACAGGGCAGTGTTGGGTTGAAAAAGTACAGGTCAAGTGACCTTACTTCAGGCACAGGGTGTCCTTAAATTCAACAGGACCACCGTATATTCTTACAGTTGTGATTTGTGACACTAATTTGTTGAGTACTAATGACATTAATTTCTATATCAGGTAAAAAAAACAAAAAAAAAACAAAGTTACCAAAATAAAAAATTAATGCCATTAATGCTCAACAAATTAGTGTCACAAATCATTTTTCATATTCTTATCTATTAACATTTTGTTTAGTGTTGGCGTTAAAATTGAAGGGCTTGAGTTTTAGTGATCTTAGGGTGATTTGGGATGTTTAAATAAGTGTATGTTTTGATTTTTTATAAAAAAGCACATAAAAAAATAGAGAAAATAGGTAGAAAAGTAAAGATAAAATGTTGATAGATATTGATTGATATAACCCAAATAAGTATATGTATGTCAAAAAAAGTATCGGCAATGCTAAAGGCCTCGAATTCGAGGCCTCGAATCTAATTTTTTATTTTTATTTTTAGGGTGATTATGTGTAGGGATGTGTCAAAAAATTAGGCATTCCACACCAACTCATCGTACAAAATTATATAAAATTAACAAAATTTAATTAACAACTTAATTGATTAGTCAATTTTATCACTCAACCAGTCCAACCTAATTGACTGATCAGTTAGGCTGCTGGTTAAAATTTGTTAATTCCATATAATTTTGTACGATGAGTTGGTGCGGATATCTAGTTTTTTGTCACACCCCTACACATAAACCACCTTTAAAATAAAAAAATAAAAAAATCAACATAGTCCAACAAATAAAATAAAAAAATCATATGGAATTGACAAATTTTAACTAGCAGCTTAACTGATTAATCAATTTTATTACCCAACCAGTCCAACCCAACTCACTCACCATATCAAACTATATAGGCTGAGTTGGTGCGGGATGTCTAGTTTTCTAGCACATCCCTATACATAACAACCTTTGCAAAAAGAAAAGAAAAGAAACGAGAAATTTTTTTAAAAAAAAGAAACTAAACTAACACAGCAAAAAAAAAAAAGAAAAAAAGAAAAAAGAAAGAATTTGAGGCAAATTCGAGGCTTCCAGCATTATACAAAAAGCATACTTTTTTTTTGGGTGAATAAAGCATACTTTTTTAATGCATACCAAACACTTACTTAATGAGCAATTCAAGGAGTTGTGACATCTTGGCAAGATCTTGGGGTATAAGTCCTGAGGTCCTAAGTTTCACTTTCTCCGGAGCCAATCATTATAACAAATATGGTTGGTAGGACCCCTTGTGGTTAGGCTTTTTTTTTTTTTTTTTTTTTTTAAGATCTTAATGAGCTATTGAAAATTTGTGGAATCGTTTTTTTTAAGATATTAAGAATAATTGAGGTGCACATAAACTAATTTAGATACTCAGTTATTAAAAAAAGAAATTTGTTAAGGTTTGCAAGCAAAACTTTAATAAGACACAAAGAGCTTGTATTAACAACTTAGATAAAATAATTTGTTTTGAAGAAAATTATTTTGGTACTTCCAGATAGCAAAATAAATAATAAATAGATAATGTTGTTAATGTACTTGTCAAATTAATAAGAGGAAAATGAGTGAGAATTCTAATTAGAGCTACTACATTAATGATGTGGCAGTGGGTCCCACCCACTGCCACAGTATGTGTTGTGTCTTTTTTTTTTTTTTTTTACTTTTCCACTTCATTAGTGGTGGATTTAAAGCCATCAAATTAGTGATCTTTGACATGATTGTTAATAAGATAGTTTGTTCAAAAAAAATTAATAAGACAGTGGTAATCTTTATGAGAGGAGTAAGAGGAAATGAAAGATTGAAGGATGTTTTGGGAAGATAGTTAAAAGTTATTTTTTAATTTTTTTTGACTTTTTTATGAAAGAGGGAAATGGGTTAAAGGAAAATGTTATAGACCTAAGTGAATTATCAAATATTCTATCAAACTTTTCACATGGGTGTGAGACTTACATGTAATTTGTGTAGACCCCACACTCATGTGAGAGATTTTGTAAAATATTTAATAATTCATTTGAGATCCCTAACAGAACTCTGAGTTAAAAGCTGGAAAATTTAACAGAGTTCCCAAAATAGAATTGATAGCTGTTGTAAGTTTTGTTTACTTGAAAGTTTTGGAATGTAATTGTAAAATGTTTTAAAATTATATTCAGATGTATCAAAAAAAAAAAAGGTTTTAAAATTAAGAAAAAACTATCTTAAATCTTGGGACATGACATGTGCCGCTTATGCTCCATTGATTTATGATTAATTTTTCACAAATTATATTTTTTTTTCATAATTCATGTTAAAAGTAGGGACAATTATGTCCCAGTGTAACTTAAAAAAATAATTATACATACATAAAAAATTTATGATTTTAATTTAATATTTATAAAGTTTATAATTGATTTCTTTATTAATTAATTAATTTTGAGATTTTACGCTAGACAATTTGTTGTAACTTCTACTTATGCAAAAAATAATTTAAATATTACTTTTATTATTTGTAAGTTGAGAAATGAGTGGTTTTAGATTCTATTTATAAATTATCAATTTTAATTTAAATAAGTTGCAACAAACTTACCCTAAATCAACACATAACACATGTATTTTACATTTTAAAAATAAATAAATAAATAAAGAAAAAATTAGGGAAACATCCTTCTCCAACTTTGTGTAGTAGGAGAGCTCTCAATTTTTTTTTTTTATTACCTAAGGTCTCTCAACATTTTCACAGAAAAAATTTGACTCATAAAAATTTTGCTTGGCTCAAAGAAATTTCTGTCCTAATTCAAAAAATTTGTCTGTGAAAATTGAAATTTCTCAAAATCGGACAAAATTTTTCTAAGTTGAATTTTTTCTGTGAAAATATTGAGAAAGTTTAACTATTATAAAAATATTATATGTCTTTTACCTTATAAAATCTTAATATTAGAAACCTTAAAAAAATTCTCCATAAATAGTGGGCTAATAAATTTTAATGTAAAGATCGTGTGGACTGGCTTTTAATATGGTATTTGATTTTTTTTTAAGAAAAATTTTCAATATATACTTATTGAAATTGAAAGTTCTCTTTAAATTTTAATTTCCAAGATTTTTTAAAAAAATTTTATTACCGGGTCAACCTAAAATTTAATTTAATTTTAATTTTTCTAAAAACGAAAATTTTTTTATTTTTATTTTTATATATTTTATAATAAGCAATGTTAGAGACTTTAAATAAATTATCAAATATTTTACATAATATTCACATAAGGCACTGGCTTCCCTCCAATCATAGATCGGATTGGAGGGTAATGTTGGGCTTGTGGGGGCCTACCACGGGTCCCGTTTCGATAATCCGAACTGTTTAATAATGTGTAGAACTCGTCAAACACTAGAGGTGTCCGCGGTTCGGTTTTGGGATGGTTTGCGGTTCGGTTTGGATCCGCCCGCATCTATGCGGTTTGGGAAAAAGTCAACCCGCAACTGCCCGCAATGCGGTTTGCGGTTTGTGCGGATAGGGTTTGCGGATGTGCGGGCGGTTGCGGGCGGTTTACGGATTAAACTTTTTTTTCAAAAATTTATTTTTAAACCTTTTTTTTTTCCCCCATTTTGTCAATCTTTATTTTGGACCTTTTTCCTCATATTTTTTAAAATACTCCAACATTAATAATTAATCAATTAAAACTTATAAAAAACATATAAAATAAAAAACACAACAAATTCAATTCGTAACCTAAATAAATTATTCAAAATCTACATTCATCATTAACTTATATTCATCCTACATTCATCATTCATAACCCAAATAAAAAAAATCCTACATTGAAAATTCAACATTCATCATTCCTAACCCCCCCCAAAAAGAAGTAATTCTTCATTAACTTACATTCATCCAAAATGCAAAAAAAATAAAAATTTATTAACTTACATTCATCCAAAAGCAAAACGCAAATAAAAAAAAAAAAAAATTGTTGTCAAACTTCATTCAATACAAACCCATGAATTAAAATTAATACACATCCAATTCAACTTCAACTTCATCTAAGATATCAAATTTCATCTTCATGAATCACATCCAATTCAACTTTCACAAATCCCAATTCCAATTCTAATACCATGCATTTGGTTGATGAACCATACACAAAACCAAATTGAAAAAATGAAGTCTATATATTGCATTTCAATATAATAAGAAAATGTGTTGAGTATATGAAAAAATTACCAATGACCAAAATGGATATTAGACATCAATTATAGCATCAACATTATAGGTTGAAGTTGAAGATGAGCTTGACTCCAAAATATCTAATTAGAAGTCAACAAGAGAAGATTAATAAAACTTACATTAGAAAATGAATAATACAAACAAAAATAAAGATAAATAAATTTTCATTTACCCGAGTCATATTGCTCAAATTCTTCCACATCATCCATCGCCTTTCGAAGAGAAATTGGAAGGTTGCTTCAAAGCCAATTTTGAGTACATACAAGAGCTTCAACCATAGAAGGCGAGAGTGAACTACAAAATGAGTCAAAAATAAGCCCTCCCGTACTAAAAGCCGACTCCGATGCAACGGTAGAAATAGGCATGGCCAACACTTCCCTTGCAAGTTGTGATAACACCCTATATTTGGTTGCATTCACTTTCCAATAATCCAAAATCTCAAATGTTTGATTATTTGCAAAATGTTCAACCTCGGATAAATATTGTTCCAATTCTGACTTAGATCCACTAGTGCATCGCCCCTCCAAATAGGAATTAAATTGGGAGTCAACTAAAGAATAGGGATCATCATCATCATCATCTTCCACCATATTCACAACTTCACTCACACTTGGAAGTTTCTCATTTGAAGGATAAAGTGTAACATAATGGCTATACAAACGACTCAAGCAACTCTTAACTTTGTCTACTATCTCTTCCACCTTTCTATTATCTCCAAGAAATAAATTGGAAAAACAAAACTCCAAGTATGTCATTTTTTTTGTAGGATCAAGAACCACCGCAACATATAACAACAAATTGATTTTACTTCCATTCCCCAAATACTTGCTAAACTTTAGCTTCATAGTCTTTGCCATTGTGCTCAAAGTATCATCCTCCTCCAAAATTAATTGATTAATTTTGCTTTCAATAACAAACATCTCTTTGTAAAAAGCATTGGAAGTAACAAAGAGAGATTCCAAAAATTTCTTAGTTGCAACATAGAACAATTTTAGAAACCTCAAAAAAATTCTACACTTTTTCCAATCCAACTCATTTGGACTTCTTCTTATGCCACCATCAACATCCGTGAAATAAGGTTCAAAGTTGGAATCCACAAACTTCAATCGGTTAAAAGCCTTCTCATACTTTTCGGCGGCCTCTAACATCAAATAGGTAGAGTTCCACCTAGTTGGTACATCTAGGCATACAAGAGCTTTTGAATCAAGTTTGAGTGTGGCCGCACACTTCTTAAAAACATCATGCCTATGAGGAGAAGACCTCACATATCTCACCGCAAGTCTAATGTTGGCAATAGAATCAACCATTTCTTTCAACCCATCACTCACAACGAGATTAAAAATATGTGCACAACAACGCATATGAATAAATTCATGTTGCAAAATAGTCCCATTCCAATCTTTGGTTGTCGTTTTCAAATATTGAATGGTAAAATTATTAGAACTAGCATTATCAACTGTTAAGGTGAATATGCTATCAATGTTCCACTCAATCAAACAATTGGTCTTTGCCATTTTTCGACCCAATGTTTCTCCTTTGTAATCCTCAACTTGTTGAAAATTTATGATTCTTTTTTGAAGTTTCCAGTTATCATCAATGAAATGAGCAGTCAAACATATGTAACACAAATTCTGAATAGATGTCAAAGTGTCCGTAGTAAAGCAAATTCTACGACCCTTCATGGCCTTCTTTAACTTATCCCTTTCATTCTTGAATATATTGAGCACTTCTCTAGATATGGTTTGACGAGAGGGAATTGGTGTGAATTTGGGTTGCATGACATTACAAAATCTTCTAAACCCAACACCCTCCACAAATCTAAATGGCAACTCATCAATGACCACCATCTTCGCAAGAGCCCTTTTACAAGTATCAAAATTAAAAATTGTTGCTACAACCTCAACACCCTCTTCATTTTGTTTCGGTTTAAGATTTAATGTTTGTTGACCATCTGTATCCCTATTTGGATATTCTTTACAGTTGGGTGTATGACTTCTCAAATTACTAGTCCCATGAAGTCTAGAGTCAGCTATATACTCTTTCTTACAATATTTACATACGGCTCTACGCTTCCCATCGGTCCCTATAACCTTGTCAAAATGATCCCAAACTGTGGATGGTGCTCTCCCCCCTCCACTCTCACTCTTTCTCTTTGGGGGTCTAGGAGGTTTAGGTTCAAGTTCATGTTCGGGTTCGACTAAGAGAGGATTCATTTGACAATTAGAGGATTCCGGAGGTACAAGATTGATTGCGGGAGATTGAATACTATCCTCCATTTAAACTGGATTACAAAAATAGAGTCACAAAATCAATTTTACAGACACACACCGATTCAATTTTAATTTTAATAACAGATTTAATTCCAAAAATTAAATAACAAATTTAAATAACAGACATATTTAATAACAGATTTTATTCAGCAGATTCAGATTTACAGATTCAGATTAATAGATTCAATTTCAGATTAAATTTTACTAATAGATTCAGATTTAATTTTAATAATAGATTCATATTTAATTTAATTTTAATAACAAATTCAGATCAAACAAGTTAACAGATTCAAATTTTGGATCAAACAAATTCAGATCAAACAAACAAATTCAGATCAAATTTCACAGATTCAAGTTAACAGATTGAATCAAGTTAACAGATTCAATTTCACAAATTTAATTCCAAAAAACAGATTATATTATACATACAGACACAGATAGATTTAATTCCAAAAATGAAATAACAGATTTAAAACAGATTTAATACAAATTCAATACAGATTTAAAACAAATTAAATAGATTCCACAAATAGATTTAAAACAGATTCAATACAGGTTTAATACAGATTCAATACAAATTAAATAGATTCCACAAATTAAACAAATTTAAAACAGATTAATTCCAAAAACAGATTTAATGTCCTCCATCAACAAATAACATAAATAAATCTATCTATCAACTGATTCTTCAAACCAATACCACATTAATGAACAGATTCAAAATAGATCTATCAATTGATTCTCCAAACATAGACAAATCGAAGATCGGGGAGAGTGAGAGAGAGAAAGACAGAGAGAAAGAGGCTTACTTGTGATCGGTGCGATGACAGAGTCAATCGATCGGTCGATTTTGTGATGAGAGAGAGTCGATTGGTGTAGTAGATGTAAAGCCAAAGAGTGAGAGACTGTGAGATGAGAGAATGAGGGAGGGAGACAGATCAGAGACACAAAGATCGGGGAGAGAGAGACATAGACAGAGATGAGATTCAGAGAGGAGCTTAGCTGTGAGGTGTGCGATGAGGTCGATCGGTTGATCGGTCGATTAGTTCATCTTGCGAAGACAGAGAGAGTAGATCAGTGGGTGTAGGCAGTGGACATGAAAATCGCGAGAGTGAGAATGAGCTCGAGAATGAGAGACACAGAATGAGATAGATAGAGTGAGAGATAGATAATATTGATTAGGGTTTTCTCTTTTGAACGGTTGGATTTGAAGGAAAAGAAAAGGGGGTTTTTGTTTTAAATGGTTAGATTAGATTTGAACCCCCCCCCCAAAAAAAAAAAGAAGTGTTTTAGGCGGGCGGGTACGGGTTTAATCCACAACCCACCCGCAACCTGAAAATTACATAAAATTCAAACCGCACCCTATCTTAATGTGTTTGTGAAACCGCCCATACGTACGCGGTTCGGATCGGGTAGGGCGGTTCGGATAATCCTATGCCCAGCCCTATCAAACACTATATGTCTGTAAAAAATCACGTTGATCGGATATTGATAGCTATCTCATCAGATCAGTTTTCTGTTAATCGTTTATTTTTTCATTGTTCATTTTTTTTATACAAAAATGATTTGATCATGTAACTTTTGATATCCGATCAATATGATTTTTTACAAACATATAGTACTTGATGAGTTTTACAAATTGACGGTTCAAATTATCGTAATGGGTCCTATGATGGGCCCCTACAGGCCAAGCAACACCCTCCACATAAATATAGGATCCACACCATTTGAGACCCACACCATTGGGGGTGTTTGGAAAGAAAAAGTTTTGGTTTTTTTTTTATTTTATTAAATTAACAAAATAAGTTAAAATAGTTAATAAAATAAAATGTCACATTAAATTTATAATTATTTTATGAAAAATGGTTGGGAGCACTAATGATGTGGTAGTGAGCTTTTTTTTTTAATTTTTTTTTATTTTTGGCATTCCCAATGCATTAGTGTTATTAGTGGTGTTTTTTTTAGTAGTATGAATCATTGTTGTTATTTTATTTTTTCTCTCATAAATATCACATCAAATTATAAAAAAAATTAACTATCTATCCAAATATAACTATTTTAACTCACTAAAATAACCAACTTCCTAAATGCCCACAATAAGACTGCTAATCCAAAAAAATCAACTAAATTTAAATTTGAATCACAAAATAATAATTTTAAATAATTAAATTTAAATTTGTAATATTACTACTATATAAAATATTTGATAATTGGGTCTTTAGCAATTTTTGGAATTTAGACCTTGACCCTTGCTTTTCCAATGGACCGTTTGGCACGCGCCAATACAGAGGTATGTGGGGTATAAGACATTTATTGGTTTTTTTGGTATCATTCATTGTCTTTGTCACCATAACGTAATAATGAATATTTAATTAAATAAAAAAAACCACAGATAGAAAAAGAGAAATAGAGAGCAACCTAACCTAACCGTATACAAAGTGGGGAATTGCTGTCTAGAATAGTCTTCCCATTCAAGTAAAGTTTGTTGTTGTTGGCCAATCTTGAGTGACAAAGTAGCCAACCCTTCTCTCTCTCTCTCTCTCTCTCTCTCTCTCTCTCTACCCATTTCATTCCATGATATTTCATACCATGATATGATATGATCAACCCAAGCAAAAAAACAAAAATTAAAAAATCAGAAAAAAGGTGAGAAAGGTAGGAAGAAAAAGTAAAAACCTTGCAAGGAAGAACCAGATTCAAAGTTCTCTAAAGAGACTTGGTAAAAAGCAGAGTCTGAACCCAAAATTCTGCACTATTATGAAGGGTAGAAGCATGTTATGGTGTGCTTCAGGAGAGGGAGGTTAGAGAGAGAAACTAATTGAGAGTTTTAGGTTCATCTCTCTCTTCTTCCACAGTTGCTTTCTTTTTTTCTGGTTCAGCTTTCTGAAAGGTGTTTGGAAGGATGGAAAATAACTTCTTCAGGTATAATTACTTTCTTGTTTGTCTCAATTGCACATGGGTATGTGCTAATTTATTTTATTTATGGAATTAATTGACTGTAAATCTTGAAAAGGTAGGTTTTTGGGTTTCTTCCTTTGTGGGTTCTGAAATTTTTGTTGGGTAAAATTCTCCTGTTAAATTCCTTTCTTACTTTGGCTCTGTCTTGCCTTGTAGTCTTTGATGTTTGTTTACCTGGTGAACTGTTAATTTGTCTTTAAACTGTTACAGATATATTTTATAATCTCCTTGATTTTCTTCCCGTCCTAATTTCAAATTTTTTTTTTCCCCTAGAAAAATCATCTTCTTCAATTCTTGTTCCCTGTACAGAGGAAATAGACCAGGCTTGGGCTAGAATTTGTCATTTCCTTAATTCATATGTATGTATGTCACAAGAATTTGACATGAGATCTTTGCCTCAAAAAATATATTTTTGGATCTGTATGGATAAGAATATTTTAATTAGGTTTTAATATCACACACTTGACTCTGACTACACAATCTTGAATCCTAGAATATAGTAGGTGATTCTGATATGTGAAATCAAGCAGAGTATCTAAGTTATTTACTGATCCCAACTGAAATTGTCCCCTGCTTTCCTCTTTTGCTCCATCAATTTAAAGTTTTTTTTTTTAAAGTTTTATTTTCTTTATTTTTTCCCCTTTGTGATTCTTTGTGGTGAATAATCCAGGACAGAGAAGCAATTTTCTTGTCGTAGATCGACAAACTAACTCATCTGAATGAAAACAAGTTCTGGGAATTCGATATCATGATAATTTGTTTATATTTGTCTGATTTTCTGTCTTGTGTATCTATTGTTCGTCAATTTTGACCTAGATGATCATAAGTGCCGAAAATATTCAGCTGTGAAAGAATGTATAAAACTCGTGGATCATAAATTGAGAGCGGTTTTTAATCTGTACTATTGAGGGTATTCATAGTCATTGACATGACACTGTAAAAACATTCATATGTCCCGAACATTGCTTCATCATATATAGCTCAGTGGGAGGCCATAAACTCTTATACGTGATCTTCATCGTAATGCGATATCTGGGTGTTGGATCATCTGAAATCAATTATACTAATTTGTTTTTCCCATTTCAGAGAGGAAAAGTGATGCTAGAAACATGGGGAAGAAGGGAAGTTGGTTTTCTGCAATCAAGAGGGTTTTCATACCCAGTTCCAAGGAGAAGCCTGTAAATGTAAGTGAAATCTTACTTGGTGTGTGTTTAGATGCAATTTCAAGTAGTAACGATGTCCAATTTCTAACCACAAAAGAAATCAGTAATCAGATTAGAAGGCCCCAAAAAATGCTTTTTGTTTTTGATGGCATATGTTGTGTTCAAATGAAAAAAAGTAGAAACTTCTATTTTTTTTTTTGTTTTTTCAAAGGCTTTTGGCCTAGAACGTCAATCAAACAAAATTTTTTTTTTTTTGAAAATTAATTACATTTTTTTTTTTTTGCTTGCTGAATAAAAATTTGTGTTCGTCATACCAAACATGCAAAGTTAAGATAGCCAGCCATCTTGTGTAAAGTTGGTTTTTTTCAAAATTTAAATGGTAGAACAACTTAAGTTTTGTTTGAATATGTGCTGTTTGTTTAGAGTTTTGGAAGTGCTTGTACTTCTCTTGCTTTTGAGACTGAAAGCAAGGAAGATTTTGTGATGCTTTTCAGTTGATGTCATTGGTTTCACTTAATTAGGTCGTATTGTTGTAGGGATCGGAGAAGAAAAGCTCCAAGGAAAAGAAGAAGGGGCGAGGAATATTGAGGCATGGAGAGACGAAATCATTCATTCACCTCTTCGGGGAGCCGAGCAGTATTGAGAAAATCCTCGGGGAAGTAGACCAACAGAACATACTTATTGGGCCATCCACGCCTGCTGAGGAACCAAAACCAGCACCTTTGGTGGTCCCCCGGGCTGCCTCTCCTAGGGTTGCTTCTCCAAAAGTTGTGTCTCCCAGAGCTACTTCTCAACGTGTTACGTCTCCCAGAGCCTCTGTTCAACGAGTTACGTCTCCCAGAGGTGCTTCACCACGTGTTGCTTCTCCTAAAGCAGCTTCTTCAAGAGCTGTTGTTCAGCATCACCATAAGGAAGTCAGCTACAGGCCAGAACCGACTCTAAGATTCCACCATATTTCTGCCACCAAGATCCAAGCAGCATATAGAGGCTACATGGTAAGATTTCTTAGTTTTTGTTGTTTGGTGGTTGAATTTAAATAGATAATGAAATATATAATAGAAAAACTATTAAACAAAGTCCAACTTGACTCAGTTTTTTTTTTTATGAACTCTTATATCTGCTACTGGCATTACCAATTGAGATTGAGTTGTTAGTTCTTCCCTTTGAGATCCCTTTCATCCATTTGCTAGCACGTCCTCACTTTTGTGCTGTGTTTAGATCTTGGATTTGTATGGGAAAACAAATCATAAACAAAAAATGAAAAAAAAAAAAATTCAGCTTCTACTTCATTCATTTTTCCTGTCCTGTTATTTTCCTTCGACAAATCCAAGATCCAAACACAGCACTATGGACAAACCAGCTTGACATACCAGTTAATTGATTATGGTTTGACCTTAATCCCGTAAAACTTAAGCATGTAATATGTAATTTGTGGACATATTCATTGACTGGACTGTACTAGGCCACATTTTTTTTTCTTTCTAACTATTTCAGAGAATGTTTTCACATTTCAGAGCCATCTCAGAATCGCATAAGGTTATTTGGTTGGTTTGGTTTTTATGGCTCCAATATTTGATTCTCACCCAATTGACGTTGCGAGTGTTTTTATTATACAGGCAAGGAGGAGCTTTAGAGCTTTGAAGGGTCTTGTGAGGCTTCAGGGAGTGGTGAGAGGCCAGAATGTAAAGCGACAAACTGTGAACGCCATGAAAATGATGCAACTCTTAGTGCGCGTTCAAACTCAAATTCAGTCGCGCAGGATCCAGATGTTAGAAAACCAAGCAATCCAACGTCAATCTTACAAGAACGACAAGGAATTAGAGAGTAACTTCGGCAAATGGACTGCAAGCCAGGTACTAGTTATTTAAGTTTTACAGTGATTCATTTGTAATTGCTTTCCTACTTATTACCCTTTCATTATTGGCCCATTTATGGGAGGTTTTGACCAACATGGTCACACTAGTTGTGACTTTGAAAAGTTGATGCAATATTTACAGTTGTGCTAGTGGGCCTACCCACTTCAATGTTTTATGGGTTTGACTTGGTCAAATATGATACATAGATTCGTACTAGACACATAAATGCAATCCATTTACCTCCATTACTGAACTTGTTGCATTGGAACCCCCTGGTTCAGCATGTAAAAAAATCAGTTTCTGTTGGGCTGGGATGGGCTCGAGCTGAGACCACCAGGATCCCACCAAGCCAATCGGCCCGGGCCTAATCCCATCTTGTGGATCTACAAGTTGGGCTTTTTCCGGGGCCCTTTTTTTATTTTTTTTTTTCAAATTTTTTCACCAAAAACTGAGCTTGCTGGGGTTAGGTCAGGTTGGGCGTCAAATACCTTGGCCTAGGCCCTACATGCGAAGTCGTCCAGGTCTGGGCTCTGGCCAGCCCACAGTCCTCTGGCCAAATTTTACACAACAACATGGACGGATTAATCTCATCCCTTGACATTAATATGATTATAAGTGTGTGTGGATTCTTATACAAACCATTTTGCTTCCTTCAATGTACTGTATATGTCACAGGCAGCTCCAATCAAACTTAAGACTAGATACTTGAAGTGATCATGTTGGTTCTTGGATTCTTATTTTCATGGTATTTCATTGGCCTCAAGGATTAATGTAAACTAATCAAATTGACCATTTGATTTTTGATTTTGTGATTTTTCTTTTTAAAAAAAAAAAGGTTTGTTTCTAAATTATCAGTTAGGCTAAGTGCAATTGTTAATTGGGAATGTTGGTATAGTCTGAGGCAGGTCATCAAGGAGACTGGGATGATAGCTTGCTGACAAAAGAGGAAAGAGAGGCAAGGCTGCAGAAAAAGGTGGAGGCAATCTTCAAGCGAGAAAGATCAATGGCTTATGCATATTCCCACCAGGTATTCTACCTTGTTTTAGCTCAAAGCATCTTTGTTTTTTGTGCGCATCTTAGTACATATGCTCATCGTGGAGTGGGACTTCAATTGGATCATGATGTTGCTGAATATCGACTCTGTATATCTGCCAAATCGACGTTCTTAGTTTTGCCTATTGCATGTTTTATGTCTTGTGTTCAGAGACCTTAATTTCTTGCTCAGTCGATTGATGTCTTAGTCAGCACAAGAAGAGTTTATCCCAAAATCTTAATCTTGTGTTAGATAGCTTGATATATATTGTTGGACCCATTTTCTAACAGCTTAAGCGTTTGAGAATAATTGGTGATTTAACAGTCTAAAAGGCTACATGTCTCCCAAGAAATTCTCTGTACAAATTGCTTGTTTTGTTGTCATTTTCATTTAGAATGTTTTTGTTTCCGTACATTTTCGTGTTTTCTTAAACAAAAACATTTGAAAGTTTGAAAACTCCTATTGTTTCCTATGATTTTCAATTTATTGGTTCCAACACAATTTCCTTTTCTTGATTATTTTTTCCCCTGGCGTTTTATTTTTAAAAATTTCCTTGCCATCAGTTGTGGAAAGCCAATCCTAAATCAGCTCAAACATCGCAAACGGACATCCGGTCCGGTGGTTATCCCTGGTGGTGGAACTGGTTGGAACGCCAATTACCTCCTCCCACAAACCCTCCCGAAACTCAATCCACAAAGTCTTTCCACCCTAGTCCTCTGAGGCCAACTCTTGAGCCAAAACCAAGCCCACAACCCGCATCTGTCAACTACAAGCAGCAGAATATTGGGTATGACAGTCTTGAAGTAACGACGCCAATGTCGACAAGATCAGCAGTACCTGCAAGAACTAAGCACCTCTTTACACCTACCAATAGAACACCGCCACGACACAGCTCTGGTCTGAATCTGATGAGATATTCAAAACCAAGAACTAGTGCTGCTAATTCTGCCTTTGATATGGCAATGAAGGATGACGACAGCCTCACGAGCTGCCCGCCATTTTCCGTTCCAAACTATATGGTGCCAACTGTTTCGGCAAAAGCTAAAGTGAGAGCGGGTAGCAACCCGAGGGAGAGGTTTCCAGGAACTCCGAGCAGTGTTGGTGGAGGTGGCGGCGGTGGTGGCGATTCGAAGAGGAGGTTTTCGTTTCCTCTAACGCCGAACATTGGATCTTTCAAGTGGAACAAAGGAGGGTCAAGCAAGGAATCAACAACTCCACAAAGGGTGTTGGAAAAGCATTCTTCTCTGCAATCTATAGATGATTTGAGTATTGATTCAACCATTTCTATGCCTGCTGCTGTTGGGAGGAAACCGTTTAACCGATTCGTGTGATTGCTTTTTTCGTTTTCTTAATTTTGGATTTGTTAACCTTTTTCTGTTATAACTATATTGGGGCTTTTCTGATTATTCTTTTTTTTTGCAATACTGAAGTTGTGTGTTGTTATAATTACTAAAAAAATACTGATCATATGTATAATAATAAAGAAACAGTAGGAAATGATGATGGGTTTGAATGGAAGAGGATTTGGGTTTTTGAAAAATGTAGTGTGTTCGCATTTATTCTGTTGGATTACCATCATTTACTCTAATGGATAGACATTCTTTGAATTACGAACTTTCTTTTCTTTTGGAGTTGTCTTTTCCCTAGTCTATGATCTAGATTGGAGTGCGATGGTACAATTGATTATGAGTTTTATTTTGATGATTTAAGCTATTCATTTTTGGTGTCTTTTGTTCTCGCAACTTCTTTGTTTGTTGGTCAGCTCCATTTATTGGTCTGAGCTGCCTTATTCGAAATTCAGGGTTTTTTCTTTTCTTTTTAAAAATTTTATTTGTTTTCTTTTTCTTTTTCTTTTCCTTGTTCATTTATGTTCTCATCAGTCCATGGTTTTTCTTTTCTTTTAGCACATATTACCTTTTGTCCTTAATGCTGTGTTTGGTTGGGGGATTTAGGAAGTGATTTGGAAAGGGAAAGGGAAAAGGTGGGTGAAACTAGGTGAAATTTAGGCATGTTTTATTTACATTTCACTTACATTTTCCATTTCCCTTTCCAAATCCCTCCTCAAATCCCTCAACCAAACACAGCATTAGGGTTTTTTTTTTTTTAAGGAATTTTGTTTTTGTCTTTTAGCACATGTTTTTGGGTGGGTTGGAGTGGGTAAAAAAATTGGGCTTAGGGTTTTCAGTTACCATTTGATTTGGGCTTAAATTTTTTTTTGGCTAGAAAAACTTGTTGGTCTGTCAACACAGGCTTAGAAGTGTTGGGGGATTCGGGATCCATGAACATGCACATACCATTGTGGCCAACATATAATTGTTTAAAATTCACATACTTAAAATTTAAGTTTTAAAGTGGTGAGTCTATTCAATATATATTACGATCTATTTTTTATTTTTATTTTTATTTTTTTTATTTTAATGTTTTTAATTTTTATCTAATAACCTACCTTTACTCATGCCCCAATAGGGGCATTTTTCAATATTTTCCCCCATCAAATCAAATGGCGCTTTGATTTTTTTTCCAACAAGGTTCTTAGAATAGATGGATCAGGCCTTCGAACCAAAAAATAAAAAATAAAAAAATAAAAAATAAATTGAGAAGAAGAAAATTTAACTTAAATCAGAAGGCCACACAATGTAGAGGGAGAGATGTGAGTTTGTTTGCAGCCCCAAAATTTTGAAAAAGAAGACTAGGTTTATCAACCACAATTATCATTTACAACAATGTTGGAGAATTACTTAATTTTCTACATACATTCTTACACATTCTCATATGGATATGAAATCTACTTAAGTCCCACACTTAAATAAAAGAGCGTAAAAAATCAAATGCCCATATCTTTCACCCAATCACTTGTGGTTCCCAAGATGTTCAACTCCCTCCCTTATATGTTGGCTTAGTAGAGCCATCATTTGTCCCCTATTTTATGAACAATTAGTTGGTCCTTAGGGGCATTGACTTGGCAATGCTACAAAACAATTCTGATTATTGATATGTGCAGATTCTACGTAAGATCTATGTAGAATCCATACAAATCAATTATCAAGATTGTTATGTGACATTGTCGCACGGGATAGGAAATAATTTTTCCTATTTTACTTAGAGCTTCACCGATCTGTTAAAAATCCAGCTAAAAGGTATAACAGGTGTTTTCTTGGCTCTCAATTGAGCCCTCTCCTCTAGCCTTCGAATTTTTGGACCTAACCCACAAACATAATCCTGAGCCTTTCGTCCCTCACTGGAGAGTGTACTAAGCTTCTCTACATTCCATTTGTCCAACAAAAACTCAAGTATGTTGGCATAGTCCGTCGCAGTGTACACACCGAGCCGCTGAGCAACCGTTGAGAAGTGCACGAATAAATCTTCGTCATGACCATCATACATCCAGTGAGCTGGCATAGCAATTTTCTTCTGCATCATGTTGGCAAATGCAACGACAGCTGTGTCAGGATCGATCTGAAACAAGTTCTCCATTATCTTGGTGTAAGCAATTTCATGACGCTTCTCATCAGAGGCTATTGTACCACATATTTGTGCTAAGTTGCTGTCACCATAATGCTTGGCAAGCCTGGCTGTGTTGCCATGAGAAATAAATGTTGCCCTTTCTTGAAATGATGTGTAAATGAGTCCTAGGTAGGGATTGTTTTCTGTTTGAATATCCTATATATGAAAAGATGAAGACCAACAAAATTTACAAGCATAAGTAATATGGATCAAAATAAGTTATAGCAGTTAAACTGCATCAAGTGAATATGAGTAATGCTAGAAAAGAAGACCAACCAAAAAAAAAAAAATTCAATAAAAGCAAGGTATAATTCATATTCATTCTAAGTGCGGACCCCACTATATATTGAAAAGCAAAAATAAAAAAAGAAAAGAATTTTATATAAAAAGTAAAGATCAATTTGAAATTTTTGGGAAAAAAATCTTGTTTCATGTATTACTTTGCAGCAATGTTAGATTGACATAAATAAAAATTAAAAAGTGTACAAAAAGTATGTGATGTGACTGAGATTTATTTGAAGTACAACTCAAAACACGTTTTAGAAATAAATTTTAACCATATAGTACATATTTTATAATTATGTTTCTATACGCCTATTATATAACTTAATTGTGACAAGATGTGCAAGGAACCAGAAAAGCTAGGCGAATTTTACTCCAAAATTTAATGCATGATTCAGGTTAATTTGAATGGCATGATCTACATTTAAAACTAATCTGAATCACACGGTAAATTTTCTGGACAAATTTTTTAGTAAACTTTCTTGGTGTGTAGGTTGGCTATAAGTATGGAACTTACCATTCCGGACCCAATCAGATACTGCACAGTCTTCTCAATTTGTTTCATGTCAACACGGCCAGAAAGATAGAGGTACTTGTTGAGAAGATCACCATGCCTGTTCTCTTCAGCACTCCATCCCCTTACCCAAACAGCCCAAGGACTGAGGCTTGACCCTGTTTCATCCCCAATTCCATCATACCCATTAAGCATGCTCTGGTAAGTTGGAAGAGCTTCTTCTGTGATCATGTCTCCGACCAACACAACAAAGTAATCGTCTGGAAGCTCCATTGCTCTCTCTCTCAGTTCCACCACTTGATCCAAGAATCCATCGGATGACGGGTCTGGAAGAAAGTGTTGTGGTTGCCAGCATTTCTCCACTGGTTTTAGGTGAACCAAGACATTGGTTTTAGCCCAGTCTTCTAAGGATTTGAACAACTCTTTCTTTTCGGGTGGCATGAAATGAGTTACTAGAGAACGTGGCTTGTGAGCAAGGCTAAGAGGCTTGTTCAAATTACCAGCAGGCACCCTAAAAAAAAATGTTGGATTAGAAGTGTGTATCATAAATTTATTTATTCGTAATATTTATTATAATGTACCACTTTTAGAGATATCGCTAAGCATTCTATACTACTACAGTTCAAACTTTGTTCTTATTCTTATTTATTTGCTGTCTAGGCTAATTAATGGAGGTTAAAATATAAGACTATGATTCTCCACAATAATTTTTAATGTAATAATTTCGCAATTGTTTGAACAAGAGAGTGATAAATCACAAAACACAATAAAAAAAAAAAAAAAAAACTTTAGCAAATGCATATCTTAATTAAATTTTAAACTTCCCCCATATTAGAGGGCAGAGAAGATAAAATTGATAATATTAGTAGTAACTAACAACAAACTCACTTGGAGGTGGTGGACATGGTAGAAGAGATGGAAACCTTGTAGTATAAAAGATGGGATTTTGGGGAGGGAACAGAGGAAGGTAATTTCAGAGAGTGAAAATCTTGATGAGAACCAAAAATCAAAGCCATTTTTTCTCTATTTGCTTTGCAGTATACTACTCCTTTCTTCACTGAAATGAGAATTTGAATGAGATGGGATGATGGACGGAAAGGAAAGCACAAGGTCCAGATTTATAGATATGCACGAGTGTATGTGACATCATAGTTGCGGGTTGCCAACCGTCACACAAACATAATTTATTTGTATAAATTACACCTATCTTTCTTGAAATTTGCAAAAAAATATAACTGGTTTCATAATTTTTGATATGAGTACATTAATTTTTCTTTAATAAGATTAAAAGAATCAAAACTAATACAGATGGCGTAGAGACACAAATATATATAATGTATGATATATAATTTAATATAAAAGAGATGATAACATCATTTTTTCAATCATACGAATAACGAATTATTGATAAAAAATATGAACTAAAACTTTAAGAAAATCCAATGTAATTATGCTAAACTTGTGGGATTTACTCTATTTTCTCCAAATTTTAAGGAAGGTCAATGTAATTTATCCCAATATTTTTTTAGGGAGAGGCCTCTCTCTTATCCACCACTGGCTCCACTCTAATGATTTCATTTTATTTGATTATGCATACCGATCATCTATGAAAAAAAATTTAAATCGATTTGATTTTTTTTAATACAAAGATAGCGTCAGTGTGTTAGTAGTTATATTTCAATACAGGCCAATATCTTTTCATAACTTGAACCTGAAATCTCATCCTGACACCTAAGTGTCCACTTTATGAGTACTTGAATTACAACTTGGATCTAATTGATATGATAATCATAGCCACATATTTTGATGACAATCAACATAATTTTATAAAGAGAATTTTTTTTCCCAAACAAATATAATAAAATTATGAGTTATGATTACTCGATCAATTTAATTTTTTTTTATTATATATAAATGATTTGCATACATAATCAAATAAAATGAATGATTCAAATTGTCGAAACAAGTCTAATAAATCCCAAAAGTCCAACCACAAATAAATTGCATCTAGAATGATGTCAACAAATTGGGTTAATTTTACAATGTTAATGTTATACTAAACGAATTTTTGTGTAATTTTTTTATATAACAAGCAATTTTAAATATTACTAAATATAGAAAAGGAATATTTATTCTGAGATAAGGGCACACAATACATGTTAGTATCCACTCTTGTATGATCAATTTGATGCCAGGAAATTACGCTGGTGCACAACTGTAAGACCAACCGCTTTTTTTTTTTTTTTTTTTGAGTCTTAAATCAATAATGTTAGAGATTAAAAATATGTAGACCAAAAAAATACATTAAAAGAAAAGTAATATGTGATTCAAATTGGAGGTCTTTCAATGAATTTAGACTATAATTTTCTCTTGATATTTTTGTGTGTTTAAGTGTAGCTATTAAAACAGATTATAGATTGTAACTTAAATAAAAAGTTATTAATATGTTTGGTGCGATTGCTAAATTATAGGCTTAAGTTGCTTAGTAGTATTTGGTATATAAATTGTAAAATAACCTCTTGATGTGTAAATGTCATTTTTACCCCTATTAATTGTAAATTGAATTAACCTTTGTTAGTTGTAAATTGAATTAACTTTTATTTTCTATTATTCACTACTAGTCCACATTCTCCTTAAAAAAATTAATATAGTCTATTTGAGTCTTTTTCTATTTTCACCAAAAAATAAAAATAAAAATAAAATCTAAGGGTATAATCATAAATTAACATGTCTACAGAAGAAACTGGTATATCAAAAGTAAGAGGTGAGCAATTTCTCAAAATTACACTCTTTTTAATTTTTTTTGAGTTAAAATAAGTTGCTACAATCAGAAACTGTTTGAAATAAGTTTACCAAAACAATCCAAAATAATTTTTCCGAAACTAGAACTTATAAGTTGGCTAAAAAAAGCCACAACCAAACACCCCATTATTGGATTTCTCCTTTTTAATAACTATTTCTCTCCTTTCATTCATTTTATGGAGTTTGTCTTCATTATATCATTCATAATAATTTTGCGTAGTTTGAATGAGAGAGTGATAAACCACAAAAAACAAAATAAAAACTTTACCAAATGTATATCTTAATCAAATTTTAAGCTTCCCCATATTAGAGGGCACAGAAGATAATACTGATAATATTAGTAGTAACTAACAACAAACTCACTTGGAGGTGGTGGACATGGTGGAAGAGATGGAAACCTTGTAGTATAAAAGATGGGATTTTGGGGAGGGAACAGAGGAAGGTAATTTTAGAGAGTGAAAATCTTGATGAGAACAACTAAAAACCAAAGCCATTTTTTCTCTATTTGCTTTGCAGTATACTACTCCTTTCTTCACTGAAATGAGAATTTGAGTAAATGAGAAGGGATATGGGGTAATGAATGGAAAGGAAGTACAAGGGCCTGATTTATAGATATACACAAGTGTATGTGACATCATGGTTGCGAGTTGCCAACAGCTACAGAAAAATAATTTATTTGTATAAATTAGGCTGTCCTTTTTTGAAATTTTAAATAAAATATAACTAGTTTTGTAATTTTTAATATAATTATATTAATTTTTTTAAAATAAGGTTAGAGGAATTGGAATTAATGCAAATGATGTAGAGATGCAAATATAAATAATGTAAAATATAAAATTTAGGAAGAAGCTTGTCTCTCATCCACAACTGGCCCACTCCAATGATCATTTTGTTTGACCATGCATACACATACATATGATTTATGAAACAAATTTAAATTGATCCAGTAATTATAGTCACATATTTTAATAACAATTAAGATAAATTTTAAGAATAGATTTTTTTTTTCTTCCAAACAAATATGATAAAATAATGAGTTATGATTATCTGATCAATTTATAATTTTTTTATGAATAATCTGCATACATAATTAAACAAAATAAATAATTTAAATTATTAAAATAAAACCCTGATGAATCCCACAAAACCAAACCAACCACAAATCCTTCCTTTATTTTTATGTGCAAATTCCACCTAGAATGATGTCATAGTCACCCAATTGGGTTAATTTTACAACGTCAATGTTATACCTAAACGAATTTTTGAGTATTTTTTTTATGTAACAAGTAATTTTGAATATTTCGTTTGGTTTTAGGTTTTTGCCTAAAAAAAGATAAAAAAATAAAATTGACTATATAAGTCATAAGATAAAATATCATATCAAAACTATGATCATTATATTTTTTTTCTTTAACAAAAGTTAAAAAAGTCCCAATATAAGAAAATTAGTTAAAAAAGTCAATGCCAAACGAAAACTAAATATTGTGAAAAAAAAGAAAGAATATTATGAGATAAAGGCACACAATATACATGCTATTGGAAAAGAAAATCCACTCTTGTTTGATGGCCATCTCTCTTGGACACAAATTAAAGGGTGTTTGATAATATGATTTAATACTTAAAATTAAATTGATTGAGTGATAATCAATTAAGCTTTATAATTGATATCATCTAAAAATTTAAGTATCTCTTAAAATGTAAGGTAAAATTTTTTTTAAAAATTTAAATCATATAAAACTTACTTAATTCTGATTAAATTTATAAATATTAAACATAAATATTGATATATACTATTATAAACTCACTACTACCACCGCTACCACCACCATTATGTTACCGCCACCACTACCACTATGCCACCGCTATCGCTATCGCCATCGCCATCGCCATCGCTATCGCTACCACTACCACCACCATCATATCATCACCATTACTATCACCACCACCACCACCACCACCATGACTAGCATTATCACTATTACCACCACCACCACCATGCCAACGCTACCATTACCACCGCCGCTGCCACCATCACGCCGTTACCGCTACTACCACTACCACCACGACTACTGCTATCACTTTCATCACCATTGTCATTATTACCATAAACATCACCATCATTTTACTATTACTATTATCGCTACCACCACTGCTGCCGCCGCCACCACCACCACCACCACCACCACCACCATCATCACAATATAAAAATTAAAATATGCAATTTAAAAATAATAAATTTCAAATTTTATCTTACACATATTAAACAACTTATTTTTAATTCAATATTTAAATTTTTATCAAATAGCTTATCAACTTAAAAAATTCAGTATTTAGTTTTTAATACTTAATTTTCAATGTTCAGTTTTTAGTTTTCAGCTTTATCAAACACCACCTAATTTTTCAATAATGTTAAATCAATAATGTTAGAGATTAAAAACATTTAGAAACAAACTAAAAATTTGTTTGGGATGTTATAAATTAGTGTACTTTTTGACTTTTTATGAAATATGAGTTGAGTTTGAAGTGATGTGGTAGAGAGGTGATGCGACTTAAATAAGATAGTGACTTTTTAACTTTTTTTCAAGATGCCAAAGTTAGCCTAAAGTTTCATCTATATGCTCTAATACTACTCTTTATTTACATATTTATTTATGAAAACTAGTTTAAAATTATTTTAATACTTTTCAAATGTAGTTATATTGTAAGCGTCTCGTTAAAACTATTATCATACCAGGTAGCCTGTTGAAATAAGTAAAATGACATAAAACTAACTACAATAATCAGCCTTTTTTTAAAGAGCTCTTAGAAATGCTCTTACAATGAATTTGTTAGAAATGGTTATAAAATTCTGGGTAAAATTAAAATTTTTTCTTAAATTTGGTCTAATTTTTAGGTGGGCCCCGTGCATCGATTTACACGGGTCAAAGTGGTAACGCGTTCTATGCCGCGTTGTGATTCACGTGGTATATTTGGTTGTTCAAAACCATTACCAAGTGAATGGGAAATTGAAGCCAGAATAAGCTCCATGGAAATGGAGTTTTGGTGGAAATTCCTTAAAGGTTGAATAAGGCTTGTCCCACATTGATTTTGTGGGAGGTTTTGAGAGGGTTTATAAGGCATGGGTTTGGTACTTGGGGTGTGCCCCAAGGGGTACCCAAGTATTTTAGAGGGAGAGGTTATGGGCAAAATAGGCTAGACCCATTGGACCCAAAAGCCACCCCACACGCGCGCCGCCGCCGTCCGTCCGGTCGGGTTAGGCTTGTTCAGCCCAATACTAATCTTTTTGAGCCAAAAACATTTGAAAGAATTCAAATTAAACTTTTGAACCCAACAGATTTAAATCTGTTTGAATTTCAAACCAAACAGTGCCTAACCTGTTTGTATCTATTTAATTCAAATTGAACAGGTATAGTACCTGTTTAATTCAAAACCAAGAGCCACCTATACATCTATAAATAGACCAGCCTCCCATTTGGATTTTCACTCCAATTTTCGTATTCCTTCTTCTGCTTTAGATCTCTGCCATATTGTTGCTTTTTATTTCTGGAAGAAAGAGTGTAAACATTTTGTGTGTTCGACGGACGAATAAATTGTAGTGCTGCATTTATTCGTTGATAGATCATTTCATCCTGGGAGATAGACGTCCAAATTCTGAAAGCACCGTGGAGAGGACGAATTTGTCTTAAGGACACAGTGTTAAACACTGGACTTGATCAGAAAAATTATTCAAAGAAATTAACCAAGTAAGTTGTTTAATTTTATTCTGTTTTTAATTTGTTTATTTAATCAGATTTTAATTTTGTTTTGGTAACAAAATAAAATCTGTTATTTATTTATTTATTTAAATCAGATTTCAATTTTGTTTTTATAACAAAATAAAATCTGTTTTATTTATTTATTTATTTATTTATTATTTCGAGTTTAATTTTTGTAATCAAACAAATTTTCTCCTTTTCTTTATTTCTTTAAATTCTAATTGTTGTTTTTTACACAATAGAATTAAAATCTTTTAAATACAGTGAAGATTGTTCCAACAATCTTAAGACAGATTATTACTTTTTGGTATTTTCATTGTATTTAATTTTCTGTTTTTCAAAATAATATTCTAGTTGGAAAATAAATAGTGATTTATGCTATTTGACAGATAGTAGTAATTCTTTGACAACTAGTAGTAATATACTGGTGTCATTAACAATTGCAGAATATTATTTGGTATTACAGAAAATTATTTTGGTATTTCATTTTTCTAGTTTTAGTAATAAGGAAAATAAAATTATTTTGTGTTGTAATTTATTTTCTGGTTTTAGTAACTAGAAAATTAATTTGTGTTTTAATTCTTTCTGATTTTTGTAATCAGAGATTATGGCTACTACAACTGAAACTGCATCTGGCAGTGGTACTCCTATTGTTACACCTACATCGGTCCCTATCCAGAACCATGTTCATGTACTAATCAATCATGGAGAAAAACCGAAAAAATTTAATGGTACCGAGTTTAAGAGATGGCAGCAGAAGATGCTGCTCTATCTTATAACTTTTAATTTGGCCCGGTTTCTCCATGAAGAGGCTCCAGCACTTAAAGAGGGTGAAAGTGATCGGCAAATTGTTGCCGCTGTAGATGCTTGGAAACATTCAGATTTCCTGTGCAGAAACTATATCCTTAATGGCCTTGATAACATGCTGTATAATGTTTATAGTCCTCTGAAGTCAGCAAAAGAATTATGGGATTCTTTGGAGAAGAAATACAAGACAGAAGATGCCGGCACAAAGAAATTTGTCGTCGGTAAATTTCTGGATTTTGTTATGGTAGACTCCCAAACGGTAATATCTCAAGTTCAAAATTTTCAGATAATTTTGCATGATATTCATTCAGAAGGTATGTCTTTTAGCGAGTCTTTCCAAGTCGCTGCTTTAGTGGAAAAGTTACCACCGGCTTGGAAAGATTTCAAAAATTATTTAAAACATAAACGCAAAGAGATGACCATGGATGAACTTATAGTAAGACTGAGAATTAAAGAAGATAACCGAAAGGCTGAAAAGAGGAATGAGAAAAATCCCATTGAGTCCAAGGCTAATGTGGTTGAACAAGTTCAAAAACCACATAACAAAAAGAGGAAGTTTACTGGAGATGGTCCTAAATAAGGCAACAACAATGGCAACAAGAAGTTCAAAGGAAAATGCTATAACTGTGGCAAGTCTGGACACCGAGCTTCTGACTGCCGCCGCCCCAAGAAGGATCATGGAAGTACAAGTAAGAAGACCACCAATCAAGCCAATGTGACAGAATTGGATTACATCTCTGACAGGGTGAATGACATCAACCTCTCTGCTGTGGTGTCTGAGGCTAACTTGGTTGGAAATCCCAAAAAATGGTGGGTTGACACTGGAGTAACTCGTCACATATGTGCGGACAAGAAGATGTTCACTACCTACAAAGAGGCTGCAAATGGTGAACAATTTTTCATGAGAAATTCTTCTACTTCTACTGTGGCTGGACAAGGGAAAGTAATCTTGAAGATGACATCAGGAAAAGAATTGACCCTCAACAACGTACTGCATGTACCTGACATCCGGAAGAATTTAGTTTCTGGTTCTTTGTTAAGTAAAAATGGTTTTAAGCTTATCTTTGAGTCTGATAAATTTGTATTAACAAAGAGTGGTATGTATGTTGGTAAGGGATACATGAGTGATGGTCTCTTTAAGTTGAATGTAATGACAGTTGTACCGAAAGTTGCTATGAATAAGAATAACACATCTTTTGCTTATATTCTTGAGTCAAATTTATGGCATGGTAGATTAGGACATGTGAATTTTGATGTTTTGCGTAGATTAATTGGTTTGGATTATATACCAAAGTTTGAAATTAGTCCTAATCATAAATGTGAAATTTGTGCAGAAGCAAAACTAACTAAGGTTCCATTTAAATCGGTTGAAAGAAAAACCGAATCTCTAGAATTAATTCATACTGATGTATGTGATCTAAAATTTATTCAAACTAGAGGAGGCAAAAAGTATTTCATAACATTTATCGATGATTGCACAAGATATTGTTATGTTTATTTACTTAGAAGTAAAGATGAAGTCTTAGAGATGTTTAAACTCTACAAAACAGAAGTTGAAAATCAACTTAGTAAAACCATTAAAATGATTAGAAGTGATAGGGGTGGTGAATATGATGCACCATTAAATGAATTTTGTGCACAACATGGCATTATTCACCAAACTACAGCCCCTTACTCTCCACAGTAAATGGAATTGCTGAAAGGAAGAATAGAACCCTAAAAGAAATGATGAATGCCATGTTACTAAGTTCAGGCTTACCACAGAACTTGTGGGGGGAAGCAATATTGTCTGCTAATTATGTTCTTAATAGAATACCCCACAAGAAAACCAAAAGCATTCCTTATGAATTGTGGAAAGGTCGACCACCTTCCTACAAATACTTAAGAGTGTGGGGGTGTTTGGCAAAAGTTGAAGTACCTGTTCCTAAAAAGACTAAGATTGGACCAAAAACAGTACCTGTTTAATTCAAAACCAAGAGCCACCTATACATCTATAAATAGACCAGCCTCCCATTTAGATTTTCACTCCAATTTTCGTACTTCTTCTTCTGCTTCAGATCTCTGCCATATTGCTGCTTTTTATTTCTGAAAGAAAGAGTGTAAACATTTTGTGTGTTCGACGGACGAATAAATTGTAGTGCTGCATTTATTCGTTGATAGATCATTTCATCTTGGGAGATAGACCTCCAAATTCTGAAAGCACCGTAGAGAGGACGAATCTGTCTGAAGGACACAGTGTTAAACACTGGACTTGATCAGAAAAATTATTCAAAGAAATTAACCAAGTAAGTTGTTTAATTTTATTCTGTTTTTAATTTGTTTATTTAATCAGATTTTAATTTTGTTTTTGTAACAAAATAAAATCTGTTATTTATTTATTTATTTAAATCAGATTTCAATTTTGTTTTTGTAACAAAATAAAATCTGTTTTATTTATTTATTTATTTATTTATTATTTCGAGTTTAATTTTTGTAATCAAATAAATTCTCTCCTTTTCTTTTTTCTTTAAATTCTAATTGTTGTTTTGTACACAATAGAATTAAAATCTTTTAAATACAGTGAAGATTGTTCCAACAGATTTAGACCATAATTTTTTTTTTGATATTTTTGTGTGTTAATATTATTGGATTTCCCGTCTTTAATAATTATATTTGCCTGTTTAATTATCATTATTATTATTTTTTAAGAAATGTTGTGGTGTGCAATGCATGTCGTTTGTAATATTACCACAAAATTACGTAAGTTTTCTCAAATTTACATAATAGACTTATTCAAATTTATGTTCAATTTACACATTTTATGAGATTATTTATATAAATTTATGAAAACTTATATAATTTTATGATAAAATTATATACAATGTGTACTGCACACCGAAAAATTTCCTTTAGTTTTTTTGGACAAAAGAGCCACTAGGTCTTTTCACTCGTCAATCACTGCATTCTTCTCATCCTTTGATTTTTCTTTGTGTGTCAAACTGTCACTATCTTCCCTTGCGTCAAGTTATATCTAATATTATATACATATACATATATATATATATATTGTTGGAGGGAATAAACTCACCCACAATGAAAGCAAAATATGTAGATGAAAGAGTCATAGTAAAAACAACAAAAAAAAATTAACACAAAAATATAGGTGATTCAATAAATTCTCTAACATTAAAAGGGTTTTTTTTTTTTTTCTTTTCTCTCACTCTCTGATTGTGCTGCTATCCTAACACAAAACTCAAAAATTTATTCAGAATTTAAATCTTGGAGAAATTACAAATCAGGAGGACAATAGAAAAATTGTTACACCATAAATGAAATCTTTTGTAGTGTAAACAAAAATGGTTTGCACCATGAATATAGGAAAATGTAATGAATCCCAAATAATCTATTAAATTTTTTATTAAACCTCTCACATGAATATGAGACATACACAAATCTACATGTGTGTGGATCTCACACCTTAATAAAAAAATTTAATAGATTATTTAAAATTCCTAACTTTACTCTTTGCAATTTCTTCTTAAATATGAGTGGGTTGTGAGGTTAGCAACACTGATGAGAGAGTGAGAAAAATAGTGAGAAGTGTATATATGATACATGTTTTTGAAGGTATATATTACAGAATTTCTCAACAAGGTTCCCTCTTTTTCAACTTCACTCACAATCCTCAACTTACACATTACATCACAATGTATATAAATATGAGAAAGGTTGAACAAAACCCATAGAACTACAAAGACCAATCACCAGAAAAACGCATACAGCTTGCCCCAAAATCCATCTTCCACGTCACGCAACCAATTATGGTACCACCAAGAAACTATGACAAATGCTAAAAGTGGTATTGGATCATTTGTTTAACATTAGAATTAAAATAAAAGAGTTTTACTCACCTCCTATCCAAATTTAAATCTAAATAGGCTGTGGGGCCTATCATGGACATAGTTTAGAAGATCAAAATCGTTTATTTTATTAGGTCCCACGTGTATATCATTTACAAAAAGAATTATGTTGATCCGATATTCGTAACTCCCTCGTTTTATCGAGTTTGTCTTCAAAAAAATTAACGGTCAATGTGTTTTGAAAAATAGACCATCAATTTTTTTTTTGGTATAAATATGATAGAATGAATGAGTTTTAAATATTGGATCGATTTAATTTTTTTTATAGATGATATACATGTAAGATCCAACAAAATGAACGATTTAGATTATTGAAAAAAGATCCGTGGTGAGCCCACGAGCCCAGACAACACCCTCCAGTCTAGATGATGGACGGAGAGAAGCCCAACCCAAAATAAAAGTGTTTTGAAAATAGTAAATGCTAATAAGTGTCTCATGGCATTAATTGTTTAATGTTCGGAAGTGTGTGTAAAAAATCTCTTAAAAGTTTGTAAATATGTTAAAAAATGTATTGATTTCAATAAAAATATGTTAATTTTAGTGAAAAGTGTCTTATGCTTTTTAATTTTTTTGTCTTTTACTTGTACCTCAGAAGCAATGCCTCTTTGAAAATATATGAAAATATTAAAATGTTAAAATTAGTTTGATTTGATAATCATAACTTTTTTCATTTTATTGCATTTGTCTCCAAACAAATATATTTTTAAACAAATTAGTCTTGTTTTAGAGATAAAATAAAAATATTACTATTATCAAATTAACATATACATTAAGAGTCTTACAAGATGAATACTTCAGATTATCCAGACGGGAACTGTGGTGGACTCCACAGATTCAAGTTCTTTTATGTTGAGATGTGAACATGAGAAAAACTTAACCCTTAAAGGTATATAAAAAGGTTAAAATATATATTAATTTTAATAAATAATGTATTAAATTTAGTAAAAAAATATTTTTATCTTTTTATTATGAGAAATTTAGCCAAAACTCTTCCATTGGACTTTTGTTTGGTGAAAATGATAACCCTAGTTATTTTGCTTCATAAACCTCTTAAGGAGGAGATGCATAATTGAGCAAGAATAAAGTACAAATTTTTTTTTTCTTTCTTGGACAATATTGCCCATGCATATATATATATATATATATATCTCAGAACTCTTTTGACAATAGACACTTTTATTTTATTTTATACAAGTTTAAAAATATTGTGTATGTGTATTTTTAGTTGGTTTATCTAATATGTACTCTATTTTTTATAACAGTAAAATGTTACTATGAACCTGAGTAATATGTTACTGTTTAGGTCAATTTCGATAGTAATTTTTTTTATTTTTTAAGAATTTCATAGTCAACATAGATCTTATTTAATAGATCTTGAAGAGAGGATTATAAAAATATTAATTTTATTAAAAATTGACATTTAGATCAAAAGTTATATTATTTTAAAATTTATAAATTACTCACTAGGTATATTTTGATAATAGTGATATGTGTTAGACTTTTTAAGAATTTTTTTTTTTTTATATTTATCCTTAATGCATTAAAATTTTATTATGGAGAAATTTTGACCAAATCCACTTTTATTATATCTCAAGAGCATTTATAAACAAGATTCATAAACTATTAAATGATGCAAATCAAGCATCCACTGCACATGATCCCTTAACAAAAAGAGCGGTACGGATTGATGCGAATTGATATGGCTTTAACTGATTGGACGGTATTTTGCATGACTCTATGCATAATATATGTATTTGCACTCGGTTCCCATTACTCTTTAACTCAAGTTCCCAATAAAAACATTAAATTCTGGTAGAGATTTGAAAATGAAAAGATAGGTGAAACACGGATTAAAGATAACTATATTTACTTACATTTCACATTTTTTTTCCCTTTTCAAATTCATTCCGAATTCATGAACAAAATGTTGGAAAATAATGGTTTTTTGACAGTTTTAATTTGAAATTAAAGTGGAACCCAATCGCCAGTTGTGGTGGGTCTGGGTGGTTTTGTATTATCTCAAGTGAGAAGATTACAATATAAAAATGATGGGCCAAAACCATTGAGTCGTGAATGAGAATTATCTCATAAAGTGAGTATCAATAAAGTTGGGCTTAGATTTGGACTTATCTTGGTTTGGATTGGGCCTAGGCTTGTGTTTGTGCATGTGTTGGGTTTGGACTTGGACTTAATCTTGAGCTTGGGCTAAGTTATGTTGTGTTGGGCTTAGCTTGTGCATGTGTTTGAGAATTGGGTTTGGATCAGGTTGTGACCCAACATTATTATTCATTTTATGACCCATCTAGTTAGTTTATTCAAACATCATTGTATACATATTTATATATATATATATATATTAAGTACATGGGAGGTTTAGACATTTGTAACTTTTATCTTTTGATGATGGAATTGATGATTATATTACTGGCCATAGATTTTCAACCTTTGTAACTCTAGCCCTAATGATTAGAGTTAATGGCCTTGGTGAATGGCATTTGATAACCCTATTGATGTATAGTCTTCATGGCTAAGGATTCCCTTGCTTATATAAATAGAGACTTTTCCCTTCTAACTTGGTAGAATAATTTTGGAGAGATATTTGATGAAAAATGGATATGGTGTTTTGAGATAAAAAGTTGGAGATGGGTTTTTACACCAAAGAACAAATTTTTCTATCTTCTTTTACTAACCTTTTCTTTGGTTCTTGTTAGAGAAAGTGCATTCATTATTAAGTTCGCCAAAACTATTCAGAAGATGCTTCTGTATTAGTTGGTTTCGACCGTCGTATCTTTAGAGACAGACGCCGGCGTACCTCCAGCCTCCATCAGGAGATCGTGCATATATTTTAAGAAAACTGTCTAGTGCAGGCTTTGGTTTACTTCTTTTTTTATCATTTGTTCTTAAATTTTTCAATATTTACAAAGATGAGTTCTAATATTTAGTTATCGATTTTAATAATTTGTTCTATTAGTAATATAATCTAATTCATTTTTGTATTTTTAGTTGTATCACTTATTCTGTATTTCATCCTTTTAATAAAAAATTATTTTGTCATTTCTATTTAATTTATTATATATATATTTCATGTATTATTATGGAAAAATACCAACACAAAAAACACAGCTAACCCAAATTTACGTGCACCGTAACTAGTATACAAAAAGATAACAACCTATAGATACTCCTTTCTTCATTTTTACATTGTTTGCTTGGTGTTTGATAGTAGCACACGTTATCCTAATACTCCCTTGAAGGTAGTAAATATTTTCAACCCTTTGGTCTTTTAGTAACACTTTGGCACCCGGAAGACACGAGCTTTTTCTCTCTGCACGAGAACCTACAACACTTAGAATCCAACATTTTAAGAGTTAAATCAATTCCATACAACAACTACTCTCTAACAGAGTTGCCACTTTAGACTATGTGAAGTCTAAGGATAACATTGTGAATCCGCTGACCAAAGGGTTAAATCGATTGTTAGTAGAGAAGTCGTTAGGAGGAATGGGTTTAAGGCCTTTAGTGTACAGTTTTATCGGAATGAAAACCCAACCAAGTTGACTGGAGATCCCAAGATTTAGGTTCAATGGGACAACCTAATTGCGTGTAACGGTGGTATGTTACTAAGGAGGTTAAACCTCTAATTATTCCTTTATTAATGATACCTGCAAGTGAAGAGGTTAAGCGGGGCTTTTAATGACTCTAGTATGTTGAGCTGTTGAGCTGAGTATAGTAGGATACCCAAGTAGAGTCACCTATGTGAGTGTGAAGTGGGGCCGTTTCTATAAGAATTGACAATGCCGAATTCTTTAAACTACTCACTGAATCAGGTTAGTGTTCGAGGACCAAACTAGACACAATAGTGAGAACAGAACGATGGTTGGAGTATTTCTTGTGTGAGGTTTGTTGTCTTGGTTTACATAAACGGCAAAACAGTTCAAGACTTTGTGTTTAGTGGGCAACCAGTAAATTCGATAGACTTCACTAGGAGGGGTTCAAAGCCAAAGGCTACCTTTTCCAATATAACTGTTATTTTGTTGCACTCTATTCTTTGTTGTTAAGCGTTGTCCGTTTGTTGTTATTCAGTCAATTTTTATTTATGTGGGAGATTGTTGAAAAACAATGATTTTTTTGGTGACTTTAGTGCAATATTAAAGTGGGTGCCAATCCTCAATTAAGGTAGATTAAAGTGGGTTTAGATTCATTGTGATGAAATGTTTACACCACAAAAAGAATGACAAAAAATCATTGGGATTTGAATAAGAAATTGATTCATTAAATTGGTCTCATGACAGAGGTGTTGAGAAAGGTGTATAACCTTCTATCCTTTATTGATCGTAGAGGAGAGCATTGGTGGGTATTTAAATTCCAATTTTTGCCTAAGAGTGTGAGCCCTTTGGGGTATCCAAATTTTTCAAAAGAAAGGAGTTATGAATGCTTCAAGGATGGACTTGGCCAAGACTATAACCTAAGTTGGTTATACAAAATTACCACACGGGCGAGCGCCACCTGCCCGGGCCGGGTCTGTGGGTCGTGGATCTTGGATCTTGAGGCTTGGGTTAGGTTTGGCATGGGCCGAATAGGTGGTCCACCAACCTAATCTTTTTGGGCCAAGCCTGGTTGGTGGCTGCAGATATATACACATGTGTATATATGAAGTGTGTAACTCACACACATAAAGTCACATCAGTTTTGTTGCATTTGTTAGGTAGTTTTGTAGAGATTTATTTCTACATTTGTTGTAGAAGGCTTCTCCTCCTCTCTCTCTCTCTCCATGTAGATAAAAGGAGACACCTCTCCTTTAGTTTTCTACCCAGAAATTTTTCTATCTTTGTGTTCTTCCAAAGTTCCAGTTTTTTTTTTTCCTTCCTAGTGTGAGAGAGTGTTGCCTAAGTTCCGTTCGCTGAAGTTACTCAGTAGGTGCCTTGCTGTCACAACCCAAACCTGCCTCTATAGGTTTAACATTGTAACTGGCCAGTAATCCTTAGATTACCAAAGGCCTCTTGACATAATAGCATATAGTTAGGGGTTGCGGAAGCAAATATACAAAACATACGAAGTCCATTGAGCAGTGAAGACATACATGGAACTGAAAACCTTAAACTTTATATACATACGAGTGACGTCATGGGTACAGTATTTACACGTCACTAACAAGTACATACAAAATGCGACTTGTTCAAAAACAAAGAGACAGTCTTATACATCCATATTGACACAACCACAATACATGACTTGATTTGGAACCTCCTCGTGAGGCGTAAAAGGTGGCTGACTAGCACAAAAATACCCCAGGCATCATCTTAAGCCTGATCACGAGCCTGCTCAGCTACATACATAATAAATAACTAGTGAGCGGAATCCCAGTGAATAATAACAAAATAAAGGGGTAAATGAATGATGTCCCATAATTATGGTTGAAACTGAAATTTACATATGTATTCTCATTCTGAGCATATATAGAATTCGGAGTTCATGCTTAGTCTTACATAGTACATCTATTAGCGCTGACAGATCACACACACAATGTCTTAAATCGTACTTGTCAGTTCTATATAAGAACCTCCGGCCAGGTAAGAATAACTTGTCAGTCTCATAGAGAAACCTCCGGACTGGGAACTTGTAAACTTGTCAGTTCCATAAGGAACCTCTAAACCGGGATCTTGCATACACTTGAAACATATCATTACTTGAATCATAGCATATTGTCATAAGGGCTTGTTAGACTTGGACAATCATTCATAGCATAAAACATGATATTTCATAGAACAATTCTTAATTTGTGTACAGAAAATAATTTACTTGAACAATGCTTTACTAAGTTATTAGTCACAGACAATAGGTGTTGTAAACAGACAATTTAACTTCTTTGTGGCGCTTGACCTACACAGATACAAAATGAATGTATTCCAAATCACACACCCGTAAATGATAACTTAGTCCTTTCATGTTTTGGTGTGTTTCTACTTCATTATCCTCATCATGGAGTCTTAATCATGGCCTGTGAATGCCTAGGATGGAATGGGGATGCAAAAATGTACTTGAAAACATTTTTCAAAACTTGCTAAAAATAGGGTCCACGCTCGAGCGTAGGTTTCCTCGCTCGAGTGGGCATGTAGATAATGAGGCTTCGCTCGAGCGCGACTTTCCTCGCTCGAGTGGATTGCAAACTTTTGAAAAAGTACTGGTTGCTTGCATTTCACGCTCGACGGATGCTCGATCTCCGTTCGAGCATGAGACTCAGTCCCTCGCTCGAGTGTGACTTCTATCGCTTGAGCGTGCTGCAAGATATGCAAACTTCTGGGTATATGCATTTCACGCTCGAGCGAGAATCAGGTCGCTCGAGCGAAAGTGCACGCACTCAGAGTGCTCACTCGAGCATGAAGTTCCACGCTCGAGCATGGATGCAAATGTTGGAATTTCCAAATTTAATCTTCAAGCTCAAACTCAACCTTTAAAGCATCAAACTTGATTTTCCTGGGCCAAAACTTGAGAAAATACATGAAAACTCTTAAAACAACATGAATCAAAGATCATTTCAAGAAATCATGGCCCAATGGCTTGCCAATTTTGCAAAATGCAACTAAAAGTTTATGAATGATCCAAGAACATGACATCCGTGAATTCTCTTGAACTCAACCTCTTCAAAACATGATCAAACTTGACAACTTGATAGAAAACATGATGAATTTCCAAAATGTAAGTGAGATGAACACATGCATGAAAGAATCCCTTGAAATCATGCTCAATTTGTGAGGAAATGAACATGCATGTGAGAATTCCTATGAAATCAACCTCAAACTCCATGATATGGACATGCATGCATGAATTAATCTTTCTCCCTACTTCTTAAGCTTAATTCTTACATCTCCTAGCTCAATTTACTAGAATTCGTAAATGAATCAACTTAATTTCAAGCTTAGAGACTTGTCTTCTTACCTTAGATGTTCAATTGGGCCTTAGGTGCTAAATTCTTGAGCTAGATGATCAAATCTCCAAGGTTTCTTCCTTTTCTCCTAGCAATCCCTCTTGTTTGTGTTCAATCTTTTCTTCCATTCTCTCTCTCACGTTTGAGCAATAAGATGAGAAAAATAAAGGTGCAAAACATGACTAGTGGGTCAAATTAGCCTTATATAGGCATAATCAAGAGTTAATTAATTAATTGACATCAATAATTCTAATTTAATCGTTCCGAATCGAATTTAAATTAAACCCACCATAAATCCTATAAATCCTAATTAACATATAAATCGAGTTAATTTCAGAATCGGATGCCGATAAGGCCTTCAATTCGCAAATCGAAATCAAAACATGAACAGATCTTTCTACATCAAACAGATATGGACATGAAATGAGGCAATGCACATATAATCAACTCAAGATTTCTTCTTAATTTCTTATTAGGCACCCTTAAGCATGAATTATCGTTAATTATGGATCGGGGTTGTTATAGTCTTCCCCTTTTAAAGAGTTTGGTCCTCCAAACTCGAATTACCTTCATTTTAGAAGAACACTAGATTCAAAGAAAACAACTTCGGATATCTTTTCATCACGTTTTCTTCTGTTTCCCAGGTTGCATGGGTTCCCCCATGATTCTGCCAATCAAATTTCATTAAGGGGATTTCTTTGTTTCTTAGCCTTTTGATTCTTTGGTTGACAATTTGAATTGGCCGCTCTTCTTATGCATAATCATCTTTCAAAAGCACGTGAGTACGTGAGTTGGCTCAATCATATGTAACGGATCTCTCAAATACTCCCGAAGCATAGAGACATGAAAAACGTTGTGTATATGCTCCATTACTGGAGGCAAGGCCACTCGATACGTTACCAGATTAATTTTCTCTAAAACTTCATATGACCCAATATATCTCGGTGCTAATTTGCCCTTAACACCAAATCGCGTTTGTCCTTTCATAGGAGTCACTTTTATGAACACGTGATCCCCAACTTCATATTCTCTGTCCCTTCTTTGAACATCAGCATAACTTTTTGTCGGCTTTGAGCAGTTTTCAACCTTTGTTGAATTAATTTTACATTTTTAGTGGTTTTTTGCACAAGTTCCGGTCCCAACGATGTTCTGTCGCCTACTTCGGCCCAACATATCGGAGATCGACGTTTCATTCCATACAAAGTTTCATAAGGAGCCATTCCAATACTTGAATGGTAGCTGTTGTTATATACAAACTCAGCCAATGGCAAATAAGTCTCCCAATTTCCTTGGAAGTCTAACACACACATTCTGAGCATATCTTCCAAGGTTTGGTTAGTTCATTTAGTTTGACCATTCGTCTGTGGATGGTAGGTGCTACTTAACCTCAGTTTTGTTCCCAAAGCCTGTTGTAAACTCTGCCAAAATCTTGACACAAACTTTGAATCCCTATCAGATATGATAGATATTGGCACTCCATACAATCTCACAATCTCATTCATATAAATATTGGCCAATTTGTCAGTATTGTAAATAGACTTAACAGGTAGAAAGTGGACAGATTTAGTCAAACGATCAACAATAACCCAGATAGAATCCATACCTCAAGAAGAGTAAGGCAACCCCACAATGAAATCCATGGTGATGTGCTCCCATTTCCATTCCGGTATTGGAAGCAGTTGTAGTAAGCCAGCGGGTCCTTGATGTTCAGTTTTAACTTGTTGACAATGTAAACATGTAGCCACAAAATCTGCAATACACTTTTTCATTCCAGGCCACCAGAAATTTTGTTTCAAGTCGTGATACATCTTTGTATTCCTTGGATGTATAGCAAATTTAGTATTGTGGGCTTCAGACATAACACGTTTTCTCAAGTCATAACAATTAGGTACACAAAGACGATTATGAAATTTTAGCACATTATTCTCAAACACAAACCCTGGCCTCGGTTTTGAATCAAGTTCTTCTACTACCTTTTACAAGTATTCATCTTCAAGTTGCTTCTCTTTGATCTCTTCAACGATTGCAGGTTGAGCGGTAATAGCGGCTAGTATTCCGCCTTGTTCACATATCACAATCTCAATCTCATTCTTTTCCAAGTCATATAACAATTATTTCTGGCTGGTAAGCAAACATGACAGATTTCCCATTGATTTTCAGCTCAAGGCATCGGCTACGGTATTAACTTTCCTTGGGTGATACAAAATTTGCAAATCATAATCTTTGATTAGTTCCAACCATATTCTTTGTCTCATATTCAGTTCTTTCTGCGTGAAGAAGTACTTGAGGCTTTTGTGGTCCATGTACACATCACAAGTCGCTCTATACAGATAATGTTGCCAAATTTTCAGGGCAAACACCATAGCTGCTAATTCAAGATCATGTGTTGGGTAACTCTTTTCATGTGGTCGAAGTTGACGAGAAGCGTAAGCAATTACTTTCCCATTTTGCATTAGCACACACCCCAAACCTTTGTAGGAAGCATCACTGTAAATCTAAAACCCATCTAAATCATTGGGTAAGGTCAAAATTGGTGCAGTCACTAGTCTGGTTTTTAACTCTTGGAAAGCTGACTCTCTTTGTTTGTTTCAATCAAACGGCATATTTTTTTGAGTTAACTGGGTTAAAGGCATGACAAGTTTCGAAAAGTCATTTACAAATCTCCTGTAGTAACCTGCAAGTCCCAGAAAACTTCTAACTTTGGTCACATTCGTCGGCTTAGGCCAGTCCACAATAGCTTCAATTTTCTGAGGGTCAATAGAAATACCATCTTTGTTGATCACATGTCCCAAAAATGCCACATTATCAAGCCAGAATTCATGCTTGGACAATTTTGCATACAATTTCTTTTCTCTCAAAATCTGCAAGGTAGTTCTCAAATGGTTCTCATGTTCTTCCTTGCTTTTGGAGTAAATCAAAATATCATTAATAAATACAACAACGAATTCATCCAGAAACTGTTTGAACACCCTATTCATAAGGTCCATAAAAGCAGGTGCATTGGTTACCCCAAACGGCATGACTAAGAATTCATAATGCCCATATTTAGTTCTGAATGCAGTTTTCTCTATGTCTTCTGCCTTAACCTTTAACTGGTGATACCCAGATCTAAGGTCAATTTTAGAAAAAACTTGGGCTCTCTGAAGTTAATCGAACAGGTCATCAATTCGGGGTAGTGGATACTTGTTCTTGATGGTCACTTGGTTCAATTCACGGTAGTCAATACATAGCCTCAAAGATCTATCTTTCTTTTTGACAAATAACACTAGAGCACCCCAAGGTGAGGTACTCGGGCGAATGAATTTCTTATCCAAGAGTTCTTGAAGTTGGACTTTCAACTCTTTCAATTCAGAAGTTGACATCTTATATGGAGTCTTGGAGATGGGTTATGTTCCACGTATTACAGCGATGGTAAATTCAATTTCCCTATCAACTAGATCTCCAGGTAGTTCATTGGGAAACACATCAGGAAAGTCACAAACCGCAGGAATGGTTTCTATACTAGTGCTATCTAAAGATTTAGTTAATGCACAACACAAGTGTAGACTCCCCATTTTTGACCGACCTTAAGACTCAGACGTCACCGATTGAGCACTTGGTGATGTTGCATATTGTGCTCGTTCTAAAGTTGCGGAGTCTCGGCTGCGAGCCTCGCCTCCGGACTTCCGGATTCTTTTGTGCCTTGCCTCGGTTTGCGAATCAGGCCCTGTTTTCTCCGTTTTCTCTTCCCGAAGGGAGGGAGAGGTCTCGTAGACCATCTCTCAGTGGTCGTAGGCTACGTTTTGTGGTTGTAGGCCATTTTTACCGTTTGGAGCCCGGTTCTCAGTTTTCGGAGCCATCGGCCGTGTGCCTCGGTTCGGGACCGCTTAACCACCTCTGTTTGCTCCGGTTTTTGGCATACATCTTGTTCACTCCCTTTTGAGGGACACTGTGGCTCGAGAGACCAACTTCGTGGTCAAACGCCACCTCCAGTGCTTAACAGTCAGTTTTCGGGGCCCCGGGCTGCGCGTTTTGGCCCTCGAACCTTCGTTTTGCATCGGTTTGGGTTCATTTTTGGCGGAGACCTTATTTTCATTGCTAAGAAGGTTGTAGAAGGGTGGGAGGCCAGCAATTGTTCTGAAGACCAACTTTATTCCTTCATCGCTCTTCATCGCTCTTCATCGCCCATTTTCTTCACTAGAAAGCTGACTTTTTCCATTCCTGGGCCACTTTTTCTGACTTCCCACCACACCATTGTGTTGTACACACTTGGGAGGCCACCAATATGGGTTGGCCGGCCATCAACTCTTCCTGACCCTTTTGAACCCTTCTAAAAAGTGGATTTTTCTCTCTCCTAGGTCACATTTCCTGGTTTTTCTCCACATAGCTGTGTTGTACACACATGGGAGGCCACCTTTTTGGGGTGGCCGGCCACTAATTGAGACTGACCCTTTTGACCCTAGCCGGCCGGCCAGGGGAGGTGGCCGGCCGGCCACCTGAACCCTCTGAACCTGGCCGGCCAGAATCCTCTCTCCTGGTTCCTTACAGTTGTACCCTCTGTTTTGACCCAGACCCCTGCCCGGGGATCTGCCCTTTTGGGGGGAAAATTTGAATTTGATTTTCCCCCCCTTTCCTCCACTCGTCTCCCTATATAACCAGCACCTCCACACCCATCTTGAGGAGTTACAAAAAATTGTTGAGAGCCTTTGCTTACAAACTCCCTCTCTCCCTCATCCAAGCTCCAAAACCCTAAGGTTCTTGCACCATTTACACTACAACCTATAGCACCACACCTCCACACTCCATTTCAGTACCTTGGAAGCCATTTGCAAAGGTTGGAAGCTCAGATTTTTGGACCAAAACCTGCTGGAGGTCAGCTCTTCAAGGGTGAGTTCTTTTTTTCCCTTTTCTAGTCTTTTCTTGCTTCATTTATAAGCCTTGTTTGAAAGCATTTTTGGGCTCTGACCCAAACTACAAATAGTCTTATTTTGATCTTATCTTCATGTTTGATCAAGGGTTTTTCTCTGTTTGAAGCCACCTGATACCCCTTTCCCTTTATCTCTCTTTTATGGCTATTTCTTGCATGATATGTTAGCCCTGTTTTAAAGCATTTTTGGGCTTCGAGCCAAATTGTAAAATGATTTATTTGAGCCCCTCTTCAACTTTTTTGAAGGGCTCTTTACTTTTTGAGGCCATCTACTACCACTTGTCTCCTATCTCTCTTTGTAGGTCCATTTTTGCATGATAGTTTAGCCCTACTTGTGCTTATTTTAGAGACTTGATATAAACTATAAAGTGCCTTTTTTTTAGTCCCTCTTCAACTTTGTTGAAGGGATCTTTTCTATTTGGGGCCAGCTACTATCCCTTGTCTCTAATCTCTCTTTTAGGGCCATTTTTGCATGGTAGATTAGCCCTACTTGTGTTCATTTTTGAGAGTTGTCATAAACTGAAAAATATCTTGTTTTAATCTCATCTTCAAGTTTGTTTGAGGTCCCATTTTTTTGTGAGATCATATGCCTCCTTGTATGCTTGATTGTCTCTTATTTTGAACCCTACACCTAAGCTCTTGTTGCATGCTTTGTTTGGCCATCTAGCCACTGAAATCCAGTGAATTTTCAGTGGCTAAAACACTATTTTGAGCCTCCAAATCAGAGGGGGATGACCCCCTCTCACCTTGACTTGGTTGATGGTCATTTTGGCCTTCCAAAGGGACCCCTCCTTGCATGCTTCTTAGTCACATTTCGGGGTCAATTTGATGAGTTTTGGAGCTATCATATTTTATTTCCAGAGTTGTTTGTGCCATGCTAAGTGTCCTTGATGCATGTGTTTAATAACCCCTTTGTATGACTTCCAAAGGAGCCCCTCATTTGTGCATGTGTTGGCTGCCTCTCCATGTTTATTTGGGCATATTTTGGCATGTTTTGTTCACTGATTTTGGCTGGTTTGATGAGTTCTCACTTGCTTCATATACATGCCATGTAAATCATGTTTGCTAGTCAAAATCGCATGCTATTTTAGGCCATCTTTCTAGCATCTTTTGGCCATGATTTGAACTAGAAATGTTCATGTTTTGGGACTTCCTTGGTTCTGTCTTTATGCTTCATGATCAAATAATGCATGCTTTGTATAGCTATAGGCCAATGCATGTGCCTAGTTTTGTGTTTCGGGACCATCTCATGCATCGGGTGCCATATTTCCATGTTTCGGGACCATTTAGCATCGTATTTCAGTGCTGGAACTTGCATGTTTGTATTCCATATTTCATGCCTTGCCATGCCTTGTTAGAGTGGCATTTGTGCCTTAGGTTCGGTCCTCAGTTTGCGTGCATGTGTGCACGCATCTCAAGTGTCTCATTTTCATTTTATGGCCACTGATGTGAGTGTGGCTGAGGTCCACTCATATTGGCATAAGTCCATCATGCATTGCGTATGCCATTTCGATTCATAGCATTGTGTATGCTAGGTTGCATGTTAGAGCATCGTGTATGCCATGTTACATCCTGTATCGTGTATGCCATCTCATAGCATTGTGTATGCTAGGTTGTATATTAGTTGCATTCATGCATGTCATGCATATTGCATTGTGTTCAGGGTAGGAGTTAGCCCGAGTACAGGAAACGAGGGACATTTTGTACTCCGAGTGACGGAACGTGTCTCAATTCCCTGTCGCCGACCCTCCGGATTATCCATGATGGAGTCTAGGCCTTGTTATGTTTTCATGTGCATTCATTCCGCATTGAGTCGTACAATTCGACTCCTCGGCCATCATGCATCGAGATGCGTGATTGGTGGCACGAGGATCGAGGACTACGCTCTATGAAGAGTAGTCAAGCATACATATGTGACAATACATTGCCATGCCCCTTTCTTGCTCTCTGTTGCAGCAAATCAGAAACCGGTAATCTTTTGGGACTTCGCGTAATATTCCGGGATTAATTGCAAATAGAGGCAAATAGGGGCATCGCAATGGATTTCCGCGCCAAGCAATCCGAGCATGCATCATTCATTATCCGAAGTAGAGTCGAGGCAGTCCCTAGCTTGCATGCCAATTTATTGCTTTCCTAGACTAATTTTTTAATTAATTAGGATTTTGTATTTATTCGGACTGTAATTATTCATTTGGGACTGTATATTATTTATTTGGACCCTCCGAGCGAGGGCACAATTGTAATAAGTGTGCGTGCGTGTGATGTATGTCTTCCAACCCCACGTCTTTCTCTTCCTTTTATTTACCAGCTTATGATGGTTAGATTAGGGCATGTTTCAATTAGCATACAATATGATAGCATGTTTACATTCATTTATCTGTTTTGCATGCACCGGGCTCGGCGCATCATAACTCACTACATTGTATTTCAATTCCAAGTTGAATACTTGTTAGCTGTAGCATTCTATATGCCATGTTTAGAATAGCCGAGCCTATCTTAGTTGCATTCTTGCATGTGTTGCATTAGGCATTTCTGTATAGTTAGGATCATGCATGATTTCTAATTAGTTTCTGTTTTGGTTTGGAGTACTCGGTAAGTTTTTACGCTTTAGCATCCTTGCATGTGTGTGAGTGATTGCCATGATAGCATGCTTACCATGAGGCTATTTGCTTATGTGATATAACTGCCTGAATGCTTGTGGGTGAAGGTTGGGTTATTTGGATTGGAACAATGCATTGACTGTGAGTTTTAAGCCCACTAGATAGTGGCAAAACCATCTTTTCTAAGCCCACCCGAGGGTGGCAAAATCTGCATTTTAAGCCTACTTGTGAGTAGCAAATCATCTTTCAAAAACAAACATGAAATGTTTTGTTCCAATTCAGGTGATCCAGTCTATACTTGTATACTGTGTGCATCACATAGTAAATCTAGGCTAATAACCGGAATAAGAACGCATAATGTTTTCAAAACTAGATATCATGGTTAGTAGAGGCCGATCTTTGATCGGGCGAGCAGGGGTGCTCACGAAGTGACCTTCCCCAATCGTACCTAAGTTCCCGAGCCGAGGCAACTTTGGTGATGATGGACACGTGGCCTTAGGCAAACGAGTCAGGGTTTCCTAAATTTTCCCAAAAATAAAATATTTAGGTGGTGACTCTGTATTTGGCAAAGCTGTCCATGTTTGGCACTTCTTTTAAAAATCTGTTTTCTCAAAACGATTTGCCGGATTTGGACTCTTTGGTTCAAATTAAGAACCGTGACAATTTGAGTCTGAACTGTAGTGAGCCCAAGATGAACGGAACGGGGACTCATCCCTCTCGGGGCGTTCGGGGACGTCTATAGTTTCTGGCGACTCTGCTGGGGATTTAGAGAACTTGACTCGAACTCATGATATCTGATTTTGACTACACTTGTGTGTTTCTTTGCATTGCATGTGCATTGGTGCGCCTAGGACACCTTGTTTGCCATCTGCTATTCCTGAGCGGTTTGCCAGAGGCTACGTGCCATAAGACTGACCGGTTACGGGCTGTGCCAGTATGGGAACACAAACCCCGGTTTTACCGGGGCACCCTTTTGACCATTCGACCTAGTGCATATTCGGAATCCATAGTGACCATTCCAAGCTAGGACAGGTTGCTGACCCGATATAGGTTGTTTGAAACCGCTGTGTGCGTAGTGAAACCCTAGCTCCTGACAAAATAGGATAGGGAAACCCTACCCCAACATAGGGGTGTTTTGGCTCTCACTTATCTGTTATGTGCTTTTAGAGTGCGTCTGTATAGGGAAATGCGTGTATCAGTTTACAAGTTTGGGCATCAGGCCTGCGGGCATCAGTTCAGTGTTTGAGAATCAGTTATCTGCGGGTATCAGATTCAGTTTTCGGGACAGTGATTCAGGGATAACGATTAGTGTTTGAGGACAGTGTGTATTCAACTTATCGACCGTGTGTTGTTATGCCCACCCGTGTGTTGTGTATTTATTTTAAGCTGTTATGATGTTCGTTTATCTGGTTGTTTATTTCCTTATTGCTTTATTTATCTTTTTGTTAGGACAGTTTTAGCACAATTGTTTCAAACCCAGCAGATATTCCCTAAGCACTTTGGACAAGAGGTCGTCGGCTCAATCGATCTGAGGATCTGGTTGACGAACAGCTAGTGTTTCATTCTCTACCCCCGGTTGTTAGACGGAGGTCGAGAAAGCGTAGTGTGTCTGAGCAGAGATTACCAGAGTAGTGGTCTACTCTAGCAGTGAACAGTCGGGCTAAGGTTTCAGTTTCTGCCATAGAGATACACATACCAGTCAGTCAGCAAGATCAACAGAATATGGCCGGAATGAAAGAAATGATGCGCCAACTCTAAGAGAGCATGAAGCAAATGCATGAGGACGCTGTCCGCCAAGCGGAGTTCTCTAAACAGCAGGCCACAATCATGGCCCAGCAAGCCGAGCTCATCACTAGACTGCGACAGCAGAATGCAGCATCTACCTCACATCTAGTTCCTCCTCCACCAGGGGTCCCGTTACCCGAGCAAACACCAACTGTCCAAAATGTCCTGCCAAACATCCAAAACACCTTGCCAAATGTCCAGAACATCCAGGACACAGACCTTCCAACGGGGCTAGCTCCGTCCTCACTTCCGCTTCAACTGTCCAAAACACATATACCCGCCAACCACCCGGACTCTTCCTTTGAGTTCGAAGTAGACCCTACGACACTGAAATTGAGCAAGCTTGAGAAGCTATTCAAAAAATCCCAGGGGGTAAAGGCTATTCCGGATATCGAGGACGGATATACCGATGTGGCTGTGACGCTACCAGATAGATTCAAAATGCCGCAGATCGATCGTTTCGACGGATCTGGTGATCCTATGGTCCACTTCCGTCTATTCTCAGATATATTGCGGCCAATGGGCCTCATTAGACCCTAGAAGCTTTCGCTATTCGGCCGGACCCTGTCGGGTGTGGCCGCTATCTGGTACGCGAAGTTGGAGGATGATGTCAAGCGGAGTTGGGATGAAATGGCCGAGGCCTTTGTTGCGCAATACTCTTATAACACCCAAATCGAGATTACAACCCGTGATCTCGAAACAACAAGGCAGGAGCCCAAAGAGAATTTCGCGAATTTTGTGACCCGGTGGAGGGCGAAGGCCTCGATGATGACTTTAAGGCCCACCGATAAGTACCAGATCAGGATGATTGTGCGCAATCTCCAGCCAAAACTGATGCAAAAGATGATTGTGCTCCCCTTCCCCACCTTTTCGGATCTGCACGAGATGGGAGTACAAATTGAAGATGCAATGAAATAGTGTCTGATTGACCAAGACAGGGAGCAACCTTGGAGAACCTTTAACCGCAATAACAATGCAGGCCCGAGTGGCGCTGCAACTGCAAGAACTTCGGAGGTAAGCATGGTTGCCACCATTCCCCTTCCCCTTCCAAGGCCCATGGCAGCCACACCCTTCTCTGGTGCATCCAGAAGTAATACACAGACCACCAAGTACTAACCCAGAGGCCAAAGAACTTTCACCCCATTTTATATGCCCCTATTCAAAGCTCTAGGGGTCTTAATCAGAAAAGGGCACCTAAAACCCCTGGAGCGGAGGCCATTACCAAAGCCGCTACCCCCCACTCACAACCCAGCCAAATACTGTGCATATCACCAGCAACACGGTCATGACACCGACCAATGCTTCAGATTGCGTAACGAGATTTAGGATCTCGTTGACAAACAGGTGATTTTGCCACCAGAAAGACCCAATGTTACAACCAACCCATTCCCTACACACAACCAAGCTCCACCTCCCAAAAGAATCAACTTTATCCAGACTGGGGTCGTGTCTTACAATCCTAGCATCTATATCACTCCTTCCCATTTGCCTAAGCCGGAAGTGCTCCTTCCCGACTGCACTGACTTTTTGTGCATGCTGGACATCTCTACAACCCAACCTGAGCCAATGGTGGTAACTGTTGAAGACGGTGCATGGGAGATTGCAGAGGAGGATGGAATTGTTGAGTCAGGGTTTAAACAGTTTGGGAATTTTGCTGGGGAAACCTATGATCCAAGTGAGTACATTCTGTCAGCAGGCCAGTTTGAGCCAAGTGTAGAATTGCCAGAGAGGGCAGAGCTGTGTGTGATCCAAGGGGATGGATTTAAGCAAGGGGAAGGTGATTTGACGGTTGTGGAAGAAGACTTTGCCAACCTACAGTTTTTCAATGACCAGGAATCAGGGGATGCAGCAGTCAACTGGTTTGAGTATGAGGAATCGATAGAGGCTGCCGGATGGCTGGATGATCAACTGGATGTTGTAGAGTTCCAACCAGAACGGGACTCGGCAGGGGCGAGGGTACTAGTGGTGGCTGGAAGGGCCGAAAGTCAAAGTACATTGCCGGAGGGCGTCAGTACGAAGAATTTCGCTCAGAATACAGGGAAAGCTGAACAACAGACTGCGCTGACGCAGGTGGAACAACAGGGTTCTAAGAGAACCGGGAAAGCCAAAACCCATAAGGAGATTGAAAATGCTGTGGGCACAAGGACAGAAGATGCTGTGAGCATGTGGGATGAAAGTGCCGCGAGTACAATCATGCCGGAGCTAGACAGGTGCCTTTTGAATGGCAACGGAATGTGGCGGGAAGACGATGATTTATGTCTTGCCCACACAGACGAAGATTGGGGGAGCAATCGACCAGACGACACCTGGTATCTCAATGAGGTGGATCACATGACAAGAAGCGGGCGGTATTTCAAGCCCCCGCACCTAGACCAGCCAGAAACGTCGGGGAAGGACAAGGAAACTGAAAAGCAGAAAGAGAAGCAGATCGAAGAGGAAGTTGTGCTGAAGTAGTTAAAAAAGATACAAGCAGACATCTCCATCTGGGGACTGCTTATGGCGTCACAAGTGCACAGACAGGCTGTTCTATCTGCTATGGACAAGGCTAAACTCTCTATAGATATCACACCAGAGCAGCTAGTTGGATTGGTCTTTCCGGGAGAAGGTTCCCCGATGATAACTTTTTCGGACAAAGAACTGTCGCCTGAGGGCGCAAATCATAACAAACCCCTCTACATCTCTGTGGAATGTAGAGACAAGTGGGTGCCAGTGGTTCTTGTCGACACGGGATCCGCCATTAATGTGTGCCTGTCAAGGACGGCATACGCAATTGTAACAACCCTCGTACTGATTACCGTTAAACCACTGAATTATCTACTGATTACTGCTAAACTGAACTGATAATGACTGATAAGTGAACTGGATGAACTACTGAACAGACTGAATGGAACTGAAACTGAAATTGAATAAGTTTGTCTGTTACATTGCATATTGTATCTGTGTGCTTGAATGACTATCTGTTTGAATTCGTATGTTCAAACTGTTAATTGAAGGCCTTAACGGCGGCCGATTTAGAAACCGTTTGATGTTTTAGACTCAGTAGAATATTCCTGATTTAATGATATATTTATCTGAAAATTGATTAGGAATGATTAAATCAGATTAAATTAAGTCAATTAAAGAGTTTGTCATAATTACCGAATTGCCATTTTGAGTGGACCTTGTCTACTTCCATCACTTGAGCCTTATACACTTGATTAAAACATTTGATCAGCCCTTTCTTGCTTTCCAACCGACCATAGAAGAGGTTAGAGAGAGAGAGAATTATTCTTGTTGAAATTGCTAAGAGAACTTGAAGATTTGAGGCATGGATTGCTAGATTGAGCTCCTAGACTTGTAATTGAGACTTAGGTGAGTGAATTCATCTTCTTCTTGTTGAGTTTAAACTTGTTCTTGCATGTTTCATGCTAAATTGATGAACTAAGTGTAGACACCCCATTTTTGACCGACCTTAAGACTCAGACGTCACCGATTGAGCGCTCGGTGATGTTGCATACTGTGCTCGTTCAGAAGTCTCAGAGTTGCGGCCGCGCGCCCTGCCTCCGGGCTACCGAACCCTCTTTCGTGCCTTGTCTCGGTTTGCGAACCAGACTCGGTTTTCTCTGTTTTCTTTCCTGAGGGAAGGGAGTGGTCCTGTAGGCTATCTCCCGGTGGCCGTGAACCACATTTCGTGGCCGTAGGCCATTTTGCCCATTTCGGAGCCCGGTTCCCGGTTTTCGGGATCGTCAGGCCGTGTGCCTCGGCTCGGGACCGCCCAACCATCTCCGAGTTCTCCGGTTTTTGGTTTGCACCTCTTTTTTATAGTTCCGAGGAACACTGGGGCCCCTGATGCCCACTTCGCAGCCGAACACCACTTCCGGTGCCCGGCAGCCCATTTTCGGGACCCCGAACTGCGCGGTTTTGGTCCCGAGCATTCATTTCGCATCGATGTCTGTTCATTTTTGGCAGACACCTCTGTTTGGTCCTTCCAAGGGACACTGGGGTCTCAGAAACCCACTTCGCAGCCGAACACCACTTCCGGTGCCCGGCAGCCCATTTTCGGGATCCCGAACCACGCGGTTTTGGCCCCGAGCATTCATTTTGCATCGATGTCTGTTCATTTTTGGCAGACACCTCTGTTTGGTCCTTCCGAGGGACACTGGGGTCTCTGAAACCCACTTCGCAGCCGAACACCACTTCCGGTGCCCGGCAGCCCATTTTCGGGATCCCGAACCACGCGGTTTTGGCCCCGAGCATTCATTTTGCATCGATGTCTGTTCATTTTTGGCAGACACCTCTGTTTAGTCCTTCCGAGGGACACTGGGGTCTCAGAAACCCACTTCGCAGCCGAACACCACTTCCGGTGCCCGGCAGCCCATTTTCGGGACCCCAAACTGCGCGGTTTTGGTCCCGAGCTTTCATTTCGCATCCGTTTTCTCCGGTTTTTGGCGGAGACCTCTATTTTATCGTTCTGAGGAACACTAGGGTCTCAGAAACCCACTTCGCAGCCGAACACCACTTCCAGTGCCCGGCAGCCCATTTTCGGGACCCCGAACCGCGCGGTTTTGGTCCCCGAGCATTCATTTCGCATCCGTTTTCTTTGGTTTTTGGCAGACACCTCTGTTTAGACCTTCCGAGGGACACTGGGGTCTCTGATACCCACTTCGCAACCGAACACCACTTCCGGTGCCCGGCAGCCCATTTTCGGGACCCCGCGCGGTTTTGGTCCCCGAGCTTTCGTTTTGCATCGGTTTTTGTTCAATTTTTGCAGGTACCTCTGTTTCATCATTCCGAGGAACACTGCGGTCTCAGATGCCCACTTCGTGGCCGAACAAAATCTTTTTTTTCTTGTCCTCAAAATATCTAGATATTTTGCCCTCAAAATATCTACATATTTGTGGAGAGATATTTTTCACCCTTTTGGCTATAAAACCAGCAGCTCCCAGCTGGTTTGGGGGTTACAAAAAATTTCTTGAAGAGCTCCTCTTCCAATTCCTTCATTTCCTTAGCCAAAATTCCAAGGATAACTCCAAGTCTTGGCCAATTCCTTCATCAACCCTTAGCTCCTTCATCCACAACACCATTCCAGCAGCAAAGGGATGATTTTCAGTGGTCAAGGATCAACAAATTCCAGCTAAGAAGTTGCAATAATCGGATCTTCAAGGGTAAGTTCCCAAACTCATCTTTTGTAGCATAATCTTGAGTCAAATTTTTACCTTATTTCCTTTTGTTTTTGGGGCTCCGACCCATACTGGTTTTAGGCTTATTTTGAGCCCCTCTAAAACTTTGTAGAAGGGCTCAACTTCATTTTGTGTCTCCATGATACACTTCCTTCAATATCCATCTTGTATGTCACCAATTTGCATGCTAGTTTTGGCCTATTTGCATTTGTTTTTGGGGCTCAGACACCTACTGGTTTTGTGCTTATTTTGAGCCCCTCTACAACATTGTAGAAGGGCTCAACTTCATTTGGCCATTCTATATACCACCTCTCTTGGAAATTCACTTTAGGCCCTAATTCTTGCATGCTTTGTTAGGCTTACTTGGCTCCGGATTTCAGCCTTCATCAGGCTTAGAAATAGCCTTGTTTTTGTCTCCTTTTCATGTTATGTTGAGGGCCTTAAGCCATTTGGTGTATATTTTGGTACTTCCTTTGAAATCCATCAAATTTACCGTAAAATTGCATGTTTGTTTAGGCCATTCTAGCTTCTGTTTCTGGCCTTCATCAGGCTTAGAAAGTGTCTTGTTTTGGTCTTTTCTTCAAGTTTTATTAAGGGTCTTAAGCTATTTGGTCATTTCTTGTGGTACCTCTCTTTATAACCTCTTTTGGGCTCCATTTTGCATAGAATTTATAGCATGTTTATGTTCTGTTTTTGGGGCTTCCATCTTCTGAAAATGTGCTTATTTTTAGGCCCTCTTCAATTTTGTAGAAGCATGTTTGTTCATTTGGGGTTTGTATATATCACTTGTCTCAATACCCCTTATTTCCCCCATTTTTGCAAACTATTGTTGCCATACTTGTGATCATAATTTGGCCTTGTTCTGTACTGAAAAATGCCATATTTCGGACTGCCTTTCTACTGCTTTTGCTGTCATGAGTGGATTTTGCATGTATAGCATGGCTGTAGGCCATTTCGGGGGGTTATTATCGCATTTCGGGATGATTTCATGCATTGATTATCATTTCGTATCATTTTGGGGCTGCTTCCCCTTCATTTAGCTGCTGAGATTTGATTTTCATGCTTGCATATCATTTCCCATGTCATTTCATGCCTTAATGCATTGCCTCGGTTTGCGTGCCCGTGTGCACGCATTTCGAGGCACTTCGTTTTTATCCGACGGCCTCCTATGTGAGTGAGCTGAGGCTCTCCCATGTTGGTGTAAGCCCATCGTTGCATTTTCGTATGCCATTTGTATCATTTTTGCATTGCCTCGATTTGCGTGCCCGTGTGCACGCATTTCGAGGCAGCTCATTTTATCCGACGGCAGCCTATGTGAGTGTGGTTGAGGCCCTCTCATGTTGGCGTAAGCCCAATTTGCATTTTCATGCTTGTATGCCATTGCCTCGGTTTGCGTGCCCGTGTGCACGCATTTCGAGGCACTTCTTTTTTTATCTGACGGCCTCCTATGTGAGTGAGCTGAGGCTCTCCCATGTTGGTGTAAGCCCATCGTTGCATTCCGTATGCCATTTCATCTCATTTCATCATCGCCTCGGTTTGCGTGTCCGTGTGTACGCATTTCGAGGCACTTCGGTTTTTTCCGATTTTACATCGCACGTCATCGCCTCGGTTTGCGTGTCCGTGTGCACGCATTTCGAGGTACTTCAGTTTTATCCGATTTTGCATCGCATGTCATCGCCTCGGTTTGCGTGTCCGTGTGCACGCATTTCGAGGCACTTCGGTTTTATCCGATTTTGCATCGCACGTCATCGCCTCGGTTTGCGTGTCCGTGTGCACGCATTTCGAGGCACTTCGGTTTTATCCGATTTTGCATCGCACATCATCGCCTCGGTTTGCGTGCCCGTGTGCACGCATTTCGAGGCACTTCAGTTTTATCTGATCTCCATTTTAGCTTCGCCTCGGTTTGCGTGCCCGTGTGCACGCATTTCGAGGCACTCTGTTTTATCCGCTTGGCATTGCGTATGCCTTCGCCTCGGTTTGCGTGCCCGTGTGCACGCATTTCGAGGCACTCTGTTTTATCCGCTTGGCATTGCGTATGCCTCCGCCTCGGTTTGCGTGCCCGTGTGCACGCATTTCGAGACATTCTGTTTTATTCGGTTTGCATTGCGTATGCCTCCGCCTTGGTTTGCGTGCCCGCGTGCACGCATTTCGAGGCACTCTGTTTTATCCGATTTGTATTTCATCATTGCCTCGGTTTGCGTGCCAGTGGGCACGCATTTCGAGGCACCTCATTCTTATCATTCCGGCATCCTATGTGAGTGTGGCTGAGGCCCCCTTCATGTTGGTATAAGTCCATCATTACATTTCGCATGTCATTCCGCATCGCCTCGGTTTGCGTGCCCGTGTGCACGCTTTTCGAGGCGTCTCATTTTTATCTCATTTTCATAGCATTGAGCATGCTAGGTTTTATATTAGTTGCATTTCATGCATATCATGCATATCGCACGGGAAACGAGGTACATTCCGTACTCCGAGTGACGGAGTGTGTCTCAATTCCCCAGTTACCGACACTCCGGATTACCCATGATGGAGTTAGGTTTTTGTTGTAGCATTCATCTGCATTCATCCTATATTGAGTTGTGCAATCCGATTCCTCGGCCATCATGCATTGATATGCGTGATTGGTGGCACGAGGATCGAGGCATGCATATATTTGTGAAAATACATTGCTATGCCCTTTTTCTGCTCTCTGTTGCAGCAAAATCAAGGATCAGCAACTTTTCGAAATCCGGCACGCATTTCGAGACACAGTGCAAACAGAGGCTAATTGGGGCATCCCAGTGGATTTCCGCGCCAGGCAGCCCAACAGGCGGCATCTATCAGAAGCAAGGCAGTCCCTGGCTTGCACGCCAGTTTTACCGCTTTTATTAATTAATTTGTCAATTTCTTAGAAATCTGTATATTCTTTTATTCGGACTGTATTATTATTTATTCGGACCCTCTGCGCGAGGGCAATCTTGTAATAAGGGTGTGTGAGTGTGATGTATGTCTTCCAACCCCACGTCTTTCTCCCTTTTATTTATCCGCTTTGGATGGTTAGATATAGGGCATATTTCATTTAGCATACAGTATGATAGCATGTTTGCATTCATTCATCTGTTTTGCATGCACCGGGCTCGGCGCATCATACAAACTGCATCTGTATTTTCAATTCCAAGTTGAATACATGTTAGTTGTAGCATCATCATATGCCATCTTTAGAATAGCCGAGCCTGCTACAGTTGCATTTTTGCATGTGTTGCATTAGGCAATTCTGTATACTTAGGATCATGCATGATTTCTAATCAGCTTCTGTTTTGGCTTGGAGTACTCGGTAAGTTTTATGCTTTAGCATCCTTGCATGCGTGTGAGTGTTGCCATGAAAAGCATGCTTACCATGAGGCTATGTGCTTATGTGATATAACTGCCTTGAATGCCTGTGGGTGGAGGTTGAGTTATCTGAATTGGAGCAATTCATCAATTGTTTGTTAAGCCCACTAGATTGTGGCAAAATCTGTATTTTAAGCCTACCTGCGGGTAGCAAACCATCTTTCACAAACAAACATGAGATGTTTAGTTCCAAATCAGACGGCCCAGTCTATACTTGTTTGCTGCGCGCATCACATAGTAACCTAGGCTAATAACCGGAATAAGAACATACAAAGTTTTCAAAAACAGATATCATGATTAGTAGAGGCCGGTCTTTGACCGGGCGAGAGGGGGTGCTCACGATGTGACCTTCCCTAATCGTACCCAAGTTCCCGAGCCAACTTTGGTGATGACGGACACGTGGCCTTTTGGCACCGAGTCAGGGTTTCCTAAATTTCCCATTTAAAATATTTAGGTGGCGACTCTGTTATCTGGCAAAGCAGTCCATGTTTGGCACTTCTTTCAAAAAATCTGTTTTTCTTCAAAACGATTTGCCGGATTTGGACTCTTTGGTTCGAGATTTGGAACCGCAACAAAATCGAGTCCGAACTGTAGCGAGGCCCCCTCGCGGGCGTTGTTACAGTTTCTGGCGACTCTGCTGGGGATTTAGAGAACTTGACTCGAACTCATGATATCTGCTTTTGACTATATTTGTGTGTTTCTTTGCATTGCATTTGCATTGGTGTGCCTAGGACACCGTGTTTGCCATCTGCTATTCCTGAGCGGTTTGCCGGAGGCTTGTCTTGTCAAGGCATGTCCATAAGGCTGATCGGTTACGGGCTCTGCCAGTATGGGAACACAAACCCCGATTTTACCGGGGCACCCTTTTTGACCATTCGACCTAGTGCATATTCGGATCCATAGTGACCATTCCAAACTAGGACAGGTTGCTTACCCGTTTATAGGTTGTTTGAAGCCGCTGCGTGCGTAGTGAACCCCTAGTTCCTGACGAAATAGGACAGGGAAACCCTACCCCAACATAGGGGTGTTTTGGCTCTCACTTATCTGTTATGTGCTTGTTAGAGTGCGTCTCTACAGGGAATGCATGTATCAGTCAACAAGTTTGAGCATCAGGCCCGCGGGCACCAATTCAGTATTTTGGGTATCAGGCCTGCGGGCATCAGTATTTGGTGGAATCAGTTTTACCTGAGGGTATCAGCTTACAGGCAGAATTTTGGGGCAGAATTCAGTAGAGGGCACACTCATTCAACTATGCTCGCATCTGTTCAGGTGAAATCAGGCTGAGATGCTGTCTGTTTTCTCTTTTGCTAGGTAGTCTTGGGAACCATAGCTTCAGAAGGCTTCGATATTCCCCGGGTACATTGGACTTGTGCTGATAGACTTTGTGAGGTCAGAAATTCAATTCAAGGGCAACCAGTGTTCTTACGCTAAGGCAAGGCAAAGAAAGGCCAGTCAGGGCTCTCCGGTTCATCTGATCCGTCAGTCACCAGTCACATCACCTTTGTTCGGACTCAACAGACCGTGATGGCACAAGGTTCGGAAGAATTTGTGGCCGTGGTAACAGCGTTGAATCAGGGAACTGCCATGCAGGTTGAGACCAGCATTGAAACGCAGCGCCCATCTGGGGCGTCTGCCTCACATCCAGCTTTGGGACCCCAACCGAACTTTGACCCAATTCCGCCAACTGAAAATTTGCAGTGTCCAAGTCCTCGAGAAGGGTTGACTCAAGCCCAAGTTTTCAGACCCTCGGTGCAGCCTAACAAGAGGCGTTATCCCCTTGATGCTAATGACCTCGATCTGACCGCAGTGAAAATTGCGAACCTTGAGAAGCAATTCAAAAGGGCACATGGCCTTAACTCCATTCCCGACATTGAGGATGGGCACGCCGAGTCTGCTGTACAGCTCCCAGACGGATTCAAAATGCCATATATTGACCGTTTCGACGGGTCTGGGGATCCAATGATACATATCCGACTTTTCTTGGATGTCCTAAAGCCGATGGGTCTGACTAAGCCACAAAAACTCTCCCTGTATGGAAGAACCCTGTCGGGTGTAGCAGCCACTTGGTACACTAGGTTGGAGGACAGAGTGAAGCAAAACTGGGAAGAATTAGCTGAGGCCTTTGTCGATCAATATTCCTACAATACCCAGGTTGAAATGACCATCCAAGAGCTTGAAGCAACCCGCCAGAACCCAACAGAGTCTTTTGTGAAATTTGTTGCGAGATGGAGAGCAAAGGCAGCACAGATGACAGATCGCCGCCCTTCTGAGAGGGATCAAGTGCAGATGATGGTGCGGAACCTCGAGCATGATATGTTGCAGAAATTGATAGTCGCTCCGGTATTCACTTTCAAAAGTTTGCATGAACTGGGGGTTCAGGTCGAGAATGCGTTCAACAGCGGGATCATTCCCAGAACAAGTGAACCGACAAGGAGGGTGATTTCAAGGAGTACCAATGTCGGAAGTAGCACTATTCCCGAACGCACTGAAACCAATACAGTCACCACAGCCAACCCTTTTGCCAATTCAAGCTTGCAAATAGCCGACCCAGCCCGAGCTCAGGGCAGAACTTTCACCCCCCTCTATATGAGCTTGACTAGCGCACTAAAAGTCTTGATGGAAAGAGGGCATCTCAAACCCCTTGATCCTCAACCTCTTCCCAACCCACTCCCAGCCAGACATAACCCCTCCAAGTACTGTATGTACCATCAGCAGCGCGGTCATGGCACCGACCGTTGCTACCGCCTTCGTCATGAGGTCCAAAATCTCATCGACAACCAAACGATAGCTCCACCTTCGGACCCCAATGACCAAATACCTCATCCACATCTCAATCTAATCCACACATTGGCCGTCCCTTACGACCCCAGTGTATATATCACCCCAGCCCATTTGCCCAAACCGAAGGTGTTTATCCCAGAGAGCCTGGACTTATGCATGATGGGTGCATCTGAACCCCGATCATCTCAAACCCATGAACCCACTACTCCTGAGCTGATAAGGATGATCGAAGATCTTCAGAGAACTGTGGCAGATCTGGCCTTTGGAGTTTTGGCTCCGTCATCAACCGCATCACATACTAAGGAGTTCATGTCAAAAGGTTCCTTAACCTTGGGACAGGCTGCATTGGGAGAAGGCCAATCTCTTAGCAAAGTGGAGACCAGTGATAAGAGCAAGGCAGGGGCAGGCATCGGTCCCCATGAACACCTTCGGTGGGATATTGAGGCTTTGAAAGCTGAAGGACTAAACAAAGAGCAAGTCCTTGCGATTGTTGTAGAGGCTGTGGATGACACTTTCGCCAATCAAGTTGGGGGCAGTTTGAATCAAGGGGCAAGCCGGGAGAAGCGGCTTTGTACCAGGAATGTTCCTTTCAACTCTAGTCCCGTTCTCGGAAGAGACCAGCAAACCCAGTCAGCACCTGTCAATCCCTTTGCTGGTGCATCCAGCAAAAAGCCACAAACCTCAAAATACCCACCTCGGGGCCAGAGGGTGTTTACCCCACTGTACATGTCACTATCAGTGGCCTTGAGGGTCCTGATAAAAAAAGGGTACCTGAAGCCCCTGGAGCCGCGGCCCCTACCAGAAAAACTCCCTCCTACCCATAATCCGGCCAAGTATTGTGCCTTCCATCAACAAGTTGGCCACGTCACTGATAATTGTTTCCGTCTTCGCCATGAAATACAAGATCTGATTGACAATAAGGTTATCGTCGCACCAGACCCTGCAAAGTCTATCGGCACTAGATCGGTGAACTTGGGGGATAATGTGATGTGATTGGGAGATGAACCACCTGCGGGCGGCATTCAGTTTACTCCAGACGTGGGAATGGCACGCACTGTTCTGAGCAATATGCAAATACTAGTTTTGTGCTTTCTGACTTGGGTATTGGGTCAGTTTTTGCTACTTTGTTTTGAGTCTGTCCTTTTGTTTTGAGTCAGTCTCTTTTATTTTGGGTCTGTCTTGTTGTGTCGAGTCAGTCCTGTTGTATAGGAGTCAGATGATTCCGTGGGGGGTGTTACCTCGGACATCACTGTTTTGTTTTCTGTTTGTCCTTTTGCTTTGTTTTGAGTCTGTTTCTGCTAGGGAGCCAGTTATGCCGCCAGACTTTGAATGAAACAGCAGTAATTTCCATGCTCTCGCATCTGCTTCTGCCGTGTGTTAGTTGTACCGAGATTTGAATGAAATGGCAGTGCATTCCACCTGCTCTCTTGTGCCTTGAAGTCATTGTAATGACCTGAGTTTTTCAAAACTTTTTGAACACTGCGGTGAAAAACAAAGAGGAAGGAATTCCTCGGGATTTGCAAAACTTTGATCAAACTGAGAGAAAGAAAGGCGTGCTAAGCCCTTAATGAATGAAATCATGCTTGTTAGCGTGAGTACTGAGAAGGACCCTAGCTTTGATCCAGATTGGTCCTACACTGTCTTCAGCGCGAGCGATTTGTCGCTTTCTTAAAAAACTTTCAAAAAATATTTTGCGCGGTCCTGCAAAGACATGTGTGGAATCGCTCTTGAGATTGTGCAGCTTAGGATCGCTCTCAGCCTCGAGACTCGACCCCCCCTTTGCTTTCAAACCTTGGACTTGCATTCAGAATGTTCAATGGTCGACCACAATGTAAGGCCTGTGTGGCCAGATTTGAAGCAGCCCTCGAACAAGAGGCACCAAAGTCAGATCAAGAAGGTCAGACCTCATCAGAAGAAGCTTGCAAGGCTAGAGCAGAAGCACCCCTCGAACTAGGGGCAAAAAATATCTGATGTGCTCGAAGAGCCAAAGGTGGATCTTTCTGCAAATCAATACAACAGCCACTCTCCTGGATACGGATGGCTTCGAGATCCTAAAACCATTTAGCATGGACTTGTTACACTTTTCCCCTTTGAGAGGCTCGTTGGGCCGAAAACCCGGAAGGGCGACCCAGGCAAAAGTTAGAGCAAGAGAAAAATAAAAAAAATGCAAAAAATGAAATGCAAAGATACAAAAAAATGCAAAAAGAAAAGAAAAGAAAAAAAAACAAAAAGATGAAAAGAAAAGAAAAGACGAAGAAAAGAATTGAAAAGAAAAGAAAAACACAGCTCGCAAGGTCGAAAACCTGCAACAGGCGCCTTGGCAAAAGTTAGAGCATAAAAAGGAGAAGTTAAATACCCGAGTGTACCTTAACCCCGAACTACGTAAGGCTTGATTCCCATCTTTGGGATACGTAGGCAACTTCATTCTGTAGTCCAGCCCTAAAAACACTTCAATTCGACTGCGTCCATGCAATGGTTTTGGTCATCTCTGCCTTCTCTGTATCTGAGAGTCTGGTTGTGTTCATCACTCTGAGGACTGACTACAATGTGCTGCGGCGCCATCCAAACAAGGGGCAACTTTCCGTTGCCATTCAACGCGCCGCGGTGCCTTTCAAACAAGGGGCAACTTTCCGTTGCCATGCAGCCCTCTTCAAGCAAGGGGCAATTTTCCTCCGGATCTGAGGTTGTGCATCTCAAGAGTGGGTTCTATGCTCGTTGAGCAGCGGCCGTTTGCAAAAATAGCTTTTGAGAATTTTTACTAAGGCTGATTAATTCTCTCGAAAATTATCTCATTTTTCCAAAACTGGACCTTTTTCTTGGACTCGAAAAAGGAAAATTTTCAGTGCTCATAGCCTGACTTGCGTGATTTCAAATCAAAAATCGAACAAGCATGTTAATTTAACTCTCATTTTTGGTCAAATTTTGTTTAGAAAGCCAAAAACAAAAATGGTCAAAATGATGAACTAGGGGCACAGTTGAGTCAGGTGTTCTGTCTTTTCTCTATTATCACCATACTTGCCAGAAAAGGCACCATACTCGCCAAGAAGGGCACTCTACCTGCCAGAAAAGGGCACCACTGAAGCAAACCACAAATGGGCTGAAAGCTCTCTCACATCCTCCAAGCAACGAGGTATCAAGCCAAGTGCGAAGCACGAACTAGAATGGGCCAAGATATTCCACTCCATCATCTGGACAGATCTTATCACGTCCAAACTCCCCAGCAAAGCATCATCAATCGATATTAGCTGCAGATTTGCTACACACCCAGATGTAGCGCAACCCCTTTGTGGGAGGAATTCACTAGCTGTGAGCAGAAGAAGAAGAATCTAGCAGAATGCTAGGGGCGAGAACCCACAACTTGTTGTTTATCCATCAACCACCCAGGGGAGGGATGAAAAATGAGAGATTGAAGAATAGAGAGATGTGCGATGAGAAAAAAGTGAGAAAAGGGCTTTTTCAGAAAACTAGAGATTGAGTGTCAAGTGATGTGAGAATCACAAGTGAGAAAGGGTGGGAAACACTACCCAGTGAAACAGGCTCCCTGTGCACGTCTGAGTGTCGTGTCTTTTCGTTTGTCTCATTTCATCCCGAGCACGTCTCGTTGTTTTTAGGTCGTTTACCTTTTGTTTTTCTGTGTTGAGTTGTTTTGTCTATGGTCAGTTGTAGGCTCAATACCCGGTTGAGAATCCTTTTCTCATTTTCAAAAAAAATAAAAATCGTTTTGTGCTCCGAGTGCCGTGCTGTTCTCCACATTTGTGCAAAACAGAATTTGTTCTTTCAGAAAAACCGCAGGGTTCAACCCAGGTCATGTGAGAACAGTGAAATCAGGACCTATCTGAAGCTATGGGTTTCGGGCTGCAAAGCAAAAGCAAAAGAGGAAAATGTCGGGCATCTGAGTTTGTTCCAACTTCAGTAAGTTTCGGGACTATATTCCGTGTGTACCTTTTCAGGTCTTGCCAATGTTCCGAAGTATGAGTGTGCCTCTACCTCAAGCTCAAGATCAAGTCTACTTCAAGCCAGAATGGCGATCAGAAGTGTTCTCCCTGAGTACCATTCCCTGCCAGAGGCATCTTGGACGTGTTTGCGATGAGTTCCTAGGAGACCAACTGCGACGGTGGAAACTAGAGTTCGAATGGCCGTGGCCTAGAACGCAAAGGTTCGGGATTTCCGAGACTAGAGTCTGGTTTAAATACCCAGAGGCGTGTCCTCGGCTTGAAATCTGTATGGCAGCCCCATAGATTGAGATAGCATGTGTATGCGCCTCAGTTCTGGATACTGAACCAACCTAGTCTGTCACCCCGTTGGAGAATAGGGAAAGTTGTGAGTATGATCAGGAAAACAAGCGGCAGCCGTGGCTCCCACATGCAGATATTGTTACTTGTCAGCATTTTAGAACCTTTGTGCTGTGAGTTGAAGGTAAGTGTTCGAAGAGCACGAGGGGAGATCCCCGTCAGAGTAGAGCGGTTCACCGCCACTCGCCTCATGAGGTGCTTTCTAAAAGCGCCGCTTTGTCCATTTATTGCTTTCCGTTAGCATCATGCATTGTATTGCATTGTACCTATCAAGTTTCTCTCTCATTTCACTTAGTGTATCAATCACGCCATGCTCATTACTCGCATTGTCATGCACACTTCACCTGCACTTGTTAGTGCACCTCAAATCCATCGCGCTATCTTGCGCACCTCAAATCAATCGCGCTATCTTGCGCACCTCAAATCAATCGCGCTATCTTGCGCACCTCAAATCAATCGCGCTATCTTGCGCACCTCAAATCAATCGCGCTATCTTGCGCACCTCAAATCAATCGCGCTATCTTGCGCACCTCAAATCCATCGCGCTATCTTGCGCACCTCAAATCCATCGCGCTATCTTGCGCACCTCAAATCAATCGCGCTATCTTGCGCACCTCAAATCAATCGCGCTATCTTGCGTACCTCAAATCTTGCGCACCTCAAATCAATCGCCCTATCTTGCGCACCTCAAATCAATCGCGCTATCTTGCGCACCTCAAATCCATCGCGCTATCTTGCGCACCTCAAATCCATCGCGCTATCTTGCGCACCTCACCTGCACTCGTTAGTGCATTGCATCGCGCTATCTTGCGCACCTTATTTGTATCACATTGCGATGCATCCATTCGCCGACATTGCGTGTGTCGCACTTTCGGAATCATAGGAGTCACATGGAATATATGTTGTTAGCATATTGTTCTTGTTGAATTTCTCTATTTTGCAGGCACGATATTGTATGTACGGTTCATTTGAGGCTGGTGCGACCAGACGAATCGCGCAGGTATTGTATCTTCTCCGTGTGAGACGCAATGAGAATTACATGATTCTCTGCATTCCTAACTGCATGAAATGTAGTTGTTTGCTTTGCATTCTTGCTTAAAAATGTTGCATCTATTTGTCAATACCTGCTTCATTACAGCTTGCCGCACTTGCATGATCATCTGGCTTCTTGCATATCATTCGCATTTTGCCCCCTTGCCTGAGGGCACGCCTGCGGGCACATATCTTTGTTTATCTTGTATGATTGTCTAAGTCTTCGGCCTTGTCAAAAATGGGTCGTCTCTGGGCTTTGACATTCACTCCCGTCATTGTTATGACTTCCGAGTTCTGTCAAAGAGGGGCAACTGTAGACACCCCATTTTTGACCGACCTTAAGACTCAGACGTCACCGATTGAGCGCTCGGTGATGTTGCATACTGTGCTCGTTCAGAAGTCTCAGAGTTGCGGCCGCGCGCCCTGCCTCCGGGCTACCGAACCCTCTTTCGTGCCTTGTCTCGGTTTGCGAACCAGACTCGGTTTTCTCTGTTTTCTTTCCTGAGGGAAGGGAGTGGTCCTGTAGGCTATCTCCCGGTGGCCGTGAACCACATTTCGTGGCCGTAGGCCATTTTGCCCATTTCGGAGCCCGGTTCCCGGTTTTCGGGATCGTCAGGCCGTGTGCCTCGGCTCGGGACCGCCCAACCATCTCCGAGTTCTCCGGTTTTTGGTTTGCACCTCTTTTTTATAGTTCCGAGGAACACTGGGGCCCCTGATGCCCACTTCGCAGCCGAACACCACTTCCGGTGCCCGGCAGCCCATTTTCGGGACCCCGAACTGCGCGGTTTTGGTCCCGAGCATTCATTTCGCATCGATGTCTGTTCATTTTTGGCAGACACCTCTGTTTGGTCCTTCCAAGGGACACTGGGGTCTCAGAAACCCACTTCGCAGCCGAACACCACTTCCGGTGCCCGGCAGCCCATTTTCGGGATCCCGAACCACGCGGTTTTGGCCCCGAGCATTCATTTTGCATCGATGTCTGTTCATTTTTGGCAGACACCTCTGTTTGGTCCTTCCGAGGGACACTGGGGTCTCTGAAACCCACTTCGCAGCCGAACACCACTTCCGGTGCCCGGCAGCCCATTTTCGGGATCCCGAACCACGCGGTTTTGGCCCCGAGCATTCATTTTGCATCGATGTCTGTTCATTTTTGGCAGACACCTCTGTTTAGTCCTTCCGAGGGACACTGGGGTCTCAGAAACCCACTTCGCAGCCGAACACCACTTCCGGTGCCCGGCAGCCCATTTTCGGGACCCCAAACTGCGCGGTTTTGGTCCCGAGCTTTCATTTCGCATCCGTTTTCTCCGGTTTTTGGCGGAGACCTCTATTTTATCGTTCTGAGGAACACTGGGGTCTCAGAAACCCACTTCGCAGCCGAACACCACTTCCGGTGCCCGGACAGCCCATTTTCGGGACCCCGAACCGCGCGGTTTTGGTCCCCGAGCATTCATTTCGCATCCGTTTTCTTTGGTTTTTGGCAGAGACCTCTGTTTAGTCCTTCCGAGGGACACTGGGGTCTCTGATACCCACTTCGCAACCGAACACCACTTCCGGTGCCCGGCAGCCCATTTTCGGGACCCCGCGCGGTTTTGGTCCCCGAGCTTTCGTTTTGCATCGGTTTTTGTTCAATTTTTGCAGGTACCTCTGTTTCATCATTCCGAGGAACACTGCGGTCTCAGATGCCCACTTCGTGGCCGAACAAAATCTTTTTTTTCTTGTCCTCAAAATATCTAGATATTTTGCCCTCAAAATATCTAGATATTTGTGGAGAGATATTTTTCACCCTTTTGGCTATAAAACCAGCAGCTCCCAGCTGGTTTGGGGGTTACAAAAAATTTCTTGAAGAGCTCCTCTTCCAATTCCTTCATTTCCTTAGCCAAAATTCCAAGGATAACTCCAAGTCTTGGCCAATTCCTTCATCAACCCTTAGCTCCTTCATCCACAACACCATTCCAGCAGCAAAGGGATGATTTTCAGTGGTCAAGGATCAACAAATTCCAGCTAAGAAGTTGCAATAATCGGATCTTCAAGGGTAAGTTCCCAAATTCATCTTTTGTAGCATAATCTTGAGTCAAATTTTTACCTTATTTCCTTTTGTTTTTGGGGCTCCGACCCCTACTGGTTTTAGGCTTATTTTGAGCCCCTCTACAACTTTGTAGAAGGGCTCAACTTCATTTGGTGTCTCCATGATACACTTCCTTCAATATCCATCTTGTATGTCACCAATTTGCATGCTAGTTTTGGCCTATTTGCATTTGTTTTTGGGGCTCCGACCCCTAATGGTTTTGTGCTTATTTTGAGCCCCTCTACAACATTGTAGAAGGGCTCAACTTCATTTGGCCATTCTATATACCACCTCTCTTGGAAATTCACTTTAGGCCCTAATTCTTGCATGCTTTGTTAGGCTTACTTGGCTCCGGATTTCAGCCTTCATCAGGCTTAGAAATAGCCTTGTTTTTGTCTCCTTTTCATGTTATGTTGAGGGCCTTAAGCCATTTGGTGTATATTTTGGTACTTCCTTTGAAATCCATCAAATTTACCGTAAAATTGCATGTTTGTTTAGGCCATTCTAGCTTCTGTTTCTGGCCTTCATCAGGCTTAGAAAGTGTCTTGTTTTGGTCTTTTCTTCAAGTTTTATTAAGGGTCTTAAGCTATTTGGTCATTTCTTGTGGTACCTCTCTTTATAACCTCTTTTGGGCTCCATTTTGCATAGAATTTATAGCATGTTTATGTTCTGTTTTTGGGGCTTCCATCTTCTGAAAATGTGCTTATTTTTAGGCCCTCTTCAATTTTGTAGAAGCATGTTTGTTCATTTGGGGTTTGTATATATCACTTGTCTCAATACCCCTTATTTCCCCCATTTTTGCAAACTATTGTTGCCATACTTGTGATCATAATTTGGCCTTGTTCTGTACTGAAAAATGCATATTTTCGGGACTGTCCTTGCCACTGCTTTTGCTGTCATGAGTCAGATTTTGCATGTATAGTATGGCTATAGGCCATTTCGGGGGCCTAATTATCAGCATTTTCGGGATGATTGCATGCATTCGATTATCATTTCGTATCATTTTCGGGGCTGTCTTACCCTTCATTTGAGCTGCTGAGATTGCCTTTTCCATGCTTGCATATCATTTCCCATGTCATTTTCATGCCTTAATGCATTGCCTCGGTTTGCGTGCCCGTGGGCACGCACTTCGAGGCACTTCGTTTCATTCGACGGCATCCTATGTGAGTGTGAGCTGAGGCCTCTCCATGTTGGTGTAAGCCCATCGTGCATTTTCAGTATGCATTTGTATATTGCATTGCCTCGATTTGCGTGCCGTAGTGCACGCATTTCGAGGCAGCTCATTTTATCCGACGGCAGCCTATGTGAGTGTGGTTGAGGCCCTCTCATGTTGGCGTAAGCCCAATTTGCATTTTCATGCTTGTATGCCATTGCCTCGGTTTGCGTGCCTGTGTGCACGCATTTCGAGGCACTTATTTTTTATCTGACTGGCCTCCTATGTGAGTAGGCTGAGGCTCTCTCATGTTGGTGTAAGCCCATCGTTGCATTCCGTATGCCATTTCATCTCATTGTCATCATCGCCTCGGTTTGCGTGCCGTGTGTACGCATTTCGAGGCACTTCGGTTTTTTTCCGATTTTACATCGCACGTCATCGCCTCGGTTTGCGTGTCCGTGTGCACGCATTTCGAGGTACTTCAGTTTTATCCGATTTTGCATCGCATGTCATCGCCTCGGTTTGCGTGTCCGTGTGCACGCATTTCGAGGCACTTCGGTTTTATCCGATTTTGCATCGCACGTCATCGCCTCGGTTTGCGTGTCCGTGTGCACGCATTTCGAGGCACTTCGGTTTTATCCGATTTTGCATCGCACATCATCGCCTCGGTTTGCGTGCCCGTGTGCACGCATTTCGAGGCACTTCAGTTTTATCTGATCTCCATTTTAGCTTCGCCTCGGTTTGCGTGCCCGTGTGCACGCATTTCGAGGCACTCTGTTTTATCCGCTTGGCATTGCGTATGCCTTCGCCTCGGTTTGCGTGCCCGTGTGTACGCATTTCGAGGCACTCTGTTTTATCCGCTTGGCATTGCGTATGCCTCCGCCTCGGTTTGCGTGCCCGTGTGCACGCATTTCGAGACATTCTGTTTTATTCGGTTTGCATTGCGTATGCCTCCGCCTTGGTTTGCGTGCCCGCGTGCACGCATTTCGAGGCACTCTGTTTTATCCGATTTGTATTTCATCATTGCCTCGGTTTGCGTGCCAGTGGGCACGCATTTCGAGGCACCTCATTCTTATCATTCCGGCATCCTATGTGAGTGTGGCTGAGGCCCCCTTCATGTTGGTATAAGTCCATCATTACATTTCGCATGTCATTCCGCATCGCCTCGGTTTGCGTGCCCGTGTGCACGCTTTTCGAGGCGTCTTATTTTTATCTCATTTTCATAGCATTGAGCATGCTAGGTTGTATATTAGTTGCATTTCATGCATATCATGCATATCGCACGGGAAACGAGGTACATTCCGTACTCCGAGTGACGGAGTGTGTCTCAATTCCCCAGTTACCGACACTCCGGATTACCCATGATGGAGTTAGGTTTTTGTTGTAGCATTCATCTGCATTCATCCTATATTGAGTTGTGCAATCCGATTCCTCGGCCATCATGCATTGATATGCGTGATTGGTGGCACGAGGATCGAGGCATGCATATATTTGTGAAAATACATTGCTATGCCCTTTTCCTGCTCTCTGTTGCAGCAAAATCAAGGATCAGCAACTTTTCGAAATCCGGCACGCATTTCGAGACACAGTGCAAACAGAGGCTAATTGGGGCATCCCAGTGGATTTCCGCGCCAGGCAGCCCAACAGGCGGCATCTATCAGAAGCAAGGCAGTCCCTGGCTTGCACGCCAGTTTTACCGCTTTTATTAATTAATTTGTCAATTTCTTAGAAATCTGTATATTCTTTTATTCGGACTGTATTATTATTTATTCGGACCCTCTGCGCGAGGGCAATCTTGTAATAAGGGTGTGTGAGTGTGATGTATGTCTTCCAACCCCACGTCTTTCTCCCTTTTATTTATCCGCTTTGGATGGTTAGATATAGGGCATATTTCATTTAGCATACAGTATGATAGCATGTTTGCATTCATTCATCTGTTTTGCATGCACCGGGCTCGGCGCATCATACAAACTGCATCTGTATTTTCAATTCCAAGTTGAATACATGTTAGTTGTAGCATCATCATATGCCATCTTTAGAATAGCCGAGCCTGCTACAGTTGCATTTTTGCATGTGTTGCATTAGGCAATTCTGTATACTTAGGATCATGCATGATTTCTAATCAGCTTCTGTTTTGGCTTGGAGTACTCGGTAAGTTTTATGCTTTAGCATCCTTGCATGCGTGTGAGTGTTGCCATGAAAAGCATGCTTACCATGAGGCTATGTGCTTATGTGATATAACTGCCTTGAATGCCTGTGGGTGGAGGTTGAGTTATCTGAATTGGAGCAATTCATCAATTGTTTGTTAAGCCCACTAGATTGTGGCAAAATCTGTATTTTAAGCCTACCTGCGGGTAACAAACCATCTTTCACAAACAAACATGAGATGTTTAGTTCCAAATCAGACGGCCCAGTCTATACTTGTTTGCTGCGCGCATCACATAGTAACCTAGGCTAATAACCGGAATAAGAACATACAAAGTTTTCAAAAACAGATATCATGATTAGTAGAGGCCGGTCTTTGACCGGGCGAGAGGGGGTGCTCACGATGTGACCTTCCCTAATCGTACCCAAGTTCCCGAGCCAACTTTGGTGATGACGGACACGTGGCCTTTTGGCACCGAGTCAGGGTTTCCTAAATTTCCCATTTAAAATATTTAGGTGGCGACTCTGTTATCTGGCAAAGCAGTCCATGTTTGGCACTTCTTTCAAAAAATCTGTTTTTCTTCAAAACGATTTGCCGGATTTGGACTCTTTGGTTCGAGATTTGGAACCGCAACAAAATCGAGTCCGAACTGTAGTGAGGCCCCCTCGCGGGCGTTGTTACACTAAGTCATGTTTTAAGCTTAGCATTTGAGATTGAAGTCAAATTCTTGCATGCATGTTAATATTGTTGGGTTTTGAGTTAAGTTCATGGCAATTTGTTACATGCATGTTCATGGTATTGTTATAGTCCATGTTTTCAACTTGCTTTTCAAAGAATTGAGCTCATTTGAGCATGATTTGAAGCTTAAAATTGTTTTGAATGCATGCATGTCATGTTTGAGCATTGTTCTTGAAAATGGTTTGAAATTGGGTTTAATTGAAACACCCTTGGGCCTTGATTTCTTAAATTGAGCTTTAAAACTTGTTATTCTATGTGTTTGAAAGAGTTTTCCAGAAAATGGGCCTAAGAGGATCGAATTTGGAACATTGAAACTTGGTTTGAAACTCAGAGGTCGAATCTGGATTTTGCAGAATTTGGACATCCGCTCGAGCGGGGGAAGTGCCGCTCGAGCGGGGAATTCATGCTCCCAGCATCTTCTTCGAATTGTTTTACAGTCCGCTCGAGCGGGGCTTTTAACGCTCGAGCGGGGAAATCGCGCATCCAGCATTTTTGCACCTTTCATCAGCCCGCTCGAGCGGCGGAACGTACGCTCGAGCGTGGGCCTTTGTGTGCTTGTCCGCTTGAGCGGGGAAACCTGCGCTCGAGCGGAGGCCCTGTTTTCTGAAAATTCTGAAATTGTATACTGTGCACATTTTTGCATCCTCATCCAATCCTAGGCATTCTTAGGCCTAGTTTAAGGCATCTTAATGAGGATTTAGACATAGAACCACACCGAGGAATTTAGGGATTTAATTATATCCTTCCGACTGTGAACTTAGTGTGTGTTCTATTTGTTAACTGTTTAGGGTTGGCTCTCGGGGACGCGCTCTAGCTGCTTTAGCCCAATCTCTGTGAGTAGCAGATTGTGTAAAGATATGTTCAAATGGTTATATTTTGAATACTGAACTGAACTGTTTATTGAACTGATATTGTTTATTGAATGAATGTATGTCCTGTATTTCGAACTGTATTGTGGCATCCTTAGCACCCACTGTTATTGACTGTTACAGAGCTCTGTCGGTTTCCTTGTGAAACCATACTGTTTATCGATCGATGGCCATCATTACTGTTGGGTCTGTCAAGGCCCGGTCCTTTCTGGACCTACTGTTTATAGGCTAATGGATGTACCACATATGACTGATTGATTGAAATACTGATTGACTGAAATACTGAAAGATTGAAATACTGTATAATGAATTGATTTCATTACTGTAAGGGACATTCATTCATAACCTCTTTACACGTTATGTTATTCACTGGGCTTTAGCTCACTATTTATATATATATGTAGGTTCTCAGCAACCAGACCGGAGCTAGGAGCGTGGGATTGGTCCCCAGTTTTGTCAAGCCAGCCTATGCGCCTCACTGCGAGGTTTCGAGTTGCCATGTTATGGCTTGGGGTGTTTTTGTGTCCCCTATCGGTCTCCTTACTGTTTTGTACCGTTGTATATACCGTTTACTGTTTTACTGTACTGTCATCTAGGGATTTGATCCCCGTACTGACTGCTTGTAAATGATTGTATAGACTGTATATGGATTGTACTGTTTTGAACTGTCTGAATGCATAAAAATGTTTTTGACATACAGATTTTCACAGCTCAATGGACACTAGTTATTTACTGTTTTGGCTTCCGCCAGGCCCTGTACTCTGTTTGATTGTATTACTGTTCTGTAGGCCTTTGGTAATCTCGGATTACTGGCCAGTTACGGTGCTAAACCCATAGGGCCGGGTTTGGGTCGTGACAGCAATCGGGTTAAAGCCCGCGGACTTCGTGCCGACTACTCAAGTGATCAGAGCCTATGATAACACCAGCAGGGAGGTGATGGGGATTGTCAAAATTCGGACCCAGGTTGGTCCGGGACAACACAACATTGAATTCCATGTCTTGGACGTCCCCGCAACCTTTAATCTACTCTTGGGGCGGCCGTGGTTGCACCAAGCGAAGGCAGTCTCTTCCACTTTGCATCAGATGGTGAAATACCACTATGGAAAGGGAGTAGCCATTGTTTTCGGGAATTCATCAGTCCATCCACCTCCGGAGGTATCTACACCAGTCTTAGAAATTGAGCACGGCATGAAAGATGAGTTTGTGTCAGGGTTTACTTTAGCTGAGGCTCGAGTTGTGCAGAACATCATGGCTGTTAATGAGGGAGTATACGTCAGTGCTCAATCTGTATACCTCATGAACAAGCTACAACACATCCCCGGGATGGGATTGGGAAGGAGCGGCTGGAAGGGCGTCTCAGCATTGGCCGAAGTGCCACACAACCCCCATACCTTTGGATTGGGTTATCAGCCCACCAAAGAAGATTGGATAAGAAAGGGAAAGGAAGTGGCTGGGAGAGCCAGAGCAAAGAAGGCGGGGAAGCCTTTTGACTTAATGCACCGGCCCATTCAGGGTACCCTAAACGGACGCTTCATCTGGGAGGGGAAGGACTTTCCGTTTTGTGGCTTCCCAGAGCCGTGGCTAAACGCGGAGAGGAAGCGCGTGCCAGGCTTCGAGATTTTCTTTGACCTACAATTATCTAGGGATGACGTTGCCGAAGAGCAGACAGACCCATCAGCTGAGGTTGAGCAGTGTAAGGCAGTGGACTCCGAGGACGCTAAAATTGAAATGGGAGTAGCATTGGCTTGTCTACTTTCAGATCCTCCGATTGACCATAAGTGCTTGGGGGATAACTTCTCGGTTTCCTTGATTGGGAATGAAACAGCTGTAGGCCTACCAACAACTATTTTGGATGCATCTATCGCACCCTCTCTCACTTGGCAATATGAAGAGGGATTTTTGTCCAGCAGCACCAGGTCAAGTAGTGAGCCAGAATCTGATTCCACCGAGTCTTGTGAGTTGGAATCAGGTTCCAGCTCGACTGAGTCTGAGTCTGGTAATCCTGGGGATGATAACTAGAATGCCACAGTCTTGTCCAGGTCGTCTTTTTCTTTCTCTTTCGAGTCTGTTGTAACCGAGGAATCGGATGATTTGGATGTGCTTAATGAGAATCAAGTAACTGTGGTTTCTGAGTACTTTTCTATGCCCTTGATTTGTTACATTAATTCAGACTTTCAAAATTTTGATGAAAACGACGAGGAAGAAATTCATCCGGTTTTGCAACACTTAATTGAACAAGAACAGGAGAGATTTGTTAAACCCCTAATGGATGAAATCACTACCGTGAATATTGGTACTGAGGAGGACCCACGGCTGGTCCAGATCAGGTCCACGTTGTCTTCGGAGGAACGCGAGTGCTTAGTTGCTTTATTAAAAGATTTCAAAGATGTTTTCGCGTGGTCCTAGGAAGACATGCCTGGGATCGATCCTGAGATTGTACAGCACCGGATCCCCCTTGACCCCGAGGCCCGACCTGTCAAACAGAAACTCAGGAGGATCCGCCCGGATTGGGCTCTAAAGATTAAGGAAGAGGTCACCAAGCAAATCGACGTAGGCTTCCTGCTGGTATCCGAATACCCAACTTGGTTAGCCAACATTGTTCCGGTGTCGAATAAGGATGGCAGAATCCGAGTATGCGTAGATTTTAGGGATTTGAACAGAGCCAGTCCGAAGGACGACTTTCCTTTGCCGTATATCGATGAGTTAGTGGACTTCACAGTAGGGCATGCTTTGCTCTCATTCATGGATGGCTTCTCAGGATACAATCAGATAGTAATGGCACCTGAAGACCGGGAAAAGACTGCATTCACCACCCCGTGGGGGACCTACTGCTACAGAGTAATGCCGTTTGGGTTGAAGAATGCTGGAGCTACTTATCAACGGGCCGCGACCACAATATTGCATGACATGATCCATAAAGAGGTTGAGGTGTATGTGGACGACATGATTGTTAAGTCCAAAGAAAGAGAGGGCCACTACACCGCCTTACAAAAGTTCTTTCAAAGGATCAGAGAATTCCGATTGCGACTGAATCCTAAAAAATGTACGTTCGGTGTTACAGCGGGAAAAATGCTGGTGTTTCTAATTACACAAAGAGGTATCGAAGTCGATCCTTTCAAAATCAAGGCCATCCTAGAAATGCCCCCACCAATGATTGAAAAGGAGGTGCGAGGCTTTCTAGGTAAAGTGCAATTCATAAGACGGTTTATCTCAAAATTAACCTTGTCTTGTGAACCACTTTTTGGTCTCCTGAAGAAAGGAAAGAAATTCCAATAGGACGGCTGATGCCAAGCTGCTTTTGAACAGATCAAGGAATATTTACAGAATTCGCCCGTGTTGTCGCCACTAAAGCCGGGGAAACCGTTGATATTGTACCTTTCAGTGACTGAGACTACAATGGGCTATATGCTCGCGCAAGAATCAGAGGACAAAGTGGAAAGAGCCATCTACTATCTGAGCAAGAAGATGCTGGAGTATGAGACTCGCTACACACCATTGGAGAAGGCTTGCTTAGCTTTGGTATGGGCTACCAGGAAGTTTCGGCACTACTTGTTAGCTCACTCCGTAATGTTGGTTTCACAACTCGATCCAATCAAATATCTTTTTGAGAAACCAGCACTTATGGGTAGGCTAGTTCGTTGGTTGCTGTTGCTCTCCGAATTCAATCTGAAGTATGTAACACGCAAGTCAGTCAAGGGAAGAGCAGTAGCGGAATTCTTAGCCGATCATCCAGTGGAAGGGGGTGAAGCAGTCGAGTACTTATTCCCAGATGAGGCCGTTTTGCATATCGACGACGAATTTTGGACGATGTACTTTGACGGAGCGTCAAACCAGTACGGGTATGGGATAGGAGTGTTGCTGATAGCACCTGACAAGTCCCATATCCCTCTAGCCTTCAAACTCCGGTTTAAAGTCTCGAACAACGAAGCAGAATATGAGGCATGCATTGCCGGTCTAGAAACAGCCCTAGAACTAGGGGCAAGACGATTGGACGTCATCGGGGACTCGAACCTTGTTGTGTCTCAAGCAAAAGGAGACTGGAAAGTCAAAGAAGAAAAAATGATGATGTATCACTAGACCTTGGACTTGTTAATTCCTCGGTTTGAGAAGCTAAACTTTGCTCATTTACTGAGAGAGAACAACAAGTTTGCAGATTCTTTAGCAACTCTATCTTCCATGATAGACATCCCGTTCAGAGTCCGGATGTGTCCAGTCATCATTGACCAAAAATTTGCGCCAGCCTATGAGTCGATTGCTGCTATAGATGAGGTTCAGGACGAAAACCCTTAGTATCACGACATTTGGAATTTCTTGGAGAAGGAAGCATACCCGCCAGGGGTAAATGCCAAGGATAAAAGAGCAATCAGAAGAATGGCCGTTCAGTTCATCATCTGTGGGGGTAAGCTGTATAAGAGAGGTCATCTGGGAATGCATAAGCTGTGTGTCGATGCCGAAGAATCAAAGCGTCTAATGGAAGCCATCCATGGAGGGGAATGTGGTGCGCATATGAACGGAGTAATGCTAGCACGGAAGATCCTCAGACAGGGTTACTACTGGTCCACTATGGAGGAGGACTGCATCAGTTTTGTTCGGCGATAATGTCAAATTCATGCAAATTGCATGAACATTCCGCTGTCGAAGCTGTACAATATGACTTCGCCATGGCCATTTTCAGTTTGGGGAATTGATGTGATCGGGGCTGTCACTCCGAAGGGGTCAAATGGGCATGAGTTCATACTGGTCGCGATAGATTACTTCACGAAGTGGGTCGAGGCCCAATCCTATGCGGTGTTGAAGGCTTCACATGTCGCGAAGTTTATCAGAAACAACATCATCTGTCGCTACGGGGTCCCAAACGAGATAATTTCAGATAACGGTTCCCACTTCAAGAAAGAAGTGATTGACTTGTTAGAAAAATACAACGTGGCTTTTCATAAGTCATCTACCTATCGGCCGCAAACCAACGGAGCGGTTGAGGCCGCCAACAAGAACATCAAACACATACTGCAGAAGATGGTGAAAACCTACCGGGATTGGCCAGATAAGCTGCCGTTTGCTCTGTGGGGCTACCGGACTTCAATCAGAACTTCTGCTGGGGCGACTTCGTATTCATTGGTTTATGGGATGGAGGCCGTTCTACCTATCAAAATTGAAGTCCCGTCTTTGCGAGTATTGGCTGAGTGTCAAATAGCCGAAGTAGATTGGCAGCAGAGCAGGTTTGAGGAACTCATGCTCTTTAATGAGAGAAGACTGAAAGCACTGTACCATGTTCAAGGTTATCAACGCAGAATTGCCCGGGCTTTCAACAAGAAAGTTAAGTCGAGGAATCTAAAGGAAGGAGATTTGGTGCTCAAGGACAACCGAGCTCTCATCCACGACCTAAGGGGCAAGGTCAGACCCAATTGGATTGGTCCCTACATCATTAAGTCTATCTGGTCAGGTGAAGCTGTGGTTCTGATGGACCTAGATGGCTTAGAGTTCTCACAACCGATCAATATGGACAAGTTGAAGAAATATTACCCTTGAGAGGCTCGCTAGGCCGAAAATCCGAAAGGGCGACCTAGGCAAAAGTTAGAGCACAAAAAATTTTGAAATGATAAAAACTGAGCTCGCAAGGTTGAAAACCCGTAAAGGGCGGCCTTGGCAAAAGTTAGAGCGTAAAAGGAGAGTGAAAACACCCGAGTGAACCCGAGCCTGAACTACGTAAGGCTTGATTTCCATCTTTGGGATACGTAGGCAACTTCATCCTGAAGTTCAGCCATAAACTTTTCCCTGATCAACTTTGTCCATTTTGATCATCTCGGTCATCTTTTTCTATCAGCATTCATCGTAATCTCCGGTGCAGTGCTTTTCAGACTAGGGGCAACTTTCCGTTGCTGTGCAGTGCTGCGGTATTATTCAGACTAGGGGCAACTTTCCAGTTGCTAGGATCCGGGATGTGCATCTCAGTGACAGATCTCAAACGTGTCCAGTTTTGATCTATATCGAAAATGGTTTTGAAAAGTTTTAATAAAAGTTGACTTTGTTCAAACCAATCTTTTTATAACTAAGACCATTTTTGGACCAAAGCGGAAAATTTTCAGTACCCACAACCTTCAATTTCATTGATTTCAAAACAGAGTTCTCCTACTCTTGCAAACAAATTGAAGTTGCTTTTATTACATTCATAAAGAAAACTTGAAAGTACTGGTAAAGCAATAAATCCGGGGCATAGATAAGTCAGGTGCCCCTGCGCCTCCTCCCAGAGCTAGTCAAAGCCTCTGGTGCCAAGCTGGGCCCAATCTGTGCCTCTTCATTGAGCCAATCCAAGCACTCATCAGACAAAGTGCAACTGAAAGTGGGAGCGGGGGCTAGGAGCTCTCTAGTCCTCCATACGGTGACATATCGGGCAAGCTGTGTGCCTTGAACCGGGAATGTGGCAGGATACTCTATTCCCTCTGGCGGGCAAGTCTGATCATGACCGAACTGACGTTGGAATCGGAACGGAAAGTAGAACACACAGTGGGTCAGACCAATCAACTAGATCCCGGTCTGCCGGGACATGCTATAGCTCATTGCCGGAAGGTTGAGCCAAGGACAGCGCCAAGCAATGCGATCTGCAGACAGATTGCACATCCAGTCAAACCACCACTCCTCATCAGGGGCATCGACTAGGCATTGTCGAAAGAAGTAGCCGCAAGCTGAGTAGGTTGGGCAAGAGTCCACAACCTACTGTTTATCCATCAACCATGTCTGAGGAGGGATGAAAAATGAGAGAATAAAGAATGGAGAGATGTACGATGAGAGAAAAATGAGAAAAGGGTTTTGTGAGAAAAACCGAGCCTGAGGGTCGAGTGATGTGAGCAATACATATGTGAGATTGGGTGGGAAACATTACCTACAGCAGTAGTGGGCTCCCCGCGAATCTGGTTGTCTTCCGGTGATAGAAAGCATCTAAGCCCATCAGTGTCTCGACCAGTGTCATGGCAATGCAGCTCTTTCCTTCTCTCAAGCCTTGAGCGACTTCAATTAGACGAATGCTAGATCCACTAAAGCCTGGAGCAAGCAAAAAGTGAGATAGCATGCACAAGCAAAGTGCGTGTTACCGAAAACCTTGCCAATGATGGTTGCCGCAGTCACCGGCATCAGAAAAGCGATGAAGCAAGCCGAGGATGTCCAGTTCCCCATTGCAGATCAGAGACCGAGCGTCATGCATGGTGAGCCCGCCCATCCGCCCTAAAGCTTGGGCGTAGCCGAAGCGAAACTGAGGCAAAATTTCTTCATGGCGTTCAGATTCCATCAAAACTTGAAAATCTTCGAAAGTTGGACATACTTCTTGCCCGCCGAAGCTAAAGACATGTGTTACCGGGTTCCAAAACCTCGCCGCGGCATGAAGGAAGAGAAGGTGTAGCGGAGTGCGGCTCAGCGTGAATAGTGCATTCAAGCCAAAACCCCAGAAGTTCAACTTTTTCGAGCCATCTAGAGAAGCGATCCAAGCTGTGAGATTTTCAATGAGAAATGCCTCCATTTTGGTGCAAAACTGAGATGAAATGAATCAACTATGAGGCTGGGACTTTTAAAGAGGATAAGGCACTGTTCGGGGGACACGTGTCAAAAATTTGGTGGTTGCTGAGCTAGGTGGCCGGCCGGCCACCTTTTCTGGTAGGCCGGCCACCCCTCTTCCCTCAAATGCAAAAAGCTGGCCGGCTAGCTCCCAATGGTGGCCGGCCATGCTGCAAAATGTGTCTCTGGTCCTGTTTTACCCTCTAGAAGGAAGTTCCCAGCATTTGCATGCATCGGGAGTGTCGAAGGCCTCCACTTCCCTCAGTTTTGGATGCGTTCCATCACCCAGATCGTCCGAAATGCACTTTGTTCATAGAGTTGTTGTTAAGACTTGCTTATCGAGTTGTTGCTTTACTTATCGAGTTGTTGTTTTGCTTATCGAGTTGTTACTTTGTTTGTCGAGCTATTTTGATTATCAAGTCTTGTTTGTCATAGTTGTCGAACTTTGTGTTTTGAGTCGTTACTCTTTATTTAAAACAATTTTGTTGTGTTTTGCTTATCGAGTTGTAAACTTGTTAAGGTTTCGTTATTTCTTAGTAAGTCAAGTTGTTTAGTTTGTTACGTCGGTTCACTACCTGACTTGGCAAATACACCATGCACATTTCCATTCAATTTCATTTTTGGTGCAAAATGATGCGATGCGATGCTAAGAACATAAGATACAACACTTTTTCAAAAGCTGTTTCATTCCATCATGCCACAACATTTTACAACAAGGGTGCAAGTTTTACAAAAAAAAAAAAAAATTGCCTAATAAATGTGCAATGTTCTACAACTACTAGTAAAAAGGTAAATAAAGCAGGGAACAGTTGCATCAATGCTCTCAAGAGCAAGAATGAGAGGCCCTCTTCGTCCTCTTCTGCGAAACACACTCTGCAACATCATCACCATCATCTGAGTCGGAGCTGCCATCCTCGGAACCCTCCTCAGCCTCATCTCCACTACCGGAACCGGGATCGGAGCCAACTTCTCTGTCAGCGGATGTCTCTGACTGGGGATCTGCAGCCTCCTCCTCCTCCTCCTCCTCTTCCTCCTCCTCGCTGGGCTCCTCCTCTATGATGTGCGCCTTGCGTCCGCCTCGTCCGCGAGACGACTCTCCTCTCCTAGCTCCTCGAGAAGGCCTAGATGGCCCAGCTCCTCGGGAAGGCCCAGGTGGCCCGGCCTGTGGCCCGATATATATCGACAGCATTTGAAAAGGAAGAGTGTAATTTGGACGCATCAGCTCAAATATGTATATTGGATGCAGATGCAAGAAAGCTACATAAAGTGGGTACATGCAGGTACAGTACGTAAGTACGGTGCGTGTCAGACGTGCTCTACACAGGCAGCCTATCAATGCAGTAAAATGTTCAAGATCAGCATGTCATCAGAAGTATGATAAATGCAAGAAAACTAAAGGATACCTGGACACCCATGAGGGACAACTGTGCCTCTCTCCGTAGGACCATGCCCTCAAGTGAGGCTACCATCCTGAGCACCTCATCCACATACTCGACAGGAGGCTGTATGTGCAAAGGCAAGAGTATCAGTAAAGGAATGAATGTCCAAGTATCTGAGTAATGAATCAAAGCTGTAAAGCATACCGGTGGTGAGTCGGGGTCTCTGACATATCCGTGATCAGGCATCGGAGGCTCTATCGGGATCGGGTAGGAAGTCCCATATCTCCATCCTGTCAGCTCAGTCGGCATATCTGGCCATCCAGGATGATGATGAGTTGGAGGAATCGGGGGAACCAGTCCACCCCCACCTCTAGATGTGCCAGCCCTGCTGGTGGAAGGGACATCTGCAGTCCGAGCCCTGCTCGATGAGGGCATACCAGTATACCTCCTCGTCGGGGTACGGACTCCCGTCAGCGGAGGCATCAACTAGGTGTGGCGGTAGGTCGCATACTCCCCCTGCTCTAGATGTAGGAAGGCATCGGTACCCTGCATAGCATCAACGACCTCCTAGGGAGAGAGCCTATCAGCGGTCCGCATATCGTTTGGAGGTGCTGAAGGAATGTCTTGCTCAGGGTAGCCCTATACCTGACGCAAGAAGCGATCTCCCAAAAACCAGGCCCTCCCAACTAGCCCCTCGAACAAGATCCTATACCGAGAGGCCCCCCACGTTTCGGCAAACTGGAATCGGAGATCTCTACCCAAAGGCGCCCAAGGCTGCCAGGTGATCTGTGGATAACCAATGCATAAACTGATTAGAAATTGTGAATGTGTAAGATAAATCAAAGATTGGAAACATGAAGAACTGAGAGTTCTAAAATACCTCTGACGTCCGCACTGTGTCGAAGTACTGTCGCAGGTAAAGAAAAGACTCCCGAGGTCTCGGCCGGTACCGACCCTCGAATACAAGTGAATACGAGGTCGTGAGGGGCACCTCCACCTCAAGCTCTGGGGCTAGTGTCGGGAAGTATGCGTAGACCCATAACTGTGAGAAATAGAGCAATAGCCATCAGAATACAGAATGTTGAGTGCAGAATGTAAGTACAAAGCACTGAAAGCAAAGTACAAGGTACATAGTGTAAAGTGCGCCGTGTGTGCAATGTACAAATAATGAGAAGCAGAAATGTAAATCAAGAGGGCAGAAAGTACCTCCCAGGCCCTCCAATAGCCGCCAACCATGTTCCCCCGTCCACGGGAGGTCGCGCTCATATAGCAATAGAGGGTAGCCAAGCTGGCGCCGCCCCAATCATACCGGCTAACCTGTGATAGCTCCACTAGAGCGCTCAGCAGATAAAGCCCGATAGTGTTCCCCCTATCGGCAAACAGAGTGGTGCCGAAGAGGAACATCAGGAATCCGCGAGTATACTGTGCCACCTCCTCAGGAGTCTCAGGCTCCATCTCCACCCTCTTGAAATGGGAAAAGAACCAGGTGTATCGGACTCTGCCTGAAGATCTGTCAACTGGCGGGCGAGGCCCCAATAAATATATCCAAGCGGCCTACCACTGGCCTATGTCCTCATCATATGGAATGGCCCAGCCTCCCACATCAAGGCCCGTCAGTACGGCGAAGTCAAATGGGGTCATGGTCATGTCCTCAGTGGTAGAGAAATGGAAAGAGTTGGTGGTGTCCTACCATCTCTCTACCAAAGCACCCATCAGTGTCCTACTGGCAGGACAGCGGGAGATCTCGGTGCAAAAGGGCCCAAACCCTGCCACGTCCACCAAATCTTGGACAGCCTTCGGGAGCTCCGTGTACCACTCTCTCGCCGAGATAGAGCCATATCCTCGCGCACTACGAGAAATCACCTACATCCAGGATGAACACACGTATTCAGTTTCAGAATGAAATGTATAAACTGCGTGCGAATGAAATGAATAAGCTGCGTGCAAATGAAATGTATGAGCTGTGTGCAAAATTGAATCAGATACAGAATCTAGGCTGCGTATTCAGAAAATTCAAAGTTCGGGCTGTGTGTTCGACATCAAGTGTTTGGGCTACGTTTTCAACTCTTAATCAGTGTGGGCTGTGTGTTCATCTCAAAGTTCGAGCTGTGTGTTAACGTCAAGCATTTGAGCTGTGTGTTCAGATTTCAGAATCAGTGGGCTGTGTGTTCATCTCAAAGTTTGGGCTGCGTGTTCAACTCTCAATCAGTGTGTGCTGTGTGTTCACAATCAGAAAAATGGGCTATGTGTTCATCATCAAAGTTTGAGCTGTATGTTCAACATCAGGTATTTGAGCTGTGTGTTCAGATTTCAGAATCAGTGGGCTGTGTGTTCATCTGAAAGTTTGGGTTGTGTGTTCAACTCTCAATCAGTGTGTGCTGTGTGTTCACCTCAACAACGAGCTGTGTGTTCGACATCAAAATATGGGCTGTGTGTTCATCTCAGAATTCAAGTGTTTGGGCTGCGTGATCAACTCTCAATCAGTGTGTGTTGTGTGTTCACCTCAACAACGAGTTGTGTGTTCAACATCAAAGTATGGGCTGTGTGTTCATCTCAAAGTTCAGGCTTCGTGTTCAACTCTCAATCAGTGTGTGCTGCGTGTTCACCTTCAGTTTGGGCTGTGTGTTCATCTCAAAGTATTGGGCAGTGTGTTCAATTCTCAACAAGTGTGTGTTGTGTGTTCACAAGCAATATACGGGCTGCGTGTTCAGAAAGTCAGAATGTTTGAACTATGTGTTCAAGACGCAAACGGAATACGGTGTTATGGACTAAACATTCAAAAGAAGCTGTGTGCTTGAGTGGGCAGATAAACATAACGGAGGCACGAAATACATGGAAAGTGCAGAATACGTTGCAGAAAATGTAAAAGTGAAGTAAATACCTCTCGTGCCACATGAGAGAGGTGGGACTCCGGCTCTCGCAAAAGCAGATCCCTAGGCGCTCGGTCATCGAAATCAGTAAAATGGTAGAAAACCGCCTGCGGGAGGATGTGCTCCTGAGGATGATACCTCTCGGGTTCAAACAGCCGGACTCTCAGGGGTAAAACCATAATATCGGGATCATTCCCGACACCTGGAGAACCACCACCATGAGGGAAATGACCATCCATCTCGAAAAATCTACAAAAAGGAGCAAAAATGAGCGAAATGAGCCAAAATTGAAAAAACTCAACAAAGTTAACTCTCGGGATATGAAAAAGTCAACAAAAGTCAACCCCCGAGAAAATCTTCCAAATGTTGAGACAAACTTACCTCAAGTGGTGAAAATGAGAAAAGAAGCACCGAAATCAAAATTTAATCGGTTCAAAGTAACGAAAATTGAAAGATTTCACGAAAACAACTTGCGTGGGGCGTTGGAAAACGCGTATGGAGCGTAGATCTGAGAGGGAAAATGCTCTAGGAAGGTAGAGAGGCTGATTTCGGAGTTGAAGTTATGAGGAAAAGGTGTTTGGCCGAGTGTTTTTAAAGAAAAGAGAGTAAAAGGACCAAACTGCCCCGGATTTGGGCTAGGTGGCCGGCCGGCCACCTTTTCTGGTAGGCCAGCCATCCCACTCCCTCACCCCTGGCCGGCAGCCTCCTCCTTGGACCAAACATGGCCGGTGGTGTTCCCAAGGTGATCTCCAAGCTCTCTGCAAATTTTGGTGATGATTGGAGTCCCCAGCACCCGAAAAAGTACAAGGAAAGTGCACTTTTTGTTGCGAAATCCTTCCGCAGGAACTTCAACTCCAACTTTCGATGCGTGTCTCATCGTTACTTGTCAAAAGCAAGGTGTATCCTTTTTGAATATGTTGTGACCCTTCCGGGAAGTAAATCGGGGGTCGTGATTGAGCCACCTTTGTCGAAACTTGCATTGCTCCGCTCGTTGTTTCGTTTCAAAATGTGCACTCAAGTTTACACTTGTTCTACATTGTTGTGCACATCACCTGCATTCTCATGCACACCACTTGCCCTGTTATGCACGTCTCCTTGATATTGTCATGCCTCCATGCTTAAACTCGCGTTGTTACGCGCGTTGCTTCTCGCATTGCGATGCACTCACCCATCAACACCGCGTTTGTCTGCACTCGATATCACACTGAACATATGTTGCTAACTATATTGTGCTTGTTGAGTTTCTTCCTTTTTCAGTCACGATATTGTATGTACGGCTCATTTGAGGCTGGTGTAACCAGACGAGCTACACAGGTATTGTATCCCCTCCGTGTGAGACGTGGCGAGGATTCAATGATTCTCTGCATTCTTCAATTGCATGAAATGTAGTATTGCTTAGCATTCTTGCTTAAAACTGTTGCATCTATTGTGAATATTTGCTTCGTTACAGCTTGCTGTTTCGCATGATCATTGAGTTACATCCGGCTTTGTGCATATCGCTTTGCATTTTGCCCCCTGCCTGCGGGCATGCCTGCGGGCACATCTCCTTGATTAGCTAGTATGTTTGTCTAAGTCTTTGGCCTTGTCAAAAATGGGTCGTCTCTGGGCTTTGACATTCACTCCTGTCACTTATGACTTTCGAGTTCTATCAAAGAGGGGCAACTGTAGACTCCCCATTTTTGACCGACCTTAAGACTCAGACGTCATCGATTGAGCACTTGGTGATGTTGCATATTGTGCTCGTTCTGAAGTTGCAGAGTCTCGGCTGCGAGCCTCACCTCCGGACTTCCGGACTCTTTTGTGCCTTGCCTCAGTTTGCGAACCAGGCCCCGTTTTCTCCGTTTTCTCTTCCCGAAGGGAGGGAGAGGTCTCGTAGACCATCTCTCAGTGGCCGTAGGCTACGTTTCGTGGTCGTAGGCCATTTTTCCCGTTTGGAGCCCGGTTCTCGGTTTTCAGAGCCATCAGCCGTGTGCCTCGGTTCGGGACCACTTAACCACCTCCGTTTGCTCCGGTTTTTGGCATACATCTTTTTTACTCCCTTTTGAGGGACACTGTGGCTCGAGAGACCAACTTCGTGGTCAAACGCCACCTCCGGTGCTTAACAGTCAGTTTTCGGGGCCTCGGGCTGCGCGTTTTGGCCCTCGAACCTTCGTTTTGCATCGGTTTGGGTTCATTTTTGGCGGAGACCTTATTTTCATTGCTAGGAAGGTTGTAGAAGGGTGGGAGGCCAGCAATTGTTCTGAAGACCAACTTTATTCCTTCATCGCTCTTCATCGCCCATTTTCTTCACTAGAAAGCTGACTTTTTCCATTCCCGGGCCACTTTTTCTGACTTTCCACCACACCATTGTGTTGTACACACTTGGGAGGCCACCAATATGGGTTGGCCGGCCATCAACTCTTCCTGACCCTTTTGAACCCTTCTAAAAAGTTGGTTTTTCTCTCTCTTAGGTCACATTCCTTGGTTTTTCTCCACATAGCTGTGTTGTACACACATGTGAGGCCACCTTTTTGGGGTGGCCGGCCACTAATTGAGACTGACCCTTTTGACCCTAGTCGGCCGGCCAGGGGAGGTGGCCGGCCGGCCACCTGAACCCTCTGAACCTGGCCGGCCAGAATCCTCTCTCCTGGTTCCTTACAGTTGTACCCTCTGTTTTGACCCAGACCCCTGCCCGGGGATCTGCCCTTTTGGGGGGAAAATTTGAATTTGATTTTCCCCCCCTTTCCTCCACTCCTCTCCCTATATAACCAGCACCTCCACACCCATTTTGAGGGGTTACAAAAAATTGTTGAGAGCCTTTGCTTACAAACTCCCTCTTTCCCTCATCCAAGCTCCAAAACCCTAAGGTTCTTGCACCATTTACACTACAACCTATAGCACCACACCTCCACACTCCATTTCAGCACCTTGGAAGCCATTTGCAAAGGTTGGAAGCTCAGATTTTTGGACCAAAACCTGCTGGAGGTCAGCTCTTCAAGGGTGAGTTCTTTTTTTCCCTTTTCTAGTCTTTTCTTGCTTCATTTATAAGCCTTGTTTGAAAGAATTTTTGGGCTCTGACCCAAACTACAAATAGTCTTATTTTGATCTTATCTTCATGTTTGATCAAGGGTTTTTCTCTGTTTGAAGCCACATGATACCCCTTTCCCTTTATCTCTCTTTTATGGCTATTTCTTGCATGATATGTTAGCCCTGTTTGTAAGAATTTTTGGGCTTCGAGCCAAACTGTAAAGTCCTTTATTTTGAGCCCTTATTCAACTTTGTTGAAGGGCTCTTCACTGTTTGAGACCATCTACTACCACTTGTCTCCTATCTCTCTTTGTTGGCCCATTTTTGCATGATAGTTTAGCCCTACTTGTGCTTATTTTCGAGACTTAATATAAACTGTAAAGTGCCTTTTTTTTAGTCCCTCTTCAACTTTGTTGAAGGGCTCTTTACTATTTGGGGCCAGCTACTGTCCCTTGTCTCTAATCTCTCTTTTAGGGCCATTTTCGCATGATAGATTAGCCCTACTTGTGTTCATTTTTGAGAGTTGTCATAAACTGAAAAATATCTTTTTTTAATATCATCTTCAATTTTGTTTGAGGTCCCATTTTTTTTTTGAGATCATATGCCTCCTTGTATGCTTGATTGTCTCTTATTTTGAACCCTACACCTAAGCTCTTGTTGCATGCTTTGTTTGGCCATCTAGCCTCTGAAATCCAGCGGATTTTTAGTGGCTAACACACTGTTTTAAACCTCTAAATCAGAGGGGGATGACCCCCTCTCACCTTGACTTGGTTGATGGTCATTTTGGCCTTCCAAAGGGACCCCTCCTTGCATGCTTCTTAGTCACATTTTGGGGTCAATTTGGTGAGTTTTGGAGCTATCATATTTTATTTCCAGAGTTTTTTGTGCCATGCTAAGTGTCCTTGATGCATGTGCTTAATAACCCCTTTGTATGACTTCCAAAGGAGCCCCTCATTTGTGCATGTGTTGGCTGCCTCTCCATGTTTATTTGGGCATATTATGGCATGTTTTGTTCACTGATTTTGGCTGGTTTGATGAGTTCTCACTTGCTTCATATACATGCCATGTAAATCATGTTTGCTAGTCAAAATCGCATGCTATTTTAGGCCATCTTGCTAGCATCTTTTGGTCATGCTTTGAACTAGAAATGTTCATGTTTTGGGACTTCCTTGGTTCTGTCTTTATGCTTCATGGTCAAATAATGCATGCTTTGTATAGCTATAGGCCAATGCATGTGCCTAGTTTTGTGTTTCGGGACCATCTCATGCATCGAGTGCCATATTTCCATGTTTCGGGACCATTTAGCATCATATTTCAATGCTGGAACTTGCATGTTTGTATGCCATATTTCATGCCTTGCCATGCCTTGTTAGAGTGGCATTCGTGCCTTAGGTTCGGTCCTCGGTTTGCGTGCATGTGTGCACGTATCTTGAGTGTCTCATTTTCATTTTATGGCAACTGATGTGAGTGTGGCTGAGGTCCACTCATATTGGCGTAAGTCCATCATGCATTGCGTATGCCATTTCGATTCATAGCATTGTGTATGCTAGGTTGCATGTTAGAGCATCGTGTATGCCATGTTATATCGTGCATCGTGTATGCCATCTCATAGCATCATGTATGCTAGGTTGTATATTAGTTGCATTCATGCATGCCATGCATATTGCATTGTGTTCGGGATAAGAGTTAGCCCGAGCACGGGAAACGAGGGACGTTTTGTACTCCGAGTGACGGACCGTGTCTCAATTCCCTGTCATCGACACTCTAGATTATCCATGATGGAGTCTAGGCCTTGTTATGTTTTCATGTGCATTCATTCCGTATTGAGTCGTGCAATTCGACTCCTCAGCCATCATGCATCGAGATGCGTGATTGGTGGCACGAGGATCGAGGACTACGCTCCTTGAAGAGTAGTCAAGTATACATATGTGAAAATACATTGCCATGCCCCTTTCCTGCTCTCTGTTGCAGCAAATTAGAAACTGGCAATCTTTTGGGGCTTCGTGCAATATTTCGGGATTAATTGCAAACAGAGGCAAATAGGGGCATCGCAATGGATTTCCACGCCAAGCAATCCGAGCATGCATCATTCATCATTCGGAGCAGAGTCGAGGCAGTCCCTAGCTTGCCTGGCAATTTACTACTTTCCTAGACTAATTTGTTAATTAATTATGATTTTGTATTTATTCGGACTGTAATTATTCATTTGGGGCTGTATATTATTTATTTGGACCCTCTGAGCGAGGGCACAATTGTAGTAAGTGTGCGTGCGTGTGATGTATGTCTTCCAACCCCATGTCTTTCTCTCCCTTTTATTTACCAGCTTATGATGGTTAGATTAGGGCATGTTTCAATTAGCATACAGTATGATAGCATGTTTGCATTCATCATCTGTTTTACATGCACCGGGCTTGGCGCATCATAACTCACTACATTGTATTTCAATTCCAAGTTGAATACTTGTTAGCTGTAGCATTCCATATGCCATGTTTAGAATAGCCGAGCCTATCTTAGTTGCATTCTTGCATGTGTTGCATTAGGCATTTCTGTATAGTTAGGATCATGCATGATTTCTAATTAGTTTCTGTTTTGGCTTGGAGTACTCGGTAAGTTTTTACGCTTTAGCATCCTTGCATGTGTGTGAGTGATTGCCATGATAGCATGCTTACTATGAGGCTATTTGCTTATGTGATATAACTGCCTGAATGCCTGTGGGTGAAGGTTGGGTTATTTGGATTGGAACAATGCATTGACTTTGAGTTTTAAGCCCACTAAATAGTGGCAAAACCATCTTTTCTAAGCCCACCCGAGGGTGGCATAATCTGCATTTTAAGCCTACTTGTGAGTAGCAAATCATCTTTCAAAAACAAACATGAAATGTTTTGTTCCAACTCAGGCGATCCAGTCTATACTTGTATGCTGTGCGCATCACATAGTAAATCTAGGCTAACAACCGGAATAAGAACGCATAATGTTTTCAAAACTAGATATCATGGTTAGTAGAGGCCGATCTTTGATCGGGCGAGCGGGGGTGCTCACGAAGTGACCTTCCCCAATCGTACCTAAGTTCCCGAGCCGAGGCAACTTTGGTAATGACGGACACGTGGCCTTAGGCAAATGAGTCAGGGTTTCCTAAATTTCTCCAAAAATAAAATATTTAGGTGGCGACTCTGTATCTGGCAAAGCAGTCCATGTTTGGCACTTCTTTCAAAAATCTATTTTCTCAAAACGATTTGCCGGATTTGGACTCTTGGTTGAGATTAAGAACCGTGACAATTTGAGTCCAAACTGTAGTGAGCCCAAGATGAACGAAAAGGGGACTCTTCCTTCCCGGGGCATTCGGGGACGTCTACAACAAGTAGTCTCGACAACCCTTCCTTAACAATTTCTTAGCTTTCATAAACGAAATCAAGTATGGTGGAGGAACTACCCTATTCCCAGTGAAAGTAAACTCAGGCATACCAGTTGGTTTGAACACAACGGTTTTGTTCACACAATCAATAGTAGCACAATATTTAGTCAGCCAATCCATATCCAAAATACAGTCAAAATGATCAATGTTCAAGGGCAGCAGGTCAATATACAATGTCATGTCACCAATTAGAATATCACACGCCGGGTATACATAAGCACATATCATAGAACTCCCAGTTGGTGTAGACACAGATAACAAACAATTCACAGGTTCCATCGGTCTAGTTAATTTCTGAGAAAAAGTATGCGAGACAAAAGAATGCGTAGAACCAGAATCAATCAATACATAGGCGTTCTGAGCACGTATAGGAATTATACCTGACACCACTGTTTCGGCATTCTGTACATCTCCAGGGGTGAGTGAAAACACTCTTCCTTGCCTCAGTGTCTCATTTCCAGTATTACCTCTGGCATTTGTTTTAGTATTAGCCTTTGTTACCGGAACGGATCCGGTTAAACTTGCTGCTAGATGGCTAACATGGTCAAACCTCATTGGACAATCTCTAATCATATGACTGGTTTTGCCACAACGGAAACATGCACTCAATGCACGTTGACATATGCCTTTATGCCTTCTTCCACATTCTGAGCAAGTTGGTATAGATCCGTTACTCTGGCCAGAGCTGCTTGAAGATCTCGTATTTTGCTTTTTATTCATGAAGAAGGAACGACCCTTGCAAGGATTAGATCCAGCCCTTTTGCTTTTCCATTCCGTTACTGGTGTTTTAGCTTGTTTCATTGCTGCTATTGTGGCCTCTGCCATTATTGCTCTGTCCAAAACTTCCACATAGATAGGTAATTTCAAGACGCCTACTCGGTCAAACACTTCTAGATCCAGTCTGCCCTCAAATTTTCGTGCCTTTTTATAATCAGTATCCACCATGTGAGAAGCAAATCGGGCCAACTCTGTAAATTTGGCCTCATACTCAGCTACAGACATCCTGCCTTGTTTAAGTTCTTGGAATTCTGAAACTTTCCGATCTTGAAAACATTGGAGAAAATATTTATCATAGAAAATTGCATTAAATTGTGCCCACGTCATATTCCCATTACTATTTCGGATTAGCAAACACCACCTTCGGGCTTCATCTTTCAGAGTATAGGTGGCTATGAGAACTTTCTGGACCTCAGAACAAGGGAACACTTCAAATAGTTTCTCCATTTCTAGTAACCATGTTTCGGTTTTGAGCGGTTCAATGCCTCTTAAGAAAGTCTGTGGTTTCATCTTCGGAAACTTCTGAGTTAAGCTTATGAGATCATTATATTTGGCTTCACCTGGACCGGCGGGGGAGGTAAGTGTTGTTGCCTTTGTTGTTGCCTCTGTTGTTGTTGAGTCATTGACTCAGTCAAAGCTGTAAGCATTTGTTCCATTCGGCTCATTCGAGCCTCAGATGATTCAGTCGTTCCATCATTTCTTGCATTGTCCATTTGCTATAGATAAATAGGACATTATGAACACAGGCAAATAGTCCCCTTTTACATAATTCCGATCGTTTATTCCCGTGTCACATGATTAGAATCGGACTTATGCTTTCACTTTTAAACCCATACACTTATACATGCAGATGGAATGCCCCTACTTCTTACTAGGACATCCTAAGCTCATATGGACTTGTGCGTGTGGTAGAACACGTGCTCTGATACCATTCTGTTACGACGCAAACCCGTCCCTATAGGTTTAGTATCGTAACCGGACAGTAATCCTTGGATTACCAAAGGCCTCTTGACATAATAGCATATAGTTAGGGGCTACGGAAGCAAATATACAAAACATACGAAGTCCATTGAGCAGTGAAGACATACATGGAACTGAAAACCTTAAACTTTATATACATATGAGTGACGTCATGGGTACAGTATTTACACGTCACTAACAAGTACATACAAAATGCGACTTGTTCAAAAACAAAGAGACAGTCTTATACATCCATATTGACACAGCCACAATACATGACTTGATCTGGAACCTCCTCGTGAGGCGCAAAAAGTGGCTGACCAACACAAAAATACCCCAGGCATCATCTTAAGCCTGATCACGAGCCTGCTCACTTACATACATAATAAATAACTAGTGAGCGGAAGCCCAATGAATAACAACAAAGTAAAGGGGTAAATGAATGATGTCCTATAACTTTGGCTGAAACTGAAATTCACATACGTATTCTCATTCTGAGCATATATAGAATTCAGAGTTCATGCTTAGTCTTACATAGTACATCTATCAGCGCTGACAGATCATACACACAATGTCTTAAATCGTACTTGTCAGTTCTATATATGAACCTTCGGCCGGGTAAGAATAACTTGTCAGTCCCATAGAGGAACCTTCGGATTGGGAACTTGTAAACTTGTCAGTTCCATTTAGGAACCTCCAGTCGGGTATGGATAGCTTGTCAGTTCCATAAGGAACCTCCGGACCGGGATCTTGCATACACTTGAAACATATCATTACTTGAATCATAGCATATTAGACTTGGACAATCATTCATAGCATAAAACATGATATTTCATAGAACAATTCTTAATTCGTGTACATAAAATAATTTACTTAAACAAAGCTTTACTAAGTTATTACTCATAGACAATAGGTGTCATAAGTAGACAATTTAACTTCTTTGCGGCGCTTGACCTACACAGATACAGAATGAATGTATTCCGAATCACACACCCGTAAATGATAACTTAGTCCTTTCATGTTTTGGTGTGTTTCTACTTCATTATCCTCATCATGGAGTCTTAATCATGGCCTGTGAATGCCTAGGCTGGAATGAGGATGCAAAAATGCACTTGAAAACATTTTTCAAAACTTGCTGAAAATAGGGTCCACGCTCGAGCGTAGGTTCCTACGCTCGAGCTTAGGTTCCCTCGCTCGAGCGGGTATGCAGATAATGAGGCTTCGCTTGAGCACGATTTTCCTTGCTTGAGTGGACTGCAAACTTTTGAAAAAGCACTGGTTGCTTGCATTTCACGCTCGACGGACGCTCGATCTCCGCTCGAGCGTGAGACTCAATCCCTCGCTGGAGCATGACTTCTGTCGCTTAAGCCTGCTGCAAGATATGTAAACTTCTGGGTATATGCATTTCATACTCGAGCGAGAATCAGGTCGCTCGAGCGGGAGTGCACACACTCAGAGTGCTCGCTCGAGCGTAAAGTTCTATGCTCGAGCGTGGATGCAAATTTTGGAATTTCCAGTTTTGATCTTTAAGCTCAAACTCAACCTTTAAAGCATCAAACTTGATTTTCCTGGGCCAAAACTTGAGAAAATACATGAAAACCCCTAAAACAACATGAATCAAAGATCATTTCAAGAAATCATGGCCCAATGGCTTGCCAATTTTGCAAAATGCAACTAAAAGTTTATGAATGATCCAAGAACATGGCATGCATGAATTCTCTTGAACTCAACCTCTTCAAAACATGATCAAACTTGACAAATTGATAGAAAACATGATGAATTTCCAAAATGTAAGTGAGATGAACACGTGCATGAAAGAATCCCTTGAAATCATGCTCAATTTGTGAGGAAATGAACATGCATGTGAGAATTCCTATGAAATCAACCTTAAACTCCATGATATGGACATGCATGCATGAATTAATCTTTCTTCCTACTTCTTAAGCTTAATTCTTACATCTCCTAGCTCAATTTACTAGAATTCGTAAATGAATCAACTTAATTTCAAGCTTAGAGACTTGTCTTCTTACCTTAGATGTTCAATTGGGCCTTAGGTGCTAAATTCTTGAGTTAGATGATCAAATCTCCAAGGTTTCTTCCTTTTCTCCTAGCAATCCCTCTTGTTTGTGTTCAATCTTTTTTTCCATTCTCTTTCTCACATTTGAGCAATAAGATGAGGAAAGTAAAGGTGCAAAACATGACTAGTGGGTCAAATTAGCCTTATATAGGCGTAATCAAGAGTTGATTAATTAATTGACATCAATAATTCTAATTTAATCGTTCCGAATCAAATTTAAATTAAACCCACTATAAAATCATATAAATCCTAATTAACATATAAATCGAGTCAATTTCAGAATCGGATGCCGATAAGGCCTTCAATTCGCAAATCGAAATCAAAACATGAATAGATCTTTCTACATCAAATAGATATGGACACGAAATGATGCAATGCACATATAATCAACCCAGATTTCTTCTTAATTTCTTGTTAGGCACCCTTAAGCATGAATTATCGTTAATTATGGATCAGGGTTATTACACTTGCTGTAGTTGGTCCAACTGTGTAGTTGGTCCAACTGTTGTATCCTGGGAGACAGACGTCAAACAACCTCCAACATCCCAATCGGTGAGGCGACGAATTTGTTTTAAGGAAACTATTTAATGCAGGTTTTGGTTTGATATTTTTTTGCCATTTTCTTTTACTATGTATTTCTGTTCAATCTATTTTTAATTTCTAGCATGAGTTTTTGTTCTGTAATTTGAATTATTAATTATGAATCTATTTGTTTATTTTATTACACATTTTTTACAAGACTAACTTGCACCTGATATCGTTTGAACTTGCACCCCAAAAAAGTTAGAACCATATGAAATTGATGTTGAAAAAAATGTCTTGAAAATTTGTAAAAATGTTAATAAGTGTATTTGTTTCAATAAAGTTTATTGAATTTAGTAAAATGTGTCTTGTGTTATTTAATTTTTTTGTCTTTTACTTGTGCTTTAAGGACACTTGTTAGCAAATTGATATTTTGTCTTACCAAACTTTTTTTTTATTTAGAAAAATAGAAAACAAAATTCAACCAAATATGGTGAAATGAATTTCTCATATCTTACTTTTTTTGAAACTATTTTTAATGCTAATATATATCTATATATATATATACGACTATTTTTTTAGTGACCTTTTTTTTATTTGTATGGTTTGCGTTAATATTTGTATCCTTTTTTTTATTTGTATGGTTTGCGTTAATATTTGTATTAAATTTTATTGTTTGATTTGAGTAATGAAAAAATAATAACATTTGTATGGTTTAATTATTATTTTTATTGTTTGGTTTGACTTACTATTTCTATGGTTGAATATTATTATTTTTATTCGTATTGTTTGAGTTAATTGTCTAATTTTATTAATAAAAATAAAAAATAATATTTGAATGGTTTAGTGATTATTTTTATTGTTTGACTTATTATTTGTATGGTTGAATATTATATTGTTTTTATTCGTATGATTTCCGTTAATATTGTACACTATGAATATTATTATTTTTAATTTTTACGGTTTCAATTAATATTTGGATGATTTGAATATTATTATTTTTTATTTTTATTACCACTAATTGGTAGTTTTCCCTTTTACATAAGTAATTTTAAATAAATGTTTTGTTCATATTAATTTCTGTCATACATTTCATTTTAATTGTGCAATGTTTTATATCTATTTTAAGTTATTATTTTTAAAATTTAAAATTTATATATTTAATATTAGTCTTATTTTAAAAATACTGTCCATATCTTTTAATAATATTATTTTTATAAAAATTAAATTTTTATATTAAAAGTTACATATAGTTTATTAAAATAAATAATAATCTAAAAGAAATGAAAAAAAGTAGGAAGACAGGAAGGAGAGAGGGTGACAAACGTGAGAAAGAAAGAGAAAAGAGAGAGACCACATAAGAGAGAGAAAGGGAGAGTAGAGAGACGTGATCGAAAATGGCAAGATAGGCATGTGTGAGTGGAGATAAATTCCTGATGAAGAGAGAGAAAGGGAGAGTAGAGAGACGTGATCGAAAATGGCAAGATAGGCATGTGTGAGTGGGGATAAATTCCTGATGAGTAGGGGTGTAAATTTGGTCCGGTCAGGTTTACATTCGACCTCGTGGGCTTTTGTTAAAATTTGGACTGAGTCGGCCCGGACCACGACTCTAAAATTAGGCTAAAGTCTAGGTCCAGGTCCAGGTGATATTCGGACATTGAGTGAGGCCTGGCCAGCACATTGTTTTTTTTGTTTCTTTTTTAATTTATTTTTTCTACTAAAATTTTATTATTTTTTCTAAAAAAGACATTGAGTCTCGGGTGGGTTGGGTCTTAAGCGGGCCGATGGCTTGAGTTTCAAAATGATGTCTCAAGCCTAGAGTATTGGGTTGGGCTCGAGCCCAAATAGACCAGGCCCACCTTGAGTCGCCCTCAGGCCGCGGGTCATTTTTACACTACTATCCATGAATTGATAATTAATTAATTTTGATTTTCATACCCCTTTGAAATTCTAAATTTTTGTCCCACCGGCCAATAAATAAAACCCCTTGCCACTTGGGCGTAATAGTCCCTTAAAATAACGTGGTGGCACATATACCAAGTATTGGGAAGCTTCTCACCACAGTGTTGGGCTTTCGTGAGCTTACTAAGTAGACTATACTAATAATTTTAATTATTTGATGTGTATAATTCGTCGGATTTTTTATTTTTATAAAAAATTATGTTGATCGGATATTAATAATTACTTAATTTGATCACATTTGTAGCAACAATTTATTTTTAAAGTCTTACTTATCTATTATTGATTTAAATGTGATATGATCAAGTGATTATCAATATTTACTCAATATAATTTTTTTTCAAAAATAAAATATTCGATAAATTTTACACATTAAACTATTCAAATAATTGATATACACTTTGTAACACCACCTTTCAATCCGATATAAAGTAGAGAGAAGCTTCTCCTTATACTCCATTATTTTTATGAACATGGATAGTCTCTCATGCTAATAAGAGGATTAGACCTTTCACTTCAGTGATTTGGGCCCACTGGATGTCTTTGATAATTTTATTTTATTTTTAAAATATTTTTGTATATGTTATTCATATAAAAAATTATATTAATCAGATAATGATAGTCACAAGATTTATCATATTTGTTTTGAAATAAATAAATGACTCAAATGATTTTAAAAATATACCATTACTTTTATAAAAATAAATATGATTAATTGATGTGAATGTGTTCATCAGATCATTCTATATATATATATATATATTTTCACCAATAATCAATGACTTAAATTTTGAACAAGTTGAATCACTGAAATGGGCTTCCTAATTGGGCCAATGTGCTGAAGTGACAGATCTAGTTTTTACTAATGTGAAATTCGTTATTTGGAGTATATAGAGGGTTTATTTTATGTTATTTAATTTTTAATTTTTTATTGTTATTTTAAAACCAAAGCATGCACATGTGAAGAGGGACTCACCCCAAACACACGTCCAGGCGATTGCTGATTGGATGGTGCAGCGTACATAGAGGTTTGACAAAATAAAATGAGTTATGTTAGAAATATCAAAAAATTTATTAATTTATAGCATCCCACATGAGTGAGAGATTTGAGTTATGTTAGAAATATCAAAAAAATTATTAATTTATAGCATCCCACATGAGTGAGAGATTTACATTTATGTAAAATATTTGATCAAATATTTAGTATAACTTTAGACCCTCTAACGTTTTTAAAATAAAATTGTTTACATTAAACAAAAGTCTTGGGTTCACCTTTACAACCAAGCCCAACTAATATAGCCCAATCACTTTGGTCGTAGTCAAATAAAATTACAGAGAACATTAAAATGAAAGTAAAGTTGTCCACCTAGAGCAACTACATCAGGCTGGTTATTAGGGGTACTTAGGCCTCGTTTGGGAATAGGTTATTTTAGTAATTTTTTGACTTTTTATGAAAAGATGTGCAAAAAAGTAAAGAGGTGATGTGACTAATTTTAGTTAACTTTTTGACTTTTTGGCTAAAATAGCCACTCCCCAAACGAGGCCTTAGTGGATATTTCGATTAGTCCAAATCGATTGAACCGAATTGATTCGTTATATTTTAAATGGATAAGTGATGACGAGCGGACAGTTGCAGATTGATTTTTTCAAATCTGTCTAGTTTTTGGATGGATGATGAATTTGAGATTTATTTGACCGCAACTGAACTACCAAATTGCGAGCATCTCTAGTAATTTATAAGATTTTGTGTTTTTAATTTGTTTAGATATTCTGTTTGTGTTTTTAACTGAAAAAGAGTTCAGATATTCTATTGTGTTTTTAATTTGAAAATCATTTTATCAAATTGCAAGTGTTGATCTTTGATATTTTTGTGTGGAAAATATAAGGTTTAATTTTGTCATTTAAAAAAAAATTAAATTAAATAGTTTTTGAATAAAAAAAAAGAAATGAAATAGTTTTGATAATGCATGATTTTCTTATGTGTATTTATTATTGGTTTGATAATTTACTTGATAATATTTTGGTTATGTTGAGTTGGCTTGTTATCCAAAAATAATAATGACAAGTTGTATTATATTCAAAATTTGTAAAAGTTTAACCGCCAAACCGACTTGTATCCATTTGTCAATTCGTCAATCTGCTCAATCTGCATTCGCCAATCTGGCGGATGAGTGCGGATTAATTTTTTCCAATCTGTCATCTGGTAAACAAATAGCAGATTGGAGGTTTCTCGGCCGCAATCGAAACGTAATCACCGTTACTGGTTATTATACTTTTAGGACAAAATTTGTTTAGTAAGGTGCAAAATCACTCTTCCATTAGCCTCGCTATATCAAAATTAAATTTGGCATTGCTACAATAAATTGCTCCACTATGCGATGTATTGTTTACAGATTATATAATATTTATCATTTATTCTTAATGGCCGGACATCTTGTCGGTCATTCGGCTAGACATCCTGTTGGACGATCGACTGCTACACCATTTTTTTTGGAATATGAAATATAATATTTTATCATTTGTTACTGGACATCCTGTTGGATAACCAGCTATGCACCATTATTATTATTATTATTATTATTATTATTTTGAAGAATATGACAACTTTTCCTAGAACTTTCTAGATAATCGAGCAGATCATTAAAATAAATATGTTATAAAATGAAATTTTAGAATAGAGAGTCTAATAGATGTGTACATACAAAAAAATGTTAGATAAAATAGAAAAAATAATTTTTTGATTACAATTTAGCTCAAAATTTGTTGAATTTGATGTGGACGCTCCCTCTATTTATTATTGTCCTCTATTTTTAATTTTCATTATTGTCCTATAGTTAACTTGTCCTCTATTTTTTTTTATTTGAAAAAAAAATGTGGTAAAATGAAAAAAAATTATGATTATCAAATCGATTTAATATTATTTATTTATTCAAAAATGATATACACGAAAGACCTCACAAAATAAAAAGTTCAAATGATTAAAACGAGATCTGTAATGAATCTATAAGTCCTAAGGACAACAAAAATATACTTTAGTGACATTATATTAGTGACATGTTTTTAGAAATTGTCACAAAAATAACATTTGGTAGCATGTTTTAAGAAAATCGTCACAAAGTCACAAACATAAAAAACTTTAGTGGCATTTTAATAAAAAAGTGTCACATCATTTTTAAAACATATGCCACAAAAGTATTAATTAGTGAAATGTTATAATTTAATGGCATTATTTAAAAAAATGCCATGAAAATATTATTTAGTTACATGTTTTGAAGAAAGTGTAACTGAACCATTTACTATCATTTCATTAAACGATGCCCCAAAAATCCACTATATATATGTACACATATTTTAGGGATATATTCTTTTCCTAAATCATGGAACACCTCTATTGCAACCCTCTGTCTCGCCTCTCTCTCTTATCTCTCCATCCGACTTTGACTTTAAATTTTGTTTAGAGTTTGGTTAAAATTGAGAAATTAAGAAAGAAATCAAATGTTTGAATCTGATTAGAATTTTTTCCTTCATGCTTACAATCTTAATTTCATTTTTCATTTTTAATTTTTATATATTTGTTGATAAATGTACCATTTGACTTAGTTTGGGTTCAATTGGCCTTTACATGTTTGATAAATTACCTGAAAGGGTTGCAGACATATGAGACATATGTGTGGAAAGTAGTTTATGTCATTTCACATGCACTTGTGCCTTCTTAATTTTTTAAATGGAATAAATTAGCGGAAGTAGTATATTTTTTAGATAAGGATAGAAAACACAGTATTGGTGCTTCTTTTAGCTTCTAAAAGTTTAAATGTTGAAACCAACTACAGATCAAGCAGGTACTGACTCTTTTGTTCCCCCCCAAAAGAACTAGTTAGGTGATGTATACTTGTGTTGCCTTTACGACTAAGTTTCATGATACATTGGGCACTTTGTTTATGCTTTCAAGCTTCCCTCTATATGAATTTAGATTTAAAAAAAAAAAAAAATAACAATATGCCTAGATCCCTTTCTTTATTTTTCATCATTTATAAATCTATGTTTTGTTCTCGTAATTAAAATTTTATATTCTTGCATGCATTTTCATGGTTATGATGGTTGGGTTTTGAGATTAGAATATTGAAGGGATCTTTTTACTTGGGAAAGGGAGGAAGATGACAAGGACATTAATTTCTAATTTTGGCCCCAGATTAGAGGCAAAGGATAAAATGTTATGGACTTGGGAATGTAATGGTTAATATTGTGTAGCTTCATTTTGTAGTCATCATCAAGCTTCATAAGGTCTCTCAAGGTCAGTATTCAAACTCGTTTGGAAATCCTTCATTCGATCTAAAGTCCAAGTTTTTTGTTGCTTGTGATTTGTTAATTACGAGAAATATCTTTTATGTCCATTTCATGAAGGTTTGGAGTTTTTGTTTAAAATGGTGGGGTTATCGTTAATATGTCTTGTTGATTTGAAAATGTTGATGAGACGGTGATTTGGATTTAAAATGAATGGATTGAAGAAATTAATCAGGGAGTCACTATTCTACATAGTTTTTAATCAGTCTTTTGATTTAGTGCAATAACTTTGTTTCTAACAATGAAATTGCAGAATGAAATGAAGTTGTAGACATTATCCTAGTGAGAACAATGCACCGGGTGAAGGACTATAAGGAGATAAAGGAGTACTCAATTAAAAACTTTATTACTTGCATAGACTAGGTAAGGAAGTATAAATTGTAATTTGGTTTTGAGATTTGGTAATTTAGAGGTATTAAGAAAGTTTTGTAATGATTTCTTATAAAAAAAAAAATTAATGAGTTTTGTTTCCAAGTTGGAATCCCTGTATTACTTATTAATAAAATTTTCTTTTGTCCCAAAAATATTTCTTTACACATCACTATCATGTATGGTGATTCAGTTTTCTATTTCATTACTTCTTGGGAAATGGAAGTAAATTCTATTGATGCTCTCAATCAATTTGTAGTGGAAGTGATCTTTATTTGTGGATGCTTGGGAACAAGAAATTTACATCAAACCAGATCCAGACTGGGGACCATATTTATAATGCATGGTGATCCTATTTTATGTTTTAAACCTTCTTGGGTAATGAAAATAATTGTCTGAAATGGATTTATCTGGTTTTGCAGGGATAGTGGTATTAGAATAACCAAAGAGTAATTCATTAACTATTTGGAACTGTTGCTTATTTTGCATTTTTGAAATTATTAAAGGCTTTTAAGGTATGTTTCTCTTCACTTGGTCAATTTTCAATTACTATTATTATTATTATGGAAAATGATTTGTCCCCCTAAAAAAGCCCCCCCTAATCCCCCTAATGTCCAAAACGACGTCGTTTTGGACATTTTTTTTTCTTTTTTTTTTTTTGCCTTGGTTTGAAATTTAGGGGGATTAGGGGGCCAAAAATTAGGAGATGTAGCACAGCCCTATTATTATTATTATTTTTTTTGTTTAACGTAAACAAGTCAATTGCTCTATTAAAGGCTTTTAAGGTATGTTTCTCTTCACTTGGTTAATTTTCAATTATTATTATTTTTTATTTTTATTTAACATAAACAAGTCAATTGCTCTATCGTTTTACTACTTACGAATATTTTAATGAACTTGATTGGTTTGAAGCTCTTGCAAAAGGAAATTAAATCATTGGAGGATAAAACATACAACAAAGTAGGATTACAAGAATAGAAGTAACAATGGATATTATGTTTACATGTTGGGAGGTATAATGAACCATGGAGCTCTTTAGAGAGATTTGTAGCAAAACTCGAAGCTAATGTGAGGAAATTAGCATTTTTGGGATTTTTTTTTTTATTTAAATCAAATGGGATTGGTGTGCAAACAGTCATTAAAGATAGAAGATAGAGCATCCTGATGAATTATTTGAAGCAATTGTAATATTTTCAGTTTGAAATATTTTTGAGTTAGATATTGTTTTTATTGTATTTTGTTAGTTTTATGAATGTTATATTTGCATTATACAAATGAAATTATAAATTTTTAGCTTACATAAGAGAATGATTAATGGAATTTTTGTTGCAATTTTTGTTGTTGTTGTCATTTTTACATTTTTAATGGCAGCCATGAACGCCACTAAATTGATAACTCTATTGGATCTAAAGAGGTAGAGACCAAGTCTCAGTCTAACCAAGTTGCTGTAGCTGTAGCTACGACTGGTGGGCATGCTGAGGCTAGCTCTGCAGACAAATGTAAATAGTGTTCAAATGATCTTGCAGGTGCATCACAATACAATAGAGCTGCTACAATATATTAATTCTTTTATAAAAAGCTCCAATGTAGTTAGATATCAGTTAGATATTAGTTAGATATTTTGTGTATAAATAACAAACTTGATCATATAGATCTGTAATGAACTAAATATCAAATATAGACATTTTCTCTTTCTATTTCCTCTGTTCTCTGGTTCTACTTCTTCATCATGGTATCAGAGCATCAAGTCTGAGCTCTCATGAGCAACAATGGCTATCCAATCTGAGAAGGCTTCATTGCCTTCCAACGTTCTTCTACTGGTTGCAAATTTAAATTCGTTGATCACAATAAAGCTTGAGTTTGGAAATTATTCTATCTGGAGAACACAAATTCAAAATTTCTTTGAAGCTACTGATCTTTTTGGATTTCTTGATGGGTCATCTGTGTGTCCATCTACTACAATCTTGGATGTAAACAATCAAACTGTTGCTAATCCTGAATTTTTGAAATGGAAGCTTACAGATTCATGTCTTCTTAGCTACATAATAGCCACACTCACATCTTCAATCTTCTCTTCAGAATTTCATTTGAAGCACTGTAAGGATCTATGGTTTGCACTTAAAAAAAGGTTTACATCTCTCTCGCGTTCTTATATTCATCAGCTCAAAAATAAATTGAGTACTGTTTCCAAGAAAACAAGATCCATGGAAGAATATCTTCAAGAAGTTAAGGATCTTGTTGATCAACTAGCTCTAGCTTCATCTCCTATTTGTGATGAAGATCTTATTCTTCTTGTTCTTAATCGGCTACCTGATGAGTACAATGCTTTCAAAACAACTATACGTGCTAAATCTGAAGTTCTAACTATGGATGAGTTGCATGCTTTGCTTTGTTCAGAAGCAATTCATGTTGAACAAAGTCATAAACAAGGAGCTTCTTCAGATCTCAGAGTAGCATTTAATGCTAACTACTGGTTCTCAAACCAGTCCATCTACTTTTTCTGGTGGATTATCACAAAATGTCTATGGTAGTACCAACTCTACTCAAAATTATTCATATAATAGAAGTGGCCGTGATCAAAATTTCCAGCCTAGAGGAGGCAGATACACCAATTACAGAGGAGGTAGAAGAGGTGGTGGTAGACCACAAAGCTATGGTTTGGTTTGTCAAATTTGTGGCAAGAACAATCACTCAGCCTTGGAATGTAGACATAGAATAAATACAAATTTTCAACCAGTATTTCCATCATACACTATGGGTCCTTCTTCTGCAACACCTAGAGCTTTTTCTGCTCAATCTACTTTTTCCTCCATGCCTTCTAATTTCTCTACTCCATGGTATGTTGATTCCGGATCTACCTTTCATCTCACTAATGATTTGAGTAATCTGCATCTGTACCAAACTTATCAAGGTCAGGATCAAGTATTGATTAGAGATGGAAACACTCTTCCTATCCACAACTCTGGCACTGGTATCTTGTCCACACTTGATTTTACTTTTAAGCTTAATAATATGCTTCATGTTCCTCAAATTTCTTCTAATCTATTATCTGTGCATCAACTCACTTTTGAAAATAACTATATTGTTACATTTGATGATAAGTCCTTTGTTGTTTAGGACAAACTCAGTAACAAGGTACTTTGTAGAGGTCATCATCACAATGGATTGTATTAGTTACTGTCTTCTGTCTCCACATTTCCTAAAGTTTTCTCTGGAACTAGCTGTAGACACCCTATTTTTGACCGTCCTCAAGTCTAGGACGTCATCACTTGTACATATGATGATTATGTTTGTTTGTGTTTGTTTTGAGAGCCTAAAGTCCTCGGCGGAACGCCCTGTCTTAAAGCCTTAGACCTTGTCCTTTCTGTGCCTTGTTTTGGACTAAAACTTGGTGCCTGGAACCTTGTGGTGACCCGTCGGCCACCACCAGAGGCTGTCGGCCATGGCTTGTGCTTATCGGCCATTGGTGTGGCCGGTCGGCCACCAGTCTCTTTTTCTAGATATTTGTTGCCAGCTATGCCAGCTGTTACCACACTGAGCTGTATCTTCCTACACGTGTATGGTAGGATGTTTCTAAGCTCAAGGCATGTTTTTCTATATATAGGGGGGTTCCTTCCCCATTTTTAAGGGTTAGAAAATTTAGAGCTAAAATCTCACTCTCTCTAGATTTCTCTCTCTCTCTTACAATTTTGTGCCTAAGTGCTTGTTTTCTCTACACTTTTGCATACACATCCTAAATCAAATGCTTTTACCTTTAAGTTGAGATTATTTAGGATCTTCTTGGAGTTCTTGAAGGTGGTTTCAGCTTGGTTTTGTGCCTAGAATTACCCTTTGCTTCAAAAGGTAGTTTACTTGCCTTGTTTACTATGTTTTGCAAGTTAGTTTTACCATATTTTCTTACTGTTTTGGGGCTGGTTTTAAACTGAGAAAACTCTATTTTGTGGCCTAAAAGGGCTACTTTGGGCCTTTTTTTAGTTAGGGAGTGATTCACTCTTCTTACTTATTAGTTTGTAAAGCTTTTGTGCCTTTATTCATCACTTTCAAATCAACTGTTTTGGGCATTTTAACCATTGAATTTCAGAGGTTTTTTAGTGGAAAAAAACTTACTTTGAAGTCCAAATTTTGAGGGGGTAGCCTCTCCTCCTTGTGTCTTGTTTACATGCCTAGTTAGCTTCACATGTTAGCATGTTTTTCTAGCTTAACTTAGTTCAAGTCCAGTATGTCTTAGCCTCTGAAATAACCTTTTTTAGCTCTATTTTGGACTGGTTAGTTTGTTTGAGTCTTGTTTTGTATGGTTGTAGTGTAACCCCATGTATTAGCTTATGGTTTTAACTTTTTATGGCTTAAGTCCAGTATGTTTTAGACTATATTTATGGCTATTTTGCATCTGTTTTTGGCTGGTTAAGCCATTTGACGCTTGCATGAGATGGTTGTAGTGTTAATTCCTTCACTAGCTTAGTGTTTTAAGGCTTTAACTATCATTGACTTGAGTTGGTTGCATGTTTTAGTGCTTTTATCACTCATTTTCAGCACTTAATCAATCTCTGCAATCCCCCTTAATTCTTCACTTTTGATTTGCTTTGAAAGTGGTTTCAAACCACTTGTTTTCTTAAGTGTGAAATATAGGTGATACACCTAATGGTTTAATCCCTTAGGGGGTTCATTACCAACAATGTAATGCCTCTTTCATACCCAAAGCAACTTGTGGTTTGAGCCCTCTTTCCATTAGAGGACACTCACCAATAGACTTAATGGAGTAAATGATGACTTGGTAATTGAAATGAGTAAACAAAAATTGACAAGTAAAAGAGGCAAAATAAGCATTCTTTGTGTTGCATTGCATTTGTTCAAATCGGACGCTAATTAGAACACAAGGAAAATGGGACATTTCATACCCAAAAGTGATGAAATGTGCCATTTTCCTAGGTCTTCATTTCCCTTGATCATGCATGATAGAGTGATGGTCATTTTTGGTCTCAGTTTGCATTTATTAAACTTGCACAATTGGTTTCACAAGCCATCATGCAATGAATTGCTTGATTGATGGTTTGTGAACCAAAACTAGTCTCTCCTTTGATTTCCCTATGAAAAGAAGAGGTAAAGTGTGCGAACAACCCTTAAGAAATACACTGTTTTACTTGGTTTTGCTCTTTGTTGCAGCAAGGAAGTTCAAACCAGTAGTGGCCGACAGCTACCACTGGTGGCCGACCGGCGACCATTGGTAGCTGACCGGCCCTCTGTCGACCACCAATGAAATTTGCATAGTGTATTGGTAAGGTGGAGCAGAGATGTTCTGGAAGTGGACAGCTTTGTTGGTGTTCATATGTGCAAACAGTGGCTTTTCGGTTGAAAAATCGAGCATGCATGCACCCTTCGCTTCCCAGGATTAGCTAATTAGTTTAATTAACAATAGATCAAATACGTGTTGTAATGAATTAGTTGTAGATAATTAAGTGTTGCAAATAATTAGTTAGTTTAACTAGTTATTCAATTTTGTTTTGTAATTAGTTAACTAGAATAGTTAATTAATTCGGTTTGTAATAAATAGTTAGCTAGTATAGCTAGTTAATTAGTTTCAAGTTTTGTATTAGTTAGCTTAATTAGCGTAACTAGTTAGTTAGCTTATTCATTCGGACCCTCGTTCGCGAGGGCGTAATGTTGTAATAAGTGTCCGTATGTGTGTGTATATTTTCCAACCTCACGTTTTTATCCCTTTTATTTAATCGCTTTTAATGGTTAGATTAGGGACATATTTCAAATTAGCATACCTTATGCTTGCATCCATTCATTTGTCTTGCATACACCAAGGCTCGGCGTATTATTTAAACTGCATTGTTGTTTTAATATCTTTTGAATACGTGTTTAATTGCATGTTGTTCAAATCGATTCATATGCCATAGTAGTAGCCGAGCCTATTAAATTGCATATTGCATGTGTTGCATTAGACATCTTATATGGTTAGGATCATGCATTATTTTCTAACTCATATCTTCCTAGCTCGGAGTATTAGGTGAGTTTTTACGTTTACTTGCATAAGTGTGAATGATGCCATGATTAGCATGCTTGCTATAAGGCTATGTGCTTAAACGCTAAAACTGAATGAATGCCTGTGGATGAAGGCTTGTTGTTTGAATTGGAACGATTCAACGAATGTGCGTTTTAAGCCCACTTTGTTAAGTGGCAAATCATGTTTTAAGCCCACTATGTTTGGTGGCAAATCCACAACTTTAAGCCCACTTGAGGTGGCAAATTCAAACCATTTTCGCAAACAAACATGAGTTGAATTGTTCCAAATTGAGCAAACTAGTCTATACTTGCTTGTGCGCATCACATAGTAAAGCTAGTTTAATAACCAGAATAAGAACACATAATGTGTATAAAAAATCATATCATGATTAGTAGAGGCCGATTTTTGATCGGGCGAGCGGGGGTGCTCAATTCATGACCTTCCCCCATCGTACCTAAGTTCCCGAGCCGAGGCAACTTTGGTAATGATGGACACGTGGCCTTTGGCACGAGTCATGGGTTTTCTAAATTTCCCAAAATAAAATATTTAGGTGGTAACTCTATATCTGGCAAAACAGTCTAATTTTGGCATTTTTTATCCTAAAATCAATTTTCCAAAAGTTTTGCCAGATTTGAACTCTTTGGTAATTATCAATTTCACATTGCACTTATGAGATTAGATTCAGAACCGTGGGAGTTCGAGCTATAGGGCTTTCTTTCAAACCTTCCGAAAGGGGGGGGCGAAAAGGCAAGCCCATACTAGCTCTCTTGCTCATCTTTAGCATAAGAGACTAGGGCATCCTTCCACTGCTGTTTTTCATAATATTGCAAATAAATGTGGTTTTTTATTCTCTTATAAAGAGTGTAATTCTTCTTGTCATCTGTGTTGTGGGTCAAAAAGTCACAGACTTCCTTTTGTTTTGTCAAATAATAAAACCACTGCACCTCTTGCTTTAATTCACTCTGATGTCACTATATCCTCTGTCCTATAAGAGTGAAGTGTTTTCCAAGTTTGTTGAATTTAAGGCCTATGCTGAAAAACAGTTCTCTACCTCTTTACAAGTCTTCAGAACTGATGGTGGGAGTGAATATACTAGTGGTCCATTTAAGAATTTTCTGAAGCAAGTTCGTATTGTTCATCAAATGAGCTGCCCTTATACTCATTCTCAAAATAGAGTGGCTGAGAGAAAGCATCGTCACCTAATTGAAACAACTATTGCTTTGTTTGATCAATCTTCTGTACCTCTCAAGTACTGGTTTGAGGCTTTTGCTACTACAACTTATTTGATTAATAGAATGACTAGTCTTAAACTAGGCCATCTTAGTCCATTTGAACTCTTTTTCCATACACCTCTTGATTATGCCTTTCTCAAAGTTTTTGGCTACAAATGTTACCCCTAGTTAAGACCTTATACCTCTCACAAACTTCAACCTCGATCTAAAGAGTGTGTGTTTCTTGGTTATCATTCTAGTTACAAAGGATACAGGTGTTTGGATCCTCTCACTGGCACTGTGCATGTTTCTAGACATGTTGTGTTTGATGAACATTCTTTTCCTTTTGCTTCTTCTACTTCTCTAGCTTTCCTTTCTTCTAAGGCTGCTACCAAAGTTTTTTTCTGGGGTTCTTCTCCTTCTGTCTATTCTTTATCTGATTATTTTTCTTCTCCTTCTTAGATTTCAGACAGTTCTTTCCCTACTAGTTCTTTTGCTTATGATTCTTCTGCACCTGCTAGTCTGTCTTCTCCTCTTTCTCATTCTCCTCCTGGTATTCATTTGACTATTCCTATCTTACCTCCTCTTCAACCTTCTGTTAATTCTCATCCCATGATTACTAGGTCTAAAGCTGCTTGTCTTTCTGTTTCTCTTCTCACTTCTGAACCTTCTTCTTATAAACTTGCTTTTCACAGTCCTCACTGGTTTTAGTCTATGAAAGAGGAGTTTCAGGCTCTTCAACATCAACACACCCAGACACTGGTTCCTCCTCCAGCTCATCAACATGTGGTGGGTTACAAATGGGTCTTTCGCATTAAAAAGGACTCCAATGGCAATATTGCTAGGTACAAATCTAGGCTTGTTGCCAAAGGTTACAATCAAGAGGCTGGAATTGATTTCTTGGATACCTTTAGTCTTGTTGCTAAACAACCCACCATCAGGGTTTTCTTGTGTATTGCTCTTCATCATAATTGGCTTATTCAACAGCTTGATGTGTCTAATGCTTTTCTCCATGGCAAGCTTGAAGAGGATGTTTTTATGGCTCAACCTCCAGGGTTTGAAGACTCTCACTTTCCCACTTATGTTTGCAAGCTTAACAAAGCTCTTTATGGTCTCAAACAAGCACCAAGAGCTTGGTTTTCTATTTTTTCCTCCTTTATTCTTACTTTGGGTTTTGTTAATAGTCATTGTGATCACTCTCTCTTTGTTCAGGCTTCTGCTTCTTCTATAATATATCTTTTAGTCTATGTTGATGATATTCTTGTTATAGACAATTCTCTCTCTCATATTCAGTCTCTCATTTCTCAGTTACACTCAGCTTTTTCCCTCAAAGAACTGGGATCTCTCTCTTATTTCCTATGCATCTCAGTCTCCTCTCATTCTACTGGTACTTTTTTTTATCACAACCTCATTATGCTTCTACTCTTCATCACAGAGCTGGCATGTCTGACTGTAAGCCTGCTTCTTCTCATTCACTCTATCGAAGTCTTGTTGGAGGTCTACAGTACTTAACCATCACTAGGCCTGATTTGGCTTTTGCTATCAACCAAGCTTGTCAGCATATGCATAATCCCATTTAGCAGGATTTTAGTGTTGTCAAAAGGATTCTCAGATTTGTCAAAGGCACTTTACATCATGGATTATCCTTCTCTCCTAGTTCTTTTGATGTTCATGTGTTCTCAGATGCTGACTGGGCTGGCAGTCCTACTGACAGACGGTCTATTACTAGTTTTTGCATCTTTTTGGGCTTTAATTTGGTGTCTTGGGCTGCTAAGAAACGACCCACAGTGGCTCGATCCTCTACGGAAGCTGAATATAGGTCTATGGCTCAATCCAGTGCAGAGGTGTCTTGGCTTCAAATGCCTCTTCGTGATATGCATATCTTTCCTTCCTCTGCCCCTGTGTTGTGGTGTGATAATTTATCTGCTCTCTCTTTAGCCTCTAACCCAGTTTTCCATGCTCAGACTAAGCATATAGAAATTGATTATCATTTTGTTCGCCAGCAGGTCTTAGCCAAGTAGTTGCTCATCTGGCATGTTTTTTCTTCCAACCAACTTGCTAATATCTTTACCAAACCCTTACCTGTGGCTCGCTTTCTCTTCTTACAGTCCAAGCTTTTGGTTGGTCATCCATCTTTCAGCTTGAGGGAGGCTGATAACTCTGCTGGATCTAAAGAGGTAGAGACCAACTCTCAGTCTAACCAGGTTGCTGCAGCTGTAGCTACGACTGGTGGGCATGTTAAGGCTAGTTCTACAGATAGATGTAAACAGTGTTCAAATGATCTTGCAGGTGCATCACAATACAATAGAGCTGCTACAACATATTAATTCGTTTATAACAAGCTTTAATGCAGTTAGCTATCAGTTACATATCAGTTAGATATTTTGTGTATAAATAACAAACTTGATCATATAGATCTGTAATGAACTAAACATCAAATATAGACATTTTCTCTTTCTATTTCCTCTGTTCTTTGGTTCTGCTTTTGCTTCTTTGGCACATGAGTACCTATAAATAAGATATGGTGACATTTTTAAATGTCACTAGTGAAAAATCTAGTGGCACTTGGAAATGCCACTAGATGTATGTATATAAGTGCCATAAATAATGTCTAACATGGCACTCAATTGTTCATAAATAATATTAATTGTGGCATAAGAAGTGCCATTAAAAAAAACATATAATGACATTTTTTATATTGTAAGTCTTGTTTAATAGCGCTTAGTAGTGTCACGACTAGTATCTAATATGACATCGAAGTGTCAGTGAAGGTCTTTAGCCTTCGTGGTGTAGTAGCACTTACAAGTGTCATTAAGGAGTCACTAGTGTCTGTCGTGGCATGGATATAAATGACACTTATTCAAAACACCATAAGACTAAAAAAAAAGTCATTAAAATAGTAGTTTTGTAACACTTTCAAGTGTCACTGATCTAAGAAAATGTTGTAGTGCCTTCAAAATTTTTAAAATCTAAATTTAAAATTGAGGGAAATCTTGTTGGAAATGGTTAGAAAATTCTGGGTAAAACCAGAATTTTTTTCCTAACTTTGGTCTATTATTTAGGTGGGACCCGAGCGTCTAATTTGGCGGGTCAAAGTGGTAACGCATTCTATGCTGCGTTGTGATTCACGTGGTATATTTGGTTGCTCAAAACCATTACCGAGTGAATGAGAAATTGAAGCCAAAGTATGCTCCATGAAAATGGAGTTTTGGTGGAAAATCCTTAAATGTTGAAAAGTGGCTTGTCCCACATTGATTTGGTGGGAAGTTTTGAATGTGTTTATATGGCTTGGGATTGGAACTTGGGGTGTGCCCCAAGGGGTACCCAAGTGTTTTAGAGAGGGAGGTTATGGGCAAAATGGGCTAGACCCATTGGACCCAAAAATCACCACACATGCGCGCGCGCCGTCCGTCCGGTCGGGCGGCCTGGGCTGGGCGCGGGTATGAGGTTGGGTTGGGCTTGTCCGGCCCAATACTTATCTTTTTGGGTCAAAAACATTTGAATTTTATTTTATTTTTTGAAAAATAAAATCCAGAAAAACATTTGAATGTAATTTTATTTTTTGAAAAATAAAATCCAGAATTCATATTAATTCCGGAAATAAACTGGTCCGGTTTTTAATTCAAAACCAAACAGGTTTCATACCTATTCAAACAGGTTTGCACCTGTTTAATTCAAAACCTGTAGCCACCAATACATCTATAAATGAGACAGCCCTCATTTGATGTTTTAGATTCAGAAAATTCGTACTTTACATCTGCAAATTTATTCTTCATTTTGCTGCATTTAATTTTTGTGAGAAAGAGTATAAACACTTAGTGTGTTCGTTAGGCAAACAATTTGTAGTGCTGCTATTGTTTGTAGTTGATCATTTCATCCTGGGAGATAGACATCCACATTCTGAAAGCACCGTGGAGAGGACGAATCTGTTTTAAGGACACAGTGTCAAACACTGGACTTGATTGTTTAGTACACAACAGAATTTAATCTATTTAAATACAGTGAAGATTGTCCAACAATCTTAAGACAGATTATTTTTTGATATCTTCATTGTGTTTAATTTTCTATGATTTCATAAAGACATATATATTCTACTTGGAAAAACAAATAGTGGTTTATGCTATTTGACAGATAGTAGTAATATACAGTCTCTTTTCTTTGACAACTAGTAGTAATATACTGGTGTCATTAACAATTGCAGAATATTAATTTGTGTTACAGAAAATTATTGTGGTATTTTATTTTTCTAGTTTTAGTATCAAGGAAAATAAAATTATTTTGTGTTATAATTTATTTTCTGGTTTTAGTAACTAGAAAATTAATTTGTGTTTTAATTTTTTTTTGATTTTTGTAATAAGAGATTATGGCTACTGCAACTGAAATTGCAACTGGTAGTGGTACTTCGATTGTTATACCAACACCGGTCCCTATCCAAAACCATGTTCATGTACCAATAAATCATGGAGAAAAACGGAAAAAATTTAACGGTACTGAGTTTAAGAGATGGCAGCAGAAGATGATATTCTATCTTATAACTCTGAATTTGGCCTGGTTTGTCAATAAAGAGGCTCCAGCACTTAAAGAGGGTGAAAATGATCGACAAGTTGTTGCCGTTGTAGATGCTTGGAAACATTCAGATTTCTTGTATAGAAACTACATCCTCAATGGCCTTGACAACATGTTGTATAATGTTTACAGTCCTTTGAAGTCAGCAAAAGAAGTGTGGGATTCTTTGGAGAAGAAATACAAGACAGAGGATGCCGGCACAAAGAAATTTGTCGTCGGTAAATTTCTGGACTTTGTTATGGTAGACTCCCAAACGGTAATTTCTCAAGTTCAAAATTTTCAAATAATTTTGCATGATATTCATTCAGAAGGTATGTCTCTTAGCCAGTCTTTCCAAGTCGCTGTTTTAGTGGAAAAGTTACCACCGGCTTGGAAAGATTTCAAAAATTATTTAAAACATAAATGCAAAAAGATAACCATGGATGAACTTATTGTAAGACTGAGAATTGAGGAAGATAACTGTAAGGCTAAAAAGAGGAATGGGAAAAATCCCATTGAATCCAAGGCTAATGTGGTTAAACAAGTTCATAAACCACATAACAAAAAGAGGAAGTTTACTGGAGATGGTCCTAAACAAAGCGATAGCAATAAGAAGTTCAAAGGAAAATGCTATAACTATGGCAAGACTGGACATCAAGCTTCTGATTGCCACCGCCCTAAGAAGGATCATGGAAGTACAAGTAAGAAGACTACCAATCAGGCCAATGTAACTGATTTAGATTACATCTCTGACAGAGTGAATGACATCAACCTCTCTGTTGTAGTGTCTAGGGCTAATCTGGTTGGAAATCCCAAGGAATTGTGGGTTGACACTGGGGCAACTCGTCATATTTGTGTGGACAAAAAAATGTTCACTACCTACAATGAGGCTGCAAATGGTGAACAAATTTTCATGGGAAATTCTTCTACTTCTACTATGGCTGGACAAGGGAAAGTGATTTTGAAGATGACGTCAGGGAAAGAACTGACCCTCAACAACGTAATGCATATACCTGACATCCGGAAGAATTTAGTTTCTGGTTCTTTGTTAAGTAAAAATGGTTTTAAGCTTATTTTTGAGTCTGATAAATTTTTATTAACAAAGAGTGGTATGTATGTTAGTAAGGGATACATGAGTGATGGTTTCTTTAAGTTGAATGTAATGACAGTTGTACCGAAAGTTGCTATGAATAAGAATAACACATCTTTTGGTTATATTCTTGAGTCGAATTTATAACTTGGTAGATTAGGACATGTGAATTTTGATGCTTTGCGTAGATTAATTGGTTTAGATTATATACCAAAGTTTGAAATTAATCCTAATCATAAATGGAAAGTTTGTGTAGAAGCGAAACTAACTAAGGCTCCATTTAAATCAGTTGAAACGAAAACCGAACCTCTAGAATTAATTCATACAGATGTATGTGATCTTAAATTTATTCAAACTAGAGGAGGTAAAAAGTATTTCATAACATTTATCGATGATTGCACAAGATATTGTTATATTTATTTACTTAGAAGTAAAGATGAAGCCTTAGAAATGTTTAAACTCTACAAAACAGAAGTTGAAAATCAACTTGGTAAAACCATTAAAATGGTTAGAAGTGATAGGGGTGGTGAATATGATATACCATTAAATGAATTTTGTGCACAACATGGCATTATTCACCAAATTACAGCACCCTATTCTCCACAGCAAAATGGAATTGCTGAAAGAAAGAATAGAACCCTAAAAGAAATTATGAATGCCATGTTACTAAGTTCAGGCTTACCACAGAACTTGTGGGGAGAAGCAATATTATCTGCTAATTATGTTCTTAATAGAATACCCCATAAGAAAACCAACAGCACTCCTTATGAATTGTGAAAATGTTGACCACCTTCTTACAAATACTTAAAAGTGTGGGGGTGTTTGACAAAAGTTGAAGTTCCTATTCCTAAAAAGACTAAGATTGGACCAAAAATAGTAGATTGTGTGGTTATTTTTTTATGCTCAGAATGGTAGTGCATATCGATTTTTGACTTATAAATTAGAGATACCTGATATAAATGTGAACACTAATATAGAGTCAAAGAATGCATTGTTTTTTGAACATGTCTTTTCTTACAAAAAAGGACAGGAATTAAGTTTACAGAAAAGAACTTATGATTGTACACAAAGTCAAGAGACTAATGACAATCAAACACAAGAGACTAGTAATGGTCTTGACCAACAGGATTTAACTGATGATGAACCAAGAAGAAGTAAGAGAGCGAGAACATCAAAATACTTTGGTCTAGATTTTCTGACATACTTATTAGAAAATGAACCTCAAAGCTTTGAGGAAGCAATGACAAGTCCTAAAGCACCTTTGTGGAAAGAGGCTGTTAATAATGAAATTGAATCCATTATGCAAAGTCATACTTGGGAATTGGTGGATCTTCCACCTGGTTTTAAACCTCTTGGATATAAGTGGATATTCAAGAGAAAAATGAAAGCAGATGGTTCAATTGACAAGTATAAAGCAAGACTTGTAGTTAAAGGTTACAGACAAAAAGAAGGTCTGGACTATTTTGACACATTTTCCCCTGTGACAAGAATAACATTCATTCGCATGCTTATTTCTATAGCAGCGTTGTGTAATTTAGAAATACATCAAATGGATGTTAAGACAGCTTTCTTAAACAGTGATCTAAATGAAGAGATTTATATGGAGCAACCCGAAGGGTTTGTAGTACCAGGGTAAGAGAAGAAAGTTTGTCGGCTTGTAAAATCTCTTTATGGATTAAAACAAGCACCTAAGAAATGGCATGAAAAATTTGATCATGCAATGCTTACTAATGGGTTTAAAATAAATGAATGTGACAAATGCGTCTATGTTAAAAACACTGACCAAGGATATGTCATAGTTTGTCTTTATGTGGATGACATGTTTATCATTGGAAACAGTCAAAACATGATCAAATCAACTAAGCAAATGCTTAATAAAAGATTTGATATGAAAGATATGGGGGTTGCAGATGTTATATTATGAATGAAAATTACTAAAACATTTGACGGATATGCGTTATCTCAATCTCATTATATTGAGAAAATTCTTGATAAATTTGTCAAGGATGATTTGAATGTAGCTAGAACACCTGTAGACATCAGTATTTATTTATCGAAAAATAAAGGTGATGCGGTGTCTCAGTTAAAATACTCCCAAATCATTAGAAGTCTAATGTACCTAATGAATTATACTCGTCCTGACATAGCTTATGCAGTCAGTAAATTGAGTAGGTACACTAGTAACCCCGGAGAAGACCATTGGAAGTCGATCATTCGGGTTCTTAGATATCTAAGATTCACCCGTGATCATGGTTTGAATTTTACTCGATATCCAGCAATACTCGAAGGTTATTGTGATGCAACTTGGATATTGGATACTAAAGATTCAAAATTTACAAGTGGATATGTCTTTATTCTGGGAGGCACTGCTGTTTCTTGGAAATCCACGAAACTAACGTGCATTGCACGATCCACAATGGAATTCGAGTTCAGTGCTTTAGACAAAGCAGGAGAAGAAGCAGAATGGCTTCGTCACTTCTTAGAAGACATTCCAATGTGGCCAAAACCTGTGACAGCTATTTGCATTCATTGTGATAGTCAATCTGCAATAGGCAGGGTACAGAATCATATGTATAACGGTAAGTCACGACATATTCACCGTCGACATAATACCGTAAGGCAATTGTTGTCAAATGGAATAATCTCAATAGATTATACAAAATCTAAAGAGAATATTGCGGATCTATTAACAAAAGGTTTGACAAAAGAGCTAGTGTATAGTTCCTCGAAAGGGATGTGATTAAAGCCTATTACATAAGAGTCGTCATAATGGTAACCCTACTTATATGACTGGAGATCCCAAGAACTAAGTTCAAAGGGACAACTAAGTTATGTATGGCTCACCAGAAATCACCAAGAGATTAAAATCCTTACCCATTTCTATGGTGAGAGTGATATCTGCAACACGTGTTGTCTGCAAGGATATAAGGATAAGCTTTGCTTTTAATGATTACTTATATCTTGATTTAGGCATATAAATCAAGACGAGTATATAGAGATACTCACAATAAGAATCACCTATATGAGTGTCGAACTAGGGCCGGTTCTATGAGAATGAAGATGCTAAATTCTCTAGAAACACTCATGAAAACCAGGAGCGTTCTATAGCAAGCCCGCGAGGGACCTCGCTACAGTTCGGACTCGATTTTGTTGCGGTTCTCAATCTTGAACCAAAGAGTCCAAATCCGGCAAATCGTTTTTGAGAAAAACAGATTTTTTTGAAAGAAGTGCCAAACATGGACTGCTTTGCCAGATAACAGAGTCGCCACCTAAATATTTTAAAATGGGAAATTTAGGAAACCCTGACTCGGTGCCAAAAGGCCACGTGTCCGTCATCACCAAAGTTGGCTCGGGAACTCGGGTACGATTGGGGAAGGTCACATCGTGAGCACCCCCGCTCGCCCGGTCAAAGACCGGCTTCTACTAACCATGATATCTATTTTTGAAAACACTGTGAGTTCTTATTCCGATTATTAGCCTAGGTTACTATGTGATGCGCACAGCATACAAGTATAGACTGAATCGCCTGAATTGGAACTGAACATCTCATGTTTGTTTGTTTGAAAATGGTTTGATGGTGCTACCCGCAAGTAGGCTAAGACACGGATTTGCCACCCTCAGGTGGGCTTAGAAAACAATGGTTTTGCCACTATCTAGTGGGCTTAAAACAAGCATTTGATGAATTATTCCAATTCAGATAACTCAACCTCCACCCACAGGCATTCAAGGCAGTTATATCATATAAGCATATAGCCTCATGGTAAGCATGCTATTCATGGTAACACTCACACGCATGCAAGGATGCTAAAGCATAAAACTCACCGAGTACTCCAAGCCAAAATAGGAAAATGATTAGAAATCATGCATGAATCCTAAATATGCTGAAATGCCTAATGCAACACATGCAAAATGCAACTATAGCAGGCTCGGCTATTCTAAACATGGTATATGAAATGTTACAGTTAACATGTATTCATTTTGGAATTGAAATACAAATGCAGTTAGTATGATGCGCCGAGCCCGGTGCATGCAAAACAGATGAATGATGCAAACATGCTGTTATACTGTATGCTAATTGAAATATGCCCTATATCTAACCATCGTAAGCAGGTAAATAAAAGGGAGAAAGACGTGGGGTTGGAAGACATACATCACACTCACGCACACTTATTACAAGTTTGCCCTCGCGCAGAGGGTCCGAATAAATAATAATACAGTCCGAAAATGAAAGAATAATACAGTCCGAATAAATATACAAATTTCTAATTAATTGACAAATTAAATAAGAAAAACTGGCATGCAAGCCAGGGACCGCCTTGCTTCTGATGGATGATGCATTTTGGGCTACCTAGCGCGGAAATCCACTGGGATGCCCCAATTAACCTCTGTTTGCACTTTTTCTCGAAATGCGTGCCAAACTCCGAAGAGCTGTTGATCCTTCATTTTGCTGCAACGGAGAGCAGGAAAAGGGCATAGCAATGTATTTCACACATATATGCATGCCCCGATCCTCGTGCCACCAATCACGCATCTCGATGCATGATGGCCGAGGAGCCGAATTGCACAACTCAATATAGGATGAATGCAGATGAATGCTACAACAAAACCTAACTCCATCATGGGTAATCCGGAGTGTCGGTGACTTGGGAATTTGAGACACACTCCGCCACTCGGAGTACGGAATGTACCTCGTTTCCCGTGCCCGGGCTAACGCCTATCCCGAACACGATGCAATATGCATGGTATGCATGAAATGCAGCTAACATGTGATATAGCATGCACAATGCTATGAAAGTGAGATGCCTCGAAATGCGTGCCCAAAGGGTACGCAAATCGAGGCGATGACATACAAGCATGAGATGACATGAAATATGATACACAATGAGACTAAAAAAAGAGATGTCTCGAAATGCATGCCCATGGGCACGCAAGCCGAGGAATGCATAAAATGGCATACGGAATGCAACAGAACTAAAAATGACATACAGAATGCAAATTGGGCTTACACTAACATGAGAGGGCCTCAGCCGCACCCACATAAGAGGCCGTCGGATAAAAAATGAAATGCCTCGAAATGCGTGCCCACGGGCACGTAAACCGAGGCGGTGACATACAGGCATGAAAAATGCAGATTGGGCTTACACTATCATGAGAGGGCCTCAGCCACACTCACATAAGATGCCAAGAGATAAAAAAAGAAGTGCCTCGAAATGCATGCCCGCGGGCACGCAAACCGAGGCGGTGGCATAGAGGCATGAAAATGACATACAAAATGCAATGATGGGCTTACGCCAACATGAGAGAGTCTCAGCCACACTCACATAGGCTGCCGTCAGGTGAAAACAAAAATGCCTCGAAATGCGTGCCCGTGGGCTCGCAAACCGAGGCAATAACATAAAAGCATGAAAATGCAAATTGGGTTTACACTAACATGAGAGGACCTCAGCCGCACTCACATAAGATGCCGTCGGATAAAAAAAACGAATCGCCTCGAAATGCGTGCACACGGGCACGCAAACCGAGGTGGTGGCATACGCAATGCAAATGATATGGAAAATGCAGATTGGGCTTACACTAACATGAGAGAGCCTCAGCCGCACTCACATAAGCTGCCGGCGGATAAAAACGAAGCGCCTCGAAATGCGTGCACACGGGCACGCAAACCGAGGCATGGCATACAGGCATGAAATGGCATGCGAATGAGATGCGATATGTGGCATATGGAAAATGCAAACTTCAGCAGCTAAAATGATGCACAAATAGCCCCCGAATTATGACAAAATTACACCCGATGCCCGAAATGCAATGTTATGTACCCGAAACGGCTTACAGCCCTACTAAACATGCACAATATGGACATAACAGGTATAACAGTAGCAAGGCAGCCCCTAAACTAACATTTTTTCAGTATAAAGCAAGATCAAACAATGATCACAAGTATGGTAAAAATAGCCTGCAAAAAAGGGGGAAAAGAGGAGAATTACAAAGCAAGTGGTATCTACAATGCTCAAACTGAAAAACACAGTTCTACAACATTAAAGAGGGGAAAAAAATATGCATATTTACAAGAGATGACATCCCCCAAAACAGCATGTAGATAGGCTAAACGTAGCATGCAAAATAATGAGCCAACAAAGGCTATAACATGAGGTACCAAAAGCATGCATCAAACAACTTTGGACCCTTAACAAAACATGAAGAATGGGTCATTTTAAGACACTTTCTATGCCTGATGAAGGCTGAAAACAGAAGCCAAGCAAGCCTAACAAAGCATGCAAATTAATGAACCAAATAGGGAGTACAACATGAAGTACTAAAAGAATTTATCAAATGGCCTAAGAACCTTAACAAAACATGAAGAATGGACAAAAAAAGGCTCTTTCTAAGCCTGATGAAGGCTCAAAACAGAAGCTAAATAAGCTCAAAGGGGCATGCCAAATAGGAGTAGAACATGAATTCAAAGCAAGTGGCATGTAGAGCATGAAAACCAGGTTGAGCCCTTCTTCAATGTTGAAGAGGGGCTCAAAATAAGCATAATATCAGTTCATGAGATGCTCCAAATCAAATCACAAATAGGCCAAATAAACCATGCAATTTTACGAAAAATATGGAGGATTACAAAGCAAGTGCATGATAGAGCCATCAAACATGATGGAGCCCTTCTTCAATGTTGAAGAGGGGCTCAAAATAGGCCCACTCACAGTTTATAACAAGCTCGAAATCAGATCACTCATAAGTCAAATAAAGCATGCAAAATAATGGCATAAAGAGTGATATTGAAAGAGGTGTGTCATGGAGACACCAAACAGAGTTGAGCCCTTCTACAAAGTTGTAGAGGGACTCAAAATAAGCCTAAAACCAGTAGGGGTCGGGGCCCAAAACAGAGAGTAAATAGGGTAAAGAATTGATTCAAAATTATGCTAGAAAAAGGGAATTAGTGGCTTACCCTTGAAGACAAGTCTTTTGTTGCTTCTTGGCTTGAATTTGCTGGTCCTTAGGCTTTGAAAATCACTTCTTTGCTGCTAGAATGGAGGTGGTGATGGTGGTGCTTAGGGTTGATGAAGAAAGGAGCTAGAAACTTGAAGCTTTTTAGGGTTTTTGAGATAGAAAATGGAGGTTTTGGAAGAGAGGTTCTTGAGAGAAAATCTTGTAACCCTAGGGAAGGAGCTGTCCAGCCCCTTAAATAGACCAAAAAGGGTGTAAAAGGGGAGGGAAATGCACCCAAGCTTTCCCTTCCAAAATATCCCCCGAAGGACAGGGATATTTTGAAAAACAGCTGGACAGCTGTAAAGAGGTGAAAAGAAGAAAGCTGGCCGGCCAGGTGGCTTTCTGGAAGGTGGCCGGTCGGCCACCCCAACTGGTCGGCCAGCCACTCCCCCTGGCCGGCCGGCCATGGCCAAAAATGGGACAAAAAAATTGCTGGCCGACCACCATGTTTTTGGGTCCTCTCAGGTGTGTAGAATAAGGCCCCAGGGTTGGAACTTGGCAACACTGAAACAGGAGTCACAACATTGCACTTGAAGAAGAGGCTCAAAAATGAAAATCTGAATTATTGGCCGACCACCACTTTTTAGTGTCCTCCCATGTGCCCTCATCACAAATATGTAGTCCCGGCTCGAAGAAAATATCCCCAGGGTGTTCAACATTGGCCTGGAAGTGAGCAAAATGGGCGCCGGAGAAGCGAAACTGGTTTTCTGGAACAATTGCTGGCCTCCCACCCTTCAGTGATCTTCTTGATGCTAAAATAGAGGTACCTGCCAAAATTGAACAAAAACCGATGCAAAATGAATGCTCGGGGCCCAAACCGCGAGGTTCGGGGTCCCGAAAATGGGCTGCAGGCACCGAAAGTGGCGTTCGGCCACGAAGCGGGCATCACAGGCCCCAGTATTCCTCATAATGACAAAACAGAGGCACTTGCCAAAAATGAACAAAAACTGATACAAAATGAAAGCTCGGGGCCAAAACCGGGCAGTTCGGGGTCCCGAAAACCGGCTGTAAGCACCGAAAGTGGCGTATGGCCGCGAAGTGGGTACCAGAGGCCCCAGTGTCCCTCGGAATGATAAAACAGAGGCACTTGCCAAAAATCGGAGAAATCGGAGATGGTTGGGCGGTCCCGAACCGAGGCATACGGCCTGACGGCTCCGAAAACCGGGAACTGGGCTCCGAAATGGGCGAAATGGCCTACGGCCACTGGGAGATAGTCTACGGGACCATTCCCTCCCCTCAGGAAAGAAAACAGAGAAAACTGAGTCTGGTTCGCAAACCGAGACAAGGCACAGAAGAGAGTTCGGAAGCCCGGAGGTAGGGCGCACGGCCGCGACTCTGAGACTTCTGAACGAGCACGACATGCAACATCACCGAGCGCTCAATCGGTGACGTCTGAGTCTTAAGGTCGGTCAAAAATGGGGTGTCTACACGTTCAAGGCCAAAATGAATGCAACAGTGAGAACCATGATGTGTTAGAAGATATTTTGTGTGAAATTTATTGTCTTGGCTTACACAAATGGCTGAACAATTCAAGGCATCGCGTCCATTGGTTAGCTAGTAAGTTTGATAGATTATCACTAGGAAAGGTTCAAGGCCGAAAGCTACCTATCCTGATGTAAGAAATTTTTGACTTATACTCTTTCGATAAAGTCTGCATATTGTTGCATTTCCGTTGTCATCAAATTCCATTAATGTGGAAGATTGTTGGAAATGGTTGGAAAATTTTGGGTAAAATCAGAATTTTTTCCTTACTTTGGTCTATTATTTAGGTGGGACCCTGAGTGTCTAATTTGGCGGGTCAAAGTGGTAACGCGTTTTATGCCGTGTTGTGATTCACGTGGTATATTTGGTTGCTCAAAACCATTACCGAGTGAATGGGAAATTGAAGCCAAAGTATGCTCCATGGAAATGGAGTTTTGGTGGAAAATCCTTAAATGTTGAAAAGTGGCTTGTCCCACATTGATTTGGTGGGAAGTTTTGAATGGGTTTATAAGGCTTGGGATTGGAACTTGGGGTGTGCCCCAAGGGGTACCCAAGTGTTTTAGAGAGAGAGGTTATGGGCAAAATAGGCCAGACCCATTGGATCTAAAAATCACCACACGCGCGCGCGCCGCCGTTGTCCGTTCGGTCGGTCGGGGGGCTAGGCTAGGCTTGGGTATGAGGTTGGGTTGGGCTTGTCCGGCCCAATACCTATCTTTTGGGGTAAAAAACATTTGAATTTAATTTTATTTTTTGAAAAATAAAATCCAGAATTCAAATTAATTCCAGAAATAATCTAGTCCGTTTTTTCTGTACACCTAAACAGGTCCCTTCCCGTTTTTATCTGTTTGAATTTTGAACCCAATAGATTTAAATCTGTTTAATTCAAAACCAAACAGGTTTCATATTTGTTCAAACAGGTTTGCACCTGTTTAATTCAAAACTTGCAGCCATCAATACATTTATAAATAGGACATCCCTCATTTGATGTTTTGGATTCAGAAAATTCATACGTCACCTCTGCAAATTTATTCTTCATTTTGCTGCATTTAATTTTTGTGAGAAAGGGTATAAACATTTAGTGTGTTCGTTAGGCAAACAATTTGTAGTGCTGCTATTGTTTGTAGTTGATCATTTCATCCTGGGAGATAGACGTCCACATTCTGAAAGTACCGTGGAGATGACGAATCTGTTTTAAGGACACATTGTCAAATACTGGATTTGATCAGAATAATATTCAAGATATTAATCAATTGTTATTTAGTATACAACAAAATTTAATCTATTTAAATACAGTGAAGATTGTCCAACAAATCTAACCTTCAAATTATTGTTTCTAAATCACAATGCACATGTACATGAAGACCAGTGTGGAGGATAGTCCACAATTGGATTAACTTGCACATTGCGATGCTTATTAAAGTACATATAAGCAGCGGGACAGAAAGTTAGAAATCAATTAATTTCCTGCCTTGTCGGGTATGTTTTGTATGACAGTCAAACGATCATTTTCCAATTAAATTATTTGAGTTTGATTTATATTTAATTTGTGAAAAATGATTTGTGCCTCGAAATTTTCCACCCCGAATGCAGTCGTTTTGGGCATTAGGCATTTTTTTTTCTTTTTTTCTGCCATTTTCGACGCAGAGCAGAGGAAGAGGGAGAGAAAGAGAGAGAGAGAGAAAAGGGAGAGAAAGAGCTCGTCGCTCAACCGAGCTCGTCCGCCCGCCAGTCGTCGGTCCAGCCGAGCTTGTCGCGTTGCCTCCGCCTGCCGTCGCCTCTGCGCGATCGTCGTAGAGGCGTCTCCATCGCTGCATCCCCCGCCTCCGCCTCCAGCCCATTTTTGAGGCCCCCTCCAGTCCTTCTTCCCCCTCCCCTTTCTCCATCCCCTCCTTCTCTTCTTCGTCTTCTTCTTGCTTCTTCCGCTATAAAAAAAAAAAAAAGGAATTCGGGGCATTCGGGGCTCCCAATTTCGAGCTCCAAATCACAACTCTTAATTTGTTAATGCTAGTTCAAAATTTACTGAATATACAAAAAAGTTGATTTTTTTGAAAACTTGTTAAATTTTCAAGTTAAGTTTAATTAATATATTACTCAGGTTGATAAATATATAAACATTATAAAAAATTAAGTTATTTAAATTCAACACTTGTTCAATTTATTAAAAATTCATTCGAAATTAACTAGTAGCACTTGCAATGCATATCATAAAAACTCTTTCACGGCATACACTCAAATGTCGTTATATGATATGTCGTGAAAAGTTAATTATCATTTACGGCATACATGTAAAGTCATAAAAAGTAATAAATCAAATATTTATGACATATTTTGTATGTCGTATATAATCTTTTATGATATTTTTTACATGTCATAAAACATTACATTTTTCACGACATAATTTTGCATGCCGTAGAAAGTTACCTTTGACGACATTTTTTACATACCATAAATCATTACACTTTTCACCGCATAATTTAGCATACTGCATAATTTTGCATGACCTAAAAGGGCTTCTCATCAAACTATTTCACAAAGAGTGAACCTATCACCAACAAAATATATTCACTAGACCTAATACCTTATATTTTCCTTAACTTGGACTTTTTAACAATTTCTTCAATATGAGAAATTTAGATTGAGAATTTAGAACTTTTAGAAGCCTTATAGATTAAAAACCTTTTTTTCTTAATATATATATATATAGATTTGCACTCTCCACATAGGTGTCCATTAATCTCGAACTCAGGTTCCCAATAAAAACATTAAATTCTGGTAGAGATTTAAAAATGAAAATATGAGTAAAATACAAATGAAATATAACTATATTTTACTTATATTTCACATATTTTTTTTCCTTTTCGATTTCAAATTCATTCCAAATTCATGAACAACAAACACAGCCGACCCAAATTTACGTGCACAGCAACTAGTATACAAAAAGATAACAACGTGGAGATGCTCCTTTCTTCATTCGCACATTGTTTGCTTGGTGTTTGACAGTAGCACAGGTTATCATAATACTCCCTTGAAGATAGTAAAGATTTTCAACCCTTTGGTCTTTTGGTAACACTTTACCACCCGGAAGACAACGAGCTTTTTCTCTCTGCGCGTGAACCTACAACCCTTAGAATCCAACATTTTTAAGTGTGATTAATTTTTTTTTTCTTAAACCGAGCACATGCCTAATCACATAAGCAATTGATGTCAAATCACATGAATTTTTGTAAGCTTTTTTTCTTTGATATGGTGTAATGGAGCTTTCGTTTATATTGGAGAAGTCGCTTCGCTCGCAAAGGTACTTTCTTCCTTCGGATGACTAAGAGTCCGTTCTTTCTAACGATATGTTGTTGTTGAGTCGCTTCGCTAGCATATGGTATAAATCCTAACAGTGGGCAATAAACTCACCCAAGCAATCAAAGCAAAATTAATAAAAGAGTCGCACAAAAAAACACATAAATATACGGGTCCGTTTTGCAGTAACCAATAAATACAAAATTTTACTCCAAGGAATAATGAACCCTGAATAAGCTTGATATTCGAGTACTTTTACCAATAAGTATCATGAAAATTTTTCATGAAAATAATCATGAAAATTTTGTGACCTTTGAATTACACTTAGAATAAAACACTATATAATAATCAAGATAATCTAAGGATCATAAATTTTTCATGATCATTTTCATGAAATTTTTTTCATGATTCCTAACTTTTCATTTACCAATAAGGTTTTCTTAAAGAGAGTAGGTTGTCTATAGTCCATGGATTGGATCGGGTCCACAAGGCCCACTACAAATATTGTCTTCATAATTTGAATGTTTATTTTTAGACAATATATAAATTATTCATTAAAAAAATCAGGAGGATCCAATAACAGTACCTATGTTAGTTCATTACATTTTTTTTTATTTTTTTTTTGCAAAACAATGAATGACAAATATTATTTGAAAATTAGATCATTCATTTTTTGGGATACAAATGTAATAAACTAATGTGGCTATGGTTATCAGATCCATTTGATTTTTTTCATGAATGATCTACACGTTGTGGTAAAAGTTAAGACGGGACATGTGGTAGGTCCCACGGCCCGAATAGCACGGCTCCTTTCTTAAAATACAAATTGTCCTTGGTAATTTTAAAAAATACATTATCCTTTTAAATTTTTAATTGCATAACAAATAACCAATTTTATTAAGTAAATTAATAATTTTAAACGATGTTAAAAATATATTTTAACTAACACTTTTGATAATTTTATTGCTCTAAACCCATTTTTTCTTTTGTTTAATTAATTCTCAACTAGTACTAGATCTGTTTGAGTAGTAGTTTCTCTGGTTAACTTTCCACTAAAACACAAATTTTGAAAAAGAACATTGCATAGTACACTTCATCAACCATAAAGTTGGAGAAATTATCAGTTATGTTGAGCCGCTTCCTTCATATATTGATTCTGCCACTGCACTCATACATCAAACTAGTAGTTTGTGTTACTACAAGTAACGGCCTAGAGAAGAGCCATTATTATTATTTTAAGTCTTTATTTTTATTTAGAGCTTCACGGATTTGTTGAAAATCCAGCTAAAAGGTATAGCAGGTCTTTCTTCGGATCTCAGTCGAACTCTCTCTTCTAGCCTTCGAATTTTTTGACCTAACCGGCAGACATAATCCTGAGCCTTTCGTCCCTCAGTAGAGAGCTGACTTAGCTTCTCTACATTCCATTTGTCCACCAAAAAAGCCAGTATATTAGCATAATCGGTGACGGTGTACACACCAAGCCGCTGAGCAACAATTGAGAAGTGTATGAACAAATCATCATCATGACCATCATACATGAAGTGAGCTGGCATAGTTATTTTCTTCTGCATCATGTCAGCGAATGCTATGACAGCAGCATCAGGATCAACCTCGAACAACTTCTTCATTATCTTGGTATAAGCAGTTTCATGACGCTTCTCATCAGAGGCTATTGTACCACATATCTGTGCTAGGTTATTGTCACCATAATGTTTGGCTAGCCTGCCTGTGTTACCATGAGAAATGAATGTCGCCCTTTCTTGGAATGATGTGTAAACCATTCCAAGGTATGGATTGTTTTCCGTCTTAATATCCTGTATATGAAAACATATGAACACCATACCAACAAATAATATTTACAAGGATAAATAGTAGTATGAATCAAAAAATTATACATAAAATTTTGTGATGTCTTCACGAAGAAAAATCTTCAATTGAAATTGTCCAAATTTCAAATTTTTACATCAATTAAAATTTTGCATGTCATTATGTTTTGCAATGATTTGTCTAAAATTATATTTACATTAATTTTAAGATAACTCTTAATAGGTCTCATGGTATGGTTCAAATATATGCAGGTGTTGACATGTATTGTCTCATAATTTATATTTCCAACATTACCCACGGCAACTATCTAATTTTTATGTCTATTTTTCTTTTTTATCAGTTACCAAAACAAAAAAGGTACAATTGTAAATGGGGAGAATTATTGTTCAACAATTTACACAAACATGGAGGTGCAACTCCTCACAGCATTTGAGTTTCACCCCTTCACAAAAATGAGTTGCACCCTAAACGTTTTGTTAATTTTTGGGTAAATTATGACAGCAGGTCCTCTACTTTAGTTTTTGTGTCATTTTAGTTCCTATAATTTTAATTAGCTCGATTTTGACCTTAAATTTATGATTTTGTCTCATTTTAGTTCGATCAATTATAACTCTTAGTATTTTTTTTTTATAGAAAATAAGCATATAAGTGTCATTGCAATATTTTTAGGAGCAAAATTATAAACTTATTCAACCTAGTTAGTTAATCTCAACCAATTTAGTGATAATTTTCCTTAAAAATATTAACGATATTATCAATTGGACTAAATTGAAACAAAATCTAAAATTAAGGATCAAAATTGAGACAATTGAAAGTGTAAGGACCAAAATGACACAAGAGGTAAAATATAGAGACAACGGGTATGATTTGCCCATTTTTTTTTATTTATCTTACACCCTTAATTGTAATCCCCCCTTATAAACATAGGAGACTTGCATCTAGGTCCTAATAGGTTGATTTATTGTTTAATAGGTCTTATAATAATTAATGACGTTTTTCATCAAGCAATATTAAAAAAAAATCACTAATTGTTAATTTTCAGCGCCAGTTTAAAAATTTTGTCACAAAAAATATTATTAATTATAAGTTTTAATGACAATTTAAAAAAATTGTCACAAAAAGTCACTAATTATAAGTTTTAGCGACAATTTATAAAAATCGTGACGAAAAAAGTCACTAATTATCAATTTTTAGCAACATATGCAAAAAATCGCCACAAAAGATTATTTTTAAGGACAAATTTACTATGACTTATTTTCAATAAGAGTTTATGAAAATTAAGTTTAAATCTTAGGACTTATTGGTAGTTTCCCCATAAATATACTAGGCCAAATAACAAGGTATATCAATTACCCCACTACCCAAATTTTTGGGCAAATTAAACCGGTAGTTCTTACATTTTTTTTTATATCATTTTGGTCCATACACTTTTAGTTGGCTTGATTTTTACTCTTGCTTTTAGATTTTATGTCAATTTGGTTAAATTAATAATATTATTCACCATGTTTGTTTCCAGCTTTTTGAAAACACTTTTCAGAAAATTGTATGTGTTTGGTAGAGCTTTCTAACTATGATTTGAGAGTATGAGTTGTATTTTGAGTTTGTGAGTTTTGGAATTATGATTTGAGTATGGAAAATGTGTTTGATGAAACAGTTTTGAAATAGTTTTGAAAAGAGTTTTGAATTGAGTGGAGAATTTTTGATTGTGACATTTGATATTTGATACAAAAACTTACAACTCATAACCAAACATACAACTCAAAATTCTATTAAAACACATAAAAAATTTTAAAAAATTCGGAAAATATTTTTTTCGAATATATAAAAATTAACATATCAATTGCAAAAAAAATAAAAAATAAAAATAAAAATTGCACTGTTCCGGTCAACTGGCCAGACGATCGGTGGGATGTCTGGTAGGACATCCGGTGGGACGACTGGTTAGGCCAAATTTCAAATTTTTTTTTTTAAAATCGCGCTTTACAGAGATTTAAAAAAATTCACTAAATACAAAAAAATAAAAAATAAAAATTCAGTATATTTTTTGTATTTTTGTATATTTATTAATTTTTTAAAATATTTTTTCACAAATATTTTATTTTTTAGATACATCTAAGTAAGATGCATCTAAAAAAATAAATAAAAAACTTAAAATTTTAAAAATATTAACTAGAAACAAAAAAAATACGAAAAATAAAAAACTCAGTTTTTAGAAAACTAGAACCAAACACATTGATTAGTATTTTTGATAGATAATAATCACTAAATTTGTTGTGATTAACTTGTTAAGTAGATTAAGTTTGTAATTTTGCTTCTAAAAACATGACACATACTATTTATGTACATATTTTCTAACATTTGTAATTAATTGGACTAAATTGACACTAAGTTATAAATTCAAGATCAAAATCGAGACAGTTGAAATTATATAAGGACCAAAATGACACAAGGACTAAAATAAAAGAATTATTGACGTAATTTGCCTCAAATTTATTTTGTCATCTCTTTTTGTGTACTTGACATTATTCTATTTATAATATCATTACACCATTCAATATTTTCTAACATTTGTTATTAATTAGATTAAATTGAGACCAAGTCATAAATTTAAAATCAAAATTGAGGCAGTTGAAATTATATAGGGACCAAAATGATACAAGGACTAAAATAAAGGGATTACCAACGTAATTTGCCTCAAATTTTTTCTCTCCTCTATTTTTGTGTACTTAACATTATTCTATTTATAATATCATTAAACCATTTAAAAAGGAAATAAGCTTACTTTTCAAACTACATCGATAAGAAGATTGGTGATTTTTCCTGTATCGTAATTGATTTTTGGCAAATTTATTTTTGTTGCTGTTTTTAATTTGTTGTTTGGTTTTTTGTTTGGCCATTTAAGGTATTGTTATTTTTATTACAATATTTGTTTTATTTTAATATAACTGCTTCTAAAAAACAAAAATAATGAAATGGGCTGCCAAGCCATAACAAAGTGAAAATAATGAATTTGGGAGATGTCAAAGTTTGTGTAAGGAAAGGAATAAGGAATATACCATTCCAGACCCAATCAAATACTGGACAGTCTTCTCGATTTGTTTCATGTCAACACGACCAGAAAGATAGAGGTACTTGTTGAGAAGATCTCCATGCCTGTTCTCTTCAGCAGTCCATCCCCTTATCCAATCAGCCCAAGGAGTCAAGCTTGCTCCTGTTTCATCTCTAATTCCATCATTGGTATTAATCCAAGATTGATAAGTTGGAAGGGCTTCTTCTGTGATCATGTCTCCGACCAATACTACAAAGTAATCGTCCGGAAGCTCCTTTGCCCTCTCTTTTAGTTCCATCACTTGTTCCAAGAATCCGTCCGATGCCGGGTCTGGAAGAAAGTCTTGTGGCTGCCAACATTTCTCTACTGGTTTTAGGTGAATCAAGACATTGGTTTTAACCCAGTGTTCTAAGGATTTGAACAATTCTATCTTTTCTGGAGGCATTGAATGAGTTACTGTTGATAGAGAACGTTGTGGCTTCTGAGCATGGCCGAGAGACTTTTCCAAATTACCTGGCAGAGCCTCCCTAAAAACACGAATAATAAAAAAGAGAGAGACGGTGGATTAGGACTTACTACTCCAACGGGACATATTCCGGTGTATAATGTATATTGTATGTAACTTTATACAAAATTGTATAAATTGAATATAAATTTACGTAAATTCATAAACACTTATATGATTATGGAAATTTGCATTGAATTTAAGTATTTTTGTAAGATTACTTATGTAAATTTATAAAAATTTATGCAATTTTATATAGGATTGTATATGGAGTGCAATGCACACCCAAGATTTTCCCTTCTCTTTTGTTTATTTATGAGTAAAATTTATTTTACTCTCTCGTGGTTTGAGGGTGGAGTATTTTACCATCTATGGTTCAGATATAACGAAAAAACCTTATGTGATTTTGGACTAATATGTTAGTTTTTTCATCCAAATTAAAGGAAGATATATGACAGTCATTATGTTTGATGGTGGACTTGATTTTCTGAAAAAATAAAATGAAATTAACACAACATAAAGATAATTTTACCCCATATTCTCCAAATTAAGTATTAGTCTAGTGGCATTCTAACTATAGTTCAAAAAAAAAAAAAAAAAAAAAAAAATGCTATGCAACTAGAATTTGTATTTTGCAAATTATTCTTAAAATGAGGTTTATAGTATATATTCAAAGCTAGTGTGACGTGAACGGGACACCTAGAATGGTAGTTAGCAATTGACGTAATTTTTTAAATATATTGTCAAATAATTTTTCGTAGTATGCTTTCCGGGCAATTAAATGGGGTTAAAATATCATATTAGTAACAAAGCTCTATTACATGCAAACAATTGGTCAAAAGGAGATCTTTTGCAAACCTAGATATATATATATATACTAGTTTACACAGATCCGTGTAAGGTATGGATTATTATTACAGTATGTTTAAGTTTGATATTTTGATAATTTTTTTAAAATTTCAACTATTGTTTTATGAAATTGAATAGAATAAATCATTAGATTTATGATACAATTATGTAGTATGATATGTATAATTTTCTAATTTATTATACATCCAATGATGTCGACTCCAATTCTATTATCATATTAGTTTGAGTGAATTTATGAGTTTTTAACATTTCTTCCAAATTTATAAAAAAAAAAAACAAAAATATGGTGTGTAGCTTTTCTCAATGGATAAATATAAAACAAATACTACAATAATTCTCTCATCTAAAAAAAATTACTAAGACAAGTCACTGAACTAATAAAAAAGTAGAAGAAAATACATACATACACAAATGACTAATTTTATTAATACATAAATCATACTCGCATAACAAATGATCGATTTTATTTATAAGTAAATCATTAAGTAAATTAACAATTTTTAATAATACGAAAAATATTTTTCAGTTAACCATTTTGTTAATAAATAAATCATTAAGTCAATTAACAATTTTTCATGATATGAGAAATATTTTTCAATAATTTTTTTTTGATAATTTTGTATTGCATAGGAGAATAGTTTTTTTTTTTTTTTTCTTTACGTATTGTGTTAAATTAAAATTTATAACAAATGGTATTTGTAATTTCTAGTATTATAAGACCGATTCATATTTTAAACAAACTTTATAGGTGTATTTGTAATTTGTTAAAAAATAAAAGATTTATGTTTTATAATTGACCAAGAATATTTGCATAATTATGAGAAAACTTATTTCATAATTGATCAAGTATGTTGCGTAATTACAGAAAAACCTGTTACATAATTGAGCAAGAATATTTGCATTTTTACAAAAAAAAACCTTTACTCAACATATAGGCCACCATTAGTAAATTATTCTAAATGAAAAGGCAAAAAAAAAAAAAAAAAAAAAAACGAGCCATGGGGCAAAAAGAGCTTCATATATATTTTGTTAAAAAATAAACGATTTATATTTCATATTTGATTAAGAATATTTGTGTAATTACGAGGAAACATATTTCATAATTAACTAAGAATGTTTGCATAATTATGGAAAGATCTGTTGCATAAATGACCAAGAATATTTGCATAATTATGAAAAAATATTTACTCAATATATAGGCCACTATTAGTAAATTTTTCCAAATGAAAGGGCAAAATAGGAAAAAAAAAAGGACTAGCCATGAGGCAGAAAGAGCTTCTTATATATATAAATATAGATATATATCAGCTTCTGCTTTTCTACTTTATTTATTTATTTATTTTTAAAATTATCTTTGATAACAAAAGCAAAAACAAAAACAAAAACTGTACAAAAGGCATATATATTCATTCATCATTGTCAAACTGGCCCATAAACTAGTCATTAGTAGTTTCATTTTCAAAATTAAAATACTAGAGTATGTGATATAAAACACACAAAACTCACTTGGAGGCAATGGACCTGGTGGAAGAAGAAGAAGACATGGAAACCCTGGAGCATACAAGATGGGTCTTTGTGAAGGGAACAAAGGTAGTTAACTTCATAGACTGAAAATCTTGACAACTACATATCAAAGCCATTCTTTTGTTTCTTTCTTCACTGAAGTGAGAATGAGTAAATCAGAGGGCTACTGTGACATGTATATATAAATTAATGAAGCCCCGGAGTGGCCTAATTTATAGATGCACAAGTAGTTGAGATCATAATTGTAACTTTCCAACTGCTAACCCAAAACAGAAGCTTCTCACCAGAGTTTTGTCGGACCTTCGTGAGTCCACAAAGAAGTCCACATTGATTATGTGGACTATTCGATGTGTAAGACACGTCGACTATTTCATTTATATGAAAAATCACGTTGATCGTATGTTAATAATCACTTGATTAGATCACATTTGTCTCAATTATTTATTTTTAAAATCATACTTATCTATCGTTAACACAAATGTGATATGATCAAGTGACTATCAATATCCACTCAACGTGATTTTTTTGTAGAGATGAAATACTCGACAAGTCCTACTCATTGAACTATTCAAATGATTGATATGCACTCCGTCATGAGCTCATAGAGACCTAACAGTACCCGTCAAACTAATATAAACTGGAGAGAAACCTCTCCCTGCACTCCATTATTTTTAGGGTAAATTACACTGACACCCCCTGAGGTTTAGGTTTATTGCAGTTCCCCCTCTCACCTTTTGGAAATTACATCTCTCCCCTGAGGTTTAAAATTTCATTACAGATTCCCCCTCTTAGTAATTTAATTTTTTTAAATACCAATTTTGCCCTCATTGGGTAAATTATATTGACACCCCTTCACATTTTAGAAATTACAATCCCCTCGCTAAGGTTTTTTTTTTTTTTTTTTTTTTTTTTTTTAAAGTAGCATTACCAATTGCCCTCTCGGTTAGTATTAGTTAGAAAAAAAATTCATTGAAAAAAAAAATTAATTGGAAAAAAAATTATTTGAAAAAAAATTTAATTCTTAACCAAATGATAATAACGTAAATTCAATTGATAATAATAATAATTTTCAATTTTAAAAAAATGATAATTATTATTATTATAATCAGTTGAATTTACAATCAGTTTTTAAATTATTATTATCATTTTCATCAGTATATTATTATCAACGGGAAAATGATAATAATGAAAATTTCAGGTTAAAATTATATTTCGTTTTCAGTTTTCAATTTATATTTACAAAAATTTTAAAAACTGTCATAAAACTTGTTTGATAAAATTTTTGGTTTATAAATGGTTGTCTCAGTTTGTAAATTTGAGGAAAAAATGTAAATTTAAAAAATGAACTTACGTTGATTTTTAAACATAAATTTAAAAATTTTACTAACAAAATCTTTTTTCCAATAATTTTTTTTTTCAAATAATTTTTTTTTCCAATTAATTTTTTTTCAATGAATTTTTTTTCCAACTAATACTAACCGAGGGGGTAATTGGTAATGCTACTTTAAACCTTAGGGAGGGGATTGTAATTTTTAAAATGTGAGGGGTGTCAATGTAATTTACCCAATGAGCGCAAAATTGGTATTTAAAAAAATTAAATTGCTGAAGGGGGAAATCTGTAATGAAACTTTAAATTTCAGAGGGAGAGATGTAATTTCCAAAAAGTAAGGGGGAAGAACTGTAATAAATCTAAATCTCAGGGGGTGTCAGTGTAATTTTCGCTTATTTTTATGAACATGGATAGTCTCTCATCCGAATAAGAGGATTAGACCATTCATGGTGTGTTTATTTGGTTGAACTGGATTTGTATCCCTTGCTAGTTTAGTTATGGGATTAAATGTCAAGAAATGACTATTTGGTTGGATAGGATATGAATTCTATATTTGTTTGGGATATTATAGAGAAGGATACATGTTCAAATGACTATTTTACCATTTTCAATTATTTACTAAATAATAGCAATATTAAACATATCTTTAATATTTTAATTATTTTAAACTAGATTAAATAAAAATTTATTTTATTTTATTTTTCACACAGTTAAATAAATTTATTTTTTAAAAATTAAATAAATAAAATATTAATAAAACATATGTTATTTTTTTAATTAAAATTTTAAATAAATTTATTTTAAAAAATAATAATAATTAAATAATGAAATTAAATAAAACATCTATTGAAATTTAAATAAAATATAAACAAAATTTTAAAATAAAACATCAATAAAATATCTATAAAAAATTATTTTAGAAAATTAAATAAATAAAACATTAATAAAATTTAAATAAAGTTATTTTATTTTTAAATTGAGATATTTAAATTTTATTAAATTTTACTAAATATAATACATAATTAATAGTAGAGGGTTAAAATGGTCATTTTACCACCTAATCCCATATTCCTCTTATTCCTCCATTTGTGTCCCACCCCCCTATGAGACACTATAGTCTAATGGATTTGGGACTAATAGTTCGGAGGGACTAATAGTCTGGTGTAAAAATTTTAAACCAAACAGCAGACTATTAGTCTAGATGGATTAATAGTCCAATCCCACCTCTCAATTCCTCAAAACAAAAACCACCTCACTGATTTGGGCCCATTGGATATCTTTGATAATTTTATTTTATTTTTAAAATTTTTGTGTATATTATTTATATAAAAAAATATATTGATAAGATAATGATAGTCACATAATTTATCATATTTATTTTGAAATAAATGGATGACTCAAATGATTTTAAAAATATGCCATTACTTTTTAAAAATAAATATGATTAATTCATGTGAATGTGTTCATCAGATCATTTTATTTTTTCACTTTTCAAATATGATTACTTTTCAAATAAATATCTTTACTCACTAAAAAGACATATGACATTTTATTGAATTAAATTTTCTCTTCTAGGTAATAAATGTTTTTATTTCAAGTGTCAACCAAATGTCAAAAAAACATAAACAAAAATATTTTTTTTGTATAAAATCAATTTTAAAAAATATATATTTTTTTGTGTAAAGTGTTTTATATCGAAACAAACAGAGCGAATCAAAGTCATTTTTCTCTATTTTGAGGTATACTTCTCCTTTCTTCACTAAAACAAGATGGGATGATGGATGCAAAGGAAACCCTAGGTCCTGATATATAGATATACACAAGTGTACGTATGACTTCATAATTGCAAACTCCCAACTACTTCGCAAACAAAATGTATTTTTACAGTCACTTTTGCTCATGTTTGATTACCGGTTTTAACGGCCGGATTAGATTACATGGCTATGGATGCAAAGGAAACCCTAGGGCCTGATTTATAGATATACACAAGTGTACGTATGACTTCATAATTGCAAACTTCCAACTACTTCGCAAACAAAATTTATTTTTACAGTCTTTCTAGCCCATGTTTGATTCCCGGTTTTAACGGCCGGATTAGATTACATGGCTGTGGATGCAAAGGAAACCCCATGTCCTGATTTATAGATATACACAAGTGTACGTATGACTTCATAATTGCAAACTTCCAACTACTTCGCAAACAAAATTTATTTTTACAGTCACTTTAGCTCATGTTTGATTGCCGGTTTTAACGGCTGGATTAGGGTATCATGGTTGGGCCCAACTCACAGCGTGTTTAGCGTTGAATTGAAAGGCTGAATTAGTAGTTTAAGGTCATGTTTGATTCAAAAGATTAATAGTGAAATATTAATAATCTTATTAAATTAGTGCAGTATTCACTATCTAATTGGATTAATATCCATTGGATTAATAATTCCACCCCTACCCTATTACTAATAATTCTACAAATTTGTTGGATTAATTATCCATTGGATTAATAATCCTAAATGAAAATGTTAAAATAAACATAGGATAATTGGGACCATAGATTAATAATCCCAATCCCATGCTCTAATTCACCCAATCAGACATGCCCTAAGAGGGTTACACTACAAGAAAAAGCATTTTTCCCGACCACTTTTAGCTACTAAAACCAATTTAGTCGCCAAAAGTCATGGAATTGGCTACCAAAAAAAATTTTAGTCGGTAAAAGTCAACTTTTTAGCTACTAATTTTTTTTAGTAGGGGAATGTTGATTATTGGCTACTAAAAAAAATTTAGTAGCTAAAGATATTACAATTGGCGACTAAAAAAATTTTTAGTAGCTAAACATATCACAATTGGCGACTAAAAAAAAATTTAGTAGCCGTAGAGGTACCTTTAGCTACTAAATTGTTTAGTATTTTTTTTTTTGTTTTGATCGGCAAAGAAAAATTTCATTAACGGCATGAAATTAAAAGTATAGGGAGATGAGATGCATCGAGAGAGATTCGGAAATATAAAAATACCCCTACTACTGCTACTCGCATCCATACAACCAACCCCTAAGCCTCTCGATTTTTTTTAAAAAAAAAAAGTTAAGAAGAACTTAACTAAAAAATTACAAAACACATGAATCCCCACAAAAACCCACAAGGACACCCAAAACAAACTAAAAATAGAAACTCAACAACACCCAAGTCACACTGCTGCTCCAACTCCCCAAGCCTCACACCTGCACCTGATAACAACCCACAAGACCCGCTCCTCTTTTCTTTTTTTTTTTTTGAATTTTGAACACGCCAAGTCACACTGAAGACACCCCAAATCGCACTGCTGCTCCAACTTCCCAGACCCGCTCCTCTGCTACCACCCTATGCATACGCCACCTCTGTTGCAGCCAGCCTACGCCAGCCCCCACGACGCCATGCCGAGAAAAAACTCTCCGGCCAAGAGCCTCCAAACCAACACCGGACAGCCGCACCTAGAACCCCTGCTGTAACCAACACCGGTCGAGTGAAACTCCAAGCTTCCACCTACGCCTCTACTTCTTCTTACACACCCCCAAATTCTTCTTTCGAACACCCGCTGCTGCTCCAAGATCCACTGCAGATCCAAGACCCAAATTCTTCTTCATACACACCAAGACCCAAGATCACACCCTCAGGTCTCTGCTGCATCAGGTCTTCCTTCGTACTCACACCCAAAACCCTCTGCCAAGCTCCCAATCTCACTACAAGCTACTACTACTCCTCTCCCTGAAACAATTCCTAACGGCTGAGGATTTGAAAAGCCCCACACCACCCAAAGCACCAACACGTCTTCAAACAAGTCACCAACGCCAATACCCTCTGCCAAACTCCATAACCAACACGGCTTCAATCTCACGCCGCGGATCCGCTCACCCACCGAACACCGACCACCTGCAGGGACAAAAAGTAGAACTTCACCCCTCAAACTCTTCACTCGAGGAGGAGCGCTCGAGTGACAACCGGACAGGACTGGATCACCTACGAAACCCTTGTTACCGCCCAAAAAGCGCACCCCTCAAACCCCTCCTCGCCATAGAGCGCTCGAGTGAAATACCAGGATGCCAAACTCACTCCCGCAGCAAACACTCCAAACACATTCCCGCGGCAACGAAACACTCCAAAGTGGGTAGAAACGGGGGACTCAAGTTTATTGAAAGGGAAAAAAACTAACAAGACAAAGGAGAGCTAGGCCAGCCGACCGCCATAGCCAAGGCGGCGGCCAGCCGGCCCAAAAACGAGGCCGGAAAAGGAGGTTTGAAGAGTAATTTTACTTTTAAACCATCCGAAACGCGCAGTACACACCCCTAATTGGTTCTACATTACTAAATTGTTTAGTAGCCGAATGAAAATAAAAAAATTAATTTTTAATCTTTCCCGACCAAAGTTTTGGTCGCCAAATGTCAAGTTTCGGCGACCAAAATTATTTTAGTCGCTAAAAACCTACTTTCGGCTACTAAATCTTTGGTAGCCGAATGAAAATAAAAAAAAATTAATTTTTAATCTTTCCCGACCAAAGTTTTGGTCGCCAAATGTCAAGTTTCGGCGACCAAATTTATTTTAGTCGCTAAAAACCTACTTTCGGCTACTAAATCTTTGGTAGCCGAATGAAAATAAAAAAAAATTAATTTTTAATCTTTTATTTACAAAGTTTTGGTCGCCAAATGTCAAGTTTCGGCGACCAAATTTATTTTAGTCGCTAAAAATCTACTTTCGGCTACTAAATCTTTGGTAGCCGAATGAAAATGAAAAAAATTAATTTTTAATCTTTTATTTATATTTTTAATCTTTGTAAACCTAGTTTTATTTATATTTTTATTTTTTTTTATTAAGAGGTGGAGGTTGTACACCCACCATCCAAAAATATTAATTTTAAAAAAAAATTAATTATTAAAATAATATGAATTTCTTATTTTGTCCTTTTTTTAAATCCATTAATAATAAAAAAAAATTACAATTATGACAATTGATATTTCTAAAAAAATATACTATGAAAAGGTAATTTTTATAAATTAATATTTTTAAAATGTAATAATTGTATTATAAAAAGAAATTAAATTCTAAAAATAGACTATTATTTTCAGATGAAAAGTACAATTAAACTATTTGTACTTTTTACATCATCATATTTCAATAACACTAATAAATTAAGAATAAATCAAAATTCACAAATAAAATACAAAATATCCCAATTATTTGTGTGACTTATTTATATTATTTTAGATTTTAAATTTTTTCTTAATTTTTTAATAATTAATTTTTTCAACTTTTTAAAATTATTTTTACGTTATACACGGTTAACAATAATCAAACACTATTGTTAATTTAAATTTGGAGGGAGACGTTACATAATTATAGTAAACATGCATATGAAATAAACATGATGGTTATTCAAACTACCAAATATTGGTTATTAGTTATTGTTGTTGCACCTATGGTGGTTCTCATATAATTTCAATACCATTACATGATCTATCTCTTAATTAATCATGAACTTCCTCATCTTTATGGATCTACTTTCCCTCCCCATTCTTTTATTCTTTCTTGGATTTGGCGATGGAATATGCCTACAATTTTTTCTAGAGTAACTATACTCAACAAATTCTTACAATTCACAAAAATTAAAAAATCATGAACAATAGAATTATGACTTTCAATTTCATACCTTTTTACTCTTAGCATTTACCTATTGCTATAACAATTTAAACTCAATTTAACCCATCTCCTTACTTGGGGAACGATTATGTAACTTTTACTCAAAGATATCACAACATTAGGTAATCAATCTCACATAAAAAAAATTCTACTATAGAATGTTGTTAAAATTCTACTATAATTTAAATTCTACTCTGGAGATGGGAGTGGCGAGCAAAGCAGGGGGCTGGGCATTCAAGGCCTTCACTCATCTATCTGTCTATCTGATTGTCTATCTGTCTGTCTGTCTGTCTCTTTCTCTGTGTCTCTCACACATCTATCTATTTCTCTCTCTTTTTGTCTATCTCTCGTTCATCTCTTGTTTCTCTCTCTTTTTTTATCTCTCCCTCTATCTCTCTCTCTATTTCTCTCTCTATCTCTTTTTCTGTCTATCTCTCTCTCCCTATCTCTCTCTCACTCATCAATCTTCTCTCTCTCTGTCTACTTGTCTATTTGTCTATTTCTCCCTCACTATGTTCGCCTTGCTCACTCTCTTACTCCTATCTTCTCTATTTATCGAGCTCTTTCTCGATTTATCGATCCACTATGAACGACGTCATTTTACTCTTTTGAACATTTCTCCTTTCACCCATTTTTTCATCTTCCTATCTCTCTGTCTCTGTCTCTTTTCTCTTTCTCTCTTTTACTCATCACTTTTCTTTGTCTGTTTGTCTCTCCCTTTCTCTATGTGTCTCTGTATCTCTTTTCTCTCTCTGTCTCTTACTCATCACTCTTCTCTGTCTGTCCGTCTCTTTCTTCTTTTTTTTTTCTCTCGCTCATCTCTTTTTGTCTCTCTCTCGTTTATCTCTTTTCGCTCTCTCTATCTCATTCTTTTTTGACTACCATTACTACTACCATCGCCGCCACTCCACTACCACTTGTCTATTTGTCTATTTCTCCATCATTATGTTCGCCTTGCTCACTCTCTCCTTCTCATATTCTCTATTTATCTATCTCTTCTCTCATCTCTTTTCTCTTTCTGTCTCTTTCATCCATCTCTCTTCTCTCTATCTCTCTCGTTCATCTTTCTTCTCTCTCTATCCCTTTTTCTGTCTCTTACTCTCTATCTTTTACTCTCTTTTTCTCTGTTTGCGTTGCTCACTCTCTCACTCCCGTCGTCCCTATTTACTGAGCTCCCTCTCGATTTATCGATCCACTATAAGAAAATGCACTTTTAGCGACCACTTTGTCTCTCTCTCGCTCGTCACTTTGTCTCTGTCTATTTCTTTCTCTCTCTCTCTCTCTTTATCTCTCTTCTATATCTGTCTCTTACTTATCTTTCTCTCACCACCCATCTTCTCTACCATATTCATCACTACTGCAAATGCCATTCCACTACTACCACTGTTGTCACTCCACCTCTACAACTATCTTTACTACCACCATTGCTACCACTCCACTACCACCACTACTACTACCATTACCTCTCATCTACCACCGCTATTCTATGGCCAAGTTTGGCATCCTCAAAATAATCTAAAAAGTTAAAAAGTCACTATCTTATTTAAGTCACATCATCTTATTTAAGTCACATCACCTCTCTAACACATCACTTCAAATCCAATCCAAATCCAACCCATATTTCATAAAAAGTCAAAAAGTGCACTTATTTAGTCTTTCCAAACATGGCCGTCACTACCACCACCACTATCACCTCTTATTCACCACTTTCACCACTACTGCCACTTCTATCCTCTACCACAAAAAATTAGTTATTGATTTTTAGTATAAAAAAAAAAATGAATCACAAAAAAATTATTTTCATTTACCACAAAAAATTAACTTTATTTTAATGGAAAATATTATTCCTACTTCTACCAAATAAAAAAAAAAAAATTTTTTTATTCATTAAAATAAATATGAAACAAATAAATTTTCAACCTTACTAAGTGTAAAAAAAAAAAAAAATTCATCAACTATAAAAAAATAATTTATTTTAATAAAAAATAATTTTTTTTAACAAATCTTCCATTGCAAAAAAAAAAAAAAAGAATCATTTTATTATTTAAATATTCATTTGTAATAAAAATAAAAAAAAAATAAAAAAAAAATTCCAAAAAAATTACCATTCCCCCTCTCCTTTTCCATTCCCACTCGGGTTCCCCCCACCCCAAACCCAAAATCCCCAATGTCAAAAATCCCTAATCCCTTCCCCCTTTTCCATTCCCGCTCGTTTTTCCCCCCTCAATCAAAAATCCCCAAATCTCAAATCCCTAATTTTTGAACCAAAATCCCCATCTCTGTCTCTCTCGCGACTGTGAGCACGGCAGACGATGGCGTTGAGTGACGGGGTTAAGGAGCCTCACTCTTTTGTTTCTCACTCCATTGGCTTTCCCTCTGCTGCTCTCATTCCAGTGGCGAAGGAGCTGCTCAGAAACCTAATGTCGCCAACCCGCTTTATATATAGGAATTCCATTGGAAACCTTGTGTTTCCTTGACGATCTGATCTACAGAATTGAAGTTTAGATTTTTTTATTTCGGTTTCTCTTCTGATCCGTCTCACAAAATGCCATCCGTATACCGAGCTCGATTGACAACTTTCGAAGATTCAGAGAAGGAGAGCGAGTACGGTTACGTTCGAAAGGTCTCCCTCTTTCTTCGATCTATCTTTCTCTTTCTTTTCCCTTTCAATGTCTATTATTTGATCCACTTTTTCCTGGTCTACGAGCTTACTCAATTTTTTGTTCACCTTGTTTATCCTGTTTAATTTTATTCAAGGTTTTATTTGCTTACTTTGAATATATACGGTTAATTTTATTGAGATAATTTTGATTGATTCAGTGGGTTTTTATTATATTGTTCTGTTTCATATAAACAAACACAGTTTACATCTTAACTCTTCTTTGCTGTCTTCCTTTCTGGTTTTTGTGCTTCCTTTCACCTTCTCTCTCTCTCTCTATATATATATATATATAATTCTTCTTCATATGTGTTCTTTGTAAGAATTATATACCATTCATGTTTTTTTTTTCCTTCCGTAATTTTTCAGAAAATGAGTTTTTTTTTTTGCTGAATATATATAGGAAGATGAATTTGTAACTGTAAAGTGCTTTTATGTTGTTAGCTGTGAATACAAGTCAAGAATGGGTTGAAAATAAGGGTTTATATTACCATTTTTGTATGTGTTTATATCTTCTCTTGGTGGGGTTGTGTATAGTATGAGGTGGTCCAGGAGTTGAACTGTACTGATTTTTATAAGTTGCTGGTCCAGTTGTGGTAAAGTCATATGAGATGGGCCTGATGGCCAAGACCTTTAATTACCAGAGTATATTATTATTTTGTTTCCTTGCTAGTTATTGGAAATGATCAGGTCCTGTTCGTATTATGATATTAGATCAATGAGACAATTCTTTTGTTCCATATTGCGAGTCTTGAGGCTACTATAACTAATTGCTGGACCAAACAACAGTAATGTGTTTATGTGCATGAGTGAGTGTGGTTATTTAGAATAACAATCTAGAAAACTGGAACTCAAGATCTAGCACTTGAATTCCTAAACCTCACTTAAAAAACTGCTATTAGGCTAAGTGTGCTTCTTATATATTTTTTGATAAGTGAACTTTATTCCTTATTTTATCAGCAATGTTGGTCTCGATCAATTTTTCTATTAAAAATTATTTCTTTTGAAGATTGGGGTCCGGATCCCAAAAAAACAAAAAGGAGAAAAAGAAAAACAGTTGGGTCCTGTTAGACTACTGGTTGTGCATTGACCAGTATAGTTGTACTTTGAGCTTATGTTCATATTATCTCTCATTCTTCTATCTGCATGTTAAGGGGATTCATCCAATGATGTTCGTAGTTTTTATTTATCAAGTTTTAGTAAGGATTTTCATATTATCTTTTAATCAGGAAATGATGTTATCCCTTTTTTCCCCCTTTCCTTGCACATATATTTGTGCCATATGTAGATTGTGGGAACCTTGAAGGTCATGAATTGTTCTTTTCTTTGATTAAAGGACATGCATTAGGTGTCTTTTTCCAACATAGGCACTAGAAGTTGAACTTGGTAACTTTTCCTACCTTCAGTCTGGGGGATATGGTTATACTTATACATCTCTAGTTTTGAATTTGTGTACCATATCTCCATCCTAGTTTTGTCCCCCAAGATAAACCCCAATGGCTTAATACTTCATTCTAAAGAGACTAAAGTTCGAGTCTACTGTAATTACCTATCAAAATAAAAATAAAAATAAAAATCGACATCCTAGTTTACATGTGCAAGAAGCGTGTAGGCTCAAATAATGAAGAAAATAATAACTAATAAATTTGTGAAATCTTGTGTCAATGGATGCAATATTTCTTGTTTGCTACACATTATTGAATGTGCTTAAATTTCTCTCTTTTGTGAGTGGTAAACCAGTTTTCAGAAATGTGTGAGCATTGGTGCCAAGAATTATTATGAGCATTGGTAGCAAGAATTATATTCTTTGTAATTTTTGAAAAGTTTCTGCTTCAAGTCTTTGATAGACTGCTAGAAAAAAAACATGTTGCTTCTAAAGCAATAGAGAGTTCGTCATCGGGGGTGGTAAGTATGCGTATAATGTTCTGCTTGATCAACCATAAAAGCTTGTGATCTCTTTGTTTTATGCTTGGTAGGTAATAGTTGATGGTACCTATGCTCTTCATGCAAGATTGCGCTCCTTGGTAGGTAATAGTTGATGCTTTTTATTTTTATAAATTACATTCTTAGTCATCTTACATTTTGCTCATGTCCAGGTACTATTTGTATTAGTGTCTAAAGTCCAAAATTCAAATTTAAAGTGTGCATTGATGAATTTCTATGGGAGGTGTTGGGGCATAGATTTCCTGAAAAAAAAATAATAATCACTTGCTGATACCTGTGCACCTCTATTGGCAGTATTACACATGGATGGATAATAATCCTCGATATTCATTTGATGTTCATATGTTTATGTCACTATTTCTAGTTTATTCTTCAGAACCATGATATATGGGTGTACAATTTTTATTGAATTCTACTTCTAATACTTGTTTTCCAATCTTTTTACAGGTCGAATCTGGTAGCTGCTGTTTAATCTGTTGAACGAGGTAAAACTCATGAGAGAGGTAGAGAAAGGATGGCAGGCAGCTATCATTTTCTATTGAGAATTGAACAAGGTAAGATGCATGAAACTGCCAAAATGAATTTGTTCTTGCATATGAGAATTTGTTCTTGCATATGAGAATATCACAAGGTAAGATGCATCTCTAGTTTCCAAAACCATATGAAAATGTTCTTGCATCTTTCCATTCCATTTCTCAATTTTCTGATTGCATTACTACCTTCTCATTATTTTGCAGTTGGTGTCTTCAGAAAGAAAGGTACCAAACTATATGAAGCAAGCTTGAAGGATGAGAAGCCTTTAGATCAAAATATTATGTTTGTATGATTGTATAAATTAAGCGTCTCATTATTTTCCCAAGTGTTTTTGTATGATTGTGTTTGTATGGAATTATTATTTTGGGTTGGATTGTATTTGATTTGTATGCAATTTGATGTTAATTGATCAAATTTTTGTATTGTTGAAACGAAATAGAAATAGATATATGTATAATTATTGTTTAAATACAGGGTGCAGGTTGTACGAAATAAATACAGGTTGTGAAGAAATTAATTATAAAAAAAAAACACTAAATAAAGTTTTTGGCAATAAAATGTTTAGTAGCGGAAAAAAAAAAGAAGTGAATTTGTTAGTGACTAATCAATTGGTAGTCAAAAAGGAAATCAATATTTTTAGTGACTAAATATTTGATAGCCATAAAGAATCCAAAGATTTTTGGTGACTAAAAATTTAGTAGTTAAAAATATAATAAAGACTTTCGGCTACCAAATGGTTAGTAGCCAAAAGTTTAATAAAATGAAAAATAATTTTTTTGCCAACTAAATTCTTTAGTCGCTAAATGTAGTAATGTTGTGACTAAAAATAAATCTACGACAAAAAGTTTTAGTCGCTGAAAATTAATTTATTTTATTTGAAGACTTTTGGCGACTAAATATTTAGTCACCAAAAGATACCCTTTCCCGACTACTCAAAGTTTGGTAGCCAAATGCTTACTTTTGGCTACTAATATTTTAGTCGCCAAAAGATAACCTTTTCCGACTAACGAAAATTTAGTAGCCAAAAGGTTCACTTTCAGCGACCAAAAATAGTTTAGTCGCCAATACTATCGCCGACAGCTTATAGGCGACCACTTTGGCGACAAAAACATTTAGTCGCTAATTGTTTCGGTGACCAAAAATGGGGCTTTTGGCGACCAATATTTTGGTCACCAAAAGTGTCATTTCTTGTAGTGTTAATAATCCCTTACTATTAGTTTGGCTGGATAGAGAGTGTGATTGGGAAAATAATAAACGGATTAGGCCAACTGTTTTTTTTTTTTGTTGAACCAAGTGCACATGTTTGTTTTTAATTTTTTTTTAAATTTTTTTTAATATTGAAATAATTTTTTATTTATTTTATATAAAAATAATTTAATAAACACATCACTAATCATCTTTTACATTATCATTAAAACAAATATATTTTTACTTAATTCCCTAATTGAAAATCTCTTTACTAACAATATCCTCACTAAAATTCTCATCTAACTTAATCTGTAAAACAAACGTGTCCTAAGATCCTAGCTTGAGAAAAGGAAAAAAAAAAAATATATATATATATATATATGTGTGTGTGTGTGTGTGTGTGAGATTTCTCATCGAGATGAGAAACGCAAAAAAAATTATTGTGCCTTTCTAATTATATATGTTTGGAATGGTAAGAAAACAAATCATATGAGAGAAATATGAGTGGGAATTTTTTTTTTTTTTATAAATTACAAATATTTTTTTTTAGATTTGTTTAAAATATAATTTGTCTCCTGTAACTCTAGAAATTATATCCCGTCCCATAAGGTTTCTAATTTCATGACAAATAGTTTCTTTCATTAATAAATCATTAAGTTAATTAACAATTTTTAATGATATTAAAATTTTATTTCAATTGATAATTCCGGTAATTTTATTATTGTATAAGAGAACAATTATAAATCTTATTCTTTTTAGTTAATTATGTTATAAAAAAAATTCTGACAATGAGATATTTGTAATTTTTCAAATCACAATAGACAATCTATATTTTAAGCAAATCTCAAAGGGTGCATATCTAGTTTACCTTTTTTTTTCTTGTAAATTATATGTATTTTAAGGGACAATTTCAATATTATAAATATTTTACAATAAATGAATTTATTTTTCACCAAATCTTACTAATTTTGATGAGAAATGAAATAGGCAAAGTAAGGAATTCTCTTTATCACTATTTCTTACATGATTTATAAAACCAAACATGAGAAAATAGTTCTCTTTCTCATCATTTCTCACTAATAAATCATCTCATTCAAACATAGTGTTAGGAAGATACTTCTCCCTAGTTTATCATATGTCTCATTTTGATAATTTAAATTATTTTCTTGTTCAACTATACATATAAATTATTTATAAAATAAATTAAATTAACTCAATAATTATAATTATATGATTTGACAAATGAGTCACAACACCTCTAGTTGACTCTATAGATAGAAGAGAAGCTCTTCGCATATTTTTATAGGGAAATGTTTCTGTGTGCAGTGTATATTGTATGTAATTTGATCACAAAATTATGTCAATTTTTACAAACTTACATAAGTAATCACACAAATTTATATAAGTCTTAAGTTTTCATAAATTTATGTTTTATGTACATAATTTTGTATTAGAATTATATATGTGCACGAAAAAAATTTACATTTTTATATATCCAAATTGGATTCATCAAGAGTGATGTGATAGTTAATTAATTAGTTTAAATGTTGCTAGTTGAGAGTACCTATTTCACACTATGAAGTTGACGGTTGATTTTTGTGAGGGTATTTTTTTGAAGGATGAGAATGAATATTTTCGTTATTTAGTATTGATTATTTTAGTGATTAGGGAGATTAGAGCGGATATGATTTATAAAATTAAAGCGGGATGACACACTACAACAAAAAAAAAAAATTTACGACACCAAATACACGTCGTGGAAACGATTCTTCAATGCGCAAGGTTAAGTCGTGTTATGACCAATCATGAAAAGTCCTTCATTTTAACGGCATGCCATAGTATGCCATAAAAAATATTTAACGGTGGATCTTGTGTGTCGTGTTGGATTTTTCTACAACTACTTTTGCACGCCGTTAATTTAAGAGATAAATTACGACGCTCATTGTTAGTCATTAAATATTTAACACAACGGCCAATTCTGCCTGTCGTAGAAGTTTTTTTTTTTTTAATTCAACAAGTTCTATTTCACTATTCTGTACAATAAAAAAAACATTACAAACAAATTTCACAAATATATATATATATATATAAGTATCAATCAACTACCACTATATTATTTCAAACATCAAAAAAACTATTTATAAGTTTCGAACATCCAAAAATTATCTATACATTACAACTCACCCAAAAATTATATTTCTAAATATCAAAAATTGTCCTCAATTTCAAAACCATCCAAAAAGTTCTAAATCATCTCCCCCTCCCCCCCTCCAACAAAAACCCTATCTTCAAGTTCTAAACAGTACAAAATTTACCCATATATCTTCTTGCGAGTGCACCATCATGGGTTGTTATTGTTTTACCTGTCAAACAAAAATCAACTGCTATCATTAGAAACTAAAAGGAGAAAAGAAACACACAAACAAGAGCACAAAAAATAAAAATCAAAATATTGATTACAAAATCTAAGTTCTCAGAACTTTATTATTGTATTATGAGAGCCAGTTATAACTTGTGGATCCTGGAACAAACATTTCACAATGAGGCTTGATCACAAGAAAAGGAATTCATTGCTATAAATAGATGCTATAATGCACAAACTACACAGCAAAACCTTTTTTTACTTTGTCATACCAGAGAGCTCAAATCAATTACTATATTCTAATGTTGAAGCCACTCAGAAATTTTATACAGTTTCTCTTCCATAAGATTCTGTCACAATTTTATTTAGTCTAGAGATACAAAATACTTTTTAAGCAGCACATGCAATTTTATTTCAAAAGGAACTAATACATTTAGAATAGCTCAACATATGTGCTAACAGTTGTCAACCTATAGAATGGAGTCTGTAGACATCCCATTTTTGATCGACCTTAAGACTCAGACGTCACCGATTGAGTGCTCGGTGATATTATATATTGTGCTCGTTCAGAAGTCTCAGAGTCACGGCCGTGAGCCCTGCCTCCGAACTTCCGAACCCTCTTCTGTACCTTGTCTCGGTTTGCGAACCAGACTCGGTTTTCTCTGTTTCTTTCCCTGAAGGGAGGGAGAGGTCCCGTAGACCATCTCTCAGTGGCCGGGGGCTACATTTCGTGGCCGTAGGCCATTTTGCCAATTTCGGAGCCTGGTTCCCGGTTTTCGGAGCTGTCAGGCCGTGTGCCTCGGTTCGGGACCGTCTAACCATCTCCGATTCCTCCGATTTTTGGCATACATCTTATTTACTCCCTTTTGAGGGACACTGAGGTCTGAGAGACCCACTTCGTGGCCAGATGCCACTTTCGGTGCTTGACAGCCTATTTTCGGGACCTCGAACTGCGTGTTTTGGCCCCCGAGCATTCGTTTTGCATCGGTTTTCGTTCATTTTTGGCAGGTACCTCTGTTTTATCACCAGGAAGGTCACTGAAGGGTGGGAGGCCAGCAATTGTCTCAGCAACCAGTTATATTCCTCCGGCGCCCTCCGATGCCCGTTTTTCTCATTTCCGAGCCAATGTTGACTACCCTAGGGCCATTTTCTTCAAACCCAAACCACATATTTATGTTGTACACACATGGGAGGACCCTAATATGCTATGGCCGGCCACTAATTGTTGTTGAACCTTTTGAACCCCTCCTAAAAATGGCTTGTTCTCTCTCCTGTTTTACAGTTTCCAATTTTGAACCACAGGGTTATGTTCAGCACACATGGGAGGACACTAATCTCATATGGCCGGCCACTAATTCAATTGGCCCATTTTGACCCTTGGCCGGCCGGCCATAGGGGGTGGCCGGCCTGCCACCTGCAGCCCAAAAAGTTGGTCGGCCATGATCCCCATACTGTGTACTTTACAGGTGTATAACTTTTTCCCCCAAAAGATCTGATTTCGGGGGACTTTTGTTAAGGAGGAAAACTTGATCCCATTTCCCTCCACATTTTCCCCTCCCTTTCTCCTCCATTCTTGCTTACATAACAGAGGCTCCAGGTCTGGTTTGAGGGTTGGGAAAATCCTCTTGAGCTTGCATACACTCATCTCCCTCCATCTCTCTCAAATCCTCAAAAATCTTCCAAGTTCTACACCCTTTCCTCATCACCACCTAGCACCACCACCACTACTCCATTTCCAGCAGCTTGAGGAGTTTTTCAGAGGCTAGGAGGCAACATTTTTGGTCCAAGAGGTAGCAAAAGGGTTGGTCTACAAGGGTAAGTTCATTTTCCCTCTTTTTGGTCCCTTTTTTGCAACATTTCTTAGCCCTCTTTCCTTACTGTTTTGGGATCCGACCTTAACTGGAACTAGGTTTATTTTGAGCCATTATTCATGTTTGTTTAAGGGCTCAACCCTGTTTGAGCCCTCCATTTGGTACTTGCTTCAATACCTCTTTGTATGCCATTATTTTGCATGGTATTTCTAGCCTATGTGTGATCTGTTTTTGAGCCTGATATAAACTGTGAGTTGGCTTATTTTGAGTCCCTCTACAACATTGTAGAAGGGCACAACACTATTGGGGGCCTCCATGTAGCACTTACCATTATACCCCTCTTTGGCCCCCATTTTTGCATGCTTTTTTTAGGCTTATTTAGCTTCTGTTTTCGGCCATCATCAGAACTGAAAATGGCAATATTTTTACCTTCTTGGAATATCTCATTAAGGGTCTTTGGCTTTTTGGTGAATTCTTTGTATACCTCATGTTATAGCCTCTTGTTGGCCTATTTCTTGCATTGCATTTTGAACATGTTTTCATACTGATTTGAGGCTTGTAATCTACTGTAAATGTTCATATTTTTAGTCCCTCTTCAGTTTTGTAGAAGGGTATTTTTCCATTTGGGCTTTGCATCTATCACTTGCTTCATTGCCTCCCTTGCGGAGCCATTTTTGTATGCCATTTTAGCCCTACTTGTGATTGCTATTTGGCCATGTTTTGTACTGTAAAAATGTGAGTTTTGGGGCTGCCTTTCTTCTGCCTTTTCATGTCATGTATCAGTTATGCATGTATTGTATAGCTGTAAGCCATTTCGTGCACTTATCTTCGCATTTCGGGATCATTTCATGCATCGGGTATTATTTCGTCTCATTTCGGGGCTGTTTTTCCCCTCATTTTGCCAATGATTCTTGCATGTTTGCATATCATATTCCATGTCTTTGCCATGTCTCATTAGAGTGGCATTTCGGTGCCCGAGGGTCCGTTCTCGGTTTGCGTGCCCGCGGGCACGCACTTCGAGATATCTTGTTTTCATCTGATGGCCTCCTATGTGAGCGTGTCTGAGGCTCTCTCATGTTAGTGTAAGCCCATTATTGCATTGCGTATGCCATTTCATCCATAGCATTGTGTATGCCCGGTTGTGTATTACCTCGTACAGCGTGTATGCCATTCCATGACATTGTGTATGTTAGGATTGCATATTAGCTGCATTTCATGCATATCATGCACATTGCATTGTGTTCCTGATAGGAGTTAGCCCGGGCACGGGAAACGAGGCACGTTTCGTACTCCGAGCGACGGAACGGGTCTCAATTCCCAAGTCACCGACACTCCGGATTATCCATGATGGAGTTAGGTTTTGTTGTAGCATTCATATGCATTTACCTTATATTGAGTTGTGCAATTCGGCTCCTCGGCCATCATGCATCGATATGCGTGATTGGTGGCACGAGGATCGAGGCATGCATATATTTGTGAAATACATTGCTATGCCCCTTTCTTGCTCTCTGTTGCAGCAAAATGAAGAATCAGCAACTTTTCAGAGTCTGGCATGCATTTCGAGGAACATTGCAAACAGAGGCTAATTGGGGCATCCCAGTGGATTTTCGCGCAAGGCAGCCCAAACATGCAGCATTCATCAGAATCAAGGCAGTCCCCGGCTTACATGCCAGTTTACAGTTTTTCTTAGTTAATTTGTTAATTAATTAGGAATTTGTGTATTATTTGGACTGTAATATTTTGGACTGTATTATTCTTTCATTTGGGACAGTATTATTTATTCGGACCCTCTGTGCGAGGGCATAATTGTAATAAGTGTGGGTGAGTGTGATGTATGTCTTCCAACCCCACGTCTTTCTTCCCTTTTATTTACCTGCTTATGATGGTTAGATTAGGGCATATTTCAATTAGCATACAGTATGGCAGCATGTTTGTATCATTCATCTGTTTTGCACGCACCGGGCTCAGCGCATCATACAAACTGCATTTGTATTTCAATTCCAAATTGAATACGTGATAGCTGTTGCATCTCATGTGCCATGTTTAGAATAGCCGAGCCTGCTATAGTTTGCATCTTTGCATGTGTTGCATTAGGCAATTCTATGTATCTAGAACCATGCATGGATTTCTAATGAGCTTCTGTTTTGGCTTGGAGTACTCGGTGAGTTTTATGCTTTAGCATCCTTGCATGCGTGTGAGTGCTGCCATGAATAGCATGCTTACCACGAGACTATGTGCTTATGTGATATAACTGCCTTGAATGCCTGTGGGTGGAGGTTGAGTTACTTGAATTGGAACAAATCATTGACTATTTGTTTTAAGCCCACTAGATAGTGGCAAAATCATGTTTTTCTAAGCCCACCCGAGGGTAGGAAATCCACGTCTTAGCCTACCTGCGGGTAGTACCATCAAACCATTTTCAAACAAACAAACATGAAATGTTTTGTTCCAATTCAGGCGACTCAGTCTATACTTGTTTGCTGCGAGCATTACATAGTAACCTAGGCTAATAACCGGAATAAGAATGCACAATGTTTTCAAAAACAGATATCATGGTTAGTAGAGGCCGGTCTTTGACCGGGCGAGCGGGGGTGCTCATGAAGTGACCTTCCCCAATCGTACCCAAGTTCCCGAGCCGAGGCAACTTTGGTGATGACGGACACGTGGCCTTTGGCACCGAGTCAGGGTTTCCTAAATTTCCCATTTAAAAAACATTTAGGTGGCGACTCTGTATCTGGCAAAGCAGTCCATGTTTGGCACTTCTTTCAAAAAATCTGTTTTCAAAACGATTTGCCGGATTTGGACTCTTTGGTTCAAGATTAAGAACCGTGACATTTGAGTCCTTCGAACTGTAGTAGACCCAATATCGAACTAGAACCTGGGGGGGGGTTCGCACTCTTTCCCCGGGATGCGTTCGGGGACGTCCACAGTTTTTGGCGACTCTGCTGGGGATTTAGAGAACTTGACTCGAACTCATGATATCTGGTTTTGACTACACTTGTGTGTGTCTTTGCATTGCATTTGCATTGGTGCGCCTAGGACACCGTGTTTGCCATCTGCTATTCCTGAGCGGTTTGCCGGAGGCTTGTCTTGTCAAGGCATGTCCATAAGGCTGACCGGTTACGGGCTTTGCCAGCATGGGAACACAAACCCTAGTTTTACCGGGGCACCCTTTTTGACCATTCGACCTAGTGCATATTTGGATCCATAGTGACCAATCCAAACTAGGACAGGTTGCTTACCCGTTTATAGGTTGTTTGAAGCCGCTGCGTGCGTAGTGAACCCTAGCTCCTGACAAAATAGGACAGGGAAACCCTACCTCAACATAGGGGTGTTTGGCTCTCACTTATCTGTTACGTGCTTTTAGAGTGCGTCTCTACAGGAATGCATGTATCAGTTTGCAAGTTTGGGCATCGGGCCTGCGGGCACCAGTATCGGTATTTTAGGAATCAGTTATCTGCGGGTGTCAGATTCAGTTTTGAGGCAGAATTTGGGGCATAATTCAGTAGAGGGCATGGCCATCCTGCTAGGCCCGTATCTGTTTTGGTAAACATCAGGCTGAGATGCTGCATGTTTTCTCTTTTGCTAGGTAGTCTTGGAACCATAGCTTCGGAAGGCTCTGATATCCCCCGGGTACCTTGGACTAGTGCTGATAGACTTTGCTAGGTTAGAAATTCAATTCAAGGGCAACCAGTGTTCTTTGGCTAAGGCAAGGCAAAGGAGGGCCAGACAGGGTTCATTTGTTCATCTGATCCGACAGTCACCAGTCACATCATCAGCAGACCCGTGATGGCACAGGGTTCGGAAGAATTTGTGGCCATGATAGCAGCGCTAAATCAGGGAACTGCAATGCAGGATAAGACTAGCGCCGAAACGCAATGCCCATCTGGGGCATCTGCTCCGTATCCAGCTTCAGGACCCCAGCCGAACTTTGACCCACTTCTGCCAGCTGAAGATTTGCAGGGTCCAGATCCCCAAGAAAGGTTGACTCAAGCTCGAGTTTCCACACCCCTAGTGCAGCCTACTGAGAGGCTTCGTCCCTCTGATGTCAATGAATTCAGTTCGACTGCAGTGAAAATTGCAAACCTTGAGAAGCAATTCAAAAGGGCACAGGGCCTTAGACCTATTCACGACATCGAGGATGGGTCTACCGAGGTTGCCATAAGACTCCCAGTCGAGAGTACCAATGCTGGCGGTAGCACTGTTTCCAAACCTACTAAAGTCAACACAGTTGCCATAGCTGACCCTTTTGCCAAGGCCAGCCTACAAATAGCCAGCCCAGCCCGAGCTCAGGGTAGATTTTTCACCCCCCTCCATATGAGCCTAACCAGCGCATTCAAAGTCCTGAGAGAAAGAGGGCATCTCAAACCCCTTAATCCTCAACCTTTGCCAAATCCACTCCCTACCAAACATAACCCAAGCAAATACTGTGTATATCATCAACAGCGCGGCCATGGCACCGATGGTTGCTACCGCCTTCGTCATGAGATCTAGAATCTCATTGACAACCGGACAATAGTTCCACCTCAAAACCCCAAGGACCAAGTACCTCATCCACATCTCAACCTCAGCCATACACTGCCACCCACCTACAACCCCAGCATATACCCCCCGACCCATATACCTAAGCCCGAGATGTTTATCCTAGAAAGCATGGCCTTAAGCATGATAGATGCACTTGAACCCCAATCATCTCAAACTCGTGAACCCACTACTTCTGAGCTGGGGAGCATGATTGAAGATCTTCAGAGAACAGTGGCAGATTTAACCTTCGAAGTTTTGGCTCCATCATCAACCACATCGCCTACCAGGGAGTTCATGTCAAAACGCTCCCTAATCTTGGAACGGGCTACATTTGAGGAATGCCAATCCCTTGGCAAAGTGGAGGCAAGTGGAAAGAACAAGGCAGGGGCGGGCATGGATCCCCATGAACATCTTATGTTTGCTATTGAGGCTTTGAAAGCCGAGGGACTGAACAAAGAGCAAGTCCTCACAGTTGTTGCAAAAACTGTGAATGACACTTTCGCTACTCAAGTCAGGGGCAGTCCGAATCAAAGGAAAAACCGGGAGAAGGGCCGTCATACCAGATACGATCCTGTTAGCTCTAATCCTCCACTCAGGAGGGATCAGCAAACCAGGCCAGCACCTACCAATCCCTTTGCGGGTGCGCCCAGCAAAAATCCACAAGCCTTGAAGTACCAACCCCGAGGTCAAAGGGTCTTCCATGCCCTCCACATGCCTTTGTCCAAAGCTTTCCAAATCCTTGTTGGACAAGGCCATCTCAAACCCCTTGAGCCTCGGCCTCTCTCAAATCTTCTTCCGGCTACGCATGATGCTACCCAGTACTGCGCGTACCATCAGCAAACTGGCCATACTACCGACGATTGCTTCCGTCTTCGCCATGAAGTACATGATCTATTTGACAACGGGGTCATTCTCCCGCCGAGCTCAGCAAAGCCTATCGGCACTGGGTCAGTGAACTTGGGAGATAATGTTATGTGATCGGGGGATGAACCACCTGTGGGCAGCGCTCAATTTACTCATGACATGGGAATGGCACGCACTGTTCTAAGCAATGTGAAAATACCAGTTTTTGTGCTTTCTGACTTGGGTATTGGGTCAGTTTTTTTGTTTTGTTTTGAGTCTGTCTTTTTGTTTTGAGTCAGTCTCTTTTGTTTTGGGTTTGTCTTGTTGTATCGAGTCAGTCCTGTTGTATAGGAGTCGGGTGATTCCGGGGGTGTTACCTTGGGCGTCACCATTTTGTTTCGCATTTGTCTTTTTGTTTTGTTTTGAGTCTGTTTCTGCCAGGGAGCCAGTTATGCCAACAGATTTTGAATGAAACAGCAGTGATTTTCACGCTCTCACATTTGCTTCTGCCGTGTGCTAGTTGTGCCGAGATTTGAATGAAATGGCAGTGCATTCCACCTGCTTTCTTGTGCCTTGAAGTCATTATAATGACCTGAGTTTTTCGAAACCTTTTGAACACTGCGGTAAAAACAAAGAGGGAGGAATTCCTCGGGATTCGCAAAACTTTGATCAAACTGAGAGAAAGAGAGGCGTGCTAAGCCCTTAATGAATGAAATCATGCTTGTTGGAATGAGTACTGAGAAGGACCCTGGCTTGATCCAGACTGGTTTCACACTATCTTCAGCGCGAGCGATTTGTCGCTTTCTTAAAAATTTTCAAAAACAAAATGTTTTGCGCGGTCCTGCAAAGACCTGTGTGGAATCGCTCTTGAGATTGTGCAGCCTAGGATCGCTTTCAGCCTCGAGACTCAACCCTTTTTGCTTCCAAACCTTGAACTTGAATTCAAAAAGTTCAACGGTCAACTACAATGTGAGGCCTGTGTGGCCAAATTTGAAGTAGCCCTCGAACAAGAGGCACCAAAGTCAGATCAAGAAGATCAGACCTTATCAGAAGAAACTTGCGAAGCTAAATCAGAAGCACCCCTCGAACTAGGGGCAAAAATGTTCGATATGCTCGAAGAGCTGAAGATGGATCCTTCTGCGAATCAATACAGCAATCATTTTCCGGGATTCAGATGACTTCAGGATCTCAAAACCATTTGGCATGGACCAGCTACACTTTTACCCTTTGAGAGGCTCGCTGGGCCGAAAACCTGAAAGGGCGACCCAGGCAAAAGTTAGAGCAAGAAAAGATGTATACAAAAAGCAAAAAGAAAAAAAAAAAGAAGAAAAGAGAAAAAAAGAAAAAAAGAAAAAAAGAGAAAAATACAAAAAAAAAAGAGAAAAAAAAAAGAAGAAAAGAAATGAAAATGAAAAGAAAAGAATGAAAAGAAAAGAAAAACAAAGCTCGCAAGGTTGACAACCTGCAACGGGCGCCTTGGCAAAAGTTAGAGCCTATAAAGGAGAGGTTAAATACCCGAGCGTACCTTAACCCCGAACTACGTAAGGCTTGATTCCCATGTTTGGGATACGTAGGCAACTTCATTCTGAAGTCCAGCCGTAAAACACTTCAATTTGATTGTGTCCATGCGATGGTTCTGGTCATCTTTGTCTTCTCTATATCTGAGGATTTGGTTGTGTTCGTCACTCTGAGGACTGACTACAATGCGCCACGGTGCTATCCAAACAAGGGGCAACTTTTCGTTGCCATTCAGTGTGCTGCGGCGCCAGTCAAACAAGGGGCAACTTTCTGTTGCCATTCAATACGCCGCGGTGCCGTTCAAACAAGGGGCAACTTTCCATTGCCGTGCAACTTTCTTCAAGCATGGGGCAATTTTCCTTCGGATATGAGGTTGTGCATCTCGAGAGTGGGTTCTATGCTCATTGAGCAGTGGCCGATTGCAAAAACAGCTTTTGAGAATTTTTACTGAGGTTGACTATTTTCTCGAAAATCATTCTATCTTTTCCAAAACTGGACCCTTTTCATGGACCCAAAAAAGGAAAATTTTCAGTGCTCATAGCCTAACTTGCATGATTTTAAATCAAAAATCGAACAAGCATGTTGATCTAACTCTCATTTTGGTCAAAACTGTTTTAGTGGAAAGCAAAAACAAAAAATGGTCGAAATAATGAACTAGGGGCACAGTTGAGTCAGGTGTTCTGTCTTTTCCCCATTGTCAACATACTCGCCAGAAAGGGCACCCTACTCGCCAAGAAGGGCACTCTACCTGCCAAGAAGGGCGTAATTGAAGTTAACGGCAAAAGATTGAAAGCTCTCGTATCCTCCAAGCAACGAGGTGTCGAGCCAAGTGCGAAGCACGAACTGGAATGAGTCAAGATATTCCACTCCATCATCTGGACAGATCTTATCATGTCCAAACTCCCCAGCAAAGCATCATCAACCGACGCTAGCTGCAGATTTGCTACACACCCAGTTGTAGCGCAACCCCTCTGTGGGAGGAATTCACTAGCTGTGAGCAGAAGAAAGAAGAATCTAGCTAAGTGCTAGGGACGAGAGCCTTCAACTTGCTGTTTATCCATCAACCACCCAGGGGAGGGATTGAAAAATGAGAGATTGAAGAATAGAGAGATGTGCGATGAGAGAAAAAGTGAGAAAAGGGCTTTTTCAGAAAAACAGAGCTTGAGGGCCGAGTGATGTGAGAACCACAAATGAGAAAGGGTGGGAAACACTACCCGGTGAAACAGGCTCCCTGTGCACGTCTGAGTGTCGTGTCTTTTTTATCTCGATTCTTGTTTTGAGTCGTTTCAAGTGTTACTCGACGTGTCTAGGTTGTATGTTTTTTATTTCCGTGTTGAGTCGTTTTGCTGTGTCCAGTCGTAGGCTCAATACCTGATCGAAAACTCATCTCTCAATTTCAAAAATAAAATCATTTTGTGCTCCGAATGCCGTGCCGTGCCGTTCTCCACATTTGTGCAAAACAGAATTTGTTCTTTCATAAAACCGCAGGGTTCAACCCAGGTCATGTGAGAATAGTAAAACCAGGACCTATCTGAAGCTGTGAAAGTTCCAGGCTGCAAAGCAAAAGAAAAGAGGGAAAATGTTGGGCATCTGAGATTGTTTCAACTTCTGCAAGTTCTGTCATTGCATCCTGTATGTTCAAAATGAGCTGTGCACCTGAAAAACGAGCTGTGTGCCCGGAAATATACTATGTGCCCAAATGAGCTGTGTGCCTGAAGAATGCGCTGTCTGCCCGAGATCTGCTGCGTGCCCAAGATGCGCTGTGTGTCCAAGATGAGCTGTGTGCCCGAAATGCGCTGTGTGCCCAAAAGAGCTGTGTGCCCAGATTGAACAGAATTTTGTGTTGCGAGTTGCGCGCCTAACGAACAGAGTGTTGTGTTGTGAGCTGTGTGCCAAATGAATGGAATGCTATGTCGTAAGCTGTGTGCCAAGTCTCGCATTGTTATGCACATCTATCTAGCATTGTTATGCTCATTCGTTGCATTGTTATGCACATCTGTCTAGCATTGTTATGCTCATTACTTGCATTGTTATGCACACTTCACCTATATTGTTATGCACCTTTTCACTTGCAATTATCGTCTTTTCTCCTCTCGCATGCGGCGCGTTAGGACATCTTCGGTTTTGAACATTTGGACGAGTTCCAGTCTTCGTTCACCTTTATTCTCTTGCGTGTGATACGTTGAGAAATTTACCTTTCCTCTCTCGCATGTGATATGCTACCCGATTAAAACCTTCCCTCTCTCCGTATGAAATACGTTGAGATACGCCTGTTGGTTACACCATTGTTTCCCCGGTTAAAACCTTCCCTCTCTCCGTATGAAATACGTTGAGATACGCTTGTTGGTTACACCATTGTTTCCCCGGTTAAAACCTTCCATCTCTCCGTATGAAATACGTTGAGATACGCTTGTTTGTTACACCATTGTTTCCCCGGTTAAAACCTTCCCTCTCTCCGTATGAAATACGTTGAGATACGCCTGTTGGTTACACTATTGTTTCTCCGGTTAAAACCTTCCCTCTCTCCGTATGAAATACGTTGAGATGCGCTTGTTGGTTACGCCATTGCTTACCCGGTTAAAACCTTCCCTTTTTCCGTATGAAATACGTTGAGATACGCCTGTTAGTTACACCATTGCTTACCCGGTTAAAACCTTCCCTCTCTCTGTATGAAATACGTTGAGATATGCCTGTTGGTTACACCATTGTTATTCTCCCTGGTTAAAACCTTCTCCGGTTGCATTGTAGACGCCCTGGGCGGTTGTTTTGACCTCTTTTCATGATTTCAGCGTGGTTAGAGTTTGGTTTTTTCCTTACGCGATTTCAGCGTGTTTGGATTTTATCTCAGGTTGTGTTGTGTATGCACCTGGGCGGTTGTTTTTGGACCTCTTCTCACGATTTCAGCGTGGTTAGAGTGTTTTTTTCCTCGCACGATTTCAGCGTGTTTGGAATTTATCCCAGGTTGCGTTGTAGACGCGCTGGGCAGGCTGTTTTTGGACCTCCTCTCACGATTATCAGCGTGTTTTGGAGTGTCCCCTTCCTCACACGATTTTCAGCGTGTCCGAAATTTATCTTAGGTTGCGTGGAACGCGCCTGATTGGTTTTCTTTGTTCTCTCTCCTCTCACGAGTCCAGCGCGGTTGGAGTATGTCACCATTTTGCATCTATTATACTCTCTGTTGCATCGCATCTATTATTTATTGCATCACATCTATCACATCCATTGCATTATATCTATTTTATTGCCTGGTCTAGGAGACCTTAAATCCTCTAAAGGTGCAATTCCTTTGGTGTTTGTCGTGCCCAAACGACTTCCAGTGGTCTGGTATAGCCACCTGCCTGTGTTAGTGGTGAGTTCCTAGGAGACCAACTGAGACGGTGGAAACTAGAGTTCGAATGGCTTATGCCTAGAACGCAAAGGTTCGGGATTTCCGAGACTAAAGTCTGGTTTAAATACCCAGGGGTATATCCTCGGCTTGAAATCTGTATGGTAGCCCCATAAATTGAGATAGCATGTGTATGCGCCTCAATTCTGGATACTGAATCAACCTAGTCTGTCACCCTGTTGGAGAATAGGGAAAGCTGCGACCATAGTCAGGGAGAAAAGTAGTACCTGTGGTTCAACCAAGAAGAAGCGGAAGATTCTCACATCAGCATAAGGTAGGACATTGCCGAGGTAAATCATTGCCAATTGCCCCTGTAAGGTACCTCCCTTTTCCTAGCTATTACATTGCATTTTAGCCACTACATTACAATGCATTGCATGAATCCTCAATTTTCAAATCGGCTTCGCGTAGCGTGTAAGTCCAATTATCAAAATCTTCCTGCATATCATTTTGCATCCTGCCCCTGAACTACGCTGGTTTGATTCCTTGCAAAGGGATACGTAGGCGGCCTGCGGGCACAACCATTTATTTATCTATATTTTTGTTTGTTTGTCCAAGTCTTCGGCCTTGTCAAAAATGGGTCGTCTCTGGGCTTTGACATTCACTCCCGTCACTTGTGACTTCCGAGTTCTGTCAAAGAGGGGTAACTGTAGACACCCCATTTTTGACTGACCTTAAGACTCAGACGTCACCGATTGAGCGCTCGGTGATATTATATATTGTGCTCGTTCAGAAGTCTCAGAGTCACGACCGTGAGCCCTGCCTCCGGACTTCCGAACCCTCTTTTGTACCTTGTCTCGGTTTGCGAACCAGACTCGGTTTTCTCTATTTCTTTCCCTGAAGGGAGGGAGAGGTCCCGTAGACCATCTCTCAATGGCCGTGGGCTACATTTCGTGGCCGTAGGCCATTTTGCCCATTTCGGAGCCTGGTTCCTAGTTTTCGGAGCTGTCAGGCCGTGTGCCTCGGTTCGGGACCGTCTAACTGTCTCCGATTCCTCCGGTTTTTGGCATACATCTTATTTACTCTCTTTTGAGGGACACTGAGGTCTGAGAGACCCACTTCGTGGCCAGATGCCACTTTCGGTGCTTGACAGCCTATTTTCGGGACCCCGAACTGTGTGTTTTGGCCCCCGAGCATTCGTTTTGCATCGGTTTTCATTCATTTTTGGCAGGTACCTCTGTTTTATCACCAGGAAGGTCACTGAAGGGTGGGAGACCAGCAATTGTCTCAGCAACCAGTTATATTCCTCCGGCGCCCTCCAACGCTCATTTTTCTCATTTCTGAGCCAATGTTGACCACCCTAGGGCCATTTTCTTCAAACCCAAACCACATATTTGTGTTGTACACACATGGGAGGACCCTAATATGCTATGGCTGGCCACTAATTGTTGTTGAACCTTTTGAACCCCTCCTAAAAAATGGCTTGTTCTCTCTCCTGTTTTACAGTTTCCAATTTTGAACCACATGGTTATGTTCAGCACACATGGGAGGACACTAATCTCATATGGCCGGCCACTAATTCAATTGGACCATTTTGACCCTTGGCCGGCCAGCCATAGGGGGTGGCCGGCCTGCCACCTGCAGCCCAAAACGTTGGTCGGCCATGATCCCCATACTGTGTACTTTACAGGTGTATAACTTTTTCCCCCAAAAGATCTGATTTCGGGGGACTTTTGTTAAGGAGGAAAACTTGATCCCATTTCCCTCCACATTTTCCCCTCCATTTCTCCTCCATTCTTGCTTACATAACAGAGGCTCCAGGTTTGGTTTGAGGGTTGGGAAAATCCTCTTGAGCTTGCATACACTCATCTCCCTCAATCTTTCTCAAATCCTCAAAAATCTTCCAAGTTCTACACCCTTTCCTCATCACCACCTAGCACCACCACCACTACTCCATTTCCAGTAGCTTGAGGAGTTTTTCAGAGTCTAGGAGGCAACATTTTTGGTCCAAGAGGTAGCAAAAGGGTTGGTCTACAAGGGTAAGTTCATTTTCCCTCTTTTTGGTCCCTTTTTTGCAACATTTCTTAGCCCTCTTTGCTTACTGTTTTGGGATCCAAACTTAACTGGAACTAGGTTTATTTTGAGCCATTCTTAATGTTTGTTTAAGGTCTCAACCTTGTTTGAGCCCTCCATTTGGCACTTGCTTCAATACCTCTTTGTATGCCATTATTTTGCATGGTATTTCTAGCCTATGTGTGATCTGTTTTTGAGCATGATATAAACTGTGAGTTGTCTTATTTTAAGTCCCTCTACAACATTGTAGAAGGGCTCAACACTTTTGGGGGCCTCCATGTAGCACTTACCATTATACCCCTCTTTGGCCCCCATTTTTGCATGCTTTTTTTAGGCTTATCTAGCTTCTGTTTTCGGCCATCATCAGAACTGAAAATGGCAATATTTTTACCTTATTGACATATCTAATTAAGGGTATTTGGCTGTTTGGTGAATGCTTGTATACCTCATGTTATAGCCTCTTGTTGGCCTATTTCTTGCATTGCATTTTGAGCATGTTTTCATACTGATTTGAGGCTTGTCATCTACTGTAAATGTTCATATTTTTAGTCCTTCTTCAGTGTTTTAGAAGGGTATTTTTCCATTTGGGCTTTGCATCTATCACTTGCTTCATTGCCTCCCTTGCGGAGCCATTTTTGTATGCCATTTTAGCCCTACTTGTGATTGCTATTTGGCCATGTTTTGTACTGTAAAAATGTGATTTTTGGAGCTTCCTTGCTTCTTCCTTTTCATGTCATGTATCAATTATGCATGTATTGTATAGCTGTAAGCCATTTCGTGCACTTATCTTCGCATTTCGGGATCATTTCATGCATCGGGTATTATTTCGCCTCATTTCGGGGCTGTTTTGCCCCTCATTTTGCCAATGATTCTTGCATGTTTGCATATCATATTCCATGTCTTTGCCATGTCTCATTAGAGTGGCATTTCGGTGCCCGAGGGTCCGTTCTCGGTTTGCGTGCCCGCGGGCACACACTTCGAGATATCTTGTTTTCATCTGATGGCCTCCTATGTGAGCGTGGCTGAGGCTCTCTCATGTTAGTGTAAGCCCATTATTGCATTGCGTATGCCATTTCATCCATAGCATTGTGTATGCCCGGTTGTGTATTACCTCGTACAGCGTGTATGCCATTCCATGACATTGTGTATGTTAGGATTGCATATTAGCTGCATTTCATGCATATCATGCATATTGCATTGTGTTCGGGATAGGAGTTAGCCCGGGCACGGGAAACGAGGCACGTTTCGTACTCTGAGCGACGGAACGGGTCTCAATTCCCAAGTCACCGACACTTCGGATTATCCATGATGGAGTTAGGTTTTGTTGTAGCATTCATATGCATTTACCTTATATTGAGTTGTGCAATTCGGCTCCTCGGCCATCATGCATCGATATACGTGATTGGTGGCACGAGGATCGAGGCATGCATATATTTGTGAAATACATTGCTATGCCCCTTTCCTGCTCTCTGTTGCAGCAAAATGAATAATCAGTAACTTTTCGGAGTCTGGCACGCATTTCGAGGAACATTGCAAACAGAGGCTAATTGGGGCATCCCAGTGGATTTTCGCGCAAGGCAACCCAAACATGCAGCATTCATCAGAATCAAGGCAGTCCCCGGCTTGCATGCCAGTTTACAGTTTTTCTTAGTTAATTTGTTAATTAATTAGGAATTTGTGTATTATTCGGACTGTAATATTTTGGACTGTATTATTCTTTCATTTGGGACTGTATTATTTATTTGGACCCTCTGTGCGAGGGCATAATTGTAATAAGTATGGGTGAGTGTGATGTATGTCTTCCAACCCCACGTCTTTCTTTCCTTTTATTTACCTGCTTATGATGGTTAGATTAGGGCATATTTCAATTAGCATACAGTATGACAGCATGTTTGTATCATTCATCTGTTTTGCACGCACGGGGCTCAGCGCATCATACAAACTGCATTTGTATTTCAATTCCAAATTGAATACGTGATAGCTGTTGCATCTCATGTGCCATGTTTAGAATAGCCGAGCCTGCTATAGTTTGCATCTTTGCATGTGTTGCATTAGGCAATTCTGTGTATCTAGAACCATGCATGGATTTCTAATGAGCTTCTGTTTTGGCTTGGAGTACTCGGTGAGTTTTATGCTTTAGCATCCTTGCATGCGTGTGAGTGCTGCCATGAATAGCATGCTTACCATGAGACTATGTGCTTATGTGATATAACTGCCTTGAATGCCTGTGGGTGGAGGTTGAGTTACTTGAATTGGAACAAATCATTGACTGTTTGTTTTAAGCCCACTAGATAGTGGCAAAATCATGTTTTTCTAAGCCCACCCGAGGGTAGCAAATCCACGTCTTAGCCTACCTGCGGGTAGCACCATCAAACCATTTTCAAACAAACAAACATGAAATGTTTTGTTCTAATTCAGGCGACTCAGTCTATACTTGTTTGCTGCGAGCATCACATAGTAACCTAGGCTAATAACCGGAATAAGAACGCACAATGTTTTCAAAAACAGATATCATGGTTAGTAGAGGCTGGTCTTGGACTGGGCGAGCGGGGGTGCTCACGAAGTGACCTTCCCCAATCGTATCCAAGTTCCCGAGCCGAGGCAACTTTGGTGATGACGGACATGTGGCCTTTGGCACCGAGTCAGGGTTTCCTAAATTTCCCATTTAAAAAACATTTAGGTGGCGACTCTGTATCTGGCAAAGCAGTCCATGTTTGGCACTTCTTTCAAAAAATCTGTTTTCAAAACAATTTGCCGGATTTGGACTCTTTGGTTCAAGATTAAGAACCGTGACGTTTGAGTCCTTCGAACTGTAGTAGACCCAATATCGAACCAGAACCGGGGGGGGGGGGGGGGGGGGTTCGCACCCTTTCCCCGGGATGCGTTCGGGGACGTCCACAGAGTCCTCATAATTCCAACATCTAAAAATACTTTTAAATTTTTTATGATTTCACCTTCTTAGCTCATACGCAATTATCTTCAAGTTAACTCACTTTTCATAGCCACCATTATTCCAAAAGTTTATTTACCCATAAGCAACAAGCTTCATTTTACCAAACTATTAATGCTTCCCTTGTAATCAACGTAATAAAGAATAACTATATATACAAACCTCAGCGATACAAGCCACCATACTTGTCGAGTCCATATTGTCTCAAAATGGTAGTAGGCTGAGAGCAATAAACGTGTGCTTATTACGTATGAATTTGCAATGACAACCATATGCATTTAACTTTGTTTTAACTTTTAGTTTTCATCTGGAAAAATCTAAAGTAAACAATCACAATCAAGAAAACAGTATTGAAAACTTTTGTAAACATCGGACAGGTATTGATATGTTTGACAAACTAATCATTGCCATGAAAGTGTCCTACCTATATCTTATGAAAGCTTCGATAAGAAGACCAGTAAAAACTGTTAAAAACTATTATGTGGTCTAAATTTAATCAAAATAACTCTGCACAGTGCAAAAATAATATCAAAAGAAACAAGGAAAAAAATAAAGCCAAAAAAAAAAAAAAAAAAAAATAGTGCCTATGTTAATTGAAACCATCATTTCTCCTCTATCACAGAAAAGGTTTTGCCTATCGTACGTTGAGTAAAAACTGAGCGAACGGTGTTCTCATGCCCAGACAGTGCATGAATTTGCATCTTGCTACGGATATCCTAGACCTGAAAGCATGATGTATCATCCAAGTAAGAGAATAATCTTTCTAGATTAAATTCAAATTTTATATGCACTTTAAGGAGAGCTTGAAATATTACAGAAGTAACATTGTGTGCTGTAACTTATATATGATAATGAATCATACCCGGCAGATAGAGTCACGGCCCCCAGTGAGCAGAACGTCAATAGTCCGATGAAGAGCCAAGCAATAAACTCCACTTAGATGACCTCAGTTTAAGACCAAGCCAATCAAGCCCCAATCGATTGATATATCTAAAGTATTCATTGCCTATGAAAATTTATCTTCTTTCCAGTTTCCTCTATTTTCTCGGCAAACAGACAGCAACTATGCAACAAGTATATAACTCAATTTAAAATAGTTTCTGAAATTTGAATGCAAAACTGACAAAGTCTAGTTGGAAAGTGTGGAGTGGGTTGCGACGAGAGATGCAGATGTTAGTAACTTTCCTTCAAATCTCTAGTTATGCCAAATTACAACAATGATTGAATGTTATTGTCCCAGTTTGTTTTTCTTAGCCTAAAAACAACTCACATACAAAACAAAGTGTGGCTTAAAAATTGGATCAAGCAAGATCGAATTAACTCCATAATCCAACAAGATCCAGCTATTGGGATGGCATAATAGCTTTACTCTAAGATTTTCTTTTCAATTTTGTTAGTATTCATTGATCACATAATATGTCAGAAGTCAACAACATACTTCCATTCTATAGATCACATCACATTCAACTTCTCCATCCTTTTCAATAATTGAACTTAGGTAACGAAAATATTCAATATTTGTTGTCTTTTAGTCTCAATCCTCACTTCTCGATTATTTTTACTCGTATTGTTACTAAAATTACATTCCATACATTCAATTTTAGTGCTACTAATTTTACTCAAGCTCTTCTCTCCATATTTCAATATTCTTACAAGAATAATCACAAAACTTAAAACACAATGACCATAAAACCAATTAGAATCAATCAATTAACTTTGGCACCAATATCATCAAAATTGTATAGTGCACAACTGCACATACACATGTAGTCCTAGCAAGGGATATGTTTTAAAGATCAAGTATCAGATAAATCCATAAATTCTATTTGAATTAAAATCAATCCAAGTACTCATTAGAAAATCCCACAATTACACAACCAAAATTTAAAATTTCAAAATAACTGAGAAGGAAGTAGGGTACTGAAAATTGATCAATTAGGATTTGGATTAGACTAATTACTTTTGGGATCTGGAATTGGGAAAAGCCCTGCTTCGACGGCATCTCTCGGCGGTGAAAACCTTAAAAACTTTTACAAATTGGTTCGAATACTAATCGAACACAGAAAGTACAAAAACGCCATAGAACAATCAGTCGAATCGTTCCCTTGTAAGCCTCTATGGCTTATCTTTTGGACAATTCTGGCAAGAACAAATGGAAATTTCATGATGGCCTTGCCTTCGAAGAGAGAGTTCAAGAGGTTAAAGACGATGAAGAGGATGAGAGCAATGACAGCGCTAGATTTGATCTTGAAGAAGGAGAGATCACGGCTGGACTCCTTGACGCTGGACTCGACTCGATCGCTCTTCTTAGTCTTGGACTTCTTGAGGTTGAGCTTAGAAGGGTTAGAGTCGGTCTTCATGGTCTTGAGCTTATTTGAAGCTTTGTTAATGGAAGATTTGAGGGACTTGTAGGAGGTTGTTCGGTAAATTAGAACCCATGAGATCGCCTCGCAGACTATGGCAATGTAAACGGAGATTCCGATGATGGTTAGGCTGTCGGAGTAATGGAAATTGGAAAAGAAAGTGCTCATCATTGTCAAGAGAGAAAGAGACGTGTTAGGGCTTGATGATTCTTTGAGGCAAATTGAGAGGTCTAGCAGCTTTTTGGTGTTGAATGGTGGTTAGGATTTGTGCTTGTGTGAATGTGAATGTCAAAGAGACAAAGAAATACACGGAGACTTAGAGAGAAAGAGAGTAGAGAAAAAAATAGAGGATGTTGGGGTTGAAGATTTGGGGTTTTATTTTATTTTATTTAATTTTTTGGTGTTTGGCTCTAATTTTTCTTTTTACCGATCGTACCTTTCACGACAGTAATTGCGTGGTGTGAAAAGTACAATATTTGAAATGGCTGGCTTTTTGTGCGTCGTGAAAAATGTAATTTTTAACGATTGGCTTTTTGGGCGTCATGAAATATTCAATATTTTTAATGACTAGTGTACTCATGTCGTGTATAGTTAATGTATTAACGGCATGCCATATGTACATCATAGAAAGTTTTATTATTTATGACTAACATTGCAAGCCGTAAAAAAATCATCATTATTAGCATTTATGACCTACGCAATAGACACGTAGGGGTTGGGAAATTATTTACAATATGCAAAAAATAAAAAGTCGTAAAGTGAGAAACCACGGCTTGCATTTACTGTATGTCGTTGATGTGAAGCCGTAAAACCCCAGTTTTATTGTAATGACATGAGTAAAGGAGTACGTTTAAAGCACTGTGCGATAAACGAGTATCCATTAGACTAAAAGGAAAGTTATATAGAATGGCTATTAGACCAACGATATTGTATGGGACGAAATGTTGGGCAACTATAGCTCAACTTTTTCACGCCCCTTTCGGAAGTTCGAATATAAGCCTACAGTTCGGACTCCCGTGGTTCTGAATCTAATCTCACAGGTGCAATATGAAATTGATAAACACCAAAGAGTCCAAATCCGGCAAATCATTTGGAAAATTGATTTTGAATCAAAAATGCCAAAATTGGACTACTTTGCCAGATATAGAATCGCTACCTAAATATTTTTTATTTTGAGGAAATTTAGGAAACCCATGACTCGTGCCAAAAGCCACATGTCCGTCATCACCAAAGTTGCCTCGACGTGGGAACTTAGGTACGAGAGGGAAAGTTCATGAATTGAGCACCCCTGCTCGGCCAATTAAAGATCAGTCTCTACTAATCATGATATGATTTTTATCAACATTATATGCTCTTGTTCCGATTTATTAGGCTAGCATTTACTATGTGATGCGCACATACAAGGTATAGCCTAGTTTTCTCAAATTGGAACAATTCAATTTCATGTTTGTTTTTCGAAAAGAGTTTGATTTGCCACTTGACAAAGTGGGCTTAAAGTTTGTGAATTTGCCACTTAACAAAGTGGGCTTAAACATACATTCATTGAATCGTTCCAATTCAAGCAACATGCCTTTATCCACAGGCATTGAAACAGTTTATCACTTAAGCACAAAGCCTCATGGCAAGCATGCTAGTCATGGCAATTACTCACACTCATGTAAGCATGCTAAAGCGAATAAAAGCTTACCTAGTACTCCAAGCTAAGATAAGACAAGAGAGTTAGAAAAATATGCATGATTCCTAATTATATAAGATGCCTAATGCAACACATGCGATTACTAGGCTCAGCTATTAATATGGCATTTGATTTTCTTCAAAACATGCAATCTGGGCACGTATTCACCAAAGTATTGAAACAACAATGCAGTTAGAATGATGCACCGAGCCTCGGTGCATGCAATACAAATGAATGGATGCAAGCATAAAGTATGCTAATTGAAACATGATGCCCCTAATCTAACCATCATAAGCTGGTAAATAAAAGGGAGAAAGACGTGGGGTTAGAAGACATGCACGTTATTACAACATTATGCCCTCGCACAAGAGGGTCCGAATGAATAAACTAGCTAAGTTAGGTACTTAACTAATTATTACAAACCAAAGCAAATAAATAATCAACTACCCTAAGCTAATTAAATAAGTACAACATAAACTAATTAATTAACTATTCTAAGCTAATTAATTACAGCTGGCAGGCTCCCACCCAGAATAGTGTTTATCGCCATTGAGGGCCGGGCGGCCATTCATAGCCACAACCGACCATCACTAATGCACTGCCAGGCTTTGTTGTCCTCCCCTGTTTTTTGGTTCAAATTCAACTCAAAGTGGAAAAAGGTCCAAAAATGAAACTCACGAGTTCAAACAAGAAAAATGTTGTAGATTTGAGGTTAGTTTGAGAGCTTGATTGAATCTGAATTGCTGCGAATTCAAAACACATAATTTAACTTTCATCTTTGAATGTATCGAACCAAGAGCCCAAGTCTTACGGGCGGTCAAAAATGGGGTGTCTACAGTTGCCCCTCTTTGACAGAACTCGAAGTCATGAAATGGCGTGAGTGAATGTCAAAGTCCAAAGACGACCCATTTTGACAAGGCCGTAAGACTTGGACAAGAAAGCAAGATATAAATTAGATTGGTTGCGCTCGCAAGCTGCTTACGTATCCCTTTGTAAGGAATCAAACTAGTGTAGTTCAAAGGCAAAATATAAATAACATGCACAATGCAATTTTGAAAGTTGGACTTACACGCTACGCGAAGCCGATGATTTTGAAAACTTATGATCATGCGAGATGATACAATAAGCAATAACAAAACACAATAAGCAAGATAACGAGATAACATAAGAATGAGCAGCTTCAAATCAAAAAAATAGAAAGAAAACACCACGCAGGGTTGCGTTTCACACATCTTGAGAAAATGAGAACAAAATCCACTTAGGGTTATGTTTCACACGTCTCGAGAAACAAGAAATCGCTCAAGGTTGCATTTCACGTAACTTGAGAAACAAGCACTTGGGGCCGTGCTTCACAAGATCGAAGTAAAACCCGTCCAGGGCCGCATTTCATGCGTCTTGAAAAACAACCAACCATTCATGACCACATTTTACGCGTCTTGAGAAACAACCACTAGGGCGCGTACTTCATACATCCCCGAGGTAAAACCCGCCTAGGGCCGTGTTTCACGTGTCCTGAGAAACAACAAAGAGAGGTGTGTGATAGATGCACAAAGTGAACAAGTGCGATAGATGCACAAAATGAACAAGTGTGATAGATGCACAAAGTAAATAAGTGCGATAGATGCACAAAGATATTAGTTACAAAGTTATGCAGGTTCTCTTACCGAGACACGAATGACTTATCCAAAACTCCTCTGAATGAACCGTACATACAATATCGTGTGGTAAGAAATGACGGAATAACTTACAAATTAGACAAAACAAGTGATCAATAAAACCGGTTACATCATGAATTTAAACTAATGAGTAAACGAATTATATAAAATCAATTAAGAATAAAATAAATCAAATTATGCACTCACGCAACAAAACAAAACAAAGTGGATATCTTACTCACTCTCTTTATTTCTTTTGATTTCTTTGCTATTCTACCTCTCTTTTTTTCTTTTCTTTTTCATCACTCATTTTTTGTCTCTTTTTTCATTTTTTATTATACAACTCCTTATTACACCCAAATTTAAAACCTACAATTAAAACTCAAAATTAAAACCCAAAATTAAAACAATAATAAAATAAAATAACCAGCAACACACACAAACAAAACAAAAACAAAAACATAATTGAAATCATTGAAGGCTGGCCAAGCCTCGGTGATGCACGGTCGGGCATCGATACAGCTGGCCGGCCTTCAACAGCGACAAGGGCAGAATCAGAAAAAGACACGCCTGTGGCTGTTTAAAACACAAAACAGCTCTCATTTTTAACACTTCCTCATCTGAAACACCCCCTTCTCTCTCTCTAGATTTCCTCTTTCTTGAGTTACCCAACAACTTTTGCAAATTTTTTCCTTGAATCTTGATCCTCCACCATTTGAATCAATTGGATTTTGACTTGGTGAAGTTTTGAGTTTTCTTGGTCTTTTTCATAGATCCTCACACTTTTACCCAAATGTTTCTCCCTTGATTTTCATCCCCTCTTTATTTTCTCTCTTCTAGGGTTTTGGTTTTGAAAAACATCCAACCACTCACTTTTTCTTCACTTTTCAACTCATTTCTATGGCTAGTGACGAAGTACCTATTCTCGACCCTGCCGTAGGTATTGTTGTTGCCCTTGGTGCAGATATGGAGGTGGAAGAGGCTACTGCATTGCTTCCTTTTGCCAAGAGGCCCTTTGATGCGGCTACATGTAGACGTCCCCGAATGCCCCGGGAGGATGAATCCCGTTCTGTTCATTTTGGGCTCACTACAGTTCGAACTCAAATTGTCACGGTTCTCAATCTGAACCAAAGAGTCCAAATCCGGCAAATCGTTTTGAGAAAACAGATTTTTTTGAAAGAAGTGCCAAACATGGACTGCTTTTCCAGATACAGAGTTGCCACCTAAATATTTTATTTTTGGAAAATTTAGGAAACCCTGACTCGTGCCTAAGGCCACGTGTCCGTCATCACCAAAGTTGCCTCGGCTCGGGAAGTTGGGTACGATTGGGGAAGGTCACTTCGTGAGCACCCCCGCTTGCCCAATCAAAGATCGGCCTCTACTAACCATGATATCTAGTTTTGAAAACATTATGCATTCTTATTCCGGTTATTAGCCTAGATTTACTATGTGATGCGCACAGCATACAAGTATAGACTGGATTGCCTGAATTGGAACAAAACATTTCCTGTTTATTTTTGAAAGTGGTTTGCTAAAGTGGTTTGCTACTCGCAAGCAGGCTAAAAATGCAGATTTTGCCACCCTCGGGTGGGCTTGGAAAACATGGTTTTGCCACTATCTAGTGGGCTTAAAACTCACAGTGAATGAATTGTTCCAATCCAAATAACCCAACCTTCACCCACAGGCATTCAGGCAGGTATATCACATAAGCATATAGCCTCATGGTAAGCATGCTATCATGGCAGTCACTCACACGCATGCAAGGATGCTAAAGCATAACCACTTACCGAGTACTCCAAGCCAAAACAGAAGCTATGTTAGAAATCATGCTTGATCCTAGCTATACAGAAATGCCTAATGCAACACATGCAAAAATGCAACTACAATAGGCTCGGCTATTCTAAACATGGCATATGGAATGCAACGGTTAACATGTATTCAACTCGGAATTGAAGTACAATGCAGTTAGTACGATGCGCCGAGCCCGGTGCATGCGAAACAGATGAATGAATGCAAACATGCTATCATACTGCATGCTAATTGAAACATGCCCTAAACTAACCACCATAAGCTGGTAAATAAAAGGGAGAAAGACGTGGGGTTGGAAGACATACATCACACGCACGCACACTTATTACAGTTGTGCCCTCGCTCGGAGGGTACGAATAAATAATACAGTCCCAAATGAATAATTACAGTCCGAATAAGTATAAAACCCTAATTAATTAACAAATTATCTAGGAAAGCAGTAAATTAGCATGCAAATCTAGGGACCGCCTCAGCTCTGTTCCGAATGATGAATGATGCGTGCTTGAGTTGCCTTGCGCGGAAATCCATTGCGATGCGCCAATTAGCCTCTATTTACAATTAAGCCCGGAATACTGCACGAAGCTCCAAAAGACTGCCGATTTCTGATTTGCTGCAACAGAGAACATGAAAGGGGCATGGCAATGTATTTTCACATATGTATGCTTGCCTCGATCCTCATGCCACCAATCACGCATATCAATGCATGATGGCCGAGGAGTCGAATTGCACGACTCAATATGAGATGAATGCACATGAAACACAACAAGGCCTAGATTCCATCACGGGTAATCCGGAATGTCGGCGACCAGGGATTGAGACACGTTCCGTCACTCGGAGTACGAAACATCCCTCGTTTCCCGTGCTTGGGCTAACTCCTATCCCAAACACAATGCAATATGCATGACATGCATGAATGCGACTAATATACATCCTAGCATACACAATGCTCTAGACTAAGATGACATACACAATGCACTAGCATGCGACCTAGCATACACAATGCTATGAATTGAAATGGCATACACAATGCATGAATGGACTTACACCAACATGAGTGGACCTCAGCCACGCTCACATCAGTAGCCATAAGATGAAGATGAGACTACCGAAATGCATGCACACATGCACGCAAACCGAGGACCGAACCTAAGGCACAACATGCGACTCTAACAAGGCATGGCAAGGATGAAGCATGGCATTCAAATATGTAAATTCCAGCACTGAAACATGATGCTAAATGGTCCCGAAACATGGAGACATGGCACCCGATGCATGAGATGAGCCCCGAAACTCAAAACTAGGCACATATATTGACTTATACCTATACAAAGCAAGCATTATTTGACTATGAAGCACAAAGACAGAGCCAAGGCAGTCCCAAAACATGAACATTTCTAGTTCAAAGTATGACCAAAAGATGTTAGCATGATGGACTAAAATAGCACGCACTATTGACTAGCAAACATGGTTTACATGGCATGTATATGAAGCACAAGAGAACTCATCAAACCAGCCAAAATTAGTGAAAAAAACATGTCAAAATATGCCCAAATAACTTCTGAAATGCAACCAACACATGCAAAAATGATGAGTTCCTTTAGAGGGCCATACAAGGGGTTATTAAGCACCTACAAGATAGACACTTAGCAAGACCAAACCAACTCTGTAAATGGGTTATGATAGTCCTAAAACCCACCAAATAGGCCCTGGAATTGGACTCGGAAACATGCAAAGAAAGGCCTCTTTGAGAGGCCTTGAATGGGATTGCTCTACACGTGCATCATAGACATAAATTATGGCCAAAAGGGCCTCAGAGAGAGCCAAGGCAAACCTCAAAACCCTCAGAATAAAGCCTGAAAAGTAACTTCAATGCATGCAAAATAGGGTCCCCTTGGAAGGCCAAACATGCTAGTAAAGAGAATGAGGGGTGAGAGGGTCACCCCTCTATGATTTTAAGGCTCAAAACCTCACCAAAGCCACTGAAAATTTGCTAGATTTCAGTGGCTAAGAGGCCAAAACAAGACTAATGCAAGTGCTCTAATGCATAGCCCTAATCATGAAGGAATGAAGCATGCATAGGAGAAGATGATCTCAAACAGAAATGGGACCTTAACCAAATTTAAAGAGGATGTCAAAAAAAATACTTTTTCTAGTTTATATCAAATCTCAAAAGTGTTCACAAGTAGGGCTAAAACATGATGCAAAAATAGCCCTAAAAGAGAGATAGAGGGCAAGGGGTAGTAGATGGTCTCAAAAAGCAAAGATCCCTTCAACAAAGTTGAAGAGGGGCTCAAAATAAGATACTTTACAGTTTGGCTCGAAGCCCATAAATGCTCACAAATAAGGCTAATGTATCATGCAAAATAAGCCCTAAAAGAGAGATAAAGCACAAAGCGGGAGTAGAAGACCTCAAACAGAAAAAAGTCCTTAATCAAACATGAACATGAGCTCAAAATAAGACTATTTTCAGTTCAGGTCGAAGCCCAAAAATGCAAGTAAAAGGAGCTAAGATATAGAGTAAAATGGTGCAAAAATGGGAAAAATAGAAGCTTACCCTTGTAGAGCCGACCTCTAGCAGCTTCTGGACCATGTTGGTGAGCCTTCAACCTCTGAAAATGACCCTCAAGGGGCTGGAATGGATGATGGAGGTGGTAGGCTAGGGGTTGTAGTGTAAAATGGCCAAGAACAAGGGTGTTTGGAGGCTTAGAGTATAGATATAGGAGGTTGTACGTATAATGCTCCAGCTGGTTTTTCTAACCCTTAGAAATGAAGTAGGGTGCTGGTTATATAGAGGGAGAGGAGCCAAAGAAAAGGGAGGGAAAATCAATTCAAAAATCCCCTCAAAAGGACAGACCCTCGGGCAGAGGGTCTGGTGCAAAACAACTGGCACAGCTAGAATGCACCAGAAGGGACAAATTTGGCCGGCCAGGTTCAAAAGGACCAAGTGGCCGGCCGGCCACCTCCCCTGGTCAGCCGACCAGGGGTCAAAGGGGTCAACAAAATTGCTGGCCGGCCATCCCAAAAAGGTGGCCTCCCAGATGAGTGCAACACAGCTGTATGGTCAAAACCCAGAAAATGTGAACCTGGAGAGAGAAAAATCAGCTTTTTAGAGGGGTTCAAAAGGGTCAAGGAAAAATGCTGGCCGGCCTACCCATATTGGTGGCCTCCCAAGTGTGCACAACATAATGGTGTGGTGGAAAATCAGAAAAAATGGCCCGGGAATGGGAAAAACCAGCTTTCTAGTGAAGAAAACGGGCGATGAAGAGTGATAAAGAAATAAAACTGGTTTTTCAGAACAATTGTTGGCCTCCCACCTTCCTACAACCTTTCTAACAATGAAAATAAGGTCCCTGCCAAAAATGGACCAAGACGGATGCAAAACGAAGGTTCGGGGGCCAAAACGCGCAGTTCGGGGCCCCGAAAATAGGCTGTTAGGCATCGGAAGTGGCGTTCGACCACGAAATTGGTCTCTCGAGCCACAGTATCCCTCAAAAGGGAGGAAACAAGGTACGTGCCAAAAATCGTAGCAAACGGAGGTAGTTAAGCGGTCCCAAACCGAGGCACACGGCCGACAGCTTCGAAAACCAGAAACCGGGCTCCAAACGGGAAAAATGGCCTACGACCACGAAACGTAGCCTACGGCCACTGAGAGATGATCTACGAGACCTCTCCCTCCCTTCGGGAAGAGAAAATGAAGAAAACAGGGCCTGGTTCGCAAATCGATGCAAAGCACATAAGAGTCCGGAAGTCTGGAGGCAAGGCTCGTAGCCATGACTCCGTAACCTCAGAACAAGCACAATATGCAACATCACCAAGCGCTCAATCGGTGGCGTCTGAGTCTTAAGGTCGGTCAAAAATGGGGTGTCTATAGTTGCCCCTCTTTGACAGAACTCCGAAGTCAAGGAGTGACGGGAGTGAATGTCAAAGCCCAGAGATGACCCCTTTTTGACAAGGCCGAAGACTTAGACAAACAGGCGAGACGAACAGAAAGATGTGCCCGCAGGCAGGGGGCAAAATGCAAAGCGATATGCACAAAGCCAGATGTAACTCAATGATCATGCGAAGCAACAAGCTGTAATGAAGCAAATATTCACAATAGATGCAACAGTTTTAAGCAAGGATGCAAAGTAAAACTACATTTCATGCAGTTGAAGAATGCGGAGAATCATTAAATTCTCGCCACGTCTCACACGGAGGGGATACAATACCTGCGCAGCTCGTCTGGTCGCACCAGTCTCCAATGAACTGTACATACAATATCGTGCCTGCAAAAGAAAGAAACTCAACAAGTACAACATAGTTAGCAACATATGTTCAGCGCGATATCGAATGTAGGCAAACGTGGTGTTGATGGGTGAGTGCATCGCAATCGCAAGTTAAGCACAAGGGTATGACAGTACTCGTGAAACGTGCACAAAAGTGGAAGTGGTGTGCATGAGAATGCAAGTAACGTGCATAAAAATGCAGGATAAGTGTAAACTCGAATGCACATTTTGAAACGAAACAACGAGCAAAGCAATGCAAGTTTCGATGAAGGTGGCTCAATTGCGACCTCCGGTTTACCTCCTGGAGGGGTCACAACATTTTCAAAAAGGATACACCTTGCTTTTGACGAGTAACGATGAGACACGCATCGAAAGTTGGAGTTGAAGTTCCCGCAGATAGATTTCGCGATGAGAAGTGCACTTTCTTTGTACTTTCTCAGGTGCCGGGAACTCCAATCATCACCAAAATTTGCAGGGACCTTGGAGACTACCTTGGGAATGCTGCCGACCATGTTTGGTCCAAGGGAGAGGCCGCCGGCCAGGTTTGAGGGAGAGGGGTGGCCGGCCTACCAGAAAAGGTGGCCAGCTGGCCACCTAGTCCAAATCCGGGGCATTTTGGTACTTTCATGCTCATTTCTTTAAATATACAAAGCCAAACACTTTATGCTCATAACTCTAAGGCCGAAATCAATCGCTCTACCTTCCTAGAGCATTTTCTCTCTCAGATCTGCGCTCTATACGCGTTTTCCAACGCCCCACGCAAAGTTGTTTCGCGAAAACTTTTAGTTCTCTTCACTTTGAACCGATTAAATTTTGATTTCGGTGCTTCTTTTCTCATTTTCGCCACTTGAGGTGAGTTTGTCTCAACATTTGGGAGATTTTCTCAGGAGTTGACTTTTGTTGACTTTTCCATTTCCCGAGAGTTGACTTTCGTTAACTTTTTCCAATTTTGGCTCATTTCGCTCATTTTTGCTACTTTTTGCAGATTTTTTGAAATGGCCGGTCACTTTCCTCAAGGTGGAGGTCCTCCAGGCGCCGGAGATGATCCTGATATTATGGCTCTGCCTCTGAGGGTTTGTCCATTTATTCCTGAGAGGTACGACACTCTGACACATGTCCTCCCGCAGGCAGTTTTTTTTATCATTTCACTGATTTCGATGATCGAGCGCCTGGGGATCTGCTTTTGCGAGAGCCGGAGTCTCACTCTCTCATCAGGCACGAGAGGTATTTACTTCACTTTTACATTTTTTGCAATGTATTCTGCATTTTCCGTGCATTTTGTGCTTTTGCTATGTTTATCTGCTCACTTAAGCACACAGCTTGTTTTGAATGTTTAGTCCATAACACCGTATTCCGTTTGCATCTTGAACACACAGTTCAAACACTCTGACTTTCTGAACACGCAGCCCGTATATTGATGTGAACACACAGCACACACTTGTTGAGAATTGAACACGCAGCCCAATTTTTGAGATGAACACACAGCCTACTGATTTTGAAATCTGAACACACAGCTCGAATACTTGACGTTGACGTTGAACACATAGCTCGAACTTTGATGATGAACACACAGCCCATTTTTCTGATTGTGAGCACACAGCACACATTCGTTGAAAGTTGAACATACAGCCCAAACTTTGAGATGAACACACAGCCCATACTTTGAAATCTAAACACACAGCTCAAATACTTGACGTTGAACACACAGCTCAAACTTTGAGATGAACACACAGTCCACACTAATTGAGAGTTGAACACGCAGCCTAAACACTTGATGTCAAACACACAGCTCATTGTTGAGGTGAACACACAGCACACACTTTGTATAAGGTTGAACATGCAGCCTAAACACTTGAATTCTGAACACACGGCTCATACATTTGAATTTCCTGAACATACGGCCCAGATTCTGTATCTGATTTCATTTTGCACACAGCTTATACATTTCATTTGCACGCAGCTTATGCATTTCATTCTGAAACTGAATACATGTGTTCATCCTGAATACAGGTGACTCGTACTGCGCGAGGATATGGCTCCATTGCGGCGAGGAGTGGTATGCGGAGCTCCCGGAGGCTGTCTGGATTTGGTTGTCCTAGCTGGGTTTGGGCCCTTCTGCGCTGGGATATCTCGCTGTCCTGCCAGTAAGACGCTGATGGGTGCCTTGGTAGAGAGATGGTGGGACACCACCAACTCCTTCCATTTCTCTACTACCAAGGACATGACTATGACCCCGTTTGACTTCGCCGTATTGACGGGTCTTGATGTGGGAGGCTGGGCGATCCCATATGATGAGGACATGGGCCAGTGGGAGGCCGCCTGGATATACTTATTGGGAGCTCGCCCGCCAGTTGACAGATCTTCGGGCAGAGTCCGATATACCTGGTTTTCTTCCCATTTCAAGAGGGTGGAGATGGAGCCTGAGACTCCTGAGGAGGTAGCACAGTACACCCGCGAATTTCTGATGTTCCTCTTCGGGACCACTTTTTTCGCCGATAGGGGAATACTATCGGCTCTATCTGTTGAGTGCTCTAGTGGACCTATCATAAGTCAGCCGATATGATTGGGGGGGTGCCAGCCTAGCTACTCTCTATTGCTATATGAGCGTGACCTCCCACGGACGGGGAACATGGTTGGCTGCTATTGGAGGGCCTGGGAAGTACTTTCTGCCCTCTTGATTTACATTTCTGCTTCTCATTATTTGTACATTGCACACACGGCGCACTTTACATTTTGTACCTTACACTTTGCTCTCAGCATTTTGTATTTACATTCTGCACTCGGCATGCTGTATTCTGATGGCTACTGCTTTGTTTTCCACAGCTATGGGTCTACGCGTACTTCCCGACGCTAGCCCCGGAGCTTGAGGTGGAGGTGCCCCTCACGACCCTTTACTCACTTGTATTCGAGGGCCAGTACCGGCCGAGACCTCGGGGTCTTTCCTATACCTACGGCAGTACTTTGATACAGTGCGGTCGTCAGAGGTATTTCAGAACTCTTAGTTCTTCATGTTTTCATATCTTTGATTTACCTTGCACATTCACCATTTCTGATCAGCCTATGCATCAGTTATCCGCAGATCACATGGCAGCCTTGGGCGCATTTAGGTAGAAACCTCCGATTTCAGTTTGCCGGAGCATGGGTGCCTCTTGGTATAGGATCTTGTTCGAGGGGCCAGTTGGTAGGGCCTGGTTTTTGGGGGATCACTTCTTGCGTTAGATATGGGGCTACCCTGTTTAGGACATTCCTTCGGCGCCTCCAGACGACATGCGGACCGCTGATAGGCTCCCTCCCCAGGGGGTCATTGATGCTATGCAAGGTACTGATGCATTACTGCATTTGGAGCAGGGGGAGTACGCGACCTACCATCACACGTACTTTATGCCTCCATTGACGGGGGTCCGTGCTCCGACGAGGAGGTCTGCTAGTATGCCCTCATCGAGCCGGGCTCGGACTGCAGATGTCCCTTCCACCAGCAGGGCTGGCACATCTAGAGGTGGGGTGGATTGGTTCCCCCGATTCCTCCGACTCATTTTCATGCTGGATGGCCAGAGATCCCGACCGAGTTGACGGGATGGAGATATGGGACTTCCTACCCGATCCCGATAGAGCCTCCGATGCCTGGTCATCGATTTGTCAGAGACCCCGACTCGCCACCGGTATGTTTTTACAGCTTTGATTTGTCATTCCGATACGTGGACATTCATTCATTTACTGATGATCTTGCATCTGCATTTGCAGCCTCCCGTCGAGTATATGGATGACATGCTTGGATTGGTAGCCTCACTCGAGGGCATGGTCCTGAGGAGAGAGGCGCAGTTGTCCATC